>OX421501.1:18431939-19097439 GCA_949126835.1 Anisus vortex | reverse complement strand
TTTAACTTATATAAAAGAGTAACACCAATAGTTACATTTCTAAACCTAAAAACACTAGAGGACAGAAGGGCAATGAGTAAAGTTGTAATAATACTTAAGGCATTAAACTCTATTTTGCAATGCTTAGATAAACACAATGACAATAACACTTTCCTTATATCCCTTTTGCGAGAACAAAAATCATATCTCTTTCTTCCTGAGTAGCATTCAGGCATGGAATGGGTTGCCTGAACAAAACAGGAAAACCAGTAACGTAACATCATTTAAAACATTAATAAAGATGCAAGACTAGACTGGAACCAGGGATGAGCGTAGGACGCAATACTTTTCTTTATAAAAGGAGCATCTGTAACTGTAATATATAAGATAAGAAGATATCTAATCTTAGGCTATTGTAATGTATTATAGGCATATTAGGCTAGATAGGCCAGGCTGACAAACTTGACATAAGACATATTATAGATTGTGTAAGGCTAGCTGGTCTTGTGTATTAATCACTGTGCGGTGGTGCCTTGTTGCAATGAAATTTAAGATATTCACTCTTTAAGTCCAGTTGATTGTTTACTTGTAAACATAAAGATTCAATATCAAACAAAACTCGAATATTTTTTCACCATAAAAGAAGAGGTATACGCTTAGCTAACCAGGCAATCGACTCACTTTTTCACTCTCGCATACATTACAAATGTTTTGTTTTTTTCTTCTCCCATTCCGCACGAGGTTTGGATCGAGAAAATTGTGCGTCACTACTGTCACAACACGTATATGCAAACACACACACACACTTAATATTTTCTTTCATTCCAAATAACATTTCATCCCCACCCCCTCATTCACGTGCTTACGAACATTTGACCTTTAATAGAATAGCTTACAACATCATGCTGCCAGAACTTTGAACTGTGAACATGAAAAGTCCCTGCCAGAAGTTTTTGGGCCCACGACATAATAATCTTCTCTCTAGAAGGAAAGTCTGTAAATTATTTTATTATAAGTCAAGTTTAGATGGAAGTTTACATTTTTTCAGAACATCACTCAATTAATGGCTTCATCATTGAAGATCAGGATGTCATTACCAAGCCTCCATAGACCCTTTTGTGACCACACATTGAAATAAAGCCAGTGCATGTTTATGGATTTGGCCTATTAAATTAGGCTATTAGATGCTAACTATTAAAAAGCAGATTAAATCAGGGACTTTTTAAAAAGCTAAAATATGATCCTCTATATCATTAGGCCTTGTAGCTTTTACTGTTAACTTATAATAAAATTTCTTTTTTTTTAAAATTATGTTGTACCTAATGGTTTTAAGAGGTTAGTAATATAATAAATAGTTAAAAAAACCTATTCTAAAATACCAGAATCCTGGTAATAAAACTCAAACATAGAAGAAGAGTCCAGGAAATTGAAACAGCAGATGTAGATTTTTCCTGTTTTCAGACATTAAATGTTTAGTTTGACTGCATATTTTTGTTCATTCTTAATTGATAATTGGGTTGTTTTTTGGCTTTCTACACTTTCTTAATTTTTAAATGGTCATTTCCATTACTTCACTTTAAAAAAAGTTCAGTAAACTTTATGTATATATACAGGGCAGGGAACATAACTAGAAATATTTCAGAACTTATTAAATATGTGATTTTGTTGTCAAAACTGATTTTTCAATAAATGCAAAGTAATGTGAAAAAAGGGTCTTTCTTAGGTCATTTTTTATAATTATTATTGATTTGTAATGTTTATTGCCTCAACTTATAGTTGTGACATGTTAGAAATTACTTTAAAATGTGTTTTTATGTAGCTTTAGTATAAAAACAAGAAAAATGTCTTCTAAAATGAAATTGTTTAATAGTCAACTAAATATTATTTACAATATTTAAAAATGTAACAGCTTGTGTACTGACTTATTATGGGTGTGTTTGCTAAATTTCATGGTGATTGGTGAATATTTATTCATCCTGGTAATAATTAATTATCTGGTGAGATGCTAAATTGTAAAAAAATTGGTACAGTTTTATTTTTTCATTTTTTTCCAAAGTAAATTCTAAGACCTTTGCTTGTGTAATTTTAAATAACTTTTGAGATAATTAATGGATTTTAAAAATGTTTCATCAATGTATAGATAAATGATAGCTTCTACTAAACACCTAAAACTAAATTAAATATCTTATTTTGCCTACTTCAGTATCATTCCATGGGGTTGCATCACATATAGGCCTATGCTATGTTTTTTGCTAAAGGCAAAACATTAGCCATTTTATCTAGATTATATAACTTCACATGATACAAACAAATATTACATGAAACATTATAATGTGCATTTCATATTTTATATTAACTATAAAAATGTAGAAACAAACTTATGTTAGTTTTGTTAACTTGTTTTTTTTTTAGGTTATGCAGCAACTGTAGGAAATATTACCAGCAATTATGGATTACATACAGTCTGAAGCATTAGCTAGAGAAGAATTTAATGATGACATAAAACAGGAGGAACTAGATTATTATGATGTACCTGTAGTTTTTGCAAATGAGAGAACTGAAGAGAATTTGAGCAGTATAGAAAATCCTGATGTGAGTTATGGCTACATAATATCAAACTCTTGTTCTTTTGGTTGATCTTTGTTGTTTAAAAAGTGTTTTTGTTTTTATCTTTTACTCCTGAAATTTTAATTTAACTCTACTTCTATCAACATTTTTCTTTCTTTCTTTAGCTCTCTCTGTTCATCTGTTTTGTCTAATTGTAAATGTTTAACCAGACAAGTGCTCAGAACTTTTAACATTAGTTAACATTTTTTTAATAGAAACGTTTCAGGGATTCATGAAGGGTTGCAAAAGTTTTGGAGAAAATGACATGTTTCTTTTATCAAGTTTGGGAAAGTTTAAAAAAACTGTTTAAAGTTTGGAATAACATATTAAAGTGTGGGTAAGATTAGGAATTATGCTCTAATTGTAATTAACAATGCAAAGCAAAAATATATTTTTTATGGAAAAAAAATTGCCAAGATATTTAGGAATATTAGTTTAATTTTTTGTGTGGAAATTATTCAAGAGCTGTTTCTATGAGGTCTATGTACACCAGATAAAAATACACAAATGAAATGTTACATTTTGGCTATCTGTATACTATAAAAGCTAAAATTCAAACAATTTACCCATTGCATATAATATTATTATTTCTATCAATTTTGAAAAAGGTTAGGGAACCCATATTATATATTTTAGCACACACCACTACATGCTGGTGAGCAGCAGCTCGTTTGGCTGGTGTACCAAAGGTCCTGGAATTCCTTCCCAAGTCTGGAGGATTTCCCTGTCCTAACCTGACATTAGTTGGGGAACAGTAAACAGTAAAGGCAGCTGGGCATGGTGCTGGCCACACATTCGCCTAGCATGCCATTACCAAGGAAACTGGAGAATGCTGCTTCACCTTCTATGGATCGAATTGGTCCAACGGGATCACTTTACTTTAGTAAATGGGTAGTAGAGACAAACATAAATGCATGTTGTACTTTCAGAAGAATGAACTGTAATTTATTTTAAAAAAAAATTTCTTTATCTCAATACATAGGAAAGTGTGATCAAACAAGAGAGAGAAGAAGTCTATGATGAGAATGAACATTTGATTACAAATGAAATAGAGAAAAGTCATAGTAAGGAGCACTGGAAACCAAAGAAAAGGAAAAAGAAGGAAAAGCCACCAATCTATGGAAACCGAGTTGTTGGTAGAAGTGGGAAATCATATCAATGTCTACTGTGCCAGAGAAGTTTTGCCCGCATCTTCTATCTGACCAAACACCTGAACATCCACCTGCGTGAACAGCCCTTCACATGTGAGGTCTGTTCCAGGGTGTTCACTAGGGGCTCTCATTTGAAAATTCACCAGGCCATTCACACGGGCGAGAAGCCGTACAAGTGTGAGATATGTCAGAAAGGGTTTTCCAGAAACTCGCATCTGAAGGTGCACCAAGCTGTCCATACGGGCGAAAAGCCGTTCAAATGTGAGATATGCTTTAAGGAATTTACTGACAGCTCCAAGGTGAAGATGCACCAGTTTGTTCACACTGGCATAAAACCATTTAAATGTGAGATATGCGGCAATGAGTTCTCCCAGAACTCAAATTTAAAGAATCACATGTTTGTTCACACGGGTATAAAGCCATTCAAATGTGTCCTATGCTATAAAGAATTCTCAAGGGTTGCTCATTTGAATATACACAAGCTGGTACACACGGGTGAGAAGCCATATAAATGCAAGATATGCTTGAAAGAGTTTGCCCAGAGCACTAATCTGAAGATGCACCAGCTCGTTCATACAGGGGAAAAAACATTGAAATGTGAGGTGTGCTGTAAAGAATTTTCACGCAGATCCAACCTCAAGAAGCACCAGTTAATCCATACAGGAGAAAAACCGTTTAAATGCGAGATTTGCCACAAAGAATTCACAAACAGCACAAGCTTGAAGACGCACCATTTCGTTCACACAGAGGAAAAACCATTCAAATGCGAGATATGCGGTAAAGAGTTCACCCAGGGAGCAAACTTAAAGATGCACCTGACGGTTCACAGCGGTGAAAAATTATTTAAATGCGAGATATGCTTCAGAGAGTTCTCTCAGTGCTCGTATCTTAAAACTCACCTGTTGATTCATACTGAAAAGAAATTGAAGTGTGCCCAATGTAATAAAACATTCTCTCAGCGATCAGGCCTAAGGAAACACCTCGACGTCCACAATGGTGATAAGTCCTTCAAATGCGCAATATGCCATAAGGTTTTCTTGTATAGTTCCAGCCTAAGAACCCACCAGACTGTGCATGCTGGTGAGAAGTTAAAATGTCTCCTGTGCAATAAGATCTTTGCTCACATTTCAAGCATTAAGCGGCACCTGTACGTTCATATCGGGGAGAAGCCATTTAAGTGCCGGAAGTGCCACAAGCAGTTTTACAGAAAGAGCTATCTAAGTAAACATCTTGCTGTACACAGCAGAGTTAAAAGCTTATTGTTCCATATAAAACTTTTCAAAGCCAAGGTTTAGAGACACACTGGCCTATTTACACTTGTGGAAAAATCACATTTTTGTCATTATCTGTCTGTCCTGTGTCGTGTCAAACATGGACAACTTGGACTTTAATGTAAATGCCAAGTATGCCTATAGACTTTAAGTAGAAACTTTTTCTAGGAACTTAAGAGCGCCAAGGCAAGGCTATACAAGGAACAGCTGAACAACTCCTGACATGTTCTTTAACTTGAAGACATCAGATTTGGGGAGAGGGTAGGTTAAAAGCAACTGGGCACTTTTAGTATTTTACATTTAAATTTCTCAGCAATCAAGTTTAAAAAATATTTCTTTGTTTTAGTTGCAAAAGAGAGTGGAAAAAATGTAAACAACTATTACCGGTAACTCATTTTCTACTATTGCGGCTGAATGTGGCATACCCACCTCCGTACTAATGCGCCCAAAAGCAGTTAATAATTTACTAAATTTAATGAGGAGTTTCTTCCCTTCGGCTAGTTCTTTGAGGGGTGTCTTTGGAAACTAGGTTAGTAGCAAATGAGTTAAGGTGAAACCAAGGTCTAAAAATTTAATTTTTTTAAAAGTGAATTTTTTTGGGTTAAAATTGATTATTCTAGATCATCAAGATCAGGATGAAATAAATGACAAACTTGTGCAAAAAACATTTAAATGCAAATGCAATACTTTTTGTATCAAACTTGTTCTTGTTAAAAACGTCTATTTATTTGCATTGTTTTACTTTTTAATGAGTTTTTTTTAATGCTTTTTTATACACATTTTTAGAATTGTCTATACTAGGAAGTATTTTTTCTTTGCTGTGATTATTTTTTTTGTTTTCTAAATGTATATATATATATATACAAAGAGATAATTAATTTATGACAAGTTATACATACAGGGTAGATTACTCTTCTATTCCTTTCAACCTTTCATTTAGAAAATCATAAAACAAAAATAAGAAAAAAACATTGAAGATGAAAGATGCGGTTGAAACAATAATAAATATGAACTAATTATTTCTTGATGATATAAAAAGTTGTGTATTGCTCTCCTAATGTGTGTATAGTCTGTGTTATCTAGTCTCAACATGTGTCTTTATAGATAATACTTCAGAAGTAAATACTAAATTATTCCTCAAAAATCATTGATCACTTGTACATGATTGTACTCAGCCTCTTCCCTATGAGGTTGAACAAGGGGCATTACTCTCATATTGTTTTTAATTAATTAGCAAAACTGAAGAAAAATATCTATGTATCTAAGTCATTGAGATGACTTTTATTTATATTGTTTTGTAACATTATTTATTCTCATAATATAAATTGACTCCAGTATGATGTGTATTTTGTAAAAAAAAAAAAATATTTACTTTCCGGCCTAATGGCCATGTTTTACTATGCTTTGGCTGTTTTTCTTTACCTTTGTTTTAACAAGTTTAGTAACAAATCTGTGTTGTACACAGTTATTCAAAATTTGTTTTAATGAATTCCTTCAAATTTAGAAATAGAAAGAGTTGAAAAGATACAATTATTTGGTTAATCTTCAATTATAACATATATAACCATTTTTATCATCTTTGATTATTTAAAGGATTAATTTTTTTTTTATGATTCATTTCAGGAAAATGTATATTATTTTACAATTTTAATAAATTTATTTAATTGAAGCTAATCTTGTTATGTGAACTAAATGGCTATAAATAAATATTTTAAGAATGTACATTTGTGCAGGTCTTTAGCTTATTGACATGAGAATGCTGAGAAAGGGCAGCAACTGTGTCATATAATTTACAATGTAAAAATGATTGAGTCATTGACTCTCTTTTCGGTTCTATATCTATTTGCAATCATTGGATTAGAAGCCATGTTCTTGTATGATATAAAATTTGTATTGCTGTAGGAAATGCATTTTATGCCACTTCGACATCCATGAGATCTGTTTAGGCTGTAGCATAATTTTTTTTTCAGCCCAAGTGAAGGGATATATAATCTGTCCAGGCTGTAACGTCATGTTTTAAAATACATATGTGTCAAATGAAGTTCATTTATACATTTTCGTCTTTTATTCATTGTCTATACTCTGTCTGTGACTGTTGACAGGGCATAGAACTGTTCCCATCAAGATATGCGCTATAAAAGTATTATTAATTATTATTATTATCATTTTTTTTGTCTTTGTTTTAAATGTTTGAAGTGTGTGTGTTTTAGGTTTATGACTATTTCCAGGCATGCTCTATTTTATTTTGATAAACAAAACACATGTATGAAATAATTAACAACATGACATGTATGCAATGAAACACATGCATGTTAATCTCTCATCCCTTAATGATTACATCTTGTTGCTGTATTTTTTTTATTATTTTGTAACTTTGAATAACTGAAACGGATATATTTCCTCATTGCCACCAATTTCCAAAAAGTGTTGTTTTTACTCCATCAACTTCAAAAAAATTTTCATTGTTGATTAAAATCTAATAGTATACACAGTAATCAACATAGAGCAAGATGTGCTAATTAAATTACTTATTAATAATATTTGGTTTACCTTTGTGTGTTTACAGTTTGTCTAGCTTGTCTTTGAAATGTATAAGTAAAACATTTTCAGCGTAATTAGATTTAGGTTATCTATACATTTATTTTGTTTTTCATTTCGCCCCCCCCCCCCCCAAATGTTTTTAAAGAACTATGTATTATCTTTTTATTTATATGTAAATAATTTGAGGAAAAAATTATTTTTTTTATACAATAAAAACAAAAAAATGTTTTTAACTAGGAAATCTCACAATCTTACAATTTTATCAATTCTAAGTTTAGATGGTTGGGAAAGAATCTGTTATGTATAGCTACTACAAAGAAGAAACCTGAAGCTTAAATTGTGAATTCAATTTTTAGGTTTAAAAGCATTCCATTTTTTTTTTTTTCCAAATTTCTTACTGCAATTAACCATCAATATTAATGCATGTAATATTTGTTTAGTTTTTATAATGCAAAAAAAAAAAAGTAAAAATTATCCCTTTTGAACCAAGTTAATCCAAAGGGGCCTATGAAGCAGCGTTCACAAGTTAATCCAAAGGGCCTATGAAGCAGTGTTCACAAGGTAATCCAAAGGTCCTATGATGCAGTGTTCACAAGTTAATCCAAAGGGCCTTTGAAGGAGTGTTGACAAGTTAATCCAAAGGGCCTATGAAGCAGTGTTCACAAGTTAATCCAAAGGGTGCTATGAAGCAGTGTTCACAAGTTAATCCAAAGGGCCTATGAAGCAGTGTTCACAAGTTAATCCAAAGGGGGCTATGAAGCAGCGTTCACAAGTTAATCCAAAGGGCCTATGAAGCAGTGTTCACAAGTTAATCCAAAGGGCCTATGAAGCAGTGTTCACAAGTTAATCCAAAGGGCCTATGAAGCAGTGTTCACAAGTTAATCCAAAGGGCCTATGAAGCAGTGTTCACAAGTTAATCCAAAGGGGACTATAAAGCAGTGTTCACAAGTTAATCCAAAGGGCCTATGAAGCAGTGTTCACAAGTTAATCCAAAGGGGGCTATGAAGCAGTGTTCACAAGTTAATCCAAAGGGCCTATGAAGCAGTGTTCACAAGTTAATCCAAAGGGGGCTATGAAGCAGTGTTCACAAGTTAATCCAAAGGGGACTATGAAGCAGTGTTCACAAGTTAATCCAAAGGGACTATGAAGCAGTGTTCACAAGTTAATCCAAAGGGCCTATGAAGCAGTGTTCACAAGTTAATCCAAAGGGAACTATGAAGCAGTGTTCACAAGTTAATCCAAAGGGCCTATGAAGCAGTGTTCACAAGTTAATCCAAAGGGGACTATGAAGCAGTGTTCACAAGTTAATCCAAAGGGCCTATGAAGCAGTGTTCACAAGTTAATCCAAAGGGGACTATGAAGCAGTGTTCACAAGTTAATCCAAAGGGACTATGAAGCAGTGTTCACAAGTTAATCCAAAGGGCCTATGAAGCAGTGTTCACAAGTTAATCCAAAGGGGACTATGAAGCAGTGTTCACAAGTTAATCCAAAGGGCCTATGAAGCAGTGTTCACAAGTTAATCCAAAGGGGGCTATGAAGCAGCGTTCACAAATTAATCCAAAGGGCCTATGAAGCAGCGTTCACAAGTTAATCCAAAGGGCCTATGAAGCAGTGTTCACAAGTTAATCCAAAGGGCCTATGAAGCAGCGTTCACAAGTTAATCCAAAGGGCCTATGAAGCAGTGTTCACAAGTTAATCCAAAGGAGGCTAAGAAGCAGCTTTCACAAGTTAATCCAAAGGGCCTATGAAGCAGTGTTCACAAGTTAATCCAAAGGGCCTATGAAGCAGTGTTCACAAGTTAATCCAAAGGGGACTATGAAGCAGTGTTCACAAGTTAATCCAAAGGGCCTATGAAGCAGTGTTCACAAGTTAATCCAAAGGGCCTATGAAGCAGTGTTCACAAGTTTCTGTGGCCATGGCAAACTAGGGCATGCACAATGTCCAGCCAGCTTACTTATGCCCAACTACTGCCACATACCCATCTGAGCTGCATAAACTCAGGGACACCGACAAGGCCAGGGAACAAATTTTAGCCTTTACCAGGATTCGAACTTACGACCCTTGTTGGGATATCTGAACACGCTGGAAATAGGCCACCATGCCCCATAAAAGCGTAAAATAGTAACAAATAAAAAATGGCTTGCTTCTGAAATAACAATAATTATTTTGCAAACGCAAAACAGAACAAAAATGTACTGTAATTTAGTTTTTAACTGTCCTTATATATGTCCTTCCAACAAATAATTCATTCAAATGAAATGTGTACCAATTATATTTTATTAGTTTTATCTAAGTGTCTTAAAAGTATAGTTGTGAAATAGAAGTGTTTTCTTTAGTAAATTGTGTTTTGTGTACTTTTATTTATTTTTAATGTTTATCTTAGTCTTAGCACTATTTAATTTATGTCAGTACTGTATTAAATGTTTTTTAATTTAATGAGAGTATGGTTTTATTCTGTTTAACACTACAACCTGACTATTATAATATCAACATTATATCAGATTATTCCTTCTTCTTCTATAAGAAACATTAAACAGCTTTGAATCAATTTGATTCATTCAATACTACAACTTACAACCTCGAAAAACAAAAATACTAAAGATCGATGTAAAGTATCTTCAAATGCGTTTTTATGGCTTGAAAATAAATAAGATCTATTAAAAAAACAACTAATTGCAAAATATATATATATACCGGTATATAAAGAAAAAACAATATATTAAATGGCGTCGGAATGATGCATTGTTGTCTGCCGTTGAAAAGAAATTGACCCAACAAGCTAAATAGGTCAATGTTGTTGTGTATCTATAAATAGATAGCCAATGAGTTTTATCGGGTTTATAAGTTCAACCAATCAGTAAATGTTCAAGTCAAGGCAGACATCTAAAAATAACGCTTGGTACTCCTAGTCCTTATTTTTAGATTTATTTGCTGACACGATAATCGGAAGCGTGAAAAACTAAGCTTTCCAACGATACCAAATGTGTAGCTTTGGTATCGTTTATTTCTTACGTAACCAAGGACCGAAAGTACTAAATTTTCAATCCTTTTGTTGTTTTTTCCCTCGACCCCCCTCTTTTAAACATATTTTAAAGAATATTACGATCATCAAATATGATTTTTAAACACAAAAACGCATTTCTAGGATGTTGGTTTACAATAATTTATCAAAATCAAAAAAAAGATACCGACAAGGTTTTTTCGTTGCAACTGGGTTACTGGAGTACCTTAAACTAGGTATGTGTGATGAAAATTTTAAAATGAATTAAATATATCTTGCTATATATCATTGGAAAGGGCTCAAAGAGAGGATTCCAACAGTATATCATTCATTAAAAGCAGATCATAAATAAAAAAGTTATGAATTTTTTCGTGACGAAATTTTAGTAACAAAGACAAAGAGGAAAAACTGAAGCTCACTTACTAGTAATAACTAAAATTATAAAGATATATACGGCAGTGCACTTGGAAAGTTCAACCAATCCGTTTTAAGAAAAAAAGTCACGTGGCTCCCCCTTCCCCCCTAAGTGACCCAAATATGCCAATATGGCGTCAATGAGCTAAGATACGGACAGTCGATTACAATTTTGGGACGCGAAATTGAATATGTGCGACCAGGATGGTTGTGATGAAATTTGGCAGGTAGGGAGGAAACATGTTTTAAAAAGATAAAGAAAAGGTTTTATAAAAAAAAAAGAATATCTTCAATATTCATTTTAAGTTTGAAATGTAACACAATTTTCAATACAACAAAATAACATTAAAAAAACGAAAAATGTAAACAATAAACTCAAACAAAGTTGGTTAAATTAGTAATGTTTCTTAAACAATTCAGCTCAATGTAAAATATTGTTAATTAAATTTACATATTCCTTTTAAGCATACCCATCATATAGCAGAAGTTCAAAATCCCGGAACAGCATTTGAGACCAAAAAAAATGAATTAAAAAGTAGGATTCACACATACCTACTTAAACGTTTCAAACTCTTATCAATCTCACGATATACTTCTTTACAAAATTAAGACAATAATGCACACTTTAATATTTAAATAAAAAAATCTTCTCACAATTGAGCCTTAACATTGAACTTAAACATTGCGTCTTACGTAAGGAAAATTTAGCAGCATAGTTAACATACCGGTACTAGACATGATATAATTAACAGTTGTTATTCAATGTGTGCAGTCATACGTTATAATGAACTGATTTTTTTTTTCTTTGACCTGCAACTAACTGTCATCGAGGTATGAAAGGTTACAGCAAACTAAGATTTAGGGAAGGTTGGGCGTTTCAATTATATTTATTATATCCTACATACACGTGAAATGTAATGTATGCAGCATGTTGATAATATAGGCCTATAGGACAAAATCATTCTAGCGAATCAACTGAGATCATCTATATTTTTCCTACAGATCATGTAGGGCCTACACACACACACATAGGGTACACATGAACTCTCAGAAATTTAAAGCTAGACTAGTCTGCAAATACACTAATAAAAACTTGAAAAAAGCCAATATCTTTCCGACAAACTTGTCACAAATGTAGGCTACTTTAAAAAAAAAAAAAAATTGGTTCATGATATCGTGTCCTGTATATTGGATAAAAGCTTAGATCTAATGCTTTTTCTAGTTCACAAACAGAGGTAACTTCCCTGTAGCATTAAACAATCTCCCCCAACTCCATTTTTTATAAGCTTATCTTTTTCTAAAAGACAAAAACCAAAGTTCCACGTGCGTTTCATCAGGCTAGGTGAGTGATGAGTGATGGGTCAATTATTGTAACAGAAATGGCATTTCTGATTGTGACAAGGGCCTCTAGATGTTATAGGCTACTATAGTGCATGCCGATAACAACGCAACAATTTCAATCATCTAAAAAAATTATGTAATTTCAAGCTATAATCACGTGTCGACTAAGTTTATTATTTGAGAAAAATTAAAGATAATGCCAGGTCTCCCTAAAAAAGCCTAGTTCTTTATAAAAAGAAAAATGTTGTATAGTCTAACTACTAGAATCCCAATTTAGCTATAGATTTACCTATTTATCATCTAGAATTAAATCGGCTACTCTTAAAAGCATGGTAGTGGGCTAATGTTGACATACAGATTTTGGCATAATATTTGGGGGATGGACGGGGTTGTGGGAAGGGGGGTAGTGGTGTGGGTGAAAACGGTCTAACTAGGTCCTATTTGGTTTTTAACGTCTTGCAGAGAGTGCTGAATTTCCTAACGTACCTTAAAATATCTTTGAAAAAAATATTTTGGCAAGCTACCTCACGGGATTGAAGCAAAAGTGTTTTAATCTCGGAATCACTTTCTTTGCAAATTCAGAAAAAATAAAACAGTAAAAGGGTAATTAAGGTTCATTGCTTAAAAAGCTCATTCGGTAGTTGAAATACATTGTCTAAATTCGATAGGGCTAGTTGAAATTCATTGCTAAATGACTCATTCGGTAGTTGAAATACATTGCTAAATGACTCATTCGGTAGTTGAAATTCATTGCTAAATGACTCATTCGGTAGTAGAAATTCATTGACTAAATTCGATAGGCCTAGTTGAAATTCAGTGCTAAATGACTCATTCGGTAGTTGAAATTCAGTGCTAAATGACTCATTCGGTAGTTGAAATTCATTGCTAAATGACTCATTCGGTAGTCGTAGTTGAAATTCATTGCTAAATGACTCCTTCGGTAGTTGAAATTCATTGCTAAATGACTCATTCGGTAGTTGAAATTCATTGCTAAAATCACTCATTCGGTAGTTGAAATTCATTACTTTAGCTTAGGCTTAAATTGCTCATTCGGTAGTTGACATTCATTGCTAAATGACTCATTCGGTTGTTGAAATTCATTGCTTAAATAGCTCATTCGGTAGTTAAAATTCATTGACTAAATTCAATAGGCCTAGTTGAAATTCATTGCTAAATGACTCATTCGGTAGTCGTAGTTGAAATTCATTGCTAAATGACTCCTTCGGTAGTTTAAATTCATACTCATTCAGTAGTTGAAACTCATTGGCTGAATTCGATAGGCCTAGTTGAAATTCATTGCTAAATGACTCATTCGGTAGTTGAAATACATTGCTAAATGACTCATTCGGTAGTTGAAATTCATTGCTAAATGACTCATTCGGTAGTTGAAATTCATTGCTTAAATCACTCATTCGGTAGTTGAAATTCATTGACTAAATGACTCATTCGGTAGTTGAAATTCACTGGCTAAATTCGATAGGCCTAGTTGAAATTCATTGCTAAATGACTCATTCGGTTGTTGAAATTCATTGCTTAAATAGCTCATTCGGTAGTTAAAATTCATTGACTAAATTCAATAGGCCTAGTTGAAATTCATTGCTAAATGACTCATTCGGTAGTGGTAGTTGAAATTCATTGCTAAATGACTCCTTCGGTAGTTGAAATTCATACTCATTCAGTAGTTGAAACTCATTGGCTGAATTCGATAGGCCTAGTTGAAATTCATTGCTAAATTACTAAATCGGTAGTTGAAATACATTGCTAAATGACTCATTCGGTAATTGAAATTCATTGCTAAATGACTCATTCGGTAGTTGAAATTCATTGCTTAAATCACTCATTCGGTAGTTGAAATTCATTGACTAAATGACTCATTCGGTAGTTGAAATTCATTGGCTAAATTCGATAGGCCTAGTTGAAATTCATTGCTAAATGACTCATTCGGTTGTTGAAATTCATTGCTTAAATAGCTCATTCGGTAGTTAAAATTCATTGACTAAATTCAATAGGCCTAGTTGAAATTCATTGCTAAATGACTCATTCGGTAGTCGTAGTTGAAATTCATTGCTAAATGACTCCTTCGGTAGTTGAAATTCATACTCATTCGATAGTTAAAACTCATTGGCTGAATTCGATAGGCCTTGTTGCAATTAATTGCTAAATGACTCATTCGGTAGTTGAAATACATTGCTAAATGACTCATTCGGTAGTTGAAATTCATTGCTAAATGACTCATTCGGTAGTTGAAATTCATTGCTTAAATCACTCATTCGGTAGTTGAAATTCATTGACTAAATGACTCATTTGGTTGTTGAAATTCATTGGCTAAATTCGATAGGCCTAGTTGAAATTCATTGCTAAATGACTCATTCGGTTGTTGAAATTCATTGCTTAAATAGCTCATTCAGTAGTTAAAATTCATTGACTAAATTCAATAGGCCTAGTTGAAATTCATTGCTAAATGACTCATTCGGTAGTCGTAGTTGAAATTCATTGCTAAATGACTCCTTCGGTAGTTGAAATTCATACTCATTCGGTAGTTGAAACTCATTGGCTAAATTCGATAGGCCTAGTTGAAATTCATTGCTAAATGACTCATTCGGTAGTTGAAATTCATTGCTAAATGACTCATTCGGTAGTTGAAATTCATTGCTTAAATCACTCATTCGGTAGTTGAAATTCATTGACTAAATGACTCATTCGGTAGTTGAAATTCATTGCTAAAATCACTCATTCGGTAGTTGAAATTCAGTACTAAATGACTCATTCGGTAGTTGAAATTCATTGCTAAAATCACTCATTCGGTAGTTGAAATTCATTGCTAAATGACTCATTCGGTAGTTGAAATTCATTGCTTAAATCACTCATTCGGTAGTTGAAATTCATTGACTAAATGACTCATTCGGTAGTTGAAATTCATTGCTAAAATCACTCATTCGGTAGTTGAAATTCAGTACTAAATGACTCATTCGGTAGTTGATATTCATTGCTAAAATCACTCATTCGGTAGTTGAAATTCATTGCTAAATGACTCATTTGGTAGTTGAAATTCATTGCTTAAATCACTCATTCGGTAGTTGAAATTCTTTGACTAAATGACTCATTCGGTTGTTGAAATTCATTGGCTAAATTCGATAGGCCTAGTTGAAATTCATTGCTAAATGACTCATTCGGTTGTTGAAATTCATTGCTTAAATAGTTCATTCGGTAGTTAAAATTCATTGACTAAATTCAATAGGCCTAGTTGAAATTCATTGCTAAATGACTCATTCGGTAGTCGTAGTTGAAATTCATTGCTAAATGACTCCTTCGGTAGTTGAAATTCATACTCATTCGGTAGTTGAAACTCATTGGCTGAATTCGATAGGCCTAGTTGAAATTCATTGCTAAATGACTCATTCGGTAGTTGAAATTCATTGCTAAATGACTCATTCGGTAGTTGAAATTCATTGCTTAAATCACTCATTCGGTAGTTGAAATTCATTGACTAAATGACTCATTCGGTAGTTGAAATTCATTGCTAAAATCACTCATTCGGTAGTTGAAATTCAGTACTAAATGACTCATTCGGTAGTTGAAATTCATTGCTAAAATCACTCATTCGGTAGTTGAAATTCATTGTTAAATGACTGATTCGGTAGTTGAAATTCATTGCTAAAATCACTCATTCGGTAGTTGAAATTCAGTGCTAAATGACTCATTCGGTAGTTGAAATTCATTGCTAAAATCACTCATTCGGTAGTTGAAATTCATTGCTAAATGACTCATTCGGTAGTTGAAATTCATTGCTAAAATCACTCATTCGGTAGTTGAAATTCAGTACTTTAGCCTAGGCTTAAATTGCTCATTCGGTAGTTGACATTCATTTCTAAAATCATTCTTTCGGTGGTTGAAATTGATTGCTTAAATGACTCATTCGGTATTTGAAGTTCATTGCTTAAGTGACTCATTCGATATGTCAACTAGCAGTTTATTATTTTATTTTATTTTTGTCATTTATACATTTTTGCCTTTTATTCGTTCTCTGTTCTTTGTCTGTAACTGTTGACAGCGCATAGAACTGTTCACAACGGGATATGCGCTATAGCTTACAAATCTTATTATTAGTATTAAAATACTAATACAAATGCAAGACTAAACTCAGACCACGGATAAGCGTAAGACGCAATCATCTTCAATTTAGAAGGAGTGTCTGTAATATATAGGAAACGATAATTAATTTTGAAAATGTATTGGCCTTGTCTATTGTTCATGTTATTTCTGGGACCTTCACTCATGATTTTCCTGGAATCGTTTCGGCCCTATAGGACCGCGGACTCCATTTTAAGAAACACTCCTGTAGAGAGTCTCTACCCAGCACTAAAGGACTCTAGGCTACATGTAAAGCTATGGAATCCGGACGAGCCTTTCAGATTTTTATTCCAGGTGTAACAAGTAGGGCATATCGGATGTTACGACACCGTGGGTGCAGACAAAAATGCACAGTCTAATAACCATGGACCATAAAAGAGCCAGGAGCCAGTACGCGTTATATTCCTGTAATGTCGCCTCGGCAGGCAACGACTTAGGTTTGTTTGCTCGATCACTTGATGTCTTGGCCATTGTATCACCATGCTCGTGATACGCTTACGTCGTGACACTAAACCCCACCCCCTTTTTTCTTAAAGCTCGGTTATCTTGAACCTCGGAGTCACTGCAGGAACTGTCACCCATTCACCCAATGCAGGATCTGCAGTTAGACAAATAATATTTTCAATTTATATAAAATGCATTTGATATATAGCTTAACTTTAGGCTATGTTATGCTCAATTATTTTCTGACGATAAGCACATCCTTCTTATTATTGCTAATTTTGTTAAGCTAAACAAATAAAGCAATAATGTGTTTTCTAGAGTTTCATTCAAATTAAAACTTTTTTAAAAGCAAACCAATGAAGGTAGAAATAACAACCCAAAATAAATTGAAATCTACATTCCAGTAAAAATAATAAGAAGAAAACCAATAAAAAAAAATCTTTCAAGAAAGTGATGGTTTTATTTGTAGTCAGAAATGCCAACAGAAGACTAAGCTCCGCTAATACAAAAAATCAAAGTAGGACAGCTAATAAACCTCTTTTAACCTTTAAAAGGTTGGGAAAAAAAAAAGAAATTGTAGTTTATTATGACGTACTTTTATCTTGTTTTTATATTATCTTATACAGTACAGACAGGGTTCTAGGCTCTAGGGTTTTTGACGCCCTAGGCCATAGGTTCTCAACCTTTTTCGGCTCACCGCCTCCGTTTACAATTTTTTGGGGCTCACCGCCCCTACCCCCCCCCCCCTTGTCCCCCCCCCCCCCCCGTAGTAAATGTTGTAGTAAAAAATTTATGCATGGTGGCATTTATTTAATTCCTATTTGATGAGCTTTAAAGTAAAAGTCAATTGTTAAGAAGAGGATTTGTGAATGGTTTTAATTTTCTTAATGCTAATACACATATCTAGTAAATATCTACAAACATATACACAAGAAGTTTTAAAACTGAGTGTTAGTGTGAAGCTTGCGCCTGGTGTGTTGGCAGCAGGTTGTCAATATTAGGTTCTATTTAGTATTTTGGTTGGCAAAAGCCTCAAGTCTCCACGCTCCACTACTTGCAACTTGATTCTTGTTGTTTTTTTTACAAAAAAGTGGTAGCCTGACAGCACAAGATGAAAATGCAATAAAAAAAAAGACTTTACCAAAGCCTACAGTCCTGGAGAAACTGATGTTCTTTTTTTGCAGCCAAAAGTCGTGATAGCCTTTTCTTACAAATTTAAATTTGAGTTTTTCATTGGTAGCTAATTCAATCAATGCCTCTTGCAGTTGTTTAGGTAGGCCTGATTGTAATTCTTCACTATTAGAAAAAAATCCAAAACCCAATTATGTATTTTTATGTTAATAATGTCTTGAAATCGACTGCGGAAGTCGTTAGTAAGTGCGTCGAGGTGATCACAATAAATGAGAATGTCTTCTTCAGTTTTTTCTACGGATGCAAGATTGGGAAATTGATAAAATTCTCCACGTCCTAAGTTTCGTTTGTACAATTTGACGTTTTTACATAAATGCCGAAATGACACTTTTTGTTTTGATCAAATTGAGCTCATCTCCCAGCAATTGAATGTTCATTTCATTGAACTCATTATTTAAATCTGTTAAATAAACGATATTGTTTTTCTTTTTTTTTAAAAAGATTTTCTCTCAGAGAATTGTCTTTGCTTTCTAGAAACTTCAACACTAAGTCAAAGATCCCATAAAATCTATTTAAACAGGCACCTTTTGATAATAGCGTCCAGTAGCAAACGATTATAGTCTTCGTTATTCTCAATACACAGCTGTTTAAACACTCTCTCGTTGAATGCATTGCTTCTGATTTTGTTTACTGCAGTTATTACATATTGAAGAGACTGATGCAGACGATCGCTGAGATTTTTAGCAACTACATGTTGCCTGTGAATTACACAATGGAGAGTTATACGGTATCTTAAAAAAAGAAACGGACGAGTCCAAATGGCTCTTTGTTCAGGGCGTAACGATAGGTTTGAGCTCGGCTCTGTCCGGGCTGGAGCCACCCCACGACACCAAAGGCGTGGCATGCCGTGTAACAATGAGGATTCCGCAGCTAGGTTGCCCACTGCGGTTCCCCTTAGGATCATTATCGTGGTATATATATGGTAATGGTAATGGTAATTTATATAGCGCTTCTATCCATGCTATTTTAGCATGCTCAGTGCGCTCTAGAAGACTATTAATCTGTGAGAGGTTTCACTGCTGCCGGTTAAGCGCATGTGATAACAACTCAATATTAACGTTATCTAGTCCCAAAACTCCTGTAGGGCGACAGGGATCTGCCGGTGGCGGGGCTCAAACCCGCGACGTGTCAAGTGGTGTTTAGGTTCACAGTCTGGTGAGCTAACCGCTAGGCCAGCCGAGTGGTGGCTCGCCCGTATAACTGCATTGTCACCCGGTAGCACAAATCCTATACTACAGGTACAGGCATCCAGGCACTGGGTGGTTCTCGAGACGGGGTTGCAACGTCCATTGTTTCCTCCCCACCGAGACCCCGTATCCTCTCGGCAGTGCAATGTATTTCGGACCCGCTGCTGGAGCTGTCCCCCATGCGTTCGCCCGCCGGTGTATTCTTAACGGGAACGTATTGACGGTTGACACATTTCGCCAGTCTTTGAGGCCCATGGGTACAAAGTACAAAAGTGTCACCTAATATCAGACACAGCTATCCTAAGCCCGCTAGCTATTTGACACACGCTCGCAAGTAGACTATGTGTCATTTAGTAATGGTCATTCAGCGATGCAGAGACGGACACTCGCAAGTAGACTATGTGTCATTTAGTAATGGTCATTCAGCGATGCTGAGACTGACACTCGCAAGTAGACTATGTGTCATTTAGTAATGGTCATTCAGCGATGCAGAGACGGACACTCGCAAGTAGACTATGTGTCATTTAGTAATGGTCATTCAGCGATGCAGAGACGGACACTCGCAAGTAGACTATGTGTCATTTAGTAATGGTCATTCAGCGATGCAGAGACGGACACGGGCTTATGTATGACTTGGTAGAGAGAATTCTTGAGACAAGTGCAGTTAGTTCATGAATAGCGGGCCTACAAGTAACTAGCTTACGCTCGCTCCAGCCTTTACAGGACGATGCTAAGGAAAAGTCCGTTAGTACTTAATCGACCCACTACTTTAAAAAAATCAGCGCAATTCCTCTTTCTAATTAGTATGTTTTTTTTTTTTTAGCAATTGTGTTCTACGTCACATTTCATCCAAAATATAACGCCCCATTTATTTTGCCACTCTCGGAAAATAATCTAAATATAGTAATAAATCTAGGTTAAGCCCATATACGACTCTGGATAACTTTTACGTCACAATTCGTTGGCTCCAAAGTATCAGTAGTATTGATGTTAAAACCGTTTTTTTCATCAAACCCGGATTTCGGTTCCACCCTCCCCAATCCGGTATTCCGGTTTTCGTTTAACAACCCTAAATCAGAAGACAATTTTATTTGCGCCCTTTATGTTTTAATAGTTTTGCAGCATTAGCTATGTCTGTGGAGACCTATCATTGAGAGATAAACTGTCGCATCTCTGGCATTGGAAAGCGGGACCGTTGGAGTTGGGTAGGGGCAGCCTATGTTTTAGCCGCCACGATAAGGCGAATTTTGCCCTCTGGCAGCATTTGTACCGGTGAGTAGGGAACTTCTCCAACCACTTCTGTTCTGAGCTATTTACGTCACAATTACTCTGTGGCAATAGGTCATTAGCGGATCAGTCTATTAATTTTAATCGACTGTTTTACTATTGACTCACCAAGCTAAATATTACTGTTATAATTATTAAGTCCTTTAATTTTTTTTTATTTAAAGTGTAAATCTGTTAACATTATTTCAAGAAGGTTTGCACCGCCCATTTGACCTCCATCGCCCCCCTATCGCTTCCGGGATCGTTAGCGCCCCCCAAGACCTCTTCACCGCCCCCTGGGGGCGATATCGCCCCCGTTGAGAACATATGCCCTAGGCGAAAACAAATTCTGCGCCCTCATAATTAAAGTGCCTTCGGCGGGGTCTGCCGGGTATGAAACTTCGAAAATGATTTTTTGTTAATAATTGTTATAGCCCATCAAATAATTTTATTTTAGAACCTTTGATTGATGACTCTGAAATGTAAATAAAACAGTTGAATGAAAAGTAACAATGGCTTTGCATTATAGAATAATAATTAGAAATCTAAATAATTATTATAAAAGTTACATTACACACATTTTTACATATTTACATTTTTAGATATATGGGTTTATAGGTTTTATAACTTTTAAATACTAATTACCAGTATTTATACTCCTAAAGACAAAAACTTTAATGGTACTTTTCTTGCTTTCTGCTTAACTAATTGTGTATAAGGGTTTTTTAGTCGAACTGTCTTGCTATCTCACTTTCAATAGAAGTTGTCGCCTGAACCGCAAGTCTCTCCTGACTCCTGACACATTGTACTACTGTACTACACAGACAGGTTTTAATTAGCTTAAGTTTTTAAAAAATTCGTTCAGCACTAGCTGCGGAAAGTGGCAACGTAAGCAAAAAAAAAGTGAAGGGCTACACAAATGTTTGGAAATCCATTTTCAAGATTCTGTTGATAAATGTAGTTCAGGACTTCTTTGGGGTTTGATACTGAGTCATGGAGGTGATGAGAAATTGCTCTTAATAATAATAATAATAATAATAATAATGAAATTTGTATAGCGCTGCCAACAAGCATAATGCAAGCTCAGAGCGCATTTAACACACACCTAAGAACAGGGATACAATATATAGGCTAAGAGATAAAAAAAAACAACTAAATGATGATTCTAAACTAAACATGGAACAAATCAAACAACCAAAACAGAATAATCGACCTAAAATATAAGTAAGACAGTGGGGCTCAAAGCATGTTAATTAAGATAAATATTGAAGTAATGAGTTTTTAAGTTCTTTTTGAAGGAATCAATGGAGCTTGTTTGCCTGAGTTGAATGGGAAGTAGATTCCACACCTTCGGACCGGATACTGAGACGGCTCTAAGGCCAACGGTCGTCAGAGAGGAACGGGGCTAATCCAGAAGCGATGAGTTGGTAGAACGAAGTGTTCTTTGCGGGACATATGGTGTGATAAGTTCTTTGAGATAGGACGGAAACTCGTTTTTAAAAATGCACTGATGGCAAAGTAGCGCCACTTTATACTCAATTCTGGCTTTCACGGGGAGCCAATGAAGCAAGCGTAGAAGGGCGGTTCCCGAGTCTTGCCTTGATTTGCGCATGACCAAGAGCACAGTACTGGTATGTTTTCTCTGTCGCCAGGCGATTTTGTCTTCGGGCAGGCCGACTAGCAGGGAGTTACAATAGTCGATACGCGAAAGTATCAGGGCGACTGCCAGTGTCTTTGCAGAATCAGTGGAAAAATAGGGACGTTTTTGGACGTCTACGCAACTGTAGATATAGATCTCTGCACAGATGAGATATATGTTGGTCAAAAGACAGCGTGGGATCCAATAAAACACCAAGATTCTTCACTTTGTTAACAAAAGGCACCTGGCAGTTTATCACGGTGATGGATTCTGAACCAGTAAATTTGACCAAATTTCTCTTGGTTCCAATTCTGATTATCTCTGTTTTTTCCTCATACATTTTAAGCCCGTTTCTTCCCGACCACGAATAGATATAGGCGAATGCAAACTGACCTTTGCAGCGAGTCGAGGGGCATCAAGAGGGACCGCATGATGGTACGGTTGCGTGTCATCGGCGTAAAAGTGATACGAAATTTCGAACGGTTTGATGACCTGGCCGAGTGGATACACGTACATTGCAAAAATCACTGGTCCTAGAACAGATCCTTGGGAGCACTCCATATTTCAGCGTTGAAGGTGCCGAGAGGAACTCATCTATAGCATCACTTTGAGTGCGCTCAGACAGGTATGACCTAAACCAACGAAGAACACAACCTGAGCAGCCAAATGTGGTTGCAAACCTGTCAATCACCATCTCATGGTCAAGACTGTCAAAAGCGGAAGACAGGTCGAGCATTGCCAGAATAGACACATGACCCGAGTCTGATGTGCATAATAGGTCGTTGACAACCCTGACCAATGCCGTGTCCGTGTTACGACTCTTTCGATAGGTGGACTGAAACTGCTCCAAGAGGCTATGCTGCTCCAAGTGAGACAATAACTGTTTTAGCACAATGCGCTCCAAGACCTTCGAAAGGAATGGACGGTTGGATACAGGAACACCGTCGTACAGAAGCAATGTCAGATTCATTCAAACCTTCAACTTTTTCAATTGTTAATGATTTTTCTTAGTTTTCGCACATCGACTTATCCTCTGATGTAGTTGATTTTAAGGTCAGGAATGTTGTATAAATATCCAAAGACACCAGATACTTTATTTAACTTTGAAAATCTTCCTTTTACCGGACACACAGCTGTGTCTAAAGCAGCAAAATAAAAGTGGATCTTGAATCCTTCTGAGGGGTCACCTGCAATATTTACCGATTCATCTGTTGTTTCGTAATTAACAATGTTTTTCTTTTATTTATATAATTCGGACCTTCTCTTTCTCATATAATGGTTCTATTCCATGCAACTTTCTTATGCTACTTAATTAGCTTCAACCAGAACTCTATTGAACTCAAAATCACTTCTAGCTGTAACCAAAAACTCTTCGTTTTTTTCAGGTGAATAACTGCTCTCTGGAGACTCAAGTCCTTTTCTTGCAGTATCTTACTAGTTATGTTTACTTGAAACAAAATGTTGTGCTATGTGACAAGTGCAACAATAAACTTGAATTTTGAAATATTTTTAAGTAACCCAAGTGTATCTACTTTCGCAATACTGCCACTAGATCCAATTAATGTCTTCAGAAATATCTTCCAAAGCATCACAAACATGAGATAACTGGTAGCGCAGTGGTGTTAGTGCATCAATTCGACTGGACCATCTTGTGTCACTTAGGGGATTTAATGTACTATTTTTCGTAAATAACAGTCTGAAAATGCACAAAAACAACTGCATTTCAAATGCAAAGAAGTCAGCGCCCTCACTACTTACGATTCACGAACTGACTTGAAGGACACGGTCAAGTCACTTCACTATGATATACCGGCGCCGCATCGCATCCAGGGTGTGGCCGGGGGAAGTTAGGGGGTGCCTTTTTGCACTCCGCTAAGCACAGCGATGTTGCCAACTAAGACAACTTAAATAAACTACCCTTTGCCTTTCATTACCTAGAATTTCATCTGCCTATACTAGTAGCGCGCAGAAGTACTACACTTTAATAAAGTTTATATTTTTAAATCCCCAAATATAAAACAAAAACCCTAATTTTGCGACCCCCCCAAAAAAAATAATAATATATTTTGCGCCCTAGTCAGCCGCCTAGTTCGCCTATTTGAATGAGCCGGCCCTGAGTACAGACGCTCCTTGTATAAAGAAGATTATTGCCACCATGCGCACATTCGTGGATAGATATGTGTACATGGTTGTCCAAACTATTGCTGTTTCCGCGTTTTTTTAAAGTGTTTAAAAAACAGTTTAACCAACCAATAAGCAAATTTGTGACAATATAAAAAACAACAACCTAGATTTAGTTTTTAAATTATGACTTGGAACGACGTAGTGAACAAATTGTTTTTCAAGGATTGGAATATATATATTTTTTGTAGGCTAGACCGTGTTCGATATTATGAATGAATATCCCTCCGAAACTCAACTTTCATTTTATATTTTATTAAATTGTCTCGTTAAAAAATCAACTGTAAATCCGTCATTTATCAGAAGACCTTTGGTGAACAATTATCCTAATACTTGATAATAATTTATAAAAAAATGTATATGAAAAAAATATGAATGACTTTTATTGTGTATGCTTCAAGCCAATATATACTACTTTGTAATTAAAAAAAATGTTACAAATGTTATAAACATAAGGACATAATTTTAGGTGCTGCTACACTTGGTTACAGAAACAATGCTCATTGTAATAACCGTGGACCATAAAGGAGACTTGGTCAGTCCATTTTTAACTAGCTCTTTGTTTCTAAATTTTTCCTGGCCAAGTGGATACTGCCCACAACTGTTTAAGGGTTTTATTCAAGGAAATCCTAGCGTCGATCTTTGATTGTTGATAGAAGTATATTTTTACTCCCTTTATTTTAAGTTGCAATGTCTGCAATCGTCAATGGTGCAAAAATTGGCTTCGATTTTTCGACCACTTCCCGTGGTCCGATCGAGCTGAAATTTGGACAGCAGATTTGTGACGCCTAACAATACATCCTATTAAATTTTCAGTTAAAACGACTTAATAATACTACACTTATGACAATATTCATTTCTTAAAAGGAAAGTATAAGAAATATTTTGATTTCGCGTTAAAAATGCCTGTGAAACTTTTTATACTTTTTCGGCGCAAAGCTAGAAAAAAAAAATTATGCGCTACGATTATTTTTAGAACAATTCATACGGAGTAAAGAGATATTTTTGAGATTTGCGACACAGATATTTTTTCTGTACGTTTCATTTGCAGTAGTCAATCAATTATTTAATTACATGATGGTAAACTTAGTTTGCAAATAAAGGGAGTATAATAAAAACTTCGTTTTTACGGTTTTCTTGTTATAGAGTATACTGGCTTTTTTAATGTTTCTGTCAATAGATCAATTTTAATTTTTTAGTGTGAGAATGTGTTCGAAAACTTAATTATTATCGGTTTGTGTGTGAGAGAAGCTCAGATTTAACATGTATGTCTATGTATGTGTGATTGCGTGATTGTTTGATTGAGTGATTTTGTTACTTGTATTTGCGTCAGACAACTTAAGTCGATTTTATATATATATAATAATAATAATAAAATGTGTTTTAGAACTACTTATATTTATGCTTAATTAAAGAAGATAAGTATAAAAACTCTTTTAAATGTAATCTGTATCAACTAATGAGCACATTGTCTTGAATGCTCTTCGCTAACTGTATAATGTATGATACCTATTTAGTCACTTCTGAGTGGTCAAGTGTAGGTGACCTCTTTTTTTTGCTTAAAACAGTATTTATGTGCGATAAAATCTGTTCCAAAGTCTAAGTTAAACCAAACGCTGAAAGTAGAAGAGCAAATACCAAGCAGTTGAGAATAGCAGATGACTTTGCTAAGCAGCTTCCTTCCAGATCTTTTCCACAAATGCGCACATTTGGATGTCCATTTTTTTTAATGTTTAACATTCAACTTGCTGCATTTTAAAATCGACAATATCCCTACACTTAAAAACAAATATCTACATCTAAGAAAGTTGTAGTAAGATCAAACCAAATAGGCTTGATGTGGTATGAAAAAATGTAGAAAACTCCTCTTTGAGCAATTCGATGTACTTCTGAAAAAGCCAAACTATCTATCTTAATATTTGCCCTAATCTAGGGATGTACCTTGTGGACCTTATAAATGCAAGTTCAACTCACTGAAATATGTCGTTATGTCATCCGGAAAAATCGGCTTCAACAGTCAGTTTTCCTCATTCAGAACCGGAAAATGTTTTTTTTTCATCAATCAAAAACACCTATTGAGGTCTCTCTCGTGCCATTGAATATCTATCTGCGTGCCAATTTTGGTACGCGTTCCTTGGGTTGCCGACCCTCTGACCTAATACACCCCTCACTCGAATCAAGTGTCATGCTTATCTAAATTGCAAATGGTAAATCGTAACCTAAAACACAAACATACTAGTTGAAAAATAAAAGATTGTGTAATTTATAACACTGTATTAGAGTGACATTTTATTAACCTTTATTAAATAGGCCGAGGACACAGCTATTGTCGGCCTTTGTTTCTTGTTTACAAATGGTATGATAAAAACTACCTGAAATTGAAAATCATAAAAAAAAAACGAAAGAAATTATTGTAGACTTTTGGAAGGAAAAACACAAACTGTCTAATTTACGAATAAACAACCAAACAATAAATCTAGTCACGCAATATGAATATCTTGGCGTTACATTCAATGACACTCTGTCTTGGTCTGAACACTGCCATAGCATCTATAAGAAAATCCATCAAAAACGTTTCCGTCTTAGTTAACTAAAGACATATCACATAGACAAACATGAATAAATCGTTGTTTTTATATTGTTTAAAATATGCTAAAAACGGAATTTAAGTGATCAAGTCCGATTTCAATTTGTTTGGATTGTTATAAAGTTGCACCAATTCCCCCATCTTCCCAACCTTTTAAACTCTCCTAGATTCCAAGGGAAAGTTTGTGCCCGTTGTGTGTTTATGGCCTGGTTCTTCCCTCCTATCAATTACAAAACACTTACGCATTCTCCCGCCATTGTAATAAACCTGCATGGCATCTGCAAGTTCATGGCACTGAATTGAATTGTAATTAGGTTCCCACCTACCCTCCATTTCCATTTAGCTCCCCCTCTTTACCACCCCTCAGTTTCAGCAGTGCTTCGTGTTGTTTCCCAGAGTTAGAACATGTTCTAAAATTTGGAAACATAATTCTTGTTTCAAGTTGTTTCAGCCAATGGGAATCGCAAGTAGTTCATGTGATAATTAATTAGCATAGTAAAAAAAGTAAACAAATATGGCTGCTATTAAATCTTCCAGTTCGCTTAAAAGAACATGGTATGCTCCATAAATATTCTTCTTTCGATCCAAGATTTAACCCACTATTTTCGTTTTCGTTTTCTTTTTGCTTTATTTTTGCTGCATTTCCCACACGCATGCACCGACGTCTAGAAATTGTTTTTTTTCCTTCAGCCATTAGACTGTGGAACACACTGGACCAGGCCTCCATCACTGCTCCTACAGTGCCGGCTTTCAAATCTTCACTGAAGTGCTGGACTTAAAACCAAAAGTGAAACTCTGTCATCTGTTTATAATTCTTGTTTGTGATGTTTTTTATTTTATGTGTGGTTAAATTCTGGACTCTTTCCTCGGTCCTAACGGGGGTCTACTCAGTAATATGAAGAAGAAGAAGAAGGAAAAAACGTTGAAGTTAAATAAGCTGCATAATACCTTTCTGTCTATGTAGGCGTATGTGTATCCACTAGACCATGGGATGGCAACATAAGGGACGCGTGCCAGACTGGGCATGGCGAACATTGTCAATGGGGCGCGACAGATCCACAAAATGGCTATTTGAATCTTCTACAAGAAATGGAGTGCTAGAAAAAAATGACCAAACTGATCATAGGGCTGGTGAAGCAGCGTTCACCAGTTTCTGTGGCCACGGCATGCTAGTGGATTGTGTGGCCAGAACAATAAACAGTACTGTTATTGATTCTATTTTAATTATTAGTGTTCTTCGTAGGCTAATAGAATCATGAGTTGATTGAGTTGATTGAGTTGAGTTAAATGTTTCTTTAATATTATTTTCACAGTACGTTTAACACACTTGATAATTCAAATCTTCGCAGCAATATATATCTATTTATTATTACTCACAATACATTATTCACAGTACATCCAACAATCACATATAATGTCCAATGAATCATATAATATAATATAAGTCCAAGAAATGAATTAGTATTCTGATAAAATGTAGTAAAATTGCGAGTCTAACGTGTACGTCTACACGCATCTAGATATTTGAGTCGACTAACTATTCTCCGGTCTTTTACCCCCGTGATCAGACTGAGACATGTAAAACCCCGTGATCAGACTCAGACATGTAAAACGTGCAAAGCATGCTTTAGAAAGCTAAGACACAGTAGAACAAACTAGATTGTGATATTTACAATCTTCCCAGTCCCCATAACTCTTGTACTATACTATTGACTTTCCTGAGTCATTTCCCTTTGACCATGTTAGTGCATACTAGCATTACTCACCCCTCCCGGAAAAAAATAATAATTCATTATTATTTTTGCATAATTACATATATAGGGAACATAAATTATTGTTACAAAATCAATGAAATATTTAGTTGCATATCAATAGTTAACGTATCTAATTAAGTCATGTAATATTCATGTAATCATAGTACAAAAAACATAAATAATCATCATAAAAACATAAAAAATTATCATAAAAACATAAATAATCATCATAAAAACAATTTACATCGGTGTCTTACAGAAGTTATACACAATGTTATTAACTATGAGACCAAAAAATCTGAAGTCTCAAGTTTTACATTAGTCCTAGACAATTATCTTTCAGTATTGTCTATTCAATATCTGGGATATAAATGGATAATCTTGATAACACATCTGGCAAATGATTATCTTTTCCAACTATGCTTTTGATCTGAAACTGATAATCAGATAGTAATAATGCATATTTGTTTATGCGTTTGTTATTTACATTTGACACATTAAAATTTACTAATGGTTTGTGATCTGTGAGAATAGTAAACTTACGTTCTAACAAATAGTATTGAAATTTCAATACAGCATAAGCTATGCATAAACCTTCCAATTCCAATATACTGAAATTTTTTTCACTATAAGTTAATGCACGGCTTATATAGAATGCTGGTTTGTACACCATTGCTGAATCTATCATTACTTTCTTAAAAATACAAGCACCTAGTCCTATTTTTGACGCATCACAGGCTAAAATAATTTCATCATTTTTCTGAATAGTTTCCAGAATAGGTTCTTTAGAAAACTCATTAACTAGTTGTCTGAATGATTGTTCACATTCATTATTCCAATTTACATAATTTGGTTGAAATTTTTTTGTAAGATCTATGATAGGTCTAACTATTTGACTGTATTTTGGAATAAACTTGCTGTAATAATTGAATAAACCTAAGAGTGCTCTAACTTCTTTCTCAGTTTTAGGTGTCTTTATTTCTAAGATCTTTTTGTGTAATTGTTCTGTTGGCTTGACTTGGCCATTAGAAAATGTATGTCCCAGAAATTCTATTTCTGTTTGTCCTATCTTTAATTTGGTTGGGGATACAGTTAAATTGTTATCTTTTAGTATTTGTAAGACTTCTTCTAAAATAGTCAAGTGTTCATCCCAAGTTTCTGTATATATACACGCATCATCCACATAGTGAATTATGTTGTTTCTTTGAGGAAGAATTTTTCTCATTAATTTAGTGAAAGTTGCAGTACTATTTATGAGACCAAATGGCATTACATTCCAGTTAAACACACCTCTATGTGTGATAAAAGCTGCGTAATCTTTAGAATTTTTATCTAGAGGTACTTGCCAAAAACCTCTGGTCAAGTCTATAGTGGAAAATATTTTCCCAGTTGCCATAGTATTGATGATATTGTCTATGTTAGGTAACCCTTCTTGATCAATTTTTGTGATTTTATTTAATTTGCGATAGTCACAGCAAAGTCTAATTGAACCATTTTTTTTTCTTACTATTACCATTGGTGAAGAGTATTGAGACATAGATTTGTTTATAATCTTATTTTCAATTAATATGTCCAATTCTTTATCCACTTTGTCAACTAGCATTTGTGGAATTCTATAAGCTTTTGATCTAAACTCTTTTTTGTCAGTTAATTCTATTCTATGTTCAATGACATTAGTCAAACCAGGTGTTTCTGTGATTGTATCTTTAAATTTGTTTAATATTTTCACAATTTTATTTTTAGTTTCTACACTTTGAATATGATCTAAATTAATTTGCTCTAATTCATTAGTTGTATTTGCGGTCATGCCACATAAGTAGTTAACATTACTTGGAATGTCTTTAATATTTTCATCATCAACGATGATAAGATTGTTGTTTTCTATGCTGTCATTAGTTTTTGATGTAGTATCAACTATATTGCTTTCTTCATAATGTCTTAAATTGTTGATGTGAACAATTTTTTCACTACCATTTATGTCAATTTTATATGTAACATCTGACAATTTATGTATAATGTCATAAGGACCTTTCCATTGCATGGTATTACCAGAACCAATGGGTAGATATACAAGTACTTTGTTTCCTATTTCTAACTTTCTTAAGTTTTTATTCATGTTTTCTCTAAGTATGGTTTTTTCTTTAATTTCTTGTTTTTTTTCCACAGCAAATTGATATGCTGTTTGCATATGTTTTTCTGTCTTATTTATTAAATCAAAAGGTGACATTTTTGTTTCTTTGGTTTTTAGTAATTCTGCTTTAAAATTCTCTAATGGACCATTGGCATTTCTACCAAAGATTAACTCAAAAGGTGAGTAACCAGTGCTTTCATGCTTTGCCTGTCTATAAGCAAAGAGAATGGCTGGTAGGAATTCATCCCATTCATAAGGGTGTTCTTCGCAAACCTTAGCTAACATTTGTTTTATAGTTTGATTTGCCCTTTCAACCATACCGTTTGACTCTGGGTGGTAGATTGAACTAAAAATTTGTGTTATGTTGAGCATTTTAGTAAAAGCTTGAGTCAATTTGGATTTGAATTGGGTACCATTATCACTTAATATAGTTTTAGGAAATCCAAATCTGCAGAATATTGGCAATAGTGAGTTACATACTCTATCTGCGGTTTTTTCTCTTAGAGGGATTACTTCCACCCATCTACTTCCCATATCTATGAGTGTTAATGCAAATTTAGCTTTTGAATTCCTAGCTTCTTTCATAGGTCCAATAATATCAATGGCTATCTTTACAAAAGGTTTGTCTACAGTATCTGTTTTTTGTAAAGGTGCTTTATGTTTTGAATTTTTCTGATTATGTATCAGACATGTTGAACAACTTTTTATGAACGTTTTCAAATCCTTTTCTAAATTGGGCCACCAGAAGTTGTTTTTGATTTTGTTACAAGTTTTTTTTGTACTTAAGTGACCTGCTAATGCATTATCATGCGAAATTTTCATTATTTGCACTGTCAAAGATTTTGGCACAACTATTTGAGTTATATCAGTTTTTGTTTCTATCCTACAAAGAATTCCATTAATTAATTTCATTTGTCCTTGTTTAAAATTTTCTTTACCAAGTTGTGACACACTTTTGTTTATATACTCATCTTGTTTTTGTTCATTTTTTAAAGTTTGTTCATCAAAAGGCATACTATTTAAGGTAATCTGTTCACGTTTTTTCATTTGTGTTTCAGTTTTCTTTTGAGTAGTATCAATATATGCTAAAATGTTTGTTTTCAATGTTTGAAAGTCATTGATTTCTTTCTCTGCAATATTGTATATTGCTTTGTTATTTTCTAAATGTTTGCACAGTGATATGGCATGCAATTGTTTAGGTATATTATTTATTTCACATTGTTCTTCAAACCTTTCAATATATTGATTCAATTTCTCTGTACCATTCCATTTAGGCATTAGATTTTCTTTCACTTTGTTTATAGGTATATCTATATTAGGTGTGTCATTAATAATGCTACTGTCTGACTTGCCTAGTGTTTGTAAAAAACTGACAGTTTGCAAGGCAGGGCCGAATTCATCTTGTGATAAATCTCCCAGTTGATTATTTTCTAACAAAATTACAGGTTTTAAGTTTAAATCTGTGGATTTAAGATCCATCCATTGTTGAAATATTTCAAAACTATTGTCCTGTTTGACTCCATATGTATTACCTATTATTAGGGGAGCAACACAATTTTTTAAAATGGCTGCTTCAGTATATCCTGTAAGCCAAGGAGTATCAATTTGTATGGTAGTGATTGGACAACTAACCATAGATCCATTACCTAGTTTAATTGTTTCTATCCTTAAGATATTTTTGGCTTTATGAGGAGGAATAATCCTCTCATCTACACAAGTGAAAGATGACCCAGTATCCCTTAGACAATAGGTACGTATTCCCTCAACATATGCAGGGAATAAGATCAGTTGACCTTTATTCTCAAATATTACATTGTTTCTGTGAGTAGTGGGATTATTTGTATTGCCTTTATTTCTATTCTGAAAATTTTGATTTTCAGAATTTGGATTGGTAACATGCTGATTTGTAGAATTTCCTTGTGGAAAATTCAATCTTGTAAAGTTTTGATTTTGATTTCCTTATGGAAAATTCCGTCTTGTAAAGTTTTGATTTTGATTTCCTTGTGGAAAATTCTGTCTTGTAAAGTTTTTGTTTTGAAAATTTTGATTATTTTGGCTATTTTCATTTTGTCTTTACCTGTTACTTACATATTTTATTCTGAAACCACAAAATCTATCTATATGTCCATAACGATTACAAAATTGACATCTAAGATTTTGTCTGTTTGTATTTGTTTCATTACCATAGTTTTGTCTTCTACCATATTGACTATTTGTTCTAGGAGGTGAATAGCTCCTATGTCTTCTATTTTGCATGGTATTTACTGTTTGAGTCTGTTTAGTAAGTTCTACATTGGGATTACTATCTTTAAAATTGGAGATAGCATCTATTAAATTTTCAATATTTCTTACTTTCCTCTCCATAATATGTGTAAACAAAGGTTTGGAAGCCATTTGTAACACTTTATCTACTACTACCATCTCAATAATTTCATTGGGATTTTTTGTATCTATTTTGATTAGTTCTAACCAAGTTAATAAGAATGATTTCACTTCAGAGACAAAAGCTCTTGGTTCTATTTTATCAGTTAATAAAAAAGAATGAAATTTTTGTCTATAATAGTCCTCTGAATGGATAAAAAATTTTATCAACTGTTCTCTAATTATTGTGTAATCAGTAATCTCTTTATCAATATGAGCTAATGCTTCCCTTCCTTTGTCTTTCAATTGAGGAATTAAATGAATATACCATTCCGATTGCGGAATGTTATACCCTTTACATGTTGTTTCAAAGAGAGTTAAACAATCTAAAATTTTTTCTTTTCCATCAAATGGTGGCATTTTAAATCTAACGCCATGTTTATTAGATGAATTAGTTGAATGCTCAACCTTATTTTGTTGCAATTTAGCTAGTTCTAATTCATGGTCTAGTTTTAATTGTATTTCTTTTTGTTTAAGTTCATTGTCTAATTCTTTTTGTTTAAGTTCATGTGACCTACTTTCTGCACGCTCATCTCTTTCTTTATCAGATAATTCCTTTTTTAACTCTTTTACTTTCTTTTCTATAAATTCTTGCAATTCTTTTTTTTCTGTTATTTCAAATTCCTTAGCTAAAGCTTTAGCTTCTTCATACATTAATTTAACTTTTACATCCATATTTAATTCTTGATCATTAACAATAAATTATTATTTTGTACAGGACAATGCTATTATTTATTATTATTTATAGAGTGGACATTCACAATGTAATTCTTATAATTATTATGTAGACCATGTATTATTAAGTTGAAGCTAAACACTTGCAATACTATTATTTATATTCACAATGCTATTATAATTGAAAGCATTTTGGAATTGGAACAATGCAAAGCATAATATTTTGATTGATAAATTATTTTCTCTTCTTATTTTTCAATTTACTTTACTTTTATGTAAATGTTGACTATTGTCAATTATTATATTTGTAAAAATGCCTTATTTACTATTTTCTATAGTATTTACATAAATATTGACCTTTGCATAAATTATATTTATAAACAATTGATAGTTATTGTTACTATCAAGAATCTATCAGAAATAATAGTGGTTATCTTGAACCAATAATATTAATTATATTTAAAAAACAAAACAAAACAACAATTATGTATAACTAAAATAAATGAAACACAACACAACAATTATGTATAACTAAAATAAATGAAACACAACACAATCTTAATTAAGGACACAAATGCTGCATGGACAACAGTGATAGAGGAAATGTTCACACTAGAATCACAATATTTATCAACATTGACAAAGACAATAATTTTACTTCAATATTTGAACAAAAACAAACAAGTCAATACAGCTAACAGAAATTACCCTATCAAAGAATCATTTAACATGTATAATATTAAAATAAATGTTAATTATATCAAACTTAAATAGTATTTAAGTAACACAATGAATCTTCTTGACGATGAAGTTAATCCATTTGATCCAAGTGAATGGTCTAATAGTAGCTTAAATTTTAACTAACACATACTTCATGACGTTAATCCAGGTACGAATGATTTAAATTAATTAACACAATCTTCATCACATTAATTCAAATTAACTTTACTGTATAGCGAGATAGCTATAATTCGCATAATGTAAACGAATCTCTTGAATTGATGTACGTTAGAGTACAATCTGTCTTCAATAAGGTCTTGGTATTCCACAAAGTATGACTAAGTGAATACTATGCGTTGATGATTGCCTTGTTACCTTCGGATCTCACACACACACGTGTTGACCTCTAGTTGAACTAGTGTCCGCCATCTTGTTTATTTAGTGTCCGCCATCTTGTGTGGCGTCTTTGCTTCGTTTCATAGCGTATTGTAAAATGTTACAGAGTCTAGATTCAGAAGCTGTTTTGTTTAAAAATGTTTCATGCGTGATAATTCAATTTTTCATGATCAACGATTGATCACAAAGAAATTCATACGACAGCTCTCGACGTTCCACGTAATCCAAATATAATCTTGAAAATTTTTTATTAATTCCAGCGTCGGCACCTTTGAAAAATGTAATGTGGGTTGAGATGTAGAGCGCCACGTGCACCCACCTTTTTGTTGCCTGTTGTGCCGCCTATGTATCTACTGACTTTTACAAGTCTTGCTGCAGTGTCTCTGTTTCCTGTTACCCTGAATATGGCTTTATACAGTGTTGATTAAATCTTGATTAATATCTTTTGAAATCGTCCATTAAATTCTGCCATCCACCAGCAAATCATATATTTTCTGAGAGATGTTTTAGCGTTCTCTCTAACTATTTTATGATCAGGTTGACTGGTTGAATAGTTTGCTGAATAGTTTGCATGAGAGAGTTGACAATTTGAAAATCAGACTTTACCTTCTAAGATTTGGTTTTGTGGAAGCATTTCATTATGTTGTAGTTTAGTAGTTGCCGTACACCGCTGCCGTTCACCGCTGCCGTTTACCGTTACCGTTTATCGCTGCCACCACTGTTATTGATTCTATTTTAATTATTAGTGTTCTTCGTAGGCTAATAGAATCATGAGTTGATTGAGTTGATTGAGTTGAGTTAAATGTTTCTTTAATATTATTTTCACAGTACGTTTAACACACTTGATAATTCAAATCTTCGCAGCAATATATATCTATTTATTATTACTCACAATACATTATTCACAGTACATCCAACAATCACATATAATATCCAATGAATCATATAATATAATATAAGTCCAAGAAATGAATTAGTATTCTGATAAAATGTAGTAAAATTGCGAGTCTAACGTGTACGTCTACACGCTTCTAGATATTTGAGTCGACTAACTATTCTCCGGTCTTTTACCCCCGTGATCAGACTGAGACATGTAAAACCCCGTGATCATAGTCAGACATGTAAAACGTGCAAAGCATGCTTTAGAAAGCTAAGACGCAGTAGAACAAACTAGATTGTGATATTTACAATCTTCCCAGTCCCCATAACTCTTGTACTATACTATTGACTTTCCTGAGTCATTTCCCTTTGACCATGTTAGTGCATACTAGCAAGTACCCTTTGGATCTTCTTCTGCGTTCTCAATGTTGTGATAGAGAGGATTCAGACAACAAGTCCGATAGCTGTAATGAACTGCGCCGTGGCTGTCAGTTGCTCTAGTCCACCAAACAGTTTATCGTTGTAGGTAGCCCCCATGGGCCAATTGGCTGACCGGGTAGAATGATACAGAGGGCAGGTTTGAAGGACATGCTCCGCATTTTCGGGAGCTGTTTCGCAGGGGCACATTTCCCTTGCTCCAATTCGTAGTTTGCGGAACATATGTTGCTTTAGCCTGTTGTGACCAGTCCTTAGTCTGAAGATGATGTGTTAAAATTGGCGGGAGAGTTTGTAGTAAGCATCAATCTTTGGGTTATTTTGTTGCAGCTCAGACCATCTTTCGGATTCATTCCTTTTGAGTATTGCCTTAATTTCTTCGGGGTGCAGAGATGGGTCTGTCTAGTTTTGTCTGCCTCCAGCTCCAGCTTTAGCGAAGGTGTCGGCAGTGTCATTTCCTTCATTTTGTATATGCCCAGGGATCCATTGGAGAACCAGTTCTTTAGTTATTTTGCTCAGTTTTAAAAGTTCTGTACTGAGTGACTGGTTGATCAGGGCATTTGTTTTTTTTAGAGACTGGAGTACATTTTTGGCGTCAGTGAAGATGACAGTCCAGCTGTTGGGGGAATGAGTGTGCCTTGTTGGTAATTTGCAGCAAGCTCAATTGCTTTTCTTTCTGCTCTAGTGCTATCTGAGAGGCTACCTGTGACAGAGGCTTTTTCTAGGACTTCTCCATATGGCCACTCTATGAGAATGCCGGCTCCTCGATTTTTCGAATCTTTTTCAGATGACACATCAGTATAGACTCTGGTCCATGAATTTTGGGGGTATTGTTCTCTAATGATGTTGTTTACTGCTTCTTTTAGTATTTCAGGTGTGTTGTCAGATTTTTTTTTATATATGTTGCTCAGTTCGTCTCTGATTTTTAGAGGAGGGCTTGGGTCCCAGGGTGGGAAGGAGCTGTGGGGTTGAGTAGGTTCCATTGCAATGGATCAAATTGATCATATGCCGGTGATGCAGCGTTAACCAGTTTATTTGGCGACGGCATACTAGGGGACATGTAGCCATCACAACGCCCAGCCGCCTTTACTTCACCCCAACTAGTGTCAGGTACCCATCAAAGCTGGGTAGACTCATAAACACCCTCCAGACCCGGTAAAAACTCATATAGTCTTTACCAGATTCGAGTCCAGGACCTTTGGAACGCGCTGCCGCTCGACCACAGTGCCCCATATGGCACGCCGAATGAATTTGAAATCCTAATTTGGCACACTATTATCAAAAATTTGCCGACTCTTGAACAAGACTACATTTAATTACTGGTTAAAACATCTACAGCAGCAAGTAAAGTACGAAAAGTAAAAACGGCGGGCTGTTTATATCCATAGGGCCGATAAAGAATCGTTCACATAGGTCAGTGACTACTGTAGCAAACTGGACCACATTCATTTTTCTGCATTTCTCCGGACATGTTGCTTTAAAATGTTAACACCCACAAAGGTGTCATTCCCTTCTCCTATCTGGTGTTTTAACAATTTAGGCAAGGACTACTGAAGACAGGACATGCAGACTTGAATTTCTGACTTAGCTAGCTAAGGCCAGTTTTTTTTTAACAGTAGCGATACACTCTCTTTGTCGCGCTTATATATGAAGTAAACTATTATTAAGTAACTTACATAATTAATGTCAATAATGTCAATAATGTCAATAATGTTAATGTGCAGGGCCGTTTACTAATGAGGGATTAGGATTGAGAGGGTTTAAAAGAGCACTTGAATATTATTTAAGATCTATTTAGATGATTGAATGATTAGGACCGTATACATGATACCTTATATATATATATATGCGGTTGGTGTTGACGGTTTCGTGTGGGGGGTCACCTAAGGAATAAAATAAAGTGAAAAAAAAATTTAAAAAAAATCGTTATTTCTTGACCTAAAAAGGGAAAAACGTAACCCACCCATAAAATTTATCTCGCTCATAATTAAGAGACAAATGCACAGCCTCTAAAAAAAGTGATTATGAAGTAAGTCGATTATTTGGGTTGATAATTTTGCCAAGTGGTACATGTATACCATAATTATAAATACGATAATTTGATTTCTATATCTATGGCAAAAAATATTTCTGTTTTCATGACCAAGGAATATAAAGAATGTAAATTGACTGTGATAGTTAAAAATAAACAAACATTGTGCTCTCCACCCATATTTTCTGCTTTCAATAATGGTATACATGCCCTATTTGGCACTTTAAACAAACGACACTTGTTGGCAGCATTATAATTACCTTCACAATTAACTACACCACATTTATAAGGCATTTTGATAAAAAATACACGATCGAAAAATTAAAAACAAACACAGTGAAGTAAAATCCAACAACAAGTATCCATTTTGGAACCAAACTGCGCCTTCTATTCATACTCCTTAAAAAATAGTGCGCTCATGCTTGGTAATAATTATTATTAAGACATTTTAATGGCTATTAGATCGTTCTTTGTCATTAAATTAATGACAATGACATAAACCATTAATACAATGAATCATAATAGTAAATAATTTTGTTAGTTACTTAATAATAGTTAACATTATATCACTGCGCCAAGGGAGTGAATCGCTACTGTTAAAAAAACTGGCCTTAGCTAGGAAGTCAGAAATTCGATTCTGCATGTCCTGTCTTCAGTAGTCCTTGAATTTAGGTTAATTCAGTAACTTTAGATTCAAAATGTTGACCAGGTAAATGTGAACGAAAAACAACCAGAATTTGTTCAACTTGAGAAAACAGTCTATATCACATTTGAAATTGAATGTTGCAAAACGGTAGGCATCGGAATGCCATTTTTTTTGTATTTTCGAACAGAGTTTAAAAGTTGTTCCGTTGATTCTGAAGACCTTCACATAATAATAATATCTTAACACATTTTAAAGCACAGCGATCAGACAGAGTTTTGTCATTTCTCCATTCTTGTGCACCACATAATAGGTATGTGTCGTGCACCTCGAAACTTCGTTTAACTTTGGATTCCTTTTCTGATCATCGTTCAGCAATTCTCATGTTGATTTAGTTTCTTTTTTTAAGAACTAGTGATGTTTGAAGTTAATTGAGTATATATAATATGATGTCAACATCTAAACAGTTTTTATCTTTAAAAGTACAACTTTACCTTAAATAAGGTTGAACTTATAACCTTTGTCAATGCACATGATATCTCTATATGGTATATATAATTTAGATTCGTCCTCTTGCAATTCGAAGATGTTCCTAAATCTAACAAGCTAAATCCCTGCCTAGTACCAGGGAGATGCCCTGAAATTGTTGTAATGCTGGCCATACACTCGCAAACACAGCTAAATAAAGTTAAATAAATCTAAACTAAGAACAATAAGATGATATTATCATTCTTGTAAATAACATTTGCTCTACAGACATCACCAATCTGTAAGTTTCTAGATAGTTCCGCTTACATAAAACATTTGCTCTACAGACATCGTCAATCTGTTAGTTTCTAGATAGTTCAGCTTACATGAAACATTTGCTCTACAGACATCGTCAATCTGTAAGTTTCAAGATAGTTCAGCTTGCATGAAACATTTGCTCTACAGACATCGTCAAACTGTAAGTTTCTAGATAGTTCAGCTTACATGAAACATTTGCTCTACAGACATCGTCAATCTGTTAGTTTCTAGATAGTTCAGCTTACATGAAACATTTTGTATCACTGTCTGAAAAGTTTCACCATAGTTTCGAACATCCTTCTTAAATCTCCCCAAGCTCAGGGTGTGGCTAGTAGTTCCCAGTTGGCTTTGATAACATATAGTCACGCTTGAATGAGTTAGCGGTTAATGTTTAATAATATATTCAACCCTATTGTTGGTGTTAGTGTTTTTTTTTAACCATTAGTCCCTCATTATATTTTTACCATCTAGCCAGAAGACTGGAGCTAATAATTATATAGTTTATTGTTAGAAAAACAAATTCAACAAGAATGTATTTAATATTTTTAGAAACAATGCTTACTTATACATATCATAAGTAATATGTCTAGAAGACTGAATATATTATATAGATCATATGTTTTATAAATTTTTTTCAAAACTACCAAAAAGAATCGAATACAGGCGTTTTCAAATGTTCAAAACTGCTTGATTTTTATCTTCTTAGAATAAATTAGAACAAAATGGCTGGTATCTATTCTTCTCAAGCTAAATGAGATTAAAATGGCTTATCTCATTTGTTCTAAAGCTAAATTAGAACAAATTATCTAGTTTCTTTTCATCTAAAACTAAAATAAACAAATAGCTGGTATCAAAATTCAAAATATCTTTTATCATTTTTTGTCAAGCTAACAAAATGGCTAGTATAATTTTTTTACAATCTAAATTAGAACAAAATAGTTTGTATCAGTTCCTTCTCAAGCTATATTAGAACAAAATGGCCTGAATAATTTATTATCAAGCTAAATTAGAAAAAAAAAAGCCTTACAAAACAAAACTTGAACACATTTGTATTTTTTTTTTGCATTTTTAAAATAATCAATAACTGCATCTCTATAGTAAGCAACAGGTGACACAGGTGTTAACATACGGGGTATGTAAATCATATGGAAAACAATACTTTGGTAAAAATGTTTATTGTAGACATCAATGGAATTCTGAGGCCCACGCAGTTTTTTTAAATATTTCTTCGCCTACGCTTTCAACTGGGTTATATTATTTGAATACTTTTGATGTCAGCATTTTATATCTTCATTTTCCTTGTGTATTTTTTCATCTACAGCTACTTCTCAGCAACATTTTTCATCTATATTTCTATCTAAACTCGTTATTCTACATTTTCTAGCTTCATTTTGTATCTACATTTTGTCAACGTTATTTTATTTTATTGTTTCTTCACTATTTTATATTGAAAATATATTTTTAAAAAAACTTGTTTAACTCCATTGTCTGACCACAGATTTTATCTTCATTTCCCAACTACATTTTTCTCTACATTTTTACCGAAAGTTTCGGCAGGACCACATACAAGAAATGGTAATAACACCAGCAACAGTGTCCACTAAACTACATACAAGAAATTGTAATAACATCAGCAACAGTGTCCACTAAACTACATACAATAAATGGTGATAACACCAAAAACAGTGTCCTCTGAACTGCATGCAAGAAATGGTAATAACAATAACAACAGTGTCCACTAAATCACATACAAGCAATGGTAATAACACCAACAACCATGTCAACTAAGTCTCATGCAAGAAATGGTAATAACACCAACAACAGTGTCCACTAAATCACATACAAGAAATGGTAATAACACCAACAACAATGTCCACTAAACTACATTCAATAAATGGTAATAACACCAGCAAAAGTGTCCACTAAATCACATACAAGAAATGGTAATAACACCAGCAACAGTGTCGACTAAATTGCATTCTGTAGATTAAACACTTTCTTTTGTTTTACTTAAATTGAACAAAATTTGAACTCAATTTAATTATTTCTTTTAAAAGTAAACATTACCATGTGTATTCAATTCCTACACTCTTGAAACTATACATAAGACTTTAAAAAAAAATATTTGTAACTCACCAATTTTACTTTCAAAAGTTTCCATAAATTTTATTCTTGTAAATATATTCTTGTATGAATTAACTAAAAACTTTTTTTATATTTACAAGACAAATATAAAGCAAATTTTATATATATATCTTAACCCTTACAGTCCCGGGCGCGTATATAGCGGAACTGAAGGTAGCATAGATAGAAGTAGGTCGGTACGGGAAGGGTTAATTATACATTTTATATATGGCGTAATCTCCTTTCCCTCTGCCCTTCACTCCTTTCAGTGAGAGTGGCTTCTGCGACTTGCGTGCCCTCACGCCCCTTGGACCGCCAGGATGTTAGTTTCTCAGCAAAGCCGTTTCAAGATTTTTGGTCAATGTGCGCCAGAAGTTCTGTAGGTATACATCTTTATATCGAAGGCAAGGACTTCCTCTTTTCCTCGTTCCAACTGCCAGATCTCCATACAGCAGAACTCTGGGGATACGTTACAGCCCAATTCTGTGGACTTGACTTTAATCCTGTATATCTCCATAAGAGCATAGGGCTGCAACTACAATTTTCCATCGGTCCCGGTCTTAGGCGGCTCGCAATATTTGTGTCCATGTGAGGCCAACAGCCTTTGCCTCACCTACGACCGATCTCCTCCAAGTCTGCCTGGGTCTGTCTACTTTCTTTTTCGCCCTGTGGATTCCAGTCAAGTGCTGGTCTTGCCACACTGTCTTCTGGTCTTTTCAAAGTGTGTCCAATCCACTTCCATCTACAGCTTTGATGCTGTTATCCATGGGGTTTATTCCACCATAGTTTTACGCATGAAATAATCTCTGGCCATGGAACTTTCAGCATGCGTCTCTTGCATCTGTTTACAAATGTTTGGAGTCTGCTTGTATTAGCCTTGCTGTGGACACATTGTATACATTATTGTATACATTTTCCATAAAATGCATTTAGTTAGGCCAATGTACCAGCCGTACAAACATTTTGCTCTTTGCCACCGATTTTATAATGTCTCTAAAAGAAAAGCCAGAGCGCAACAATGTACAAAGTTTGATCAAAGAAGTGTGGGAGGGGAAGGGGGTAACATCAAGATCCTGTCCATAACAAATCAACACCGTGGCTTGTTGCTTAACATAGAGTACGGTCTCATGCACCACACTTCACTCCCTACCTGCGGAATTCCTATCGGCTCATCGTCGAGGTGGCTCGCACATATAACTGCACTGTTGCCTGGTAGAGCTAATCCAAAACTATAGGCTTAGACATCCAGGCACGAGGACGGGTTTGAGACGTAGTTTCGCTCATTTCTTCCTCCCTGCCGAGGTTCGGAGCCTATCGGCAGTGCAATGAACCTCGGACACGCAACAGGGGCTGTCTGCCATGCGTTAGCCCACCGGTGTTCTCTTAATGTGAACGTATCGGCGGTTTACACACTTCGTCAGTCTTTGCTTGAGGCCTATGGGTGCAACACCAATCAACAAAAAAAACAATGCAAAACAAAAACAACAATAGAATCGAAGTTAATAGATAGGTAGTGCCTTTTTTATGATTTAAAAATATTTGGAATGTGCGTTCAGGTGTCGTTAATAGGAACTTACTAGTGCAAAACATATAGGCGTACGGCGGGATGGCTAATCGCCGACATGATTTTTGTGTGCCCAGTTTTATCAACCCCAGCTCAAGTACCGGAAAGCTGTGATCCTTGGACACGCAAGAAGGACCGTCCCCAAATCAGTTAGCCCACCGGTGTGCTCTTTACGTAAGCGTATCGGTGGTTTCCACACTGTGCCAGTGTTGAGACTCATGGATACATAAGTGCTTCTTTACTACTAGAAAGATGATCACGTTAGAAAAAAAGTGTATTTCAGCTTTCTAAATTTCGAAATACTATATATTCTACTTTAAAACATATCATCCCAAACGAAATTACAAAAATCGCCATACACACAGATCGTTGATTTACTTATCTAAATTGTGTGTGTTAATTTCTATAAAAAAAAAATCAATAGTATCATGTAATTAATGCGATTCAGTTGACACGGGCTTCAGCATATGGGTTTGTTTATGTAGACTTTTAGGCATATTTCTTGAATGTAGACATCAATGGCGTTGAGTGAGACGCCAAGTGTTTTAATCTTACTTCGCCTACGCTTTCAACTGGGTCACATTTGTTTTCCATATATTTCTTCTTTGTTATGAAGAATTACGATTTGGAGAATTTAGAAAACAAGTCCAATAATAATATTGTGATGAACGCTGTGGCTGTCACGTGCTCCAGTCCACAATACAGTTTGTCGTTGAAGGTAGCTTCCTAGTGGTCATATGGCTGACCGGGTAGAGTGGTACGGAAAAGGAAGGGGGGTAGGTCTGACGGGCATGTTTCGCGTTTTTGGGAGTTGTTCCGCATGGGCACATTTTACATCCTAAAATTGGTAGTTTGCGGAACACGTGCTGCTTAAGCCTGTTTTATCCTGCCCTTAAACTGAAGATGATGTGTTGAGACTGGTGGGAGAATTTAAAGTAAGCAGCAATCTTTGGGTTGTTTTGTTGAAGCTCAGACCATCTTTCCATATGGTGGGAGAGTTTGAAGTAAGCATCAATCTTTGAAAGTTCTATAAAATATTAGTTTTCAAATAGTTTATTACAATGTTGTTCTAAAGTTCTGAAATGCTCTTTTTTTTTTACAAACTCTGCAATATTATTTGATCTCCATCTACCTCGAATTGCTGTGTACGCCACTGAATTATGCATGAATTACTGATGGATGGAAATTATGCAAGTGAAGTTCTTGTTGCTAGCTTTCCGTTCTATCCTCGTCTAGAAACAGCTGTATCAAATGGAAGACTGCCACGAGAGAAACTCTTTCACAATTATTCGATACAGCTTTTGTATAACGTGTCTAATAATTGTCTACATTACAAAGACAAGTCTATTTAAAGAACCTTTCGACTACTTCAATTCCAAATCCAATGCTAGCTTCGACGATTCTACAGGTACGTGTTTTTTGGCTTTCTTAGAATAACCTACAGTTTTTTTATAGCATTATTTTGAAATAAAGCATTAGGCTACTGAACTTATTACAAACTATTTCTAGTTAAACAACTTTTTGAGACTCACAATCTCACATTTCACACCATTGGCATATCCGCATTATATAAATTGTTATGCAAAGTATATTTGTTCAATGTCAATATATATCTTTTATGTATCTGCGAAGAATGTTTACTTGAACTATATTTAAGTTAAGAAAAAACAATTGATATAAGACTATATAAATAACAACTCACTACTGTGTTAATGTTTTAATATATCTAGACATAATTTGAAAGCCAACCATAGAACATAAAATTAGTGTTTCTAGACTTTATGATTGTAAATCTAAATGTAAGAAAGAATTTAATATCCTAATGTTTTTCATTTTATTTAGAGTCTTAAAATACTGATATTTAAGTGCACGATATACAAATGGAATGTTATCATTTTTTTCAAAGTTACACCAGAATCCAAAAATGAATAAATTGTGTCTGATTGCAATATGTATGAGCATCCTGTTGGTCCAGATATGTTTATGTGAAGGCGAAGGTAAACATTTGTCATTTTATTTCTATTTTCTATATACACATAAAGCACTTATCATTACATTAAAGAAAAAATTACAATTTTATGGAACACATATTATAATGTATTATGAAAATAACAATGTCTTTTGTAATGAATTTTATGTTTAAATTTCAGAGGAAGCGGACAAAAGCAATGATAAAAGGTATAATACTAGAATGGTATACATTTTATGTTAATATATTTTCATCATTATCATTTATCTTTCGCTCCTGAATCTCAAAGGACAATTATATTTTATACTCCCTGAGGATAAGTTTACAACAGTTTTACAATGTTGGTTGTAAATTCTAGAGTTCTGTCCGCGAGAGACACTTTCAGATTCATCTCTCACAAATGACTGCAGGATATACAGGGTTTGGCTGGGGCAGATTTATTTTTGTGGTTCTAATCCACATTAAGTCCTAGCTGTTCCACTCTAGAATTCAGATTAGTATGTGTTAAGCCTCCATTTTTCTTCTTCTGTTCTAAGCAAGAAATTGCGACATTATGTAGTCCATAGATCAATGTTTGCAGATGTGTTTATTATGAGATGTGAGAGACCTGAAAACATTTTAGTTTAAATTCCGTGTCCTTCATTTTATAACCCTCTGAGGCGGCGTTGGCAGACGATAGTGGCCAATCTGTGATCGAATGTATGTCCTATATGTTCAATCCAAGAGAAGTCAAGTATGAGTCTAAGGAAACACATGTGAAAAGAACTAAGTCTTTTCATTTCAGTAGTTGATGTTTTTAATCTCAAAACCCATACTGCCACAATACGTTTAACATGACAGAAGCAAAGACTTTTCCACACTGCCGCAATACGTTTAATATGACAGGAGCGAAAACATTTCCACATTGCTGCAATACGTTTATTATGACAGAAGCAAAGACTTTTGCACACTGCTACAATACGTTTAAAATGACTGGAGCGAAGATTTTTCCCAAACTTCTGCAGTACGTTTAAAATGACAAAAGCGAATTTTTTCCCACACTTCTGCAGTACATTTAAAATGACTAGAGCGAAGATTTTTCCAAACTGTCACAATACGTTTAATACAACAGGAGCCAAACAATTGTCTAAATAACATCAGTAGAGAGATCGCCCTATAATCATTACAATTGGTCACGTAGCGATCCCTCAGATCTACATCTTTATTCCAGCTTTAAGTGAAACGTAGGCCTATAAAATATAAAATAAGTATAATCTTCTTAACAAAAAATGACACAATGTAAAGTAAGCATACGCACCCATTGAATTAGTTTAAGCTGACGCGGTGGGGTTAATAAAATAGTCACATTAAAATGTTAGATAATAAAATCAAACGTTTAGAAAAGTAAAGAAGTTAAAGGTTTTTTTTATTAGCCATTATCTTCCTTGGGAATTCCTATCAAGCCAACCTTTATTTTAACAGAGGTTTTTTTTCCAATGACTCAATTCAAAATATAGTTGGTTTGATGCAGACATTGTGTTTTGTTTTAATTCATTCAATAGAAATCAATGTGCCAATACGGGAGAGATATGTAACAAGGTGACACCCTGCTGCGGCAACTTATTGTGTGAATATTTTACAACGAGAATATATCATGTAACTATTTTCATATATCAAATATATATCAGCTAACCAACTATGTATAATATCAATCTCTCTACCTATTTCTTTCTTTCTCTGACTAACTATGTAAACATGTATCAATCTTTTAATTAATTTTTCATGTTATCTATACATTAATCAATAAGTGTTTTATAAATCTATTGAAATATGCTCCCATTTCTCTCTATATATCGATCTATAATCTATTTTTCTATCTTTATAATTAGCTATTTATCTGTTGAATTAAGTCTATTTATTTATCTGTCTTAGGGTCTATTTTTCTATTTCTATGTCACTATTTCAATATATATATATATATATATATATATATATATGTATTATATATATATACCTAATTCTATCGAATTCACTCTATCTTTCTATATGTCAGTCTATCCATCTCGCTATTTATCTGTTTAACTGTCTCATTTCTATCTGTGTACATATGTTTTCATTATATATATATATATATATATGTTTATGTATGTATGTATACTTTTGTTTATCGGCCATCCTCCAGAATGTTATTTTTATATTATTTCTTAAATACGTTCAAAACATGATAACATATACAACATTCCACTGAGCTATATATACACGAGTGCTCAATCGCTCAAATAGTCGGAGAAAGTGCAGATTATTATATAGATAAATAAATCCCCGTTAGATAGCCGCTTTGACTCGAAAATAGATAAAATAAAATATTTACTTTATGATCTTGTTTTAAATACTTTAAATTATAACAAATAAATACCATAATATCGAACTCTTTTACTTTTAAGTTAATGTCACTGAGATATCCAAATTAAATACATAATATTTATTAATTTGAGTAAAATCAATACGAGAGTATATTTATTAAATGTATGTTCAATGTAAAAGAGTTCATTTTCATCAAATTTCATTGACGCATTTCCGGAAAGTGTTTAAATTTATGTCTTTCCGGGTCAAATCGGCCATCTTACTGCGGTTCACTTATCTATATATAAGAGTTTGCATTTTCTCCTCATTTTATGATTTATTTTAAGTGATGGAGCACTCCATGTATATATAGCTCAGTGTAAAATATCCAACAATAAATCGTACATATGAAAGTAAAATAACAATTACAAATTTTGATTGAAAAAAAATCAAATTTCAATTTTAATTTAAACAAGCAATATATTTATATTGAAATGCGAATACATTTCTTAACTTTGATAGAGCTGTCCACATATTTAATGTTGAAACTAATAATAATAATGATTTCTAGTTAATGAGACATACTGTAATATTTATGTATATTTGTATAATGTTTTAGGCTCGAATTCGTAATAGGGACTGTTAAAACAGCGACTGTCATTTGAGCGACTACACAATAGAGATTGTTTTAAAACAGCCACTGTCAGTTGAGCGACTACACAAATTTCACAAAATATTTCGTTAATTCCATTAAAACGTTTATAAAATTATTATTTCCAAGTTTGGTTTGTTAACACTACGAAAAGGGAGCGTCTTAAAAGTCGAAATGAACGTTAAATAAATGCTGTAAATATGGAGTTTCCTACTTTACGAATTTCACTTATCATAACTGCCTTCAGCAACGACTGACCGATAAACTTATAGTGAACCGTAGTGAACTTTTCACAAAGTGAACATAAACTGGTAAATACGCACGCGTAATCACAAGCAAAAAAAAACAAAGTCTGCGCCCTTGTGAGAATATCTCATACTGAAGTTGACAGTAAAGTCGCTATCGTAGCAGTCGATGTTATAATGCGATCGCCATTCAGACAATATCCGTTTTGAAAGTCGCCAACCCGATTACGTCGCCCTTGTGTAGTCGCTCAACTGACAGTCGCTGCTTTGACAGTCGCTATCCAGTTCGGACGCCAATGTTTATAAAAAATGTTTAATTATATTTGTTTAAAGTTTGGTTAGTGTTTCAGCTCTTGTTTGTGTCTTTTGTTTTCAGTGCGTTGAGTGGCACGAACCGCTTGAATTCTAACCTGATTAACTCCATTTAATAATGACGTTGATAGGAAAGAAACACCAACTCCACCAAATACCACCAGAAAGCCAATTTATAAAAGTTTAAAAGAAATCGTTTTAATGTCTATTTGTTAAACAGTTATAGTTATAATGGTGAATCATTGCATAATATTGCAATGCATTATTATTCGTTTAAATAAATTTAAAAAAAAAGAACAACGATGTATTTAAAAATATTTGAGTATATTAGAATATGCATCGCCTGTCAAAATAGTGAGTATCAGTAAGCCTACATCAATAAACACACACAATCAGACAAGAAAATGTACGCACATTTATTCCAAAAGTTTGGCCTACTTGACTTTAGTTCATGTTAAAGCTTCTGCACATTGTGCTGACCACACAATCCCTTTTGCATTACATTAGTCCGATCGGAATACCTTACCAACTTTTCCCATGACTGGGTTATTAACACTAGAAAAAAATAGCTGGACAGACATAAATATAAATTTTCTCAAGAAATTAAAATCAGCTGGAAATGTTAACTTCTAACATTGAGCAAAAGCAATTGTAAAATATAATGAAATAATGCTCTCCTATATTTGGAATGGGAACATACAGTTCCTATACAATACACATGTATGATGTAGGAAAACAATCGTAATAGCGAACCTTCTTTGATGTTGTACGCAAAATACGTAAAATAAATACTATAATAATAAACAGACACGCAACAGGAATATAACGACATTGTGTGGAGAACAGAAAAGGTTTAATTAAAAATAAGATGTGACGACTAAAGAAAATGTATTAATAGATAAGATCACTCCTCTAAAATAGAACTATTAAAAAAAAAATGTGTCTGGATAGATTAAAAACACATTCAATTAGTTCTGTTGTAACCACTGATCTATAAAAAGAATGGATTGCGCCTTCTTAATAAATTGGTTTGAGCAAAGTGAAGAAAGGCACTGATCTATAGAAGAAAGGGAAAACTACAAATTTCCACTGCACTTACCGATATAAACATATTTGTGTCTAAAACTTACTATGCCACTGCTCTATAAATAGATCGGAACGGAATTTATGTTGCTGCCATTTTACACAATATGCATATGGATTGTTGCTGTCAAGCTTCTGACTTCTTATTAATAATATAAAACTAACAATAATACGATCAAAAGGAAAGAAAAAGAAAACAAATATCAAACAATAAAACAAGTTAATAATAAAAAAGTAGACAGCAATATTTCGCAGTACGGGAAAACCCGGTCCCGAAACACAATAAATTTGAAAGCATTGCAAAGGGACATAATTCGGAAATGTCGCTTGTTTTAGAACCTTAACATACAGTGATTAGTAATAGGTCTAAATTTATTTAAAAAAAATAAATTAACGAATAAAGCAATATTGTTGATAAAATATAAATTTCTTTTGGAGGATGTTTCAATTAATACATTTAACTTTTAACCCGATTATTCAAACGGCCTAGGGGATATAGAGCAGAAACAAACATCTAAATAAATACACAAACTCACGGTAATTATACATATTGATCAGTGACAGCAGAAAAAAAATGGTGGAAATTTTAATCTAGAATTTTACTTCCATGCCCTATCCATTCTTTTTAGAGATCAGTGGTTGTAACGAAGATTCAACGTGTCCACTGTTGTCTGTGTAGGTTCTTGTTCACAATAATAATCATAACAACTCAAGCCAATTGAATGTTTGAAGAAGAATCTTGATTTTTTTAAAATAATAACACTGGTCGCTTTTCACGAATAAACACAACGTTAAAACCAACAACACAAGGAATCAACAACACAGAAAATCAACAAAAACAAAAAGATCGCTCGAACCAACTTATAGTAGAGATTTTGGTGCAAAATGTACTAGAAATGGATTTTCCAGAAGCATTCCGAATCCAAAAGAAATTGAGTACCCATAAGATGGGTTGAACGTGGCCATCCGGGGTGACTTTGGGCCATTAAGGAAAAAAATGTTTTAGGGTGCCATAAATCCACAAATATGATAATTTCAGATCTTTCAATTGTATACAATACATAATAAATATATAGGTTACTATTTAGCAGTTTATCACGGTGAACAGAAAATTTTCTGAGGTACAGACATCTTTTCAAGAAAGCCGTCTGACATGCGATTTTAAGCATAGCTAAGTCAACCTGTAAAATTCTTACTACCCAGAACTTTTTGAGGTGATTATATTTATTTAACTTGTCTTTTCTATCTTTCTAAGACTTACTTAACTATTATTGAAATAAAAACTATCACCACTATCTTTCCTAGAAAAGGGTGGCCATAGTCACCCCTTTTAATGGCAGTGTTGACGGGGTGACTATGGCCATAGTGAGAAGTTGTTTTGTTCTTAGATTTATTGCACACAGTTAACCTTTTCGGTGTATTATTCATTATCGTGTTCACTTATACAGTTTTGCATTAAGAAAAAACAATGCATCCAATTTCTAAAGCAACAAATTAACTTTTTTATATTAGAAAACAATGTCTGTGAACAAAAGATTATCAATAAGTTCTAAATACATGCATTGACACATAAATATAATTAATTCCTGCACCAATAATACCCGTCAAAATCAACACTGTAAGAATTAGAAATTGGTTATATTTTAAAAAAAAATCGCTTGCCATAGTCACCCCAGGCCGGCGTAACTCTGGCCAACGTACAAAATATGTCTAAATTAATCTTAAAAAAAATTCATATGAAATATATTCAGGTTTTTATCTTGTTTATAAGGTGACATCTGTTTAAGATATATAGAAACAAAGCTTAAAAGTGGACCATAGTCATCCCATCTTACTGTACTAGAAAGTTAAAAAAATAAGACAAAACAAACTTTTATTATGTCACAAATATTTATCAATTTTAATAAAGTTACTCTCTATATCAAAATCAAATGTTAATAAACAACTCTAGATAAATTAGCAAGACTATCGCTTCTGTTCAATTTAGAAACTATTATTATATTATTATGTTCACACGTCATATAATACTGTTCAACAATTTTATTCATTAGCACCAAATGATTAAAGAAATGATTAAAGTTTGCAGCGGTATGTCCAGGATGCACAATTGGAACATAATAAGATGTTTCTGATCATGCCTGAAGACATTAGACTGTTGTCTACTGCAGAGGTCGCTCCACTGAATACTAACCATTTAGGACTTCAATGAACATGGGTGTAAAAGTCAAGTGTAAAGAGACGGACTTTCAGAAAAAAGGTCAAGTTTTAAAAATGTTCCTTATGTTCTCGTGGTTTCCACGTTGATTCCTCGTCGATACGACATGTTGTGCCCTTAGAGGAGTTTAGTAGAGTAGGCTAGCTACTAACTAGACTGACTAGAGTGAAACTAGAATTTACTAGAGACTAGAGAAGAGAAGTGCAAAGAGCAATAAAGACAATGCAATATAAGGGAAAGTAATAATAATACATAATTACATACACAAATTCCACCAAATAGGCTTAGGTTATAAGTGCTGAGTCTATAACTAGTATATACATAAGAATAAGTAGCTAAGGCCTAAGATATGATGCAAAACAAACTTGCTACAAAATAGGGAAATACCGATTTATGTTGCATGTTGACAACTCAGAGTTGTTGAGAGTAATCGTACTTGGTCGATAGCGCTTTTAGATCTCGGGTATAAAAAAAGCGTATCTAATCTTATCTTATATAACTAGAAATAGCCCGTGGGGAAACCAATGGGGTAAAGAATTTAGCTTTATGTGTTTTTATAATTGGTATGCTTTTTTAAAAGTCTGGGAAACAGGAGCTGGAAGTAAAGTAGCCCCAAGTCATGGTTTTAAATTTAAAAAATGACGATTCTAATTGGTGATATTTAAATTGTTATAGAATTACTGAGATAAATAAAACGTAAACATAGTTTGCTTTAACTGTATTTTTTTCAGTGTAATAAACTCACATAAAACTTTTCCTTAAAAGCAATATTAAGTGTAATTTCTTGTTCACCATGAATAGGGTCTTGTTGTCTGTTGAGTGTTTATTTTCTACATGTTTGGGACATTTTTCCTTAAAAAGTGATACAAGTTGACTATAGATGAAAACTTCGACATGATCGGATGTCCGTTATTAAAATTTGATAATGGCTATCACTAAAGCCAGAAATATTGGCAATTGTTGACGTCATGGATAATAGGGTAATGTTCAGGAACCAAGTTGATACATTTGGATTTAAAGGCTTTTAGCTATTGCATTATGAGAAGATTTCTGAAGTGTTCAAATTGCGATGAATCAACAGCCGTTGCATAGACAATTTATGAATTGAGATTTCTCAAAAGCATAATGATTACATTTCGAATCCTGGTGCAGGGTAGGAATTTTTCCCGGGTCTGGTGGGTGTCCCCGAGTCTACCCAGTTCTGATGGGTACTTGACCTTAGTTGGGGTAAAGTAAAGGCGGCTGTGCATATTGCTGGCCACACAATCACCTAGTATACCGTGAACCTAGATCTGGCGAACGCTGCTTCACTGGCCCTATGAATCAATTTGGTCCGACGGGATACTTTTAAAAAAATAATTGTTATCATATTTATCACAATTAGTTTGATACCAGACATTATCATAACTGTTTGTGAAATCGAGCGTTCGCTTAGCGTACCTGAGTAGGGTTTGTTCCTGGCTCTAAAAAGTGTCTCTGAGCCTACCAAGCTCTGATGGGTACCTGCCATTCGTTAGAAAAAAATATCGGGGGCTGGGTATTGGTGGCCACGGAAACTTGTGAACACTGCTTCATGTTCCGTATGGATCCAATTGGTCTAAACGGGATGGATATTTTAACACAACTCGTTGTTGGCCAGACATTATGGCCATAGGGAAATTGGTAATAGCCTAATATATAGGCTATACTGTGTCCACGAAAAGCAATATTCAATCAGTGCCGTTGCTAGGGATTTGAGGGCTCGGGGGGCTTGGCCTCTTTGGGGGCTCCTGCATTTTGACATTCGACATTATAACATGAGAAAAAAACAATTCGGACACTCCTTTGGGGGCCCCCATCAAGTAGGGGCCGGGGAGATTTTTTGTTCAATGTAGGGAAAGTGGGGATAATGATATTAAGTTTCTAATTCTAAAGACAATTAAAAAGAGTTTATTATGTTATTGTGTGTATGTATTTGTAAGTGAGGCAGACAGACATGTAGGTCCAGGGGCATATTAATATTGTTTAGATATTTCCAAAGTCTAAAATAAGATGGACCGCTTGCTTTGATATTTACGAATACAAACGGAATTATAGACCTAGGGTTTAGTAATTTGCTATGATTTTATGAATGGAAAACTATAAACTATAGGCCTACTTATCCCATTTGTCTGTTATTGCAAAGAATTTAAAGGAATATTTGAGACGTAAAATGCCGACGCATAGATGTAAATTAAAACTATTAAATAATGTATTTGTAAAAGTAAATGTTTTTATTTTTCAATTTCTTCGTTTCATTACTTCTCATTGAGAAATTGTATAATAATACTTTATAGGAGGATCGTCTGTAATATATTAGACGCTTCTGTAATATATTATAAGTTTAGAAATATAATTAAGATTTAAATCGAAAGTTGTATAAGTTTACAGCAGAAGTCTTTTGGATCACGCTTTATTTGCTGCGCACCAAAAAAACACGATTCATTGAGCTCTAAAAAAAGCGCACGCAGTCCTCTTATTATAGTCTTTGATATGACGTCATCTGTCTATACTCTCAAAACCAAGTCGCTAAGCGTTCCGAAATGACAGATACATTTCTTTGGGTAATTATTATATAGGATGTATATATACTGTTACATCCACAATCCCCTTATGGTCAGAGCCGTGTAGATATCGTTGATAATTCTCGTTTGTCCTAGGGTAGACTTTGGTTATTATTATTTATGTTTCAGTATTACACAAACTCTCTTTATGGTCCTGGGCACAAACTCAGGATTTGCGCTCTAACAGTTCCTTTCCTTGACGTTGTAGTAGTAAATAAATATAGATATTTTAATATTGTAAACACTATACGTTAAAAATGTAACTGCTGCGAAATTTACGTCGCTATGTAAAACATTTTATAATACATTGATATAAGTATTATAGATTTGATACTAATTATATGACACGAAAATAAAGAGAAGATTGACATTATAATCATAAAAACAAAACCAACTATAATCATAACTCACTTTTATCCATCTCAATATCATCAGCTCCACTCTATGAAGTTTATATGTATACAATGTAATGTGCTATAATAAAAAGTATGATATGTATACGTCCAAGGTGATGTCCATTAATCAGGTCAACAATTTAGGCAATTGTCAACTATTTTCAAACTTTCTGAGACAACCTAAGAAATTATGTCAATTTTTCTTTATCATCCTCCCCATATTAACTAACAAAATTGTACACTCTCTCTTTTATGTTCAAAATATCATTGCAATGAAAAGATCTATACATTTATTCAATACATTTTAAACTAGTCTAATTGATTTCAAATTGATTATAACTATCAGAGGCGTAGCCACGAGTATTGGCGGTGCTAGGAGAGCAGATGATGCTTTCCGCCCTACATTTTTTCCGTTTCGATGATTTTAATATTATTGCATTTTCATTTTTCTATTATTATTTTCATAAAAATATATAATTAATGATCCTTTTACTAATGCTATTTCGTTACAAACTTAGTTGTTCAATAGTTTAAGGGGATATTAAGAACTGGTTGAGAATTATACTTCTTTTTTCCAACGCAAGTACACTATTCCTTCTTACATTATTGCCCCCCCCCCTTCCACTTTATACATAGTTGCCTTCTCTGTTTTCTTAACTCTCCTACCTTGCACTAGTTACTACCCTACCTTGCAACCCTGGCTACGCCACTGATAATAATAAACTTTCACCCTATACATTTATTTAAAGAAAATTAGAAATTAACACTTTAATATAATGAAGTGGATATAGTTAATCGACCTAATATTACATTTTCAACTATTATAAAGTAGTTAGCAAAATTATATTATATATCAGAATAAATCGTCTACTAACACCCTGCCGTGGACTACCCCCCCCCCCCCCCCCAGCCCCAACCACGTTGACAATCCAGTAAAAGCTTAGTCTATGATTAAATGGTAGACGAATGACGAATGTGTGTCATGATTAATTTCCATTTGTTTTCTTTTTCTTTATTATAAATATTAGCATTGTCGACGTCCCCTCCCCCATTTCAAACTATTGTCTAACTTTTAACTTCCCCCACCACACACACACACACAAACTTTGTTTAGTAGACGTAATTAATGAACGACTCATGATATTTTTCTATTTTCCTTTTTTATGTCTATACTATTATATGTCTATTACAACCAGAGCAGCTGATATATTTATACTAAGCAGAATCAAGACATACAGTTAATTATACTAAGCAGATTCAAGACTGAAAGGTAATATTTACAGTGTTTATATGTACTCACTTTTATGGGCCCTGGAGCAATGTGCCGGCTATACAATCCCATTTTGTGTGTATCTGAATACTAGTGTCATGGTGACCAATGGACTTTTTTATATTAGGGCATTCTAATTTTGTCTAAAAATATATAGAGAGAGTCGTTGTTAGTAGCCTACTTTCTTTTATTTGTTTTAGTAGCGTTATGTTAGTTTTCTTATCACTATCCTTTCTTAGCCATTATTACAGTTTCTTCATACACCATTCGATGCAAAAGTCAAGCTGTCTCTTCTCTTAATAATTGGAGACGAAATAATGCAACGACAATACTGCCTTTACTTACTTCAATTTATTAAACATAAACATATTACATAACTTTTGAGATAATAACTGCATTACTATCTATATATATAAAAAGACGGTGTTTGTGCCCCCCGCGGATCCCCATTGGTCAGTTTGAAAATACGTGATCTACAAGCCCAATGACTGACCTAAAGATTATTTTGTAATTAAATATATTATGTCTACTTATCTTATACATTACAGACGCTCCTTCTATAAAGAATATTATTACGTCCTACGCTCATATTTCCTAAAGAAGAATCCAATACTACTTTAAAAGTTACTACATTGTAGTTTATGAACTGTTTATCTGTAGCGTATGGGCCTACAGGCCTATTTAATTTTTCTCTGGATTTATTTAACGTCTCATATCTTACTTTTGTGATCACTTATCCGACGTAACGACATGAGTTTTTTCTAGCGTAGTGGTTAGCGTCTTTGATTGTCATGCGGGCGGCGTGGGTTTGATTCCCCGCTATGGCTCTGTATTTTACCTTTTTTTAAAAAAAAAAAATCCATTGATATTACTGTTTTTTTTAAGATTGTAATGATTTTATGGCTTAAAACTTTCCTAAAATGTTAACAATAAATGACGCATGCAAAAGACGAGTGTCTCGGAGTGTTTGATTCTCATCAACAGGGATAGTCAAAATTTTGTTAATTAAATAGAGATGCCTTTTTTACTCGATTACAATATTTACTTTTAATTACTTTTTTTAATGTTTTCTGTAAAAAAATAATAATTATATCTATATTTTTTTAAGTAATTATATATCTGTTCATTGTATATATAAAAATTGTAGGCCTATCTTTAGCTTTAGGCATAAGCCTATGTAAACACGTACTTTTCCCTGTGGCACGCCGGGAAATTGAGCTTTTGGTTTAATAAAAAGACTTGCCTATATTTAACCAGATTGTAATATTTGTTATTACTTTCCTAAATGTTTTCAATAAATAAGCTTAATGATATTTCTAAATTTATTAGATCTAGGCTATATTATATATTTCTAATCATTCTAGTTTATTTAATGTTTATCTAGCTTAGCCTATAATATATGCCTATTTAATTTTTCCCCGGGCAACGCCGGGGAATTTAGCTTGTTGTAAATAAAGGTACAAGGTGTGGCAGCCATCTCTGTCATATCTAGGCTACGTCTGCTACTGTTCATGGGCAAAACTTCTTACCCATTAAACTTCAATAAAATAACCAACTGACATATTATATAAAGAATGGCGATTCTCAATTTAAATTACAATTAATAATAATGAAATGTGCACCAATGTCTTCATACAATTATTGAATACATTTTAAATTATTAGTTTAGTATTTAATTGATAAAAATGAATATCTACAGTTGTGAACAGTATTTTTATATTTTAACTACGAAAATATTCATTTTCATGAATTTATCATGCTACGATAGTTTGCGCGAATGTCTATTGTGTTTGAGTATAAATGGTTCTGTAATATTGTTTTAAGTATGCTGAAAGACGGAACTTATGTAATCAAATCAAATTTCTATTTATATGGATCAATAAAGCAATCTTATATTATCTTATCTTACTCAATTATGAATGATCTATGAATTAAAAATAACTTTGCGGAAAGTCAAATTATGGAGGTAGAAGCAGATCTAAATTGTTTTTCGAATCTATTTTATGAGTGTTAAGAAGAAACATAACATATTAACGTAACGTAAAATATCTATAACAGGAACTTAGACCCACTAAATAACTGTAATCTGTTGTTTGAAAGTTTTAAAAAGAAGTGGGCTAAATCATTGAGCTGAGTCGATTTTTGTTATTCAGATAAAAATAAACATGCAGCTCCACCTAGAAAAGTATTTTTAGAAACTTAGTAAATCATTATAATACAGGTGTCGCTGCTAAACTTTCTTTTCCGTACTGACTTAAGACGAAGTTCAATTACTGCGTAGTATTGGCTTTATATTTGAACCATTGTTTAAACATAATAGTGTAAGTATTTGGTCTGAGTATTTGGTATCGATAACATGTTTAATCTTGAAGCATGTTTTCTTCTTGAATTTATGCGGTTCATTCATAGTTGGTTTGATATTCCTATTTCTAGATTCTATCGATTAGTCTATACGCATTTTAACTTATGACTCATTTTGTGTATAATCTTTCAATAAGCATACAAATATAACATATAGGATCCATCAAATGTTCAATTTTACATGGGGGGGGGGGTGGATTGAGCTGTCAGAAAAATCATGATTGTGTATTAAGTTAAAATGGTATTTCCCTCAAATGTTATATTAAGGTAGACTAGGAACAATTCTTGAGTTAACCTTTAGTTACTAAGGTAATGGCGGTCATATTAAACATAAACAAACCGTTTAAAAAATTATCCAAACAAAGGAATTTCGATAAATTTCGGTTAAAAAAAAATATTATACTTTAGGTTTTACTATTTATTATTGTAAAAGGCTGCTTTTATATGTATTGATAAACTCTTCTTAAAATTAAGATGTTGTTCTTTTTTATTTGGTCAACAGACAATTCATAACAAAATAATATTTTGACAAATTAAACTCAATTAATTTGGAAAATAAATGGATACAAAAACAAAACATTATCTCTATATTTACCTGTATTATATTTTTATTGGGCTATGTAAATGATACATTTAGCAGTATGAATAAGGAAAAAAAATTATGAAGGTATAAAATAAACAACAAAAAAAAGTTTAAGTTTACATGTTTGACAAACTAATATAATCAAATCTTTCAATTAAACATGTATCAAAATTGACACGGTATTTGAGTGGAAGCACAGGGCGTTTCGGAGGTTATTTGTTCAAATCCTGTTGATGTTCAAAGCCGGAAGGGTGACCTGAATCTACCCATCTAGTACCTGGCATTAGTAAGGCAACAATTAGGCGTCTGGGCATTGTGCTAGCCATACTATCCCCTAGTATGATGTGGCAACATAAACTGGTGAACGCTGCCCCACAGGTCCTATTGCTAGATAAGGTTTACTATGCATCAAATACTTGCAATAAAACTATTATAAACATTTTTTTCAAGCACTTTAAATGTTTAGGCCTACTGGCAACAAACGTCATCGTTGCTAGGATAAAACTCCTATACACACAATATGTTTAAATCAATATATGAAATAAAACCTTTGCCACGGTCCTGTTAGCATGTTTATAATTCAAACGTTTATGTTTCAAACGTTCCATTTTAACATAAATGTTTTAGGTTCCTGTTTTTATATGGGTTGTCAACTTATAGTACCGGTATTGAACTTTGAAAACGTTTTACATTAGTTAAGCTGCTGATTATTCTGGTTAGTTCTTTTCATAACAAGAGGCCAGAAACTAGCGATGGGAATCGAACCCGAACCGATTACACCGAATGAAGCCAGCTGGCCAACAAACCTGACCCGAAATCTGCTGGCGACCGAACTAAGCCACAACTTTAAAGTCACTTAGTATGAACCGAGCCATTTCAGTACTACTTGATGTTTATATTTAGCATCAGCTGATTTTGGATTGCTTAGAGAACATTTCATAGCACGACTATACTCAAAATATAAAATTCGTGCTTAGACACCTGTATAAATTTCCATTTTTTGCTTATTATTATAGCGATCCCTATGATTCACACACATACACACACACATATATATATATATTACGGTCCTTGTGTGCCGAAAGAGACCCCATTGGTTAATTTAATTACAAGTGAATTTATTGTCTCATATTTTACTGTTGCGATCGCGCGTATGGCTTTTGTTCTTGCTAGTTGACTTTTTAATGTATCACACGGGCAACACAGGGCGACCTGCGTTTGAGTCCCCACTGATACCAGACTCAGTGCCACAATCAATTCATGTCATGGGGTACCATGGATTAGGACGTAGCCAAGTAGAGATGAGGTGATTAGATCCAAGGGAGAGCATTCTAAATGTAGACCAGCATACTAATGTAATGAGGTGCGTCTCAGATCGGTTCCGCATGCATGTTGTTGGGGCCGAACTTGTGTTTCTGCCCATGGCTTCGTTTATAGGGGTATGTCGATGGCTGAGATGTTTATTCTGTGACGCAAATATTTATTTAGCTGCTCCTTACGCATGTATAGCACAACACTTATTACAGACAACACAATATCAACAAAGGCTGTTGTGTAGAGTTTCTTTATGCTTTAATACATTATATAATTCCTAGGCTGTGGGTTATGATCCCACAGCCCAGAAGTTACAGAGCCAAAGCGTAGAAGTGCCCATAAATCTTAAACTTAAGACTAAACATAAAATGGCATGAAGAAGGAGAGGGGGGAAGATGGGGGAGGGAACAGGTGTGGAAGAGAAGTCAGAGAGGGAGGGGAGCGGAAACGCCCTAACGAAGGAATGTCGGAGAGGAGGGGAGAGAGAAAGAGAGAGGCGAGCTGTGGGGGTGGGGGGATGCGACACTGATTTTCGAGATCGTTAAATCCAAGTAGAAAGGGGTGGGGGGGGGGGGTTGAGGCTTGCCTTGCTGGCCGTTCGTTTGACATACATCTCCACTCTAGTGTTCCGCTTGGTAAAGAAAGGGGGTAGGGGTTGAACATTTGTATTGGGAGAGGATGAACGTACAGTATAGTATAATACCATATAATGATATAGATTTAATAGAATATAATATATTATATATCTGCCTATAGACACCATTCTTACACATTTATACGTACTGCCAAGGTGACTATCTTATAAAGTATCTAGATCAAGAAGTCCAGATAATTTTATCTATGCTACTGAGGTCATGACATCCCGTTTTCTACTGTTATTATTTATTTTCATTATTATTACTTTATTTAAAGAATGTAAAGTATTTCAGGACTTACGCTTTTTAAAAATGTTTTCAGTAAGTAAAATCTAATAATTTTTTTTCAGACGCATGCGGGAGACGGATGTTCGTTTCTCATCTAGCCAAAGAGATAGTCATAACTTTTTGTTAAATAAAACAAACATGCTTTTTTCTTAAAATTGCAATATTTATTGTAACTTTATTTGTTTTCAGTAAATAAATAATAATAATATGTTTTAATAATTAGGCCTTTCGCTTTATGTAAACTGTAGTTTATAAAATTTATATATGCAGCTATAGGCCTAGGCCTATGTATTTTTTTACACGGGCAACTCCAGACAATTTACTTACTTATGTCCTACGCCCCATCTGGGACATTTGCGGATATGCCTCCAACAAGAGTCCTGCCCGTATTCCGATCTTGAGCCAATTTCTCTATGTGATCCCAGTTAAGCCCAACCTTTTTAACGTCAGTTTCTATATCGCGAATCCAGGTGTTTCTTTGTCGAACTCTTTTCTTTTTGCCTTGGGGGTTCCAAGTGTGCGCTTGCCAAATGACACCATAAACTATATGCCAATTTTCTTAGGTTGTGGCTAATCAATCTCTTTTGGTAAATTTCTTCTTCCACAGGCCTCGGTTTTTTTTCTGCCAGATTTCTTCCTTACGGATGGTTTCTGGCCAACTTAAAATAAGGATCCTTTAGAGGCAGATGTTAACAAACGCCTGTATTTTCCTGACATTGGTGGCGTTAGTCTCCAAATTTATTGGGTACGGAGGCCGAGAGGCAGCGCATTCGACTGGCGATCCGAAGGTCTGGGTTCGAATGCTGGTGCAGGATAGGATTTTTTCGCAGGACTTTAGGGTGCCCCTGAGTCTACCCAGCTCTGATGGGTACCTGACTCTAGTTGGGGTAAAGTAAAGGCGGCATGGCATTGTGCTGGCCACACATCCCATCGTATGCCGGTGCCACATAAATTGGTGAACCCCGCTTTACCAGAATACCAGCCCTATGATCAGTTTCGTTCGAAGGGTACATTACTTTTATTCTCCAAATGTTCCATCCATGCATCACAATGGGCGTAACAATGGTGTTAAACATTCCTCATTTTTACCTTTTTTTAAATGAAATTTTTGCCTATATTTAACCCCATTACATTACCGGTATACAATTTCAATTACTTTCCTAAATGTTTTCAGTAAATAATGATCACATTTTAAAAATTATTAGATCCACAGCCTTCTGTTCATTGTAGTTTGTGTAATTTTTGCCTGTAGATTATACACTTATACCCCCTTCCTCCCCCCCCCCCCAACACACACACTGGTCAACACCAGGGAATTTAGCTTGTGAACATATATTTTATATATCACCTTAAACATTTCTTAAACTGATTTAAATTACAGACATAACATAGTAGTTTATATTATTTAAATCAAGCATACATATTTTTTTTCAGTACTAATGGCCAGTAGCAGTGAAACAGACATTGAAGGTACACAATTTCTAATTATTGATTTTGTTACGACCACATTCCTCTTGTGGTCAGAGCCGTGTAAATGTTGATAATTGTCGTTCGTCCAATGGTAGACTTGGTTATTATTTCTTATATTTCAGTATTACACGAACTATCCTTATTGTCCTTGCACAAACTCAGGATTTGCGTTCTAACAGTTCCTTTCCTTGACGTTGTAGTTGTAAATAAATATATATATACATATTATAATATTGTAAACAATGAAACAAAAATAGTAACTTGACGAGGAAGCTTCAGTTTAAATGTTGTTGATAAAATAATTCAGGTGATATGTGCAAATATATACAATATGAAGATTATATACAGTTAGAAGAAAAAAGTGCCAACACAAGCGTCCACTCTGTACAAAACTCCTGCACAAGACTCTGTAAAACACTGCAGAAACTATGTACAAACTACTAGCTGCCTAGCCTTAAATACTAGCGGAGGAGAGCGGGGAACAGACCTATTACTAGGAGGGGTGAAAATAATGGTATCAGTACAAAACTCATAATAAAAATGATAGTTTTAACATAAACTCCCCTGTACGAGAAATAATAGACTATTCCTAGTAATTCCGATAATTTGAGGTCGGCACGAGATTGGATTCTTAGAACAGACCAGGCTTCTTAGTACCGCCCACAAAACTTGCGTTGATAGAGCTGTGGGTGCTATTAATATGTGACAATATTATCATATTTAACACATATTTTAGTAAACGTAAAGAATTATTTCTCTATAAGTTTTACTTTTAATATAAGTTTTTAAACCATTTTTTGTAAAATGTAAATATTTTGTGTTTTATCTTTTAAGGAGATGTAGAAGTTGACTTTTCAGGCAATGAAGAAGTTGACCTACACACACAAATACACTGTAAGAAAAATCCAGGTCATGCAAAGTTCATACCTATTACAGAATTTAAGTTCGAACATTTGCAGGAAAATCTTCGTGACCCTCTAGTGTTTGATTTTGTCAAAGCTACAGCTGATTTAACTGTAAGAATCGAAGTAAAAATAATCAGTCCAGACCGACCAGAGTTTTGGCCCAACTCAAATATTCCATACCCACATTTTAAATTAAGAGGGAAGAAAAAAACTCTTAACGGAAGTGGCATTATTGATTCAATAACAAAATACATAGAAGGGCAGTGTGATAACAAAATATTTTCTTTTAAAAATAAACCATATCAAAGTTGCCCTTGTGCAACATGCAAGAAATCAGATACACCCAGCAAGGTGTGGTGGGAGATCGATATTTTCACAGCTATGCACGTTGTTTTCGATAACATTGAGGCTGAACATTCATCCGTTAGACTTTTCTACGACAGTCCCAATAGTCCTAAGACCATAATTGAGCCTTCCGTTGGTATACACGACAAGGCTAGAGAGAACGCCAAGCATGCCGATTCAGAAAGTGAATCTCACAAAAACTGGCTGAAAAACGCACACCAAGATGTGTTTTCTTTCCAATGCACGACTTGCGATGAGCGTCTGGCCGAAACACTGGAAAACATGACCAAACAAAGAAAATCTTTAGCTAGAGCTGTGCACATGAAATATTTAAACTCTAGAGATGTTGATAAGTTCAACTTCATTGTCTCGCATCCTCATGGGTGTAGCAAGCAGGTTAGTATTGGATACTGGCAAGAAGTTACATACCCATCTTGTAAGTGTCATGGCAAATTTACTTACACTACTAGCACCTGCCCTGGTTCAAGTGGAGCTTTAGTTGTTAATTTGGGGTATATTCAAGAAGGCAACCCTCACAAAGGAAGTCTTTTAAAAAGTCCATTAAATTACAGTTGTTTTGGAATTATCCTTAATGAAAGTTATGTGTCAGAACTTGGAGAAAAATTCAAGAGCTTTGATTTAAAATATCAACAGGAAATGGTTAATAATAGACCTATTGCTAATTTTAGTGATGAGGCTAGTTACAAGGAAGATTTACATAATTTTTATTTAAAAATGAAACACGATATAGAAGAATGGAAAAGATCAAATAATATTCGATCATATGAGCTGCCAGATCCGTGTGGAAAATAATATACAAATCAAAGTTTTATTTTTGAAATGTTTTATTATAATATTATTATACTTTAGACTCAAACAAAATTAAAAAAAATAATATAGCATATCACGCTAAAATAAAACCTGTACATTTTCAGAAGGCTTTTATAGTTTTATGCATTATAGAAGGCTTATAGATTGTTTCTTTTTTTTTTTACACTTTTATTTTATTTTTATGTGCTGGAAAACTCCTTTTTTATTGTTTACAAATATTGGTTAGTTTTAATTGTTCTTATTCTTTAGTATTCCTATGTTTTAGCTTTTTGAATTGTTGAATTGTTGAAATTCCGGCCCATCAACATCGATGGTTATATAGGACCTTTTTGATAATAATTTGGTCATGTTTCTCTTGTATCCATTTTATTGTTCTTATATCTTTAAATTATGTTGTACAGTTGTATGTCTTTAATATAGTTTATTATATGCTTTGGTTTAATTTTCCTGAAAAGTTCATGGAGAGTTCTACAGCAATAGTACCTACGTCGAATTTCATCAAATGTATTACACTCCAATAAAATGTGAGACACTGTTAAGTTGACATTGCAGAAAGCACACATTGGAGCCATTTCTTGTTGTAAGAGAAACGAATGTGTTAGTTTTGTACGTCCTGTATGTAGTCTGCAGAGAATAACTGCGTCCATTCGAGCAAGTTGGCCCGTATCATGTCAGGTTTTTTAGTTTTCCAAATATTGCAGTTTATTGCATTCAATTCTCAAGAAGTTAGTCCATTTTTGTCTTATGTGTCTAATTATCAAAGGTTTCAAGTCTCGATATCTTTTGGCTCTCTGTCAGCTTTTTCATTTCCCTATATCACTGCATGACCAGGAACCCAAAAGAAAACGACACGTTTGCCCTTTTCATGTATCGATTGGTATTTTGTCAGAATGTCCAATACAGATATTATTATATTCCTGGTATGACTGTTTCCCACAGCAGTAAGACAAGATAACGAATCGTATATAATAACGAAATCCTGGTTTTCTGCCTCTTCTGCAATCTCTAATGCTAGACTTATTGCTAAAGCCTCTGCAGTATTTATTGAGATATTGGAATTATATTTTCTTTTTTAACTTTTATTTGAGGTAAGAGCAACCGAAGATGTCGCTGTAGCATTTTTCGATCCATCTGTGTATATTTGTACATAATTTTGGTATTTTTGTATAACTTCTTGAAACATATTCACGCAAGAATCCTTTTTCTTTCTATGGTTTAATTCTAAGTTTATAGGCGGGATTTCAAAAAGCCATGGTGGAGTTTTTGGTATATAATATCTTTTTATCAATCTAAATTCAATTTTAGTTTCGATCATTTCTTTTTCAATTCTAAGACCAAAAGTTGGTATACATTTTGAGTTTTTAGTAAAGCTGTTTTTTCTTGTGGGTGAAAAACACATAAATACGCTGGATTATTCGGTAAGGATTACATTTTTAGTGCATATTGTAATGATAGCTTGAGTCTTATATTTTGTAGTGGTGGTTTATTTGCTTCTATTTGTAAACTGTTACATGGAGTAGTTCTAAATGCATAGACGTATGCACTGATTTTGTACAGGATCAAGCATTTTTAGATATGATGTTCTTGTTGATCCGTATACTAAACATCCGTAATCTAATTTTGATCTAATGTGTGATCTATATATTTTCAGTAGACTTGTTTTCTCTCCTCGCCAATCTGTATTTGCTTAAGTTTTCAGTAGGTTTGTGGATTTTTGACACTTGTATCTTAGTTCTTTTATATGAAGCAGGAAATAAAATTTACTATCAAATGTTACTCCAAGAAATTTGACGTTATTAGCTATATGAAATTGTTTTTTTTTATAAAGGTATAGTTCAGGGTCAGGGTCTTTTTTATGTATCTGATAGAAATGTACAACATTTGTTTTTTGAGCAGAAAATTTAAATCCATTCTTTTCGGTCCATTCTTGTATTTTATTGATTTGAAGTTGTAGATGATTCTGTATTTCTATCATACAGTTAGCTCTATAATAGATCACAAAGTCCTCGACGTATAGAGAACACTTTGTATTCTGTAATAAGCATTTAGTGATCTTGTTTATTTTTATATTAAATAGTGTAGGCGATTATACGCTTCCTTGAGGGACACCTTCTTGAATAAATGTATCTGATAGTCTCCAATTCTTACTTGGAATGTTCGGTTGCTTAGAAAGTTTGATATAAATTTTGGTAAGTTTCCTCTTAAACCGAAGGAATATAGATCTTTCAAAATTCCATATTTCCATGTAGTGTCAAATGCCTTTTCTAAATCGAAAAAAACAGCTACCGCATGTTCTTTCCTAACAAAAGCTTCTCTAATAAATGTTTCTAATCTACTGAGATGATCTATTGTTGAATGATTTATTCTTTATCTACTTTGAGTCTTTGCTATTAAGTTATTACTTTCCCGAAAATATATTAAGCGTTTATAAACAACTTTTCCCATAATTTTACAGAAACAATTTGTGAGGGCTATTGGTCTGTAATTTACTGGATCTGTGTGATATTTTTTCTCTTTAGGTATTGGAATGGTAATTGCATTGTTCCATTCCTTAGGAAATGTATTTTGTTGCCAAAGATCCTTAAAAATTTTAAATAGAGTTTTCAGTGTTAACGTTGGCAGTTGTCTTATAATCTCATTATTAATTGAATCTGGACCTGGTGCAGTATTTTTGGTTTCTTTAATACATTGCGTAAGTTCGTTTATTGATATTGATTAGTTGTAGTATTCAAATATATTTGTTTCAAAATTCATAGTTTCTTTTTCTATTTCTCTTTTTACATTTTTAAAGGAGTCTGTATAATTTTCAGACGATGATTTTTTTCGAAAAGGTCTTTTCAATTTCATTTGCAATATCTTGTGTAGTTTTTGCATAAGTGCCATCAGCCAGTTTGATTTGTTTAATTGGACTTTTTTTGGTATTTCCTTTAATTTTTCGAATCATTTTCCAAATATTATTTATAGGTGTGTTTGAATTTATTTTGTTTATATAATTTTGTCATGTAAGTCGTTTCTGTTCCCTGATTACTTGTAGAGTTTTTGCTCGTGCAATTTTAAAGGCTTTCAGATTTTCTGGAGATGGATTTGTCTTGAAAACTCTAAGCTGTTTGTTTCTAGTTCTTATGTTTTCTTTACAAATGTTTGTGAACCATGGTTTATTCTTTGTTATTTTAGATGTTATTGTGAACCATGGTTTATTCTTTGTTATTTTAGATGTTATTGTGAACCATGGTTTATTCTTTGTTATTTAAGATGTTATTGTGAATCATGGTTTATTCTTTGTTATTTTAGATGTTATTGTGAACTATGGTTTATTCTTTGTTATTTTAGATGTTATTGTAAACCATGGTTTATTCTTTGTTATTTTAGATGTTATTGTGAACCATGGTTTATTCTTTGTTATTTTAGAAGTTGTTTTCGGTATAGTTCGTTCACAGATTTGAAAAAAATTATTGTAAAAAGGTTGAATATTATTCTTGAGCATTAGAATGTATATTTATTTGAGAGAGTATTCTGTCGCATTCCAATTTAAAAGTATTCCAATCAGCTCTTTTAAAGTTCCATGTTGATGAGTTATGGGCTGGTATTTTGGAGTTTGTAGTAGGCCCTAAGCAGGATAGGCTGGTGATCTGATCCATAATTATTTTTCAAATCACTCCAAGTAAATTCCGTAAATAGAGTTGAATCTGCCATTGTTAAATCGAGATAAGATGGAGATAAAGTTGTAGCACTATGAAAAATCGGAGTACCATTATTAAAAATGCAGATATTTGTTTCATCGAGTAATCTTTCAATTTATTTTCCTCTTAGGTTTGTATTATGACTTCCCCATATAGGATTGTGGGCATTAAAGTATCAAATAAGTATTATTGGCGGTGGCAGCTGTTTATTGAGATCATCTAATTGTAAATATGTTATTGTTTGATATGGTGGGATATAAATTGAACATATAGTTAAAGGTCTTCCTAATGTAAATCTTATAGCCACGGCTTGCATGCAGATATTTATATTAATTTTTCTATTTAGAATATTAGTTGCTATAAAAATAGAAGTACCTCCACATGCAATTTTGTTAGAATGTATATGGTGATAATCGGTATAACCACACAATTCAAATGATTCTGTATTTAATTTTTTTTTCTTCTAGACAAATTACTATAGGATTTGTCTCGGTTATAATATGTTGTAGTTCTGGAATATTATGTTTCAGTCCTCTGCAGTTCCATTGTAGAATATTCTTATATTCTGAATTCGTATGGAAGAATGTATATTTTTAATATTAATTTCTTTATATATTTTTGTTCTTTATTTTTTATTTGGTTTCTGGAGGGTTTTTATAATAATATTATACTGTGATTGATGTGGAGACTTGTTTGTTTTTCGATTTCTGTTTTTTGAAGTTATGACATTTTCTATTTAATTTTCTTCTATAATTTCCATGTCGTTCTCCCGTGTACTACTATCCGTTTCTTGTTGTGTCCTAGTTTTTGAATTTAAAGGTTGAGACATTGTTTCTTTTTGTATTTGTAAGTCAGTTATTGAATCACCCTTTTTCGCATGCTTGTTCCAAAATGTCCATAGTTTTAATTTCCTTAGATTTTAAGTCCTTATTCTGATATATTTCCTTCATGTTGTTTTTCATATAATCCTTATTTGGTATGTTCTCCGGGTTAACTTTCCCTGGAAGCATTTCTTCTATATTTGATTGTGTTGATTTTTCTTTAGTGCATATTATTGCATTTATTTCCCATTTTTTTAAAACTCCACCTTGATCTTTATAATACAATTCTGGCAAGGTGGGTGTCTGTGTTTCAGCGTGTTTCATTTTCTTCATGTCTATTTTAAGAGCTTCAGCATAATTCTTTTCACTTATCAAAGATTTTTGTGCTAGAATATATTTCTTTGCATCTTGACAAGGTATATTTTGTTTTAGTTTTAAAATTTCGTATTTCGTTTTCTTCGATCCATCTTGGATATATTTTTTAGAATGACAGATGTTGTCCTTCGCAGTTTATACATTTCATTTCTGCACTGCATGTTTCCATGCTGTGTCCTTCATTACCGCAACGTGGGCAGACAGCATTTCTTTTGCAGTGTTTTTCAAATGACCAAATTTTTGACAGGTATAGCACCTCATAGGGTTTGGTAAATAGTCTTCAATTTTGATGTTTAGAAATTCTGCTTTAATTTCCTTTGGAGGAGTTGGTTTATTAAAAGTTAAAATTATTCTGTTAGTTGCTATTTCCTTTTGATCTCTTTTTATTTTAATTCTATAAGCTGAGATAACTCCTTGACTTTTAAGTTCCATTGCTATTTCATCTTCTGTACAGCATTCTAATTATTTTGACTTTATAATTCCTTTTGAGCTGTTTAGGAAGGTATGAGGTTTTGTTTCTACCGCTATTCCTGCCATACTGGCTGTTGTCAATAATTTTTTTGAGTGTGATTTTTTTTCACATTCCACCAGAATCTGTCCTGATCTTAATTTTTTAACAGATTTGGCTGGTCCGGCCATCCCAGTTATGGCCTTTTCTATGACAAACGGTGATAGTTTTGTAAGTGGCTTTTCAGATTCTTCAGATGTAATGGTAATAAATCTTGGCCATATTTCTGAATTTTCGTTAGTGATCGAATCCTCACCTTTTTTTCTTTTTGATCTCTGCTCTCCATTTTTCAAGTGTTTGGGTTTGTATATTCCTAAATTTTAGTAGCTAGTTTTAGTTTGTTTACTGTTTAGCTACATTTACAAAAAAAAAAATAACAATTAAAATCACAAAAAAATACTTTCTAATAAGTTTTAAAACTTTAAATAAGTAAGTATTTCCCCCAAAAAAACTCTCAAGGACGTAACATTGAAGTCATAACATCACCGCCATCTTGTTTGCAGTAAGCACACATACCAAAGTGCGTACATTAGCGCAGCACAAAGTGTAAAAACAAAACACCTTTATTCACTGATTTTGCAAGTATGTGGCTGAACATTTAGTAGCATATTTTGACCAGGACGTCACATCAAGTTTCAGCTAGATATGATATTTGGAAGTGAGTCTTCCGTAGGTCGGATCGGTCGCAAAACACCTAGAAGTTTAGCTAAGTTAATATTATGGATTTTAAATAAAAGATAACACAAACCTTATAAATCACAGACCAATAGAACTAAGTCACTTTATTTAAGGAATAAATAGTATACAAATGTTGAACTTGATTTCTGGAAACTAATAACCTAATAGTAAAGAATAAATGTGTATTTAGAGCAAATTTTTCTACGACACATCAGCTTGTTAGATAAGAAACATTTCTTCGATATTCATTTTTTTTAGTTATAAGAACACGTAGATGTTATTTACGATAAAGAAAAAAACTATTGATAAAACGTTATTTCAATGAATTTTCAAGCATGTGTATACCATCAGTCAGAGATATGTCAGTCGTACATTTTTAACTATAACTTTTTAAGAAACCGAACGTTTCGGTCGAAAGTAGGAAATTGTTAATCTAAAATATTTATTTTTAAAAAAAAAGGTGTCCTTCAAGCAAACATCTTATCGCCTACAATATATGTCCATATAGGTTGATTAATTTGATTTATTATAGAGCCAAATGTATGACTAAAATAAAGAACCATCTAAAACTTCAACAAATAAAATAATGTACTATTACAGACAGACAAGAGTGATTTTGAATTTTATGCAAACATAAACACTTTTCTCTGTTGTACAAAAACTATCAAATTCGAATGCTGCCTTTTTTATGATCAAGATAAGCTAGAGTTACAGTGTGCAAGCAATAATTTATATGTCATTTTCTTGGATTCTATTTTTTTCTGTTTCGGTCTCTAAACTTAAGGATTGATGCACTTTTTCCTTTGTTTCTTTTCTGTATTTTATTTCAGACTTTGATTCACTGTTTAAAAATTGTTTGTTTTTGTATGAAACGTCTAGGAATTGTTGTTTTTAAGTTTGAAATTCTAATTGAATGCGTTTAGTTTTTCTTATATTGGTTATAATATTTGTATAATTTGTTTTTGTTTGATCTGATTTCTGTGTTGACCTTCCCTAGAGGAGACCTATGTTTTTCATTTTACTGTTTGGATGTCTATAGTTTTTTTTGGGCAATATTTCTTTTTAATATTTGTTTCGTTCCATCATTGTGTACAATCAACTATTGTGATATTATCTCGGTAATGTAGGTTATTGTGTTTTTGTAAGTTTAATAGTTTTAATTAAAACCACTTTGTATGTGTTTCTGCATAATTCGTTTCTATTATAAATTTTATTTTGTCACTGCATACATTTTCTTACTTCTTGGTATGTAATATTTTTTTAAATTATTTAATTGTATTTCCCTCTAACCCTCCTTAACTCTAAAAGTTGTGTTGGTTTGGTTGTTAGCGTAAAATTGACTAAGCCTCTCTTTCTGATTCTTAAGATTCGAGGTATAAATAATTCTAAACTTGATCACGTTTTAATAAGACGTCAAGAATAATTATAACATAAGATTAAAAAAAAAATATTATGTTTTAATATTTCCCAGTCATCAAATTTGGTGATGACGTTTGCAAATGTTTACTTCATACTACTTCAATAACGTTGTGCAAGTTATATATTTTTTTTTAGTTATTGCTAAATGTGTATACATCTTTCCTTTTCAAAGATGTGTATTAAACACTATTTATGTTTTTGTTTTTTTTCTTCAATTTTTGGGTTAGCGGCTGCTAACATTTATATTATATCTTTCCATGTTTTGGCAAAATATTTTTTATTGATTCGTGTATTTTTTTTACATTTAGTTTTCAGTAATTATTTTTATTGTGATTGTGTGTTTAAGTAATAGTATACTTGTGTTTGTGTGTTTAAATAAGTGTTTGATTGTATGATTATGTAAGTAAGAGATTGTTAAATAATTTTGTCTTTATGCTATAGTGTGATTGTTTTACTTTTTATGTCAAATAATTACATTAGATTATTTGTAATTTTGCAGAAATTTTCCATATTTACTGCATTTTATTTTGTTTTAATCAATTTAAAAAATTCATTTTATTTAACTTACAAATAAAATTATAATAATTATATTTGTGTAACGCCGCCTACAAACTTTATGTAAGCTCTGAGCGCATTTAGCAATTAGTAACAGAGCTCAAACTTTACAGTCAAAACCATTATTCTGTATGTGAGATCTGTACTCTGCTATCAGCAACTGAAAGCATGTTGCAGGCATTTGAAAAAAATGCTTGAGAAAAGTACTTCGAATCTTCTACGTAGAAAAATAAATATGTCTGGAACAGAATATCTCAATTGTAGGCCCCAAGAAAACATTATGACAAAAATCAAACGGCGCAAACTGACATGGTTCGGTCATGTTTTGCGGCATAATAACCTGCCAAAAACAATCATTCAAGGCACTGTAGAAGGTGGGTGTCGGGGAGGCCGTCAGCGGAAATGCTTTTTCGTCAGCATAATACATTAAACATGGCTGCAGTTGACTCAAATATTGACAACCGCTCAAGATAGGCAAAAGTGGAGAAAGTTGAGGTGTCCATTTGCTCCAACCCAACGACCACAACGGACAGGACCATACTAGACACGCAAATATATTTTCAATGGCTTGCGGAAGACTCACAAAAAAAGGCATTCAGGTTTCTGGTACAGAAATTGAATGCTAGGGCAGGTTGACTTTCATGCAGTTGGCAGCCTGAACGATTAAGAAATCCCACTTTCACACACTATTATCAAAAGTTTGCCGACCATTGCTCTATAATGAAAGAATATAAAACTAATGAATAATTTAAAACTTTAGAAACATAGGACAAGGCAGATACATTAAGCATTAACAGACCTAATATACAATATAAACAGTATGAGTCTAAACAATGTTTAAAAAAGGTACATATTTAGAAAATGTGTTGTGAAGTGTTTTTTTTTTTGGTTTGTTTTTTTAAGGACGATGGATTTAGATGTGAAGTAGATTCCATACTTTCGGGCCGGATATTGAGAAGGCTCTCATGCCAACGGTCGTCAGAGAGAAACGGGACACCTACAGAAGCAATGAGTAGAACGGGAGAGCGGAGTGTTTATTGTGGAGCATAGGATTTAATTAGTTCATTGAGATAGGACGACATCTCTTTTTTATGAAGGCACTGATGACAAAGTATTGCCACTTTGTATTCAATTCTGGCTTTCACAGGGAGCGACATGAACTGACGCAGAACGGCGCCTTGAATTACGCATGACACCAATCACGAAATCAATGTTGAATTAAATATAATTTGATCAAATATAAAATACAATGGTTTAAAAAAGGCCAATATAGAAATCAATATACTGTCATTTTTTATTAAAGAGTACTTTTTTATGTTATGCTTTTGGCCATTGCTCAATTACATAGGCCATTGTAGTTGATTAAATTGAATTCTGGTAGCCTGTAACTTGCACATAGGTCTCTTCAAAGGCTTAATAAAAATTACAGTAACAACTAGTTTACTTAAAGTTACTTTATTGATCACATATTACGAAATAAAACACATTGAATGTTCCATCACAAAAGTTTAAGTCATATTTTATCATAAAATGTGCAATGCACATGTTGACTTTACAGATAATATCTTTACTTCAAAAACATATTCTTGTTCTTCTACGTGTACAATCAACTATATGTCTATCCTTGACCAACTCTGACTCTTTCTGACTGACTAAAATACCTCACATGTTAAATAGAAAAGTATAACTAAATTCCCGTTTTTTTTGTTGTAAATTAACTAATACATGGTTTTAGACTAAGGGAGTTAATTAATAAATACATGACTTGTGTGAAATATCCCCCGGTTATTTCTCTTAGATTTAAAATGTAATACTTTACACATACGTAGCAATAAGATAAATTATTTTGTTCTGTTCTTATCTCGCCTTAATAATTGACCGACTATTCTAGTCGTGAAGGGATATATTTACATATTATACAACTATTTTTACTTAAACGTTGAATAAGAAAAAGCATGAACAATTCTGACAGATAAACATTGAAACCATGACAAAAAACGTTGAAGCCATGACAATAAATGTTGAAGCCATGACAATAAACATTAAAGCCATGACAATAAACATTGAAGCCATGACAATAAACATTGAAGCCATGACAATAAACATTGAAGCCATGACAATAAACATTGAAACCATGACATTAAACATTGAAGCCATGAAAATAAACATTGAAACCCTGACAATAAACATTGAAGCCATGACAATAAACATTGAAGCCATGACAATAAACATTGAAACCATGACAATAAACATTGAAGCCATGACAATAAACATTGAAGCCATGACAATAAACATTGAAACCATGACAATAAACATTGAAACCATGACAATAAACATTGAAGCCATGACAATAAACATTGAAGCTTTGACAATAAACATTGAAGCCATGACAATAAACATTGAAGCCATGACAATAAACATTGAAGCCATGACAATAAACATTGTAGCCATGACAATAAACATTGAAACCACGACAATAAACATTGAAATCATGACAATAAACATTGAAACCATGACAATATTGTTACAACTTAATGGGTCATCTGCTATCCGTCTATGTTCTTGTTTACAATAATAATATCTAAAGCCACGTGATGTACATTTGAATGAAGAATTTAATTCTTGAACACATGTACAATATAAAACAAACACTTTATTGGTAGATTTGCAGAAAATCAACAAAAACACAAACCACACTAATAAACTTATACAGATTTTGATGCGAAAGTATCTAGAAAGCTGTCCGAATGAAAAAGAAAAGTTGTACTATAAGCTTGTAGAATAAATCATTATTATTGTATTAAGTATTAATTATGTATTATGACACTACAAATAAATACGTATCTTTTAATTAAAACACATACAGGCCTACTCTCCCGCCCAATCATTAATTTTAATAAACAAATCCACATGAAATAGCAATATTATCTCAATTCAGATTACACGATTTCCTTGACAATAGTAAAACGTGGGTGCGTATGCCCTGTTTTTTTTTAATTTTTATTTATCCGAATATTTTAAAGTAATAGTCAAACTTTTAATGATTTATGAGAAATATTTTTAGCAAAGTTTAATTATATATTTACATCTTTATTATCTAAAACAAAACTACAAAAAACATATATATGCAACTATACTTCAAGATTTTTAAATTCATTTCTTGATAAGGTCATTTATGAATGTCTATATTCACTGCCAATTTCCAGAACCACTAAAAATCAACGAAAATATCAGCGACTCATCTGGAGGCTGATAATGATAAAAATCAACATTATTAATCAATAAGTCGTTGGGCAACTCTTAAAGATGCCATTAGGTTAAATATAGTTTAACAATAAGTTAAGATATATATATAGTTAATTTTGTAAGTGGTTTCATTTAGTGTAGATGACCAAGAAACTATGAAAACTTAATGTAGCAATAATTTAATCGCTTGTAGAAAAGTCTGCGGACCAATGAATATATATTTATAAAAAAAACAACTAATATCTGAAGTTGAATTTGAAAAACTACAATACGGTACATTGTACATAACGATTTTTTAAACTATATTACGTGCGATTCTTGTATATTATGTAAGGGTAATATACATGTATTGTTTGCTAATATTTTTTTTTCTAAAGCTTCTAACGATTTGTGTTACCGTCGATGTATTTAGCCAATAACAATAATCAGGTTGACCGTTAGAATTTAAAATCTATGCATTGTATTGATTTTTACACACGTGTTTTCTACCAACATAATCACGTGAAGAAGATCTAAGGTACCTGAGGGTATTAAGGTAATAAGGCCAACTGGTCGAAACTAAGGGCAAAAAAAGAATTAACAACTTTTTGTGTGCTTTAAAATATTATAGTTATATGGCTTGATCCATGGAAGCCCCAAAAAAGTCTTTCTTTACCGTCAGTTCACCAAAGCATGATAACTTCGTTGGCCTGATAAGATTTTCTATCAAATTGATTCTATTGCACATTTAAATGAACTACTCCATCAACATTGTTTGTGTATCTATTAAAATAATGCATTGCACCTTAGTAGCGAACGTTGCCATGATCCAAAAAAGGCTCATTTATACTCTCTCAAAATTTCAATTAAAATCTAAACGGCTATGAGCATTTTTATAGCCTGGAACTAGACTATATTTAGTCGTTGCTCATACCTACACTTTTTAAAAATTATTTTTGTTTTCATGAAATTGTGATAATATGTACGATGTTCACATGACATTATACAATGTTGGGCCTATTCATTCTATATCATACATATGCATTCGTTGAATAATATTAATAATAGAACGGTTATTGCCAACGCTGACTTGGTCAACAAACACTACGTGATGAAATAAAACATTTGATATTGTAGCTATTCCATGAATAACATTTATCCATAGTAACTGTGTGTGTAGAACTAAAAAAAAACTATTGTTTTGTGCCATGCCTGCGAAAGCGAATTTTTAAGTTTGATATAAAAAATATGTGTTATTTTCCATTGTTTATACCAGGATAACAATGTAAAAAATGTTTAGTAAAACAATGTTTCAGTATTAAGTACAACAGGTAGCCTAAGTATCACGTAAAGAGTCAAATTTTTTTTTTTTTACATAAAACTCTTATTACCCTCTATTTGAATTTTGAACGAAAGAAAATCAAATACAAAGCAAACAAGAAAAAAAAACTCAATTATGTTGTTTGTGTTTCTTTCAATTCATCTGCTAATGTTTCACCCTTTGATTATATTGTTCAAGCTCGATCATTTTAGCAGTAGTTACTGCAGCATTTGTTCCGACTAGAGCCGCAGTTCCTAAAGCAGCAGCCGAGGCAAGTGGTGGAAAAAACGAGGTAACTGCAGTTGCTATAGCATCACCAATAGTCATTTGTATGGTTGATACTAAATGAATAGCAATAACTAACCTGCTTGGTGGATTTTTCAGTAGCTCTGTATATTCAGCCATTTTTATCAGAATGTTAGCTTTATTTTCTGGTTTCAAACAATGTAATGGGTAATTAAGTTTTTCAACAAGCGTTTTTAATTCGTGCAATATATCTGTACCTTTATCGACATTTTCAATAGTCTCTCGCAATGCGTTTAATTTGTGTTCAATATCAACGAGGGTAAGCTGCTTCTTGTACTTTTGAGGCAGCTTGTTCTAATTCAGCGACAATTAAACTTAATTGCTGTTGATACTTCACATCAAGTTGTGAAAGCTTTTCTAAAATAAGAAATTTGTGTCTACAGTCTGCTGCAGCATTGAAATTTTCAACACTGTAAATCATTCTTTGTTCCTCAATTAGATGTATGAGTTTGCTTACATTTAAGTTACATTCTTTTGACGTTTTTGTTTATAAAGTGGATATTTAGTGGCGTTATAAAACAGAATGCATCTATTTTCACAATCTTGAATCAATTCAGACATCTAGCTCTTTTGTTGTTTCAACTAATCTTCAAATGGTATGGCGTCATCGCTCATTTCAAATGAATCGCCATATGTAAGGACAATAATGCAATTCTTAATGAAATGCGGCCCGAAAAGTGATTTAATTTTGTCTATAGTATTTCTTTCATCCTTTGTAAATCTCGCCATAATTAAGTATACAAAAATAAAAGCATGAAAACCACTAGGACATAAACTCCTAACTTCAAGCAGTTTTCCCCATATTTCTTCATGAGTCTTGCATGTGTCCATTATCCCTGGTGTGTCTATTACATTTAGTATGACATTTTCCAATTTCGCACTCTCCAATCGGCAATCGTTAGTTCCTGAAAAAGCGCTATGATGCGTTTTAAATGCTTGATGTTTCAATATAGTATTACCTGTAGCACTTCTTACATTACCTGTTTTTCCAACCAGTACAATGTAATATGTTGGAAATTCTTGGATAGGCTTAGAACTGGCCATAGCTTGGCTTGTATAATATTATATATATTTTTAAAATTTCTGTGAATATAAGTCTATTCCTGTTTACTGAAATGTAAAACAAAAACAATAACTTTATTTGTTAGCATATAATTTACAAAAGCATATTAAATAAGTCGCATCGCATAATAATTTAATTAGTAGTTTATTCTAAACGTTTTCTTTTATTATTTCAAGGGTACAGCTGTTGGCGAAGAGATCGATTTGATTATTTATCTTATAATGTGCACATACATGAATGTCGCTCACTAAATCTTTATTTATTATGTATATTGTTACGTAAAGGAAAGTAGTTTTGTTTCCGTAGTTATATTAGTTCTCTTTTGATGTTTAATAAAGTTCAAAAGAAATCTTAAACCCAAAATGTTTCCGCATTAAGAATAAAACGTGCATATCTGTACAGACATTACGTCATAGCATTAGAAAGCGTGATAAGTTGCACGGGAGCTTGGGTTGGTTTGGCAGATCTAGTTTGGGCGTTGCTGTATGAAGACCCGTTAGTGACCACTCTCCTATATATATATCTGCAAACGTGATCTAAAGGCTATAGATGTAGAGGTCGGGAACTGAGAGAACCTTGCTCAGCACAGAAATATTTGGAGAGGCACCTTACACACCTGTATAAATGCGGCAGAGGGCAAACTTCGCCTTCTGGCAGAGGCTAAACGAGCAGCGAAGAAAAGTAGGCTGCCCCTAACAATCTCCAACGGTCCAGTTTTCCATAGGTCTCCACAGGCACAGTCAATTTTGCAGGGCTGGCCAAATCACAGACGCGCAAATCTAATCGTCTTTCGAGACTATGGAGCCAATGATGATATTTTATTACGGCCTAATATGGTCTAGAGGAAATCTCAACTGATTTAAGTGTATCGTCTACCATTGATACATGTATTCTGTTTTGCTGTTTCATTCAAATTTCATATTTTTCGGAATAAATCGTTGACATTTCAATCAGAATTGTGTATTTTCTATAACAGTAAGGTATATTACTACCTACGTATATTAATACTATTTACAAGTACATCCTAAGTTTTATACGAGCCAATCAAATATAAATATCTACAGATATATTGCAAATACTAATACTTATACAACCTTGTGGGATTCAAGAGGGATGTGAATCAAAGAAAGGAATAATAATACATTCATAAACAAATTAATAAATACGTCATTAGCCATTTCGCACGTGACAATATATATATTGTTACGAAACGTAAAACTCATACATTGCATTGTTATTAAACAAATACTAATCATTTAACCAAATTGCCGTAAAAGCGAAATAAAACATTTCATAGACCAAGGTCTTAGGTTTTCCCAATTTAATTGGAACTATTGTCTTCTTTAACCTCAATAACAAACACGATCTGCACTCAGCAGCTAAAGGTCGATGGACTTACCCGAGTAATTAGGTTATGGGCGGACAAGATGGCCGACATTGTTGAGTGGTTGTAATCGGATACTTCAATAAACATTAATATTTTATTATATAGAGTAATGAACTCTCGTGTATTTGGAGATAGAATTGAAACGACCCATAAGACAGACCCACGCGAAGCGGTGTACGTTTTAGTTCAGTTCTTCGCCAGCCTCCGACAAGTAAACATGCTAGGTCTGTGCTCTCTGAGATGAAACTCCTATTGATTTGTAATATGTTGGATTCAATATTATTTTACAACTGGTCTCAATACTATTAAAAACTTATTGAATATATTTCTTATTCATTGGATTATGTGTTATTCTTAATTATGTGTGTATAATATCATTCGGATTGGCACTTGATGATTTTATAATTAAACCAATTATTCGTTGCTTTTACACAACTTGGTTTACGTCGATCTATCAACGTTATCTACATGTATGTGTGTGTTACTTATACAACTATAGTAATTACCAACACCACAACTCAACACCACGATACTTGCTGTATAATATGAGCCAAAAGTAATTATGCATGAAGGAAAATCAAATGAAACTCTACTCTACGTAGATTGCCAGGGGATATTTGGATCCAGGAATACCTTAGACTTAAATAAATTAATCTCAGACTGAATTAATAAAACCATCACCAAGTGAAAGTATAATGACACTAATTATAACAATATAATAACTATTATTTCATGAACTAAATGGGGGCTCTAGACGAAATAACACTGTAACTATCAATTTGACCACGTGTGATGTAATACATGGTGGCTCTTTCCAGTAATTAAATACTGCCACGTATTAAATAATGTCTCGTGAATGAATTATATTATAGTGGATATTCCGTCGCGTAATAATTTATATACATATATATATACATATGTATATTATATTTCCTACTATTATTCGTTTTCTTTGGTTATTTACCATTATATATTTATGCGTAATAAAAATATACGTAACTATATCTTTATCACTATATCTTTATACATATTATATTGTGACGTTCGAAATATATATATATTATTTATATTATTACAAGGCAATTTATTCACCATAATAAATCATGGATGAGACCTTCCGTTTGTATCACACAAGTATAATTATAATTTATAATGTTATTAGGGCTAGAGCCCCCATTCAGTTTATGAAAATAATAGTTATAGTGTTGTTATTGTTAGTGTGAGTATCCTTGTATTAGTGAAGATCTTATTATATCATTTTGAAGTTTATTTGTAGTTGTCTAGAGTATTCCTGGTTCTAATAATCCCCTGGCAATTCACATAATGTAGTTTTAGAGTTTTCAGTTGATTTTACTTCATGTGTAATTATTTGTGTGGCTCATATTATGCAGCAAGAACCTCGATGTTGAGTCGTAGTGTAGATTATTAAAATAGTTGTATAAATACTACACATACACACATGTATATAACTTTGAAATATTGACGTTAACCAAGTTGTGTAGAAAGCAACGATAAATTTGGTTTAATTTACAAAATCAATCCAGTAGGAATCCAAATAATATTATATACACAATCAAGAAATACACATATTCCAATTAGTAATGAATATCCTCAATGAACATATAGCATTGTAGCTAATAGTAGAATAATAAAGAATATTCCATAATACAGATCAAAAAGAAACGATACTCAGAGACTTAGAATATTAGATGTTATCCGATCGACTGTACGCCAAGAACTAAACTAAAAGTGTCGAATCGCGTAGAAATATCTTATAGGTCATTGGTTGGAAATCCCAGATAGCCTAGGTACACGAGTATTTCACTCGAGCTCGCGTGTTGACTGCGTGATCAGATTGTCTTTTATTAAGAATAAGCAATAAGGCTCTAACAAAATAAGGAGAAACCGATCGACCTTGACATGCTGTATTTGCGTGAACAGTTCATGTTTTTATCGAGGTTAATAAAAAACAATAATGCTCTAATTAGGTTAGGAAAAACCCAGTGGAAACCTTGAGCTTGGAAATATTTTATATCGTTTAAACGCAATTCGCTTAAATGATTTAGTTGGTTTATTAACATTACAATGTAGGGAATTTACGTTTCGTAACAGTCGCCCTTATCAAAAGGAAAAGAACATTGCATTCTAAACAATAGAAGTGTGCAATTTCTTTTAGAACCGCCTGCACTTAAATTTAGTTGTAAACAATATTTAAAAAAACTGACTCCACCTGGGTAGTCCGTTAAATAAGACAAGTTAGGGAAATAATTTATTCTATTAAATCCTCATCATATAGGATCTCAAGTTATTCTTAGACCATAACACATGTTCGCGTTATTCTAAAAAAAAATTATACTCTCTGAGATATCATTCCTTATAAACATCATCATCTTATTTATAAGGTAAAAATCAACATAACTAATGTTATCAAATTAAACAATTCAATCATTAATTAATTCAACTTAAATGAAATTAATAATTAAATAAACTAAAGAGTAATAATTTAATCTTAAGTGTGTAAGCATGTGAAGTGTATGCACATTACACTATTTTGGTTTTTACATAATCACAACTATAGTTTGATTGTTTCAAAATAAGGATGTACTTTTCTGTTCATTCATTATCTTACTAATAAAGAAAAAATTATGTTCATAAATCCATAATATTTAAAAGTAACTTATTAAGTTCTTTCAATAATATTTGTTCTTAGCAAATGGAAATATTCATGGCATAAAATAAGGCATAATATATTGCATAAAATAATCAAAACATATTTATATATTCATGCATTTATATTTTTAAATGATCCAATTCTCTTAGTTAGGATTATCAGAATATATACATGGAGTTATCCCCTTATACATTTGTTACATACGCGATAGGGTGTCCGCTACGATGTTATCTTTTCCAGATAAGTGAGTTATTCGTAAGTTGTAAGCTTGAATAAACAAACTCCATCTTACAATGCGCTGATTTTGTTTGATGCGGGAAAGAAATACTAGTGGATTGTGATCAGTGAATATCTCGATTGGGAACTGAGAACCATTTACATAGTAATTGAAATGTTTCAATGCTTGGATAAGTCCTAGTAATTCCTGCTCTATTGTGCTATAATTTACCTCATGTGGGTTAAATTTTTTTGAACAAAAGCTAATGGGATGTTCAAGTGAATCATCTCCTATTTGTGAGATTACCGCGCCCATTCCTGCATTACACGAGTCTACCGTTATTCTGAAAGGTTTAGTATAATCAGGTGAGACTAATACTGGTGCCTTGGTCAGTATGTCTTTTATATCATTAAAGACTTGGTCACATTCCTGAGTCCACTTAAATTGAATTTTCTTTCTCAAGAGATTTGTCAAAGGGCAAGTGATAATAGAAAAGTTTTTACAAAACTTTCTGTAGTACCCGGCCATACCAAAAATCCTCGAAGTTGTTTCTGAGTTTTAGGGACAGGGAATTCCTGTATCGCTTTGACTTTGGCATTCACTGGTTTTACTTTGCCATTACCCACTACATGACCTAAATATTCAATTTCTGCATGGCAAAATTGAGTTTTAGCTAGGTTTATAAAAAGATTAGCCTGTTTTAGTTTTTGGAATAATAGTTTTAACTGATCTAGATGATCCTTAAAGTTATTACTGAACACTACGATGTCGTCCAGATATGCATGGCATTGTGGGATATCATGGATAATAGTATTGATTAGTCTATGAAAACTAGCTGGAGCATTGACCATTCCGAATGGCATTACTTTAAACTTATATAATCCATCAGGAGTAACAAAAGTTGATACCTCCTGAGCCCTATCTGTCAATGGGATTTGGAAATAAGTTGTTAGTAAGTCAATCTTAGTTACATAGTTTGCAGTGCTTACTCTATCGATTAGATCATCAATCCGTTGTATGAGATATGAATCTGCTTTTGTCACTTGGTTTAATTTCCTATAGTCTACACAGAAGCGTAGTGAACCATCAGATTTGGGAACCAACACACATGGGGATGACCAATCACTGTTACTGTGAGTAATTATATCATTGCTCAGCATATAATCAATTTCTTTACGAATGTGTTCAAGTTGTATGGGATTAACCCTATACGGATGTTGTTTGACAGGTTTAACATTATCATCTTTTAAAATTACATCACGGGTAACTAAAGTTGTTTTGTTAGGAACATCACTAAACAAATTTACATGATCATATATTAAACCCTTGATAGGAGTCTGTTCACCTGAGTCTAGATGTGCCAGTTTATCATCGAGGTTTTTAAGTGCTTCAGTGTTCTGAAGTTTACTTTCTATGATTGTCTTTTTTAATTTAGGCGGGGGTGTTTCAACAGTTTTGATAGCACTCACTGGCCTAATGTCAGTTTGTTCTTCCCTAACAACATAAGGTTTTAGCATGTTTATATGGCACAGTCTCTGTGTTTTCCTTCTATCAGGGGTTTTTACAAGGTATGTTACATCACTGATTTTATCTAAAACCTGATATGGTCCTGTATATTTTGCACTCAGGGGTTGTCCAGACAATTGGGTCAACATGAGGACTTTATCACCAGGATGGAAACATCGGGATCTGGCCTTGACATCATAGTACCCTTTCATTCTTTTCTGAGCCTGCAAAAGATTATCTTTAACATGATTAAAAGCATGATAGATTCTATTGCTAAATTGTTCCACATAAGCTACGAGTCCAGTTTCTTCATCAGAATTTAACAAGGTTTCATGCAACAGTTTTAGAGGTCCTCGAACTGAATGTCCAAACACTAACTCGAACGGGCTGAATCCAAGAGATTCCTGCACAGTTTCTCTAGTCGCGAAAAGAGCGAATGGAATACCGCGATCCCAGTCTTCAGTGTTCTCAAAACCGTATGTGCGGAGCATGGTTTTCAGAGTCTGATGATATCTTTCTAGGACACCTTGGCTTTGCGGATGGTACGCAGTTGAAGTTGCATGTTGAATGCCTAGTTTCTTTAAGACCTGGTTAAACAGCTTTGATGTAAGGTTAGATCCTTGGTCTGACTGTATAGTCTTTGGAAGACCGTATCTTAAACAAAATGCAATCAGTGCGTCAGATATCTTATCTGCGTTAATGGTGCGTAGCGGAATAGCTTCAGGATATCTCGTGGCAGTGCACATTATAGTGAATAAGTACTGGTGTCCTGTCTTTGTTTTAGGCAAAGGACCTACACAGTCTATTAGCAAGTGGCTAAATGGTTCTGCAAAGGCAGGTATTGGCTTTAGAGGTGCTACCGGTATAGTCTGGTTAGGTTTACCAACTATCTGGCATGTATTGCATGACTTGCAGTATTTTGTGACGTCACGATGTAGTCCAGGCCAATAGAAGTACGGAAGAATTCGACGGTAAGTCTTGTTCACTCTTAGTGACCAGCATATGGCGTGTCATGAGCCACGTGTAAAATGTCATTGCGATATATGGCTGGTACCACAATCTGTCTTCCTTCTCTGCAATTGTCATTATCACATTTCACATCTCTCCATTTTTGCATTATTATTCCCTCCTTCAGAAAAAATCAATTTCCTTTAGTTTCTGCCTCCTGTTCAGTTATCACCTTTTTCTTCAGGTGTTTAATTCCTGAATCTCTATTCTGTTCTAATAGGAGTCATTTTCGAGGTGACAAATTACTTTCAGTAGTCTTGACTGAGGGACCACTCAAAATGTCAGCCAGGAAAGTTGCCTGTAGGTCAATTTCTGGTTCTATTTTTGACTTTGATATGGTTTCGACAGACTTTTGTTGTTGGGCCATACCTCTCGTGACGATGCATATAGGTTTGATAAAGCTATCACTTTTATTAAGGTATTGTTTTTTCTTTGATATGGAATGCACCACATCTCCAGCAATATCATTTCCTAGTATTAAAGAAACGCATTTAAACGGAAGTGATTTGTATACACCCACAACTACATTTCCAGTGAAGTACGCACTCTTCAGCTGTATTTGATGCAAAGGAACTTGTACATTTTTCCTTGATACACCTTGAATAGTAAGATCCTGTCCTGTATATGTCGATTGTGACGTAGGAACAGTATTCTCTAAAAGTAGTGAAACCTCAGCCCCTGTATCACGGAGTATTCTGATGTTCTTTTCACTAGTGACACCATTTATTAAGGATGACACGGTACCTTCTTCAATGAACGGCAAACAATTTCTTGGTATTTCAGTATCGATGAGATCTGTATCCAAGTTATTTTTGTAAGAGGTATGTTTAGTACTCATGGTGGTTCTATCTGATATAGACTCATTGGAGCTCAGATTAGAATTAGAATTATTGAAAACCATTGTCTCTATTTCAGGAACTATTTCTGGTTTCAAGTTTCCTAGATACGTGTGTTTTGTCAGGTCATCTGCATTAGCACTGGGTATCTCCGTTTGAGTTCTAATATCCTTCTTTACATTTTCATGAGATCTTTGTTTTGGCATTGCTACATACGATAAGACAACATTCTTTTTATTCGGGTTCCCATTCAATATCCAGCACTTTTCCTTAGTATGTCCAATTCGTTTACAATGGCTACAGGTTGGCTTGGAATTTGTTGGACCTTCATTGCTCTGCTGATATCTCTTTGATTGATAGGATTTATTTGGATTCATGGTTTTCTTTTCTACCTTCATATCTCGATTTTGAAATTTGGATTTATCAACTGTTGTAAATTTATTGCTGGAATGGATAATAACATATTCGTCTGCCATTACTGCTGCTGTTTCTACTTGTTCTACACCTTTGTCTGCTAAATGTATTCTTACATCACCTCTGATGTTATTGTAAAAGTCTTCCATTAGCATAAGATTAGCTAATTTATCAAAGTCTTTGTTTACACCTTTAGATCGAATCCATCTTTTAAAATATTTATTTTTCTGTCTTAGAAAATCAACATGGGATTGTTCCTGTTCTTTCTTAGACTCACGAAACACTTTTCTATATTTTTCAGGTGTTAGTGCATAACTTAGCAGTACTCTATTCTTGATCAGTTTATAATCATACAATTCCTATTCAGTAAGACTTAATACAACATCAAGTGCCTTTCCTTTGTTCAGAGCTGAGCGTAGAAGTATAGCTTTCTTGCCCTCGGGAAATTGATAGTCTCTAGCGTTTCTCTCGAAAATCATGAAGAACTCTTCCACCGAATTATCTTCAAGAACTGGAATATGTTTCTTAAACTTATACAGTTCTGCATCTGCTTCAGAGCTTGCATTCGAATGATTTGACGTACGAGACCTTGCCATCTCAATTCTTTCTTGGCTTGCTATTTTCTCAATTTTATTACAAGGCAATTTATTCACCATAATAAATCATGGATGAGACCTTCCATTTGTATCACACAAGTATAATTATAATTTATAATGTTATTACGGCTAGAGCCCCCATTCAGTTTATGAAAATAATAGTTATAGTGTTGTTATTGTTAGTGTGAGTATCCTTGTATTAGTGAAGATCTTATTATATCATTCTGAAGTTTATTTGTAGTTGTCTAGAGTATTCCTGGTTCTAATAATCCCCTGGCAATTCACATAATGTAGTTTTAGAGTTTTCAGTTGATTTTACTTCATGTATAATTATTTGTGTGGCTCATATTATACAGCAAGAACCTCGATGTTGAGTTGTAGTGTAGATTATTAAAATAGTTGTATAAATACTACACATACACACATGTATATAACTTTGAAATATTGACGTTAACCAAGTTGTGTAGAAAGCAACGATAAATTTGATTTAATTTACAAAATCAATCCAGTAGGAATCCAAATAATATTATATACACAATCAAGAAATACACATATTCCAATTAGTAATGAATATCCTCAATGAACATATAGCATTGTAGCTAATAGTAGAATAATAAAGAATATTCCAAAATACAAATAAAATAGAAACGATACTCAGAGACTTAGAATATTAGATGTTATCCGATCGACTGTACGCCATGAACTAAACTAAAAGTGTCGAATCGCGTAAAAATATCTTATTGGTCAATGGTTGGAAATCCCAGATAGCCTAGGTACACGAGTATTTCGCTCGAGCTCGCGTGTTGACTGCGTGATCAGATTGTCTTTTATTAAGAACAAGCAATAAGGCTCTAACAAAAAAAGGAGAAACCGATCGACCTTGACATGCTGTATTTGCGTGAACAGTTCATGTTTTTATCGAGGTTAATAAAAAACAATAATGCTCTAATTAGGTTAGGAAAAACCCGGGGGAAACCTTGAGCTTGGAAATATTTTATATCGTTTAAACGCAATTCGCTTAAATGATTTAGTTGGTTTATTAACATTACAATGTAGGGAATTTACGTTTCGTAACAGTCGCCCGTACCAAAAGGAAAAGAACATTGCATACTAAACAATAGAAGTGTGCAATTTCTTTTAGAACCGCCTGCACTTAAATTTAGTTGTAAACAATATTTAAAAATACTGACTCCACCTGGGTAGTCCGTTAAATAAGACAAGTTAGGGAAATAATTTATTCTATTAAATCCTCATCATATAGGATCTCAAGTTATTCTTAGACCATAATACATGTTCGCGTTATTCTAAAAAAAAATTATACTCTCTGAGATATCATTCCTTATAAACATCATTATCTTATTTATAAGGTAAAAATCAACATAACTAATGTTATCAAATTAAACAATTCAATCATTAATTAATTCAACTTAAATGAAATTAATAATAAAAAAAAATTAAGAGTAATAATTTAATCTTAAGTGTGTAAGCATGTGAAGTGTATGCACATTACACTATTTTGGTTTTTACATAATCACAACTATAGTTTGATTGTTTCAAAATAAGGATGTACATTTCTGTTCATTCATTATCTTCCTAATAAAGAAAAAAATATGTTCATAAATCCATATTATTTAAAAGTAACTTATTAAGTTCTTTCAATAATATTTGTTCTTAGCAAATGGAAATATTCATGGCTTAAAAAAGGCATAATATATTGCATAAAATAATCAAAACATATTTATATATTCATGCATTTATATTTTTAAATGATCCAATTCTCTTAGTTAGGATTATCAGAATATATACATGGAGTTATCCCCTTATACATTTGTTACATACGCGATAGGGTGTCCGCGACGATGTTATCTTTTCCAGATAAGTGAGTTATTCGTAAGTTGTAAGCTTGAATAAACAAATTCCATCTTAGAATGCGCTGATTTTGTTTGATGCGGGAAAGAAATACTAGTGGATTGTGATCAGTGAATATCTCGATTGGGAACTGAGAACCATTTACATAGTAATTGAAATGTTTCAATGCTTGGATAAGTCCTAGTAATTCCTGCTCTATTGTGCTATAATTTACCTCATGTGGGTTAAATTTTTTTGAACAAAAGCTAATGGGATGTTCAAGTAAATCATCTCATATTTGTGAGATTACCGCGCCCATTCCTGTATTACACGAGTCTACCGTTATTCTGAAAGGTTTAGTATAATCAGGTGAGACTAATACTGGTGCCTTGGTCAGTATGTCTTTTATATCATTAAAGGCTTGGTCACATTCCTGAGTCCACTTAAATTGAATTTTCTTTCTCAAGAGATTTGTCAAAGGACAAGTGATAATAGAAAAGTTTTTACAAAACTTTCTGTAGTACCCGGCCATACCCAAAAATCCTCGAAGTTGTTTCTGAGTTTTAGGGACAGGGAATTCCTGTATCGCTTTGACTTTGGCATTCACTGGTTTTACTTTGCCATTACCCACTACATGACCTAAATATTCAATTTCTGCATGGCAAAATTGACTTTTAGCTAGGTTTATAAAAAGATTAGCCTGTTTTAGTTTTTGGAATAATAGTTTTAACTGATCTAGATGATCCTTAAAGTTATTACTGAACACTACGATATCGTCCAGATATGCATGGCATTGTGGAATATCAGGGATAATAGTATTGTTTAGTCTATGAAAACTAGCTGGAGCATTGACCATTCCGAATGGCATTACTTTAAACTTATATAATCCATCAGTAGTAACAAAAGTTGATACCGCCTGAGCCCTATCTGTCAATGGGATTTGGAAATAAGCTGTTAGTAAGTCAATCTTAGTTACATAGTTTGCAGTGCTTACTCTATCGATTAGATCATCAATCCGTTGTGTGAGATATGAATCTGCTTTTGTCACTTGGTTTAATTTCTTATAGTCTACACAGAAGCGTAGTGAACCATCAGATTTGGAACCAACACACATGGGGATGACCAATCACTGTTACTGTGAGTAATTATATCATTGCTCAGCATATAATCAATTTCTTTACGAATGTGTTCAAGTTGTATGGGATTAACCCTATACGGATGTTGTTTGACAGGTTTAACATTATCATCTTTTAAAATTACATCATGGGTAACTAAAGTTGTTTTGTTAGGAACATCACTAAACAAATTTACATGATCATATATTAAACCCTTGATAGGAGTCTGTTCACCTGAGTCTAGATGTGCCAGTTTATCATCGAGGTTTTTAAGTGCTTCAGTGTTCTGAAGTTTACTTTCTATGATTGTCTTTTTAAATTTAGGCGGGGGTGTTTCAACAGTTTTGATAGCACTCACAGGCCTAATGTCAGTTTGTTCTTCCCTAACAACATAAGGTTTTAGCATGTTTATATGGCACAGTCTATGTGTTTTCCTTCTATCAGGGGTTTTTACAAGGTATGTTACATCACTGATTTTATCTAAAACCTGATATGGTCCTGTATATTTTGCACTCAGGGGTTGTCCAGACAATTGGGTCAACATAAGGACTTTATCACCAGGATGGAAACATCGGGATCTGGCCTTGACATCATAGTACCCTTTCATTCTTTTCTGAGCCTGCAAAAGATTATCTTTAACATGATTAAAAGCACGATAGATTCTATTGCTAAATTGTTCCACATAAGCTACGAGTCCAGTCTCTTCATCAGAATTTAACAAGGTTTCCTGCAACAGTTTTAGAGGTCCTCGAACTGAATGTCCAAACACTAACTCGAACGGGCTGAATTTAAGAGATTCCTGCACAGTTTTTCTAGTCGCGAAAAGAGCGAATGGAATACCGCGATCCCAGTCTTCAGTGTTCTCAAAACCATATGTGCGGAGCATGGTTTTCAGAGTCTGATGATATATTTCTAGGGCACCTTGGCTTTGCGGATGGTACGCAGTTGAAGTTGCATGTTGGATGCCTAGTTTCTTTAAGACCTGGTTAAAGAGCTTTGATGTAAAGTTAGATCCTTGGTCTGACTGTATAGTCTTTGGAAGACCGTATCTTGAACAAAATGCAATCAGTGCGTCAGATATCGTATCTGCGTTAATGGTGCGTAGCGGAATAGCTTCAGGATATCTCGTGGCATTGCACATTATAGTGAATAAGTACTGGTGTCCTGTCTTTGTTTTAGGCAAAGGACCTACACAGTCTATTAGCAAGTGGCTAAATGGTTCTGCAAAGGCAGGTATTGGCTTTAGAGGTGCTACCGGTATAGTCTGGTTAGGTTTACCAACTATCTGGCATGTATTGCATGACTTGCAGTATTTTGTGACGTCACGATGTAGTCCAGGCCAATAGAAGTACGGAAGAATTCGACGGTAAGTCTTGTTCACTCCTAGATGACCAGCATATGGCGTGTCATGAGCCACGTGTAAAATGTCATTGCGATATATGGCTGGTACCACAATCTGACTTCCTTCTCTGCAATTGTCATTATCACATTTTACATCTCTCCATTTTTGCATTAATATTCCCTCCTTCAGAAAAAATCCATTTCCTTTAGTTTCTGCCTCCTGTTCAGTTATCACCTTTTTCTTCAGGTGTTTAATTCCTGAATCTCTATTCTGTTCTAATAGGAGTAATTGTCGAGGTGACAAATTACTTTCAGTAGTCTTGACTGAGGGACCACTCAAAATGTCAGCCAGGAAAGTTGCCTGTAGGTCAATTTCTGGTCCTATTTTTTACTTTGACATGGTTTCGACAGACTTTTGTTGTTGGGCCATACCTCTCGTGACGATGCATATAGGTTTGATAAAGCTATCACTTTTATTAAGGTATTGTTTTTTCTTGGATATGGAATGCACCACATTTCCAGCAATATCATTTCCCAGTATTAAAGAAACGCATTTAAACGGAAGTGATTTGTATACACCCACAACTACATTTCCAGTGAAGTACGCACTCTTCAGCTGTATTTGATGCAAAGGAACTTGTACATTTTTCCTTGATACACCTTGAATAGTAAGATCCTGTCCTGTATATGTCGATTGTGACGTAGGAACAGTATTCTCTAAAAGTAGTGAAACCTCAGCCCATGTATCACGGAGTATTCTGATGTTCTTTTCACTAGTGACACCATTTATTAAGGATGACACGGTACCTTCTTCAATGAACGGCAAACAATTACTTGGTATCTCAGTATCGATGAGATCTGTATCCAAGTTATTTTTGTAAGAGGTATGTTTAGTACTCATGGTGGTTCTATCTGATATAGACTCATTGGAGCTCAGATTAGAATTAGAATTATTGAAAACCATTGTCTCTATTTCAGGAACTATTTCTGGTTTCAAGTTTCCTAGATACGTGTGTTTTGTCAGGTCATCTGCATTAGCACTGGGTATCTCCGTTTGAGATCTAATATCCTTCTTTACATTTTCATGAGATCTTTGTTTTGGCATTGCTACATACGATAAGACAACATTCTTTTTATTCGGGTTCCCATTCAATATCCAGCACTTTTCCTTAGTATGTCCAATTCGTTTACAATGGCTACAGGTTGGCTTGGAATTTGTTGGACCTTCATTGCTCTGCTGATGTCTCTTTGATTGATAGGATTTATTTGGATTCATGGTTTTCTTTTCTACCTTCATATCTCGATTCTGGAATTTAGATTTATCAACTGTTGTAAATTTATTGCTGGAATGGATAATAACATATTCGTCTGCCATTACTGCTGCTATTTCTACTTGTTCTACACCTTTGTCTGCTAAATGTATTCTTACATCACCTCTGATGTTATTGTTAAAGTCTTCCATTAGCATAAGATAAGCTAATTTATCAAAGTCTTTGTTTACACCTTTAGATCGAATCCATCTTTTAAAATATTTATTTTTCTGTCTTAGAAAATCAACATGGGATTGTTCCTGTTCTTTCTTAGACTCACGAAACACTTTTCTATATTTTTCAGGTGTTAGTGCATAACTTAGCAGTACTCTATTCTTGATCAGTTCATAATCATACAATTCCTATTCAGTAAGACTTAATACAACATCGTGCCTTTCCTTTGTTCAGAGCTGAGCGTAGAAGTATAGCTTTCTTGCCCTCGGGAAATTGATAGTCTCTAGCGTTTCTCTCGAAAATCATGAAGAACTCTTCCACCGAATTATCTTCAAGAACTGGAATATGTTTCTTAAACTTATACAGTTCTGCATCTGCTTCAGAGCTTGCATTCGAATGATTTGACGTACGAGACCTTGCCATCTCAATTCTTTCTTGGCTTGCTATTTTCTCAATTTTATTACAAGGCTATTTATTCACCATAATAAATCATGGATGAGACCTTCCATTTGTATCACACAAGTATAATTATAATTTATAATGTTATTACGGCTAGAGCCCCCATTCAGTTTATGAAAATAATAGTTATAGTGTTGTTATTGTTAGTGTGAGTATCCTTGTATTAGTGAAGATCTTATTATATCATTTTGAAGTTTATTTGTAGTTGTCTAGAGTATTCCTGGTTCTAATAATCCCCTGGCAATTCACATAATGTAGTTTTAGAGTTTTCAGTTGATTTTACTTCATGTATAATTATTTGTGTGGCTCATATTATACAGCAAGAACCTCGATGTTGAGTTGTAGTGTAGATTATTAAAATAGTTGTATAAATACTACACATACACACATGTATATAACTTTGAAATATTGACGTTAACCAAGTTGTGTAGAAAGCAACGATAAATTTGATTTAATTTACAAAATCAATCCAGTAGGAATCCAAATAATATTATATACACAATCAAGAAATACACATATTCCAATTACTAATGAATATCCTCAATGAACATATAGCATTGTAGCTAATAGTAGAATAATAAAGAATATTCCATAATACAAATTAAATAGAAACGATACTCAGAGACTTAGAATATTAGATGTTATCCGATCGACTGTACGCCAAGAACTAATTTAAAAGTGTCGAATCGCGTAGAAATATTTTATAGGTCAATGGTTGGAAATCCCAGATAGCCTAGGTACACGAGTATTTCACTCGAGCTCGCGTGTTGACTGCGTGATCAGATTGTCTTTTATTAAGAACATGCAATAAGGCTCTAACAAAATAAAGAGAAACCGATCGACCTTGACATGCTGTATTTGCGTGAACAGTTCATGTTTTTATCGAGGTTAATAAAAAACAATAATGCTCTAATTAGGTTAGGAAAAACTCGGGGGAAACCTTGAGCTTGGAAATATTTTATATCGTTTAAACGCAATTCGCTTAAATGATTTAGTTGGTTTATTAACATTACAATGTAGGGAATTTACGTTACTGCTAGATCAGTGCGTTCCAGAGACAAAATAGTTTGTTGGCAACAGACCTGATACCTCCTGGTACACTCTATCAGTTTAGAAAGCTAAGTTAGCCCGCCCTATAGCTGAACAACAATGGAGAAGTAGTGGCTTAAAGCTAAAAAATCGGGCACGCTAAATCTCAGCATGTGCAGTCAGTGCTAGAGGCAGCCGGTCAAAGCTCTCCCAAGATGTTCTCCGTGGTAAATGATCTTCTCGGTAAAAAAAAAACAAAAAACATCGGCACAACCAGTTTTGCCTGACATGATCAGCGAGAAAGCCTCTGAAACACCGAGAATATATGTCGACTGTACCTGCTATAATTGGTAACACGATTTCTTTCCAAAAAAAGATTGTCAAATGATGCGACACAAGTAAATTACTTATATATATGTCTATAAATATATATCAATAAATAATCCATTTTCTAAGGAAATGTTTTTTCATTGTGAAAAATAAAATCGATGTAACGCAATATTCAGCTTTGATCAATGTATACAGTCAAGCTGTAAGGAGTCGTCCATATATTACATATAAATTAAAGGAGAAAAAGTGAGGGGGGTTGTTTGAGTAACATAATGCATTTGGATGCAAAAGGGGAGGTAAGTATCAATTGAATGCGTACAAACGCACACATTTATATATTTTAATAAAGCACGATGACTCAGGCAAACGTTAAAATCACACACATGAAATTTGAAAACACTTGCTTTCTTAAATCATGCTTAGATTAATGTAATATTGCATTAAAAATGGTAAACGAAACCGTTGGATGCAAGAGTTGTATCTGATCGTTTAAAATTTTAGAATGCCTTTAGCGGGAACTACTTTTGCCCAAGTGTGTATGGTAAGTACAAAAATAACCCACTGTGTGAACCCTAAATCTAAAATCACAGTTGTCTAGGATTTTTTTACCCAGAAGTAAATGATCCTTTTGTGTATTGCCCATACATACGTATGCCCAGATCAAAAAGTCGATATGTCTTAAGGACCATCTGTAGTTTGCTGTTCTTGATGCTTCATATCCCAAACGATTGTTGGCTAAGAAGTTTTAAACCTTAATTATTATTAATTTTTTTTTTTTGGGGGGGTGGGGGGTATTTTGGTGATTAGTTTAGAAGCATTAAATTTTCCAGGAGTTTGCTGACCATGGACTTTTTTAGCCAATAGGTTATTGACTAATAATATATTGCACATAACATTCTTTGACAAGACTGCTATTGTTAACTTAGTTAACTTAGAATTTAGTTGGTTTAGTATTATGGTTCTTAGAGTTATTGGACCAGACAGTCTTTGGGCCACAAAATGTATAAATACAATATTTGTTAGACCTATATATTAGTGACTTACACATTTGTTGACTAAAACGTTTACTGCCTTATAAATCAATGGCCCAAAAGTGTTTTCGCCCAGAACCCGTTAGCCTTATTTAGCTTTTTCAATCATGCTTCTGCCCCCTTAGTGTTCTCGCCAAAAAAAAAACAGATACATCGATGTTTTCAATTTTTCCCAACCAATTTTTTTTTCGCTATACCAATCAAACAATCAAACAATACTATAGAGGGAGGGGCTATTAAAGTATTATTGTGTGTGTATAAAGTTAATCAAAACGATTTTCTCTCTTGCACGAGATGTGAAAAATGCGACAGCTGTGAGTTATTGAGCCAGCCAGCATTTTTTCGGAGAAAAAAATTTTACAAATTTATTTAGGCCTACAGCAACATGACTTCGTCTAGAAAGAGTTAGATAAAGCAGATAGGTATTTTTTTTTTTACATCCGCAAAACCGTAAGCAAAATGTTGCTTTATACTTTATTCTAAAATACAGCATGTATTACGATGACATCTATTGCTATAACTCTATTATCAACTAGTTTTTATTTTCCCATTTATTATTACTTATTCTTTTTTATTTCTTCATTTATAGCCCACAAAGCTTCCTTGGATAGGACGAGGTAAAGCAGTGCCGCTGAAAGGAAATATCATGCAAGAAGTTTAAACACCAATTCGTTTTTCTCCTAATCGCCCAATAGAAATGTTTTGATTTGACGCCCCACTTCATGTGGAGCTAAGGGGATGGGTGCTCCTGTTCATCCCCTCTCCTTCAAACGTCTATAGATTAAAGAATAACTTCACTGCTTAGTCTCACTATCATACCGCAAGAAGAGACTAATACTGAGCATGTAACCCAGGCACGAAAAACAAGTGCCACCTAAAGAATGGTGTGTATCGACAAAAGTCCAGATTACACTAATCTGCTTAAATAATTGGTTACCCTTCCCTTGGCGATCTCTTATAAAGGCACATAGTAACAAAAACATATATGTTGTGAAGAAAGTGATGATTTCTTATAGCATTTCCCATATTTACCTAATAAAATGGCAAAGTTGATTGTCACAACTATTGAAAAAATCCCACAGAAAGCTTTACTCATTGTAAGCCAATCGCAGAATACCATTCACAGGTGCTATGAGCTAAGTTAAAAAATCTCTCGATCCGCTTTGTTTGAAAAAAAGCACACACAAATTTACCAGAAATAACAAAGCAAGAAAAACAACGTTAACCTAGCTCTGATGTCGCTTATAAAAGATATGAGCATGACAACTTTTTCTAAGACTTCATAAATCGTTTTCTGGAAATACTCAATTAACCTTGCTAAAACTCAACATATAATGATTACAGAAGAAACAAAAGACAAACTAACATTTAATAAATGTACATCTTAAAAATGACAAAACACATTGCATAACTCCATCAAATAAAACTGTCAAAACATATATCAACATTACATATTTGAACTGCACTATATGGCAAGGATTCGTAACAGCATAAAAAATGATACCCACGCAAAAGTAATGAATAAAAACAATAACACTGAAATCTGTATACAAGACAAAATTCTTTAAGGTTTAGGGTTGGGCTGGAGGAATAAAGTACACAGTAATAAAATAATGTTTCCCCCTTGCTCGACTGCAAAAGCTACACATAGCTCACCTACTACTCAAGAACAATTATAGAAGAAGACTTGAATGTCCAATCACCAACTTTAGGTTTAAGGTATTCTATGTACAATAACAACCGAGAGCAGTGGAAACAAAACAAACGCTCAACAATTACACAACAAGATTCAGTGGCGTAGCTAGGGGAGGGGGAGGGGGTCCAAATTCGAAAGACCCCCGGGCCCCTACTTGAGGGGGGGCCCCCAAAGATTGTTTTTTCTCATGTCATAATGTCGAATGTCAAAATGCAGGCGCCCCTAAGAAGACTAAACCCCCAGGGCCCCCAAATCCATAGCAACGGCACTGACAAGTTTATTCCACCAACATTTCTACACAAATCATACAATATAAACACAAAAGATGAAACCCTACTATAAAACAATATAAAAAATAAACACAGTCCACGTAACTTGAAGATATATGCAGCCACTATAGAATTATTTTTTTTTATCAATATAATAATATTTATACATACTACAGATACACTGCACATAGATAATTGAATCTTATTTGTCTACGTTTAATACACATTGTAACAAAAAATCATTTGTTAAAGATTAAAAAAGTAGACATTTTACAGTAGACTAAAATCAAATGACTTTGATTTTAGGAATTTAATAACTTTAACCAAATAAAACAAGAGTAAGATCATAGTACAGTTGACAAGCAAAAATGAAACATGTTGTTAAAACTCTAATAATTAGAAGTTGAAAAGGGAAGTAATACGGATAACTTGAGAACACTTACCGTGTATATTCCCACTAAGAGGGTGTCATTTTAATTTGTATAATAATTAGATCTCTGTATAATAAAGTAGACTGTTATATCTTCATCATACTAAGTGGATTTTTAGAAAAAAATGTACTAAACTTACTATATTAATAAAAGCAGCTGTATATCGTGAGTAACTGATTAAGTTACGGATTTTCGTATGTAATAATAATAGTAGGTGCAAAATAAAATGGAGAAAAATAATTTGTAACTAAAAAATCATTAACAAGTATCAATATCGAAAGAGCCTTCTTGTATTATTATATTCAAGCACGTGTTTTAATTAATACTTTATCTGCTTTTCGTATAGGCCTTCTTTTTTTTATTACATTGTTTGCCTTTGAATTAGAGTAAACAGAGTTTCCGTAGTTTCCAACCACCCGTCAGTTTTACAAATGTAAAATACAAATCAGTTTTGTGTGCGTACCATCAGTAAATATATTTGATACACTTTGACATTAGTTAAAATAACGATTCACAATTTTTGCAAATAAGGCATTACATTCTTTAAGCCTTCTTGTCATGGGCTAATTCATTAGTTTTAATTAAAAATGGTCTGCTGTAAAACGAAAATTGTGCGTCCCCATACAAGGTTACGATTTGTTATTATGTCTTCATACCGTCCTTATAAGGGTGTATTATGCAATTTGTTGTAATCTAATCTCTTTCTATTTATGTAACTTTATGTTGTTTGACAAGTTTGTTTTATTTCGATTAAGTCCCTTTCGTTACAACATTGACATATTTAATTGCTAAAGACATAAAATAAACGCACTGGTTCTTCTTTTTACAATATCTGTAAAAAAAATGTCATTGACCACTGTAGTCGTTGGGCCCTGCATCGTATTCCTGCATTGCAGTCTGGATATACGCTGGTCTGGTGGGTTTTGTCCGTTTAGAGCGAACACAATTTTCAAAGCCGTCTTAGCCATATTCAATTTAACTATATAACGCTTCCTGACGAGCACAAATCCTCACCTTTTCAGGCGCCAGACATTTTACCTTTAAAACTCGAAGGTTTACAAATATACTTTAAACAGTCCCTTTTTGAATTATTTAAATTATTTAATTTTACTTTTAACAGTTTGATCAAATATTTATCTAGACAAGTTTCTCTGTTGGACACATTTTAATAAACTATACATTGACTTATATGAGAAATATAGATCATTTTATTTAAGCTTATCATGTTGTTACATGTCTTTAGGTTTGGGTTTCCTAGGTACTAAGAAAACAGCGCAGAAAACTGTAACAATGTGTTCGCTCCTTTTTATATCTCCACCATTTGTTGATTTATAGGCTGTAGTCTTTTCACCTCTAAGGACCCCAACCATTTTATGAGTAGAGAATCCGTCAGTGTCAAATACCAGCTCTTCTTCAGTGTAGACGACGAAGAGTCAAACTAGCGCATTCTAAACGACTTTTGGGAAGTAATGACTTTGATGGGGAGTGCAGATTTGGTGAAGCATAATTTATAATGATCTAACGAAAATATTTTGGTCTTAGCCCGCTTTGTTAAAAAATATAGCCAATGCAGATCTAATAAATGGACATAATTGGGACTATTTTAGAAGGCTTTTGTTATAGCCCCGTTTTATAAAAAAATCTCAATTATTATTTTGGCACATTAACAAGCCTTAAAATAAACAAACGAAAGTAACATTTAATGTAAGGTCTATTTAAGAACACCAAAGTTATATTTTATTTTTTTTAAATTCCTAATAACAGAGCAATAATTAATAGAATGCAATTATTTTAATAATACAAATAATTTTATATACAAAAATAAACAAAATAAAAACAATTGTTACCATTAAACTCAATTGACAGATACTGATATGAAAATTATATTGATACATTGTAATATTAGAAAAAAAAAATTACTTAAAACAAACAATTAATAAAAAAAAGCATAGGCCCTCAACTGGAAATAAAATAGAAATCGTGACAAAGTATTGAAACTACCATTCCATCATTCGATGAAAATATATATCTTAAGAGCAACTGAAGACTAGAAACAAATTCAAAGTTGTTGAAAGCAAACTTTTTGTGTGTGTTAAGTAGTATAAACGATTGCAATGGTATTAGGATCATTGCTTCAAGCTCTCGATATAATGTTAAGGAAAAAAAGGTATTGTTTCTGGTTTTAACTTACTAAATTTTTGACATTGTCAGTATAAGTTTACATTGTTTTATGTTTAGATTCAATTATTTAGAAGCATTAGGCCTACTATTCTAAGATCGAGGAGTAGGCCTATAGAAAATCCAATTACAATTAGTGTTAGGGTTGAAAACAACAATAACAAGAACAACAGTACAATTATTTAATCAATTATAACAAACATTTTTCATGGAGTAAATATTTACAAAAACTTGTTTTTTAAATGTAGTACATGATAAGGTTGGAATATGTTATTGGAAAAAATATAACAAATAATACTAATTTATATTATGAAGCTAATATATGAATTTACAACACTGGGTGGTATCATCACTTGCGATCTCGACATATATATATATATATATATATCTTGTCCACAAAAATAATATTAGCAGCATATGGAGCTGCCGACCAGCCTCAAGCCGGCTTATAACTATCCGTCTAAAAGCAACCCCATTCAACATAACCATCATACATACTTATGTGCCAACATCAGACTATGATGACGAAGAACTGGAGGATTTCTCTCAACTCAACTCCATGTGATCATAGACCAAACTCCCAGGAAGGACGTTCTCGTTTTTCAGGGTGATTGGAATGCCAAAAGTAGGAAAAGATGCTTATGCAAACTGGAAAGGCATATGTGGACAACACTGCAATGTGAAATCAAATGAGCGAGGACTAAGGCTCTTGGTGTTTGCCAGCTTTAACGACCTCATGCTGGCCAACACACTGGGCCCACACAAGTCCTCAAGAACAACCACATGGCTCAGCCCAAACGGGAAACATCACAACCAAATTGACTACATCATGATAAATACACGCTTCCGGTCATGTATTGCTAAGACTCGCAGCTTCCCTGGAGCTGACATCGGAAGAGATCATGACCTATTAATGATGACCTTTAGGCTACACAAAATAAGAATACAGAACAAGGGGTACACCTGGATCAACTTTGACCTCGAAAAGCTGAAGGATCCTAAAGTAGCAGAAGCGTTCGAGGCAAATATAGGAGGGAAATTTGCAGTCCTCAATATCTTAAATTCTGATTTTATGGACATGGACACATTGATCGACACCTTCAATACAGTTGTGACCGACACAGCTCAAGAGATTCTTGGCAAACATAGACCGGCCAAGAAACCATGGATAACACCAGACATCCTGGAGCTGTGTGACGAGCGTCGCCGACTAAAAAAAAACAAAGACAAAGACCAGGAAGAAGCCAATAAATACAGAACAATAAACCAGACAATTAGGAAAGGTATGAAAAGGGCAAAGAAAAACTGGATTGAGGGACAGTGCAACGACATTGAAAACTGTTTAAGGAAGAACAATAGCAAAAAAGCTTACCAATCAGTAAAAGAACTAACCACCACTAAGCACGGGCGCAGCACCACCATACAGGATAAGGATGGTAGAAGCCTGACTTAGGAACCGGATATCTAAAAAAGATGGACTGAGTACTGCTCGGAACTGTATAATGACAATATCACTATAGATCCAGATATACTAAACGTCCCTCCAGCCAAAGACAATGACAATTACCCTATCCTCCGTACAGAAGTGGAAGCAGCAGTCCAAACACTCCAAAAAGGAAAAGCTGCAAGAGTGGATAACATCCCTGCTGAGTTGGTGAAAGCAGGAGGGGAAGCCATGGTAAATGTATTATTGAACATTTGCAATAAAATATGGATAACTGGAGACTGGCCTAAACCATGGACCGAGTCGCTCATCGTCACCCTCCTCAAGAAAGGCAACCTACAGCGATGCAAGAACTACCGCACCATCAGCCTAATAAGCCACCCAAGCAAGGTCATGCTCAATATAATTTTAAGCCGACTCAGACTTTATGCTAAAAGAATCATTGCGGAAGAGCAGGCAGGCTTCAGGCAGGGACGTAGTACCACAGAGCAGATTTTTAACCTGCGAATACTCTGTGATAGGCACGCGCAACATCAACAACACTTGTACCATTTATTTGTTGATTTTAAAAGGCATTCGACAGGGTCTGGCACACTGCTCTATGGGCAACCATGAAACATTACAACATAATGACAACCTGACAATGCTGATACGTAGCCTCTATGAAAGGGCCGCCAGTGCAGTCTTCTTCAGCATCAACATTGGATATTGGTTTAGGACTACCGTTGGAGTACGACACGGATGCTTGCTTTTGCCAACACTGTTCAACATCTTCTTGGAGAGAATCATGTCAGATGCACTACAGGATCATGAAGGGACAATCAGCATAAATGGCAGAAGGATCACCAACCTTCGATTCGCAGATGATATAGATGGATTCGCCGGGAGTGAGGAAGAATTAGCCAATCTAGTGGAGCGACTGGACAAAACTTCCGCATCCAATGGGATGCAAATCAGTGCCGAAATAACTAAATGAATGACTAGTAACTCCAGCGGCATCACCACGCAGATCAATATTGGTGGGCATAGTTTGGATACAGTAAGCAGCTTCAAATACCTAGGAGCTATTGTATCCGAAGGGGGCTCCGAACCAGAAATAATGTCCAGGATTACCCAGACAACAGCATCAGTAAAGAGGCTCAAGACAATATGGAAAGACAAGAACTTAGCCATCGGCACCAAAATCAGGCTGATGCGCTCACTGGTCCTCTCCATTTTCTTATATGCTTGTGAGTCATGGACATTAACAGCTGAGCTCGAAAAGACGATAAACGCCATGGAAATGAGATGCTTTAAGACCCTGCTCGGTATCTGCTATAAATACCACATCTCCAATGAACAGATACGAGAGAGAATACAACAGGAAGGTGGAAAATATGAAGACCTGCTGGCCACAGCCAAGAAAAAAAAACTGGAATGGTATGGTTTCGTCACCAGAACCAACGGGCTTGCAAAGACCATCCTGAAGTGTACCACCAGAGGAGGCAGAAAGAGAGGAAGACAAAAGAAACGTTGGGAAGAAAATATCAGAGAACGGACAGGTACAAGACTGTGCGTGGCATTGAGAACGGCTGAGGGACGCGAGGAATGGATGATGCTTGTTTACATGCCATCTGTGACGCCCCAACAGACTACAAGACATGTAGGATGTAGGAAGCATATATATATATATATATATATATATATATATATACAAGATACATTGCCCGGCGTTGCCCGGGTGAAAAAAAAAGGACTGTCTGGGGTGCAGATAACAAATTTATAAACTAAACTTACTGAATACTTTTAGGAAAGTAAATAAATATTGTAATAGGGTAAAAAAAAATAGTCAAATATTTTTATTTAACAAAATCTATATTGCCTATAGATTTACAATGTCTTTTGTTTTTAAAAGTTTGAAAAATTAATTGTCGAAAAACAAAAGTATAGTCTAACTGGACAATCGAACCCTGGTCGCCCGTATAGCAGTCCACTACGTTTACCACTAAGCTATCGAAGACATATGTCCGATGTGAAAAATTATTAGACGGTATATTGGGCTAGGCCTAGATAGGTCAGTGACACACGTGTTTTCAAATTGACCAATGGGGATCCTCGCGGGGCTTAACACTGTCTTTTTATATATATAGATATATATATATTATAAAGAGTATATTATAGGCCTATATACATATATATATATATATATATATATATATATATATATATATATATATATATATATACTATAAATCAATTGAATCATCGATTTAAAATCTTCGCTAATATGTTGTATGCACGTCCACGAAAGATGTAACAGAATGATACATATATTTAATACCTAATACATTTTTAACTAATTAAAGGTTTTATTTGCAGAAACGAATCGGACAAAAAATTATTTAGGCTACATATAAGTCTACTAAAAGAGTATTAGATTGCATTACATCATATACCACAACATCCCAACATATAACACCATTTGAATACAACAGATCAAGATTATAAGGAAAGCATTCGAAAAAAAAAGTCAACAGTGGAGTTGTAAAATGGCTAGATCTAATCCATGGTCAATTTTTAAAAAGTCTTTTTGCTTATTTTTACGTGATGAAATCTTTTTGTCTCAGCTAGATGGGTAGCGAATTCCACACCTTGGGGCTGTTACGAAACGTAAATTTCATACATTACATTGTTAATAAACAGCTATTGATCATTTAAGCGAATTGCGTAAAAACGATATAAATAATTTCTTAGCTCAAGGTCTCCCGCTATTTCCCAATTTAATTAGAACAATATTGTTTTTTTTAACGTAAATAAAACACACATGATCATGATCATGATCATGATCATGCACGCAACATGCGAAGGTTGCTTGAAATCCCCGAGTAATTAGGCTATTTGGAATTTCTAGCTATTGACCCGGACAAGCGGTTGTAATCGGATTTCTCATTAAACATTGATATTTACTATATATTATAATGCACTCTCGTGTATTCGGGTACAATATCGGATCGACCCATAAAATAGTTCTACGCGAATTCATGCACGTTCTAGTCAGTTCGTGGCTTGCATCCGATCGAGAAACATCTAATTCTATACTCTGAGATATGTTCCTATTTGATTCATATTATGAAGGATTCTATATTATTCTACCATTAGCTACAATGCTATACGTTTATTGAAGATATTTATTATTCATTGGATTATGTGTATTTCTTGATTATGTGTTATATATCATTTGGATTTTTACTGGATTGATTTTGTAATTAAACCAATTATTCGTTGCTTTTTACATAACTTGGTTACGTCGATCTATCAACGTTATATACATGTGTGTATGTGTGGTATTTATACAACTATATTAATAACCAACACTACAACTCAACATCACGATACTTGCTGTATAATATGAGCCAAAAGTAATTATACATGAAGGAAAGTCAACTGAAACTCTAATCTACGTTATGTGAATTGCCAGGGGATATTTAGAACCAGGAATTACCTTAGACTATAACAAATTAATTTCAGATTGAAACAATAAGACCTTCACTAAGTGAAAGGAGAATCACACTATCTATAAAAACACAATAACTATTATTTCACAAACTGAATAATATCTAGCCGTAATAAAAATATAAACTATAATTATACTTGTGTGATATAATTAAATAGTGACTCGTTCCGGTATTTAAAATACTGCCACATAATAAAATAATATCTCATCTGTGGATTATGTTATATTAGATACGTCACGTAATAGGTCCAAATATGAAGAAAGATCTGATGTCTACAGTCTTCAGGGAGAAACATTTCTAGAAAAGATGCGTCCACGGAAGATAAGGATATTTGTAGAGCATGAGGTTAGGTTACTTTGGTAAAATATAAAGGCATATCATCATTGTGTAGGCGCTGATGGCAAACATTTGTTACTTTGTACTTGATTCGAGCTCTCAGAGGGATCTATTAGAGCTTATGCAGTAGAGCTGTCATAGAATTGCGATATGACTTATGCAGAGCTAGCCGAGCAGCACTGTTTTATATTAGCAGTTTTTTGGTCAAGTATATTAGAAAATAAAAATGTTAGTAGTCTCGGTGGAGGAATAAAAAAAATAGCAGCATGTTTCTTAATGATCCGGATTTAAATAAAACTGACCACTAAATATATTTCACATTATTAAAAAAAATCTAGTTGGTGACGTATTCGAGATAAACAATTAACCCTCGATGGAGCCAATATTAATGTTTACGTAATAGAATGTGTGCAAGTCTACAAAATAAAATACAGAATATATACATTTTCAAAATTAGCAATGTTTAGATTTAGGTAAACATCAGATAGAGGTAATTTTGTAACCAAGGTAGATCTATATTACCTTTTGTGTAAACAATACAAAAGTATATTTTAAGATAACAACCGCAAAGAAGAATAATAGTACCAGGTGACAGATCATTCGATCGGTAATAAAGAGCAGGCGTTTGTACCATAACATAATTTGTATGTAAAACATCAGTGCATAAATTTTTAAAATACGTCTATACCAGACCAATAAATTGTATTTTTCTTTTTCTTTTTTTCTGCTATGAATAACTTAGACTTAAATTCTAACAGTCAAAAAAGATTTTTATTTGTGCAGTCTAATATCTAGATTTTGCCCAATAACCCCCCTTCCCCCCCAAAAAAAAAAACAAAAACATGTAGGCTAGAGGGGTCAGTTTTAAATCCAACAGAAATATATAATATGTCATTTATGTCATTATGTTATATATTTAAAAGACTGAAAATGAAAAGATTACATTTAAAATATCGTGAATTACGCCACAACTTTTAGCCCTTCTACCTCTTACCCTACTTTAAAACTGTCAAACTTTCTAGTGACCCCTCTTATAAAATTATGTCAATTTTTTAATTTCCTTCTTCACCCCATTCAAGCTAACAATGAGTTACAGCCGGCAAGTATGTTTGATATAAATTAAAAAAGGTCTATGAATAAATGTTATACATTTTTACTAGTTTACCAGATTTCATATTAACTTCTTAACATGGTCTAATATTTCTTACTTGGGCACATACATAAATCATAAGTTTACTTTGTAAGTCACTTGTAAAAATATCTTATACAAAAAAGTATTTGTTTAATATTTTAAATGTTTTCAGTGCATTATTCCAAACATTGTTTGACAAAAAAAATATATAAAGATTGGTGTAAACCTTATCTAATATCCTCTATGTGTGTTACTATTAAAAATAAACTATCGCGGCAAAATATAAAATCGATTCATTAAAACTAATACTAAATATTTAAAGGTAAAATTTGCCTATTCAATGAAAAGACTGCAAACGAAAAGATTATAATATAGACTACGTTAGATGATTTGTTTAATTCCCCCCCCCCCCTCAATAAAACTAACAGTATATTACACGTCTGACTATTGTTATAAGGAAAAAACGAATTAATTGAATACATCTTTTCTAGTGTACCAGATTTCGAATTGACAATGTTAACATATTCTAATATATCTTACTTTGGTATCATACATATTTTTAATGAAACATTCGTAAACATGTGTATTGAGTAAAAAAAATAGTGGATACTAATACAGTGTATACTATGTACAGTGTAGAGTATACTGCTACATTGTCTACTTTTTACGGTGAAGTGTATACTGCTAAGGTGTACACTATGTACGGAGTAGTGTACACTGCTACGGTGTACACTATATACGGTGTAGTGTATACTAAAATGTACACTATATAGAGCGTTCTTAGTGGGCGTGGCATTGGTTTTTAGTGACATATTTGTGTAAATATAAGAACCCACTTGAGGTACAAATGTAACGTGGTGAAAGTGAAGTTGTTCTTTATCATGCAAAATTCACATCTGAATATTGGCTATCCTACTCAAAAATAAGGAGGTAAATAGTAGTACTGTAGATTAATTGATTAATATGATTAGGCTAGGGCCGGCTAGACCTATTTACACTTTCAATTTCACTTTATAGGCCTACACTTTTAATGTTTTGTAGGCTAGGCTACGATGTCAAAAGATAGTGTTGGTGAATAGGCTATCTAGTCAAGTCACTAATAGGTTCACATCGTCTATGATCTATGTCTATGATAAAAATAAAATTGCCAATTTTATTTAACATACATAATACAGCTTAAATCTTAATGAGACTTAAAACACAACCCATTATTTAAAAAAAGCTGGAGCCTATATTAAACTTTATTAATACAGTCCGATTTTTATTTGTGGGTCCGAAAAGCTGTAGATTTTTTATCAGGTTAAACAAGTCGTGCATTAAAACATGGATAAAATCATTAGAGCGCTTTTGAAGAAAATTTCCAGACATACATACATATATATATATATATATATATATATATATATATATATATATATACACATATATACATGCATACAATTTTTGCTCGTATTATAGTATAGGATAAAGAAGCAGTATAAAAAAATAATTTCACATTAGTTCTTTTATTTCAGATTTTAGGCTGCTCGCCCAAAATTTTGAAGACTAATTTGTTTAGTTTCACTTCACATAATCTAAGGTCTTTTGTATAGTTTGCTCGCTTCTCCATATTTTTACCAAACTCAACTGCATTTACAAGAACGACACATGCGGCTCCTACTGCAACAAAGGCAGCTAGTGGTGGAATAAAAGCGGTAACTACAGTTCCGATCGCACCACCAACAGTTCCGGCTGCCATTCCTAGCATTGGTATTGCTATACGTAATATGTGTGGCGGATTTTTCAAGAGCGTAAAATATTCATACATTTTTTTAAAAAGTTTTCCTATATTTTCTTGTTGTACGAGAAGTAATGCATCGAAAAGTTTATTGACGAGGATTTTAAGTTGTTTGTTTTCTCCAATAGTTGACTGCAATGCTTTGACTCGCTTTGCAACAATCTCGAGATTTTCTCCTTTTTCTAAATCAGCTATAATCAAACTTAATTGCTGTTGATATTTGGCATCAAGTTGTGGAAGTTCTTCTTTTATAAGAAAATTTCGTCTAATATCTACTGCCATTTTAAAATGCCCATCAGTATACACCATTGTTTGCTCCTGAATTAGTTGTACAAGTTTGCTTACAGTTTCCTTGCGTTTGTTTTGATAAAGTGGATATTTAGTGTCATTATAAAACAGAAGACACCTATTGTCACAATCTCTAATCAACGTTGCCATCTGACCTCTTTGTAGTTTCAACCATTTAGTAAATGGTATGGCGTCGTGGGCCAAATCAAATCCATCGCCATGTGTAAAAGCAATAATGCAACATTTTTTGAAAGTTGGTCCAAAAAATGATTTTATTTGGTTTAGAGTTTCTTCTTCTTCCTTTGTAAATCTAATATCTAATGTTCTGATGACAAAAATAAAAGCATGAAAACCATCTGGGCATAGAGACATAACTTCTAGCAGTTTTTCCTCTATTTCTTTTTTAGTTTTACCTGTATCCATTAACCCTGGGGTGTCTATTACATTGAGTATGACATCTCCCACAATTGCACTCTGCAATTCGCAATTAACAGTCCCTGAAGTATATGCAAGATAATATGTTTTAAATATATTACGTCCCAATATAGTGTTTCCAGTAGCACTTTTACCACTGCCTGTTTTGCCAACCAACACAATGTTGTAAGAAGTTGGCTCTCGAAATTGAGTCATGGCCATAGTTCATATCTCTTTCAATTTGATTCCAGCTGGAAACTGACTGTGGGAATCTCTGAGGATTGGAAACTGAAAAAAGAAGCATATAATGTATTAATTGTGATCCTCTACGACGAAATGAGTCGCTTTGTAAATCGTGATTTTTTAGCCACAATTAAAATTTCGCTTAACGCAGCGACCCTTTATCACAGCTTTTCGCGTTTTGGCGACCCCCAAACTATACAATTATTTTCGTCGTTACCTTATAAATGTAAATTGCTACTGTTAGTAGTTGTAATATAAGTATTTGATATACCAAATGTATTGATATGGTTACAAATCGAACACAATTAAAGCATAGTGATTAAACACACACACACAAAATAAAAAATAGAAAAAAATATATAAGGTTGAGATTGCGTCTTTCTCATCGGATCAGACAATCTCATGACAGTCTTTGCAAGAGAATACCGAAGATCATTTTTCACAACAAATCTACTTCTACAAATCTAAAAATCATTCAAATGTTTAAAGTGCTCGCTTAATAAAACGTATGATACTTGTAATTATTTTTTGTAGTTCCTGCCATTAATATATTAAAGTCGCAGAATCGACTTTCTTTGTGGAAGGGTATGACAAAGTGTTTTCTATTAGAGATGTTATTAATTATGACCGGATTTAATAATTTAGCCACTTGGGTAAAAACACCATTTACGTGTTCTTTACAGCATTGTCAAAATCACCTGACCGCTGACGTCAGCACCAGACTTGGAGTTTCATTGGTTAAGCTGAGCGGACCTTTTTCTTAGTCCGCCTTTCTGATAATAGTTTAAGTCTGCGTGTTACATTATTTTCCAGGAGTCTACTGAAAAAAGTCGGACACTTCTCACTGTTAGACTTACGACTGTGCGCGTCTGAAAGTACTATCCTAGTTTTCGAGTCGCTGCAACGTTACTTCGACTGTTTATTCGCTTGTAAAGCTACAAGTTTAGCGACGCCAGATCATCCAATATTCTCTTGATTATGTTAATATAAAAAAAAGAAAAAAAAAAACATTTTTATTTACCATTTGAAATCGTTAACAAATCTGTTAAATACCTCCCTATAAAATGATATAAATATTATACATAATCAATAATGTATATTGAATAATATGTATACAATCTGTAAACATTGACAACATAATAAAAAGCTTATTTAAAATTTCGACTTACAGCCTATTCAAATGCAGTTAACGTTACCACGAGTCTTTTTGTTTTACACTTGTGTCCTGTAATTCACTGCATGAATAACTAGAACTTGTTCATCTTTTTTTACACTTATGTACAGATCGTTAGTTTGTTTTAGTGTCTAAACGCAAGCGTGTGTGTGATTAATATTACATCTAGGCCTCCTGTTAAGTGATATCAAATTGTTCCATTTTATCATTTAAATAACTACACCAGGGAGCTTCGCGTTACTCGCAGCTATAAACAGAGTGGATCTGGTACTACGGATGTTCGGGCAAGCAAGTGGCCATATTTTAATGCCATGAGTTTTCTGCGAGGATTGGTCAACATCAGCACAAAAACTACTTCAAATTCGATAAATAAAAAAAAAAAAAAAATAAACTAATAAAAATTTTCACAAAAATATAACTCAGTTGGTCATTGTAGCAAAGAACTAGCAAACATTTGAACCAGATTGTTATATGCCCAATAAACACTCTTATGATCTCATGGCTGTGATTGCCTCCCATATAAATGTTGCCACTGAAAAGGCACTTGCCCTTCGTTCCAGAAGTACTCCTTCAGTTCTGTCCTCAATTCTCTGGCTTATTAGTGCTGTTGTTGCCAATGGAAAAGTTTAAAGTGTGGAAACTGCCATTTTGTGTTGTAGTCATCAGCAGTTTTGGGAAGCTAAAACAGAATAGTATTTCAATTTAATATGCTGTTTTCACTCATAATAATACATAATGTATTGTCTATAGCAGGCCCCTGCAAAGAGCCTTAATATGACCGATTAAGTTTTTTTTTTATTGTTTATATACAATGTGTATGTATTGTCTGTTGCAGGCACCTGCTACAAGCAGTAATGCAGAGGATGCTGACACTGCCATGTCTCAGCAAAGCACTTATTCATTTGACAGTCATGAGCCAAGCCAGCCAGCAGAAACAATTTCCTTACCACAAACAGCAACCCTTTCCAGACCAGCAGCAGCAACTCCTTCCAGACCATTCAAGAGAAAACCGACAGAAGATCCCCTGCATGCTTCCCTGTTTCAATTTATTGAAGATAGGCTTTTAAAGCAAGAGGATCCAACCTCCATTTGGGCGAAAAATGTGGGCTCAACATTGAATTTGATCCAAATTGAAAAGCGCTGCATATAGCTCAATTGGAGCTTGAGGAAGTTTGTCATAAATTCCTCAGAGAAGACTTATCCGAGTAAAAGGTGTTATGGTCTAGTTGGTAGTTACCATCATTTGACGTTTTGTTTTTAAAGACAAACTCGTTTATATTGAGTTGATTCTATTGTTCAAATTGTTGCTACAGTTCTTTTTATAATTCACTGAAACATGTTAAGAGTTTTATGAATGAGTGAAGCTTTTACCTAAATAAATATTATTAAAGTATTTAATCTAATAAAGCAAAAAAAGTCTGATTATTGTATGAGTGAACAAGAGTTGACAAGGTAGATATTTCTACAATGAAAGATCAGTATATTTTGGATTTTTGAGATGAAAGGTTGCTTTTTCCTAATAATGTATAATGAACTAATGTGTTAACTTAAGTTTTATTCAATTATAAAAGAATCGACTTAGAATAGTTGTTAAAGGAGCGGAATAGAATGTTCTAGTGATGATGAATATATGCAGGGCTTATGAAAGCTATATTCTATGAAGAGTTTATAGTATCAAGTATCATGGACAATTTCTGTGTACTCATATTCTTTATGTTAAAATTACACCACCTTACACGCCTTCAGAATTAATAATAATACTGTAACAATTGTACCTGTTCTATTAATTCTATTGAGTCTTTTCTATTGTTCATATTGTGCCTGTGCTATTAGTTATTTAGTTTAATGTCTATTATATTGGTTATTTAGTGTCTGATATATTGGTTATAATGTGTCTGTTATATTTACACAAGGCAGTCATCTCATCTCAATCGGTGTATCCATTACACCAGAAGTAGCTGTGACAATGTGTAATCACTGTTTTTAATAAATAAGTAAACTTGATGTAAATACTTTTTTATCTTCATTGAGTTGTCAACTTGTTGATTAAAAAAATTAAAAATGAAATAAATGTTTGTATACTTTTGCTCTATTGTACTTTGTAGTCTTGTTATTTTTCTTTTCATTTAGTTTTATATATGTTTTTCTTTGATAGACTGAAAAGTTTGTAGGATTTATGCTTAGCATTCATATTGCTGAAACCAGATTTAATGAACACAAATATTTTGTATATAACAATGCAACTGAGTGCAGTTGTATATATTAAATAAAAGCAAAAAAACAACAATTTATTCTTCCACTTTCATCCACATTGTATTCATAGTGCTTATTGATGGTATTTAGTATAATTATCTAGTTAATATCTGAAGGAAACCTACCACCATGATTAAGAACACTTGTGATAAGACAACACATCTCTGGGAAAATGTCTCCAATTGTAGATCTTCTAATTCTATACAGGAAATGCATAGATTGATAGCTTGTCTCCTTAAATAAAAATGAATTCTTTTTAACACATTTTTATTATTTAAATAACAACAACAACAACCATGGATATTTTTTTCTAAGAACAGAAGTGTTAGTGCATTTAACAAAAATAGAGGGCACTATTCTGTACTCTTACTGTGACCAAAATAATGGTTTTAAAAAGTGTTAAATGAAATTTGGCAAATTCTCCCATCAGGGGCCCCTTCCAAACTTTTGTTATAAAGAATTAATGACAATTAAAAATAATTCATGATATGTCATATAATATTTAGAAGCAGAGTTTGCAATTCTAGGTAATTGGTTTATAGGTAATTGGTATATAGGTATAGGTAAACTTAGACGTAGGGGAAGGGTTATAATCATTCATTCATTCCAATCATTTCAGTGCAGAAAGGAGGTGACGGGCACTGGGTTTTAATTTGAACTTATAAACAACTTGGTTTAAAAATTAAATTATATCACTTCTGATTTTCAGTAAGAAAAAAAATGAATGAAAGATAAAAGAACCAACCTGAAGATAGGCGCAATCATGGCATGTTGTTCATCAAAATGATAAATGTCCATTCTCAAAAAGTTAGAAAAAGAATTGGCGCGTCAAGAATAGTCACTCTCAACACTTTCCGTGATTCATGATTCTCTCTGAATGTGCTTTTACGTGTGGCATGGCTGATTGTGAATCATAGTATTTTGATTCGCACCGAAACAAGATTCTAGTGATTCGGTGAAAAATGATTCTAGTCAAAACGTGATTCTTGAGTATAGTGTGGCTTAGCCTTAACATGTATAGTATAAATATAGGAGATTCGCGTTATAGAAGGGAAGTTTTTCTAATATCGATGTAGTGTGTATATTCTTTTATAGAGCTCAGTGGCAGTGTTGTGTATTATATTGTATCTATTACCTTACTACATTATATTTTATTCTGTCATATGATTATTTTCATGAGCGTATTTAATATTTATTGTGTTCACCTTCCTAAATTGTGTTTAGTTCCGTTCAGGAATTCATGTGAGTATATTTTCTTTTTATATTTTTAGTTTATATTCAGTATATTAAAGCTAGTTAATAAATTATTTTAAATTGGTATCGTCTAAAGTGTTGTTTTATTAAAGAAGTTATTTTTTTACTAGTAAATAAGTTAGCCACATTTAATTAATATTACTAGATATTTATTACAACCTCTTTAACGAGACCACATAATTTAAATTAAATTCTAAATTTGGTTCGTAATAGTACGTCACTCCTAAATTATTTGATTAGCCCGCTTTTGAGAGGCGATGAATACTTGGACAAAAAAAAATTCCCTTGATACACTCTTCCAAAGGTCTGCTGTGAAATTACTACTATCTTTCTGACAAACAGTTCTGCAATTTTACTTCGATTTCAACACTCTCTTCATTCGCATGTTATATACATTTTGTGGTCATGTTTATTGGATAATTCTTTTAACTTTTTAGCGTGTAATATGCGCTCTGGGCTTACATTATGTTTTTTTGGCAGCGCTATACAAATACTATTTTTATTATTATTGTGTAGATTTCCCGCCATTAGCAGGCGTTAATTTAATTTAACTGTGAGGGATAATTGCCGGGAGATGAGTACCAACGTAAAGTTATGTTTCTGTGATATTAAGAATGAAAACAATATTCCTTGTGCAAATGTGAACCTAACTGCACCATTGAAAATACTTGTTGGTACCAATAATCGACATCATCTGCTTATATGAACAGAGCTTAAATAAAAATTTCTTTACTGTGAATGTGTCGCCTACATAGGCTATTAATAGATCTTACTGAATCTACAAATACATATATCAAGTCTGACAACACCCAATAAAAAGTACTGCCATCATAGCCATAGACAAACAAGCCTGTGTTGTTTGTGCATAATGTGCCTTTAAGGAGAGTGCCACATTTCGGACTACTCACAATCCGAGTGAACGCGCGATAACTTGTGTCCCTGCTAGCCACATAATCCCCTGCCATCGAAATGTTTAAATATATATTTTAAAAAAATTCAATTTACTTATATATTGCAGTTGTTGTGCTTAATAAGTGTGTTAAATTTCATCAACGCCCATGAATAGTTGCTAAGGAAAATATCGTTTAAAAAACAACAAAAAGAACATTTATCAGAAAAAGGTTCCAGACAGAGGATGCAGTAAAACATTCATGGACAAAATATTACTTGTCTCATTTTTAAACGGTTTCTAAAAATTGGACTTTGAAATGGCTAAATAACGCAATATATATCTTAACATTACCTACGTGTATAGCTACAAGTTTAGCGACACCAGATCATCCAATATTCTCTTGATTCTTTTAATTAAAAAAAAATTAAAAAATATTTATTTCCCATTTGAAATTGTGAAAAATTATGTTAAATGCATCCTCATAAAATGATACAAATATTATAAATAATCAATAATGTATATTTAATAATATGTATACACTCTGTAAACATTGTCAACATAATAATAAAGCTTATTAGATAATTGGACTTACAGCCTATTCAGATATAGTATATCGTTGCCATGAGACTCTTCGTTTTACACTTGTGTCCTGTAATTCACTGCATGAAAAACTATAACTTGTTCATCTTTTTTTTACACTTATGTATAGATCGTTAGTTTGTTTTAGTGTCTAAACGCAAGCGTGTGTGTGTGTGTTTGAACGTGTATATATATACAGTGTTAAAAGCCTACTTGTAAAGCCTGTAGTGGTGAAACTAAACTTGTGTGTGTCCTCTTCTTAATAAAGATTATTTCGTGTAAAAGCTTTTGACTATCATGAAACGAAGGGTCTCAATTTTTTCTAAGAACCGATTCCTAAGAGTTTTATAAAGGAATCTATTTCTTCAGCAATTGAGATGCTTAGTAAAAATATTGAGAATCGCCATCAGAGACCAAGCTCAACGATGCGACTCGCAATACGAGAATACTATAAAACCCGTCACTGTTTATTAACAGTAAAGAAAAAAAAATTTAACGGTCTTGTGACATGTTTGGAATGTCTAGCTATTAAATTTTTTCAAGGCAACGATGCGTGAAGAAATATTTAGAATATTTGCATATATTGTTGAAGAAGTGAAATGCTTAATAGATAGAAATAGCAATATTTAAAAAAAAAATGATTTAAAACATAGCTTTTTAACGGAGGCGTTATCGCAAAACCCCTAGAGGGCAGTGAGAATATATAAGGGGCGCTGACGTGGGTCGATAGGTTGCGGTGATGGGCTTGTTGGCGGTACGAATGTAGGACTACTTAAAATAGTTTAAATATCCTCTGTTATTAATTGCTTTGTTTTTATTAACCGCAATCTTAAGCTCTGACAATAAACTAATTAAATGTTCCGCTGTTGGCTTAACACGTTTACTGTGTAATTGTGACGTAAAAGTCATTAAAAGCCCTTTATGTACTTAACTTTAAATTCTAACTATATTTAAACGGTTACGGAGAAAGGAAGACTAAAGTGAATAGATTATGGATAAATGTTAAAAAGAACAATGTCATATCACTTAACAGTAAACCTACATGTATTATTAAGTTAATAAGAAATATAATTTTCACTTTTTGTTTTAAGAAGACGTTTACGCTCGCGTTAGTATAAATTAAATATCTGGCAGCGAAAGACGTTTATTTCGTTCGTTAATCGCAGTTCACATTGGTTTGGTTTTAATTTAAATACAATATGTATAAAATGATTCATTTTAAAAAAGCATTGATATTAACATGCACTTTAAATAAGGCAATATATTTTCTACTTATCATACAACATTGGAACCTATGTATATCTATAAATATAACTTAAGTAGTCTGATAGCCATGTGCAGACACAAATTGATGCAAACCGAGGAAGGAGCTATAGAATAAATTGCGTGATTAGGGTCATGATTTAAAACATCAAATTTTTGATACAACTTGATGAGAACACGCTAGCAGAAAATCAAGTTTTACTTTGAGCTTTATTTTTGTTTTATTAAAGTAGAGAAAAAGTGCCAATTTTGCCAAATAAATAATAATAATCATCATCAATTACATGACCGTTGTGGACGTTGGGGGGAGCGATTGGAAACTTCGGCAGTCGACTTTCTCCACTTTTGCCTATCCTGAGCGGTTGTCAATAGTTGAGTCAACTGCAACTTTGTCCAATACCCTACATTGTCTAACCAGCATCTCCGCTGACGGCCTCTCATACACCTCACTTTCCACCGTGCCCTAGAGGATTGTTTTTGGGAGGCCATTGTGTCGCAACACATGACCGAACCATGTCAGTTTGCGCCGTTTAATTGTTGCCATAATGTTTTCTTGAGGGCCCGCAATTGAGGATATTTAAACATACGCATTAGTCCTGTGCTCTACGTAGGAGATTCGAAGTATTTTTCCATGCATTTATTTTCGAAAGCCTGCAACTTATTTTCAGTTGCTGATAGAAGCGTCCATGTCTCACATCCATACAGAACAATAGTTCTAACAAGGGCTCTGTAAAGTCTGAGCTTCGTTGTGAGACCAATGCTTTTAATGGTCCAGAAATATTTTAGGCGAGCCATTGCCGCCATTGCAGTTCCAATCCTTGCTCGAATTTCTGACTCACAGCGTCTGTCTGAGGATATGATTGCTCCTAGATATTTGAAATTATTTACTTCTTCCAGTTGTTGTTGGTTCAATATGATGTTTGAACTTCTGGCATCTGTGGTGTTAATCATTATTTTACTGTTTTCTTAACTGATTTCCATTCCGTATGCCTTTGCTATATCTGCATGCTTGTCTGTACGCTCTTGTTGTTCTTTGTTGCTCCCGGCCAACATGTCTATATCATCAGCAAAACTTAGATTGCATAGGGATATACCCCCAATGGAGATTGATGGATGGTAATCATCGAGTGTTTCTTGCATGATTTTTTCTAGGAAGATATTAAAGACGTACCGGCAGAAGAACAGGCATGTCTCAGACCAGGCAGGAACACAATTGAGCAGATTTTTAACTGTCGCTTGCTCATAGAAAAACATATACAGCACCAACGAGAAATCCATCATAACTTCATCGATTTCAAGAAAGCATTTGATCGTGTATGGCACGATGAATTATGGCAGGTGATGAGAAGCTACAACATTGAAGAAGGACTGATACAGGCAATAGAAGCACTCTACAATCAAGCAAGCAGTGCAGTTCAACTAAATGGTTGTATGGTGGACTTCTTCAAGATGCCGTTTGGAGTCCGACAAGGCTGCATCCTATCGCCAGTCCTATTAAATTTTAATACCATCCTAGAAAAAAATAAAAATAAATGTCACTAAAGGCGAATCTACAGTACTTGTAATAGAAGACTTTTTAGGGACAATTATGTGCTCTAATGGAGATCGTTTCGCGCTAACGTAGATTGAATTTGTAGCATATATTTTAAGAAGTCTGTGTCAGTTGTATTGGCAGTCCATTGTGCGATTCTTAGTCAACATTTGTTGCTACAAATATCAGTATCGTCTTACAATACGTAATTACCACAGTTTACAATTTTTTAATCAGAAGCAACTCATTCGATGATAGATTGTTTGGACAGCTTTGCATTTAGAATGACACGGACTAAAATAATTTGTTATTGCACACTTAGATGCGCTGGACATGAAAACGTGTCTTGTTAAATATAATTTTTGTGTCTTTTATTAGTCGCTAGAGTATTTGCAAAAGCAAAGACAATTATTTTAAAAGAAAATGAAATAAACTTGAAAAATAATATCGCATATTTAACTGATTTATACAAGTTATAAAAAAATGCAATTTGAGGGAGATAACCTCAGCTTGATAAAAATAAAGAGTGTTTTTTTACATGAATGGCAAAACTTCTGTTGTGCAAAGCCAACTTTAGACGCGGAGTTCTTGCTTCTGTAGAGGATTCTGATGAAGAAATACTCACTTACTGTCAATTCCTGAAGCACTTAATGATTACTTTAACAGTCATTTTCATGACATCTTTTTACTGACATGAACTTTCCTTATTGATTTTTTAGATTATCATTTCCAGAAGAGAGAAATTAACCCATATCTTGCTGGCGTCCTTATCTAAGGACACATAGTAAAATGCGATTTAAGATATGAAATTAAGTTAATAGTTTGAATTTTTTTTTAATGAATTCAAAGAATATATACTGATCTATCTAATTATTATCTTTATATGTCTGCTTTTAGATTTTTTTTCGCTCGAAACAAATTTATATCGCGAGTTTGATAAAATTGAGAAAAAGAAGTCAAGTCGGAAAAAGTGAGACTTTTTTTTATGAAAATGATAAAAATTTACTTAAGCGTTAACATAACTTTGTTAATTAATGTTAGTAGAAGGCATAAACATAGATATTTAGTTTCAAACAATAATAATAATTACACAGAAGTGTTAAAACAAACTGTCAATTTTTAACGACGCAAGCAACAAATGATACCGTTACATGAAATTTAGTTTTTTAGTGTTTTCTTTGCTAAAACATAGAAAAACGTTCTTTTTTTGGAATTCTTTTGGAAAATATTTGGAAGTCCTTAACATTTGAAGAAAGTTGAGTAGGAATGATATTTTTTTTGTCCATATTAACTAGTTTTAAAACCACATTGTACATTGATACACATCAATATACATTATTCGACTACTTCTAGGATATATTTCAATTATATTCTCATAATCTGTCACAACCTTTACTCAATTCAACTTAAATAGAAGACGAAGATTATATAATACACTCAATATATTGATTCAGCCGCCATGTATTTAATAAATATGATGTAACTAAAGACATTCTAATGAATTTATAGATTCTAGCTCTCCTAATTATGTAAAAACAAATACAAATAATGTTGAATCTGGGATAAGACTTTTCAGCTTTGCAGATTGTTTTAAGCAAATTTATGTGGACCAAATTCTAGAATACATCATACAGCCGACAAAGAAAGGGTTCTCCTTATCTTAAGTTGGCTACACTTTTTCTATTACAATAGGATCGACACAAACCTATCTTGCTTTTTTTGCTGGCTTCGATACATTGCCCAAAAGACAAAAGATGCTTATAAGATAATTCGCCACCCATAAGACCAATATAATGTCCAAAAGAACAATTGTTGCCCATAAAATCTGTCCAATGTCCTGAACACAAATCCTCTTCCAAGAAGACACATCAGCTGCCCAAAATACAAATATGATGCCCTAAAGACGAATGCGCCGTCGTTAAACCTATCCTCTACACATAAGACCAATCCAGTGCCAATTCGACCTATCTGATGCCCATAACATCAATATGTTACCCACAAGGCATCTGCTGCCCAGAAGACGAATCAGCTCCCAAACAATGAATCTGCTGCCCAGAAGACCTGTCTGCTACACGGAAGACTAATCTGTGGTGTAGAAACTGAAGGAAGCGTTTAAGACGGTCGAACCTGTGCTTGTCGAGTGTCCCGCTCTGCAGGGGCTCAAAGTGGAGGGGGGAGGCCAACCGTTTGTGCCAGCCGACCCTTTATGGGGATTATCACATCTGCGTTATACTTCAAATTTCGGTCCGCTTTATCGTCGAGAAGAGGGGTTCGGGTCTGGTGCCCAGAAGAGCACTTTGTTGCCCAGCAAACCAATCGGTTGCCCTGAAGACCTATCCGATGCCCAAAAAAACAAATCCGCTGCCCAGAATACCAATACGAAATAAGATATTTACAATGCAATATGATGAAAACAATACGAGGAGACGCCATCATAGAAAATATTTCTTTGTACCATCTAATATATTATTGGAAAGAATATCAGATATTGTTATAAGTAATGAGTGATATCCACTATATATATACCCAGCTGCCTAATATATATATATATATATATATATTTATCTAGGTGCTTACGCCGAGTATCACAATATCTACAGCATATTATGCAAACAACAAAAAAAATAATTATATAAAGCATTTTTTAACAAATTAAATATGATTGATATATTCTTATATTATATATTACACACGCTACTTCTGTAAATAAATATTATTGCATCCTACGCTTATCTGTGGTCAGTGTCTAATCTCTCATTTTTATTAGTTTTTAATTAATGTTATTGGTTTTTCATGTTTGTTCTGTTAACCCATTCCGTGCCCTGATGCCACTCGAATGCCAATGTGTTATTACACTATTTTCTTATCTTATTGTTTTGAAAAGCTATAAATTAAAATTTTTAACTTAAATTGTTTTAAAAATATGTATTTATCCTTGAAATAAGAAGTCCTGTTTCTATTGCAAATATGCAATGTCACGGTATCATTTCTTGCTGGCGTTTTTGTTTAAGGACAAAAAAAAGTCTCAATATGTCAATAAAAAAATAAAATTTTCACAAAATAACTTTCATTTGTTTATTACATCATCACTTTATATTACATATGTAAAAATCCCGAAAAAATAAAACCTCAGCAAGATATGGGTTAAAATCAGGCCCATCTTTTTTATAAGAGCAATATGAATTAGTTCAACTATTAGTGAATGAAGTACTAAAATTGAAATGTGTAAGAAATGGCTATAATCACGACTTAAGTTGTAAAAGAACATACCATTATTTTCTGCAAGTGTTTATTTGACAAAAAAAGTGTTATTACATTTCCGTCACCATACTTGATAGAATGTGGATATTGTGTTGTTATAACTCTATTGATAGCCAATATTGAACCAATCAGAGACAATTTGCTAGAAACACACCAGACACAAGCTTCAATTTAATATAGTTTGTTTAAACCTCTTGCAAAGTTAATTTTGTTCTATTTATTATTTTTTTTAAACAAAACAATGAAACAAGCTTTTTCTTTTCAGTTCAGTTTAAAATATTAACACACGCATGCAAGCCTAGTCGGCCTGTAGAAATGTGACTAATAAATTCACTATCGGTGGGGGTGGGGTGGGGTGGTGAACTCAAATATATTGTAAACGGTGGACGTGAACCAAAAAGGTTGAGAACTTTTAAATATTATTCCAGAGGTCAAAAAGACAACACTTCAAGGATTACTGAAATTACTTATTAACACGTTTGTTTTTTACATTCATCCAGTTAAAAAGCATTTAAGGGGGAATGGGACTGAGTAGGGGGGTCATATTTGGCATATTTAAAAAAAAAAAATAGAGTTGTTTAGTTTTTGTTAAAAATAGCTTGTTAAACCTAATTGTAACAAAAATGCATTAAAAAAAAAAAAAATTACGGTTTTTTACAGAAATATTGAGTTTGAAATGTGTGTGTCGACTCAATTTCTTTGTTGATTCTTTGCCTTTAAATGGGTTTTTCTCAATATGGTTTTTTTTGTTGTTTTTGTGCTATGATAATTGTAAAATAATGAGAAGCATTAGAGATAATATGTTGCAATTTGGTATGTTGCCTTATATATCATATCTAGAGGTACTAGACTGGGTTTTAAGGTGAATGTAAAATTTGTTTGTCTGTAAAATGTATTAAAAGAAAAAAAAATCATTAATTTTATACAAAATTCCAATACTAAAATTAACAAAATCATTAAAAAAAATAGTTTTAACAATATTCAATTGCAATGTGTCTAGTACCTAAAATGGTAATAGTACTACATAAAAACACTATTGAAACCAAAATATCTAGAATACTTTTAAAAAATTATAAATGTTGTAATGACTATTTTTTTTCAAAATGGCGGCCGTAACCATGGCAACCATGTTTTTGTCATAAAAAAAATTACTTATGTTTTTATCAAGGCCACTCAAGATATATATGTATATGCAATTAAAAATCATTTTGGTCCAGTAATAACTGAATTAAATTGTTCAGTCCCATTCCACCTTGATTAATGGTTACACATTTTTTTAAAAAGTAATAAATAGGCTTAACAATTGTGATCATTTGAACAATGGTGGGTCACCGGTGACCTAGGGACATCAGCCTGGCCAGGTTAAATAGTTTACCATCGGAACGGGTGTGTAGATTAGATAAACCCCCATCGGAAGTTCCAAAGGCATGTCTCAGTAGGCTGGCAAAAAAGATGTCAGAGAGTGTCAGTGCAAAGACACATCCCTGTTTGACTACGCTGAGAATGTTGAATGCGAATGCCGTCAATGTTGACATGTCATACTGCACTGTGCCTTTCATTTCATTATGGAATGGATGTATTATCTTCAGCAATTTTAGTGGGCAACCAACTTTTGCCTAGTGTCACGATTCTGGACTGAACCGTAACCTTATTAGCACTCATGGATAGATCATAGCGCAGAAGTAGTGTAGAACTAGAAACATAGGTTAGCGTAGAGTTAGATTAGGGAGTAGAAAAGTAGCCTGGAGCTATTACCCTCTCCCTCTCTCACGCAATAGGAACACCCCAACCACCCCTTCTTCATCTGTTCTTTAACCCTCTCTACACTCTTTCATTCCCGAATTCAGAGTTTGCTACTTGATTCAGCCAATTGGTATTACACTATTTGTATGTGTGATTGTATGTGTGTGTATTCTTTAAGTATGTATATATATATTCTATTATGCTGTCAATTATGATTCATGTTGTATTTTAATAGTAACTACTCATTTATTTTGCTAAACTCAGCATACACGTAAAACCCCCACCCACCTGTAGAAACCCCCACCCACCTGTAGACACCCCCACCCACTGCTACACCTTTTTCATTACCTCCCCTCTTCGGCCCCTACTCAGCGCCCGTGGGCATAGCCCTTGATCCACTCGTCGTAGTGACATCTGGAGCGAAGCGTCTCGCACATACGTAAGCGCCCCGGGCTGCACTCGACCAGAACCAATAGACGCAGGTACATCAAGGGAGATAAGTCATTATCTTATCCTTTGTATCTCCGTATACGTCTACCCAACCCCCTTTCACCTGGGCCCCACCCCGCAAAAGTCGGCGGTACTAATTGTTCACCTACACCCACTCCTAATTCCCCCCCCCCCCCCATAGTCAATCCTTTATGCAAGTATATTTTAAACCAGCCAACTAGAACATATGTTATTCTAAACTAATGTAGCTATCCAATCAAATTGACCACTGATCGCGTGACTAAAATTCTTGAAAGCGCGCTTAACTAGTTTTAGGGCACTTCGGCTCAAGCGTGAGGTTGAGAAAGTTGTTCGATTCTAGCCTCCACTTATTCAGTTCGTCCCATAGGATATACCGCCTGCATGTGTATAGATAGATATTGTGCCAGTATAAGTATTTTCATGAACACAGCTACGTTTACCTAATGTTGGACAACCTAGCAGTACCATGTGTAGAGTGTTAACTGAAGCCTGTGCAAATTCATATATGTATCTTGCCATTGAGTGAAGAATTGAAATGATAATAAACACCTGAACTTAACCAACGATTTATTTGCCTACTTAGAACTATCTGTTGTGCCCGTCATAATATCTAACGAGCCAAGAGATAAATAATAATTATTCCAGGGCGATTCCAGTCACGGTAATTCATACCCCACGACGACCTGCCACTACTACCCTACTCACCTACGACTCCGCACCCCTCCCATCGCCCAACTTCTGCCAGGTTGATGTCCTAATCCTAAACACATCCTGACACCAAGATTGTAAAGAGTCCATCTCTGCTGACCAGGTCGAAAGCATTCGTCAGATCGATGAAAGCCAGAGCCTGTGTGTTGTCAGGGGCATGTGTTGCTCTCGGCACTTTTCTTGGAATTGTCTTAGTGAAAAGATCATACCGATTGTGGACCGTTCTGCTCGGAATCTGAAATGCGATTCGGGATACACTCTCTCAGCGAGCTTTTGCAGTTTCGTTATAACAACGCGTGCAATACTGAGGATGGAAATGTCCCTGTAATTATTACAGTAACTTCTATCTCCCTTATTTTAAACACGGTAATTATGTTGGCATTTCTCATGTCCTCTAGTACTGCTCCTTCTTACCAAAACTGGCCGAGGAGACCGTGCAGGTGCTCTATTAAAACAATGCAGCCACACTTGATAACCTCTGGTGCGATACCGTCTTGACCTGAAACCTTTCTTCTAAGACAGGGGTGAGCGTGGCAAAGTTGGCCTCAAACCAGTCTTTGTTTTTTTGTATTTTTTCTTTCAAAGACCTGCATGGTTGTGCTGTGTAGTGTCTCTCTGAGATAGTCCCACTTTTCTTTGGCGACCTAGCCGGGGAGTGTCTAGTGAGTTCAAGTTCATTATTATATTGAAAACATATACAGTACAAACATTTGTCATAATCTAATGTCTGGTAAAGGTTTATTCCATTGATCTCTTTTCATACGACTCATTGTATGACTTACTTTATTTCCCATCAAACTGAAATTGAAGATTATTTTAATGATTACCAACAGACAGTAAAGCGGGCACAGTGGTCATGCGGCAGCGCGTTCGGGTGGCGTACCGAAGGTCCTGGGTTCCTGCAGGCTAGGATTTTTTCCTGGCAATCGAGGTGTCCCTGAATCTACCCAGCTCTGATGGGTACCTGACCTTAGTCAGGGTAAAGTAAAGGCGGCTATGTATAGTGCTGGCCACACGATCACCCAGTATGCCGTGACCACAGAAACTGGTAAACGCTGCTTTACCGGACCTATGGATCAAATTGGTCCGACGGGTACTTTAATAAAAAAAAAACAGACGGTAAACGATTTTGTTGATTTTGGTTTCGGTATAAAATAAATCTTCGTTTCCTTAGGAATAATGTTCAGAGGAATGACAAACTAATTATCATTTTATTTTCAAGAAATTGTTTACTACGAAAAAAAAGAATCACGATCTAAAAAGAGAAAAAAAAGTTTTTTTTTTAACACTAGGCCTACATGAAAGTTATAATTATCTAAAAGTCACGTGATTTCAAAATAAGTTTGATCAAATGCTTGCATAGTATTGTCCTCGTTCATGCACTACATGACATCAAGGTAGATCGTATGACTTGTCACCGCCGTACCCAACATTAAAAACTTGCTCCCTTATGTTTTGAAAAAAAAAGTAAAAGCTAAATTTATACAGAAAGATAATAGCGTAAAATGTTTTTTCTCGAAAAAATACAATGTATATTTAGGTTTACATATTTGAAGTAAAGTAAAAGGTATATGTCTAAACAAATTGATACATGGGGCTGGCGAAGCAACGTTTACCAGTTTCTATGCCCTCGTCATACTAGGAGATTGTGTGGCCAACACTATGCCCAGCCACCTTAACTTTACCCCGACTAAAGTCAGGTACCAATCCTAAAGACACGGGAACAAATTATTACCTTTATCAGGATTCGAACCCAGGACTTTACAATTTTAAGCCATCTTTAAATAAATAAATGCGATTAATACATTAGAAGAATATTCTAGAAAGGCATTTACTAAATATAATATTAGCCTAGAACTATGTACCTCGCAAAGTTAATGTCAAGAAAAATACCACAGTAGTGGTAAAAAACAATGTCATAATTCTCATTATTGTATTTCTGTATGAAGAAAAGGATCACACTAAAATCAGTGAATTTAAAATAGTACAAATAAACGAATGTGATATGTATACAATGAAACTATTATTTTATTTAAAACAAGCTACATTGCCCGGCGTTGCCCGGGTGAAAAAAAAAGGACTGTCTGGGGTGCAGATAACAAATTTATAAACTACACTTACTGAATACTTTTAGGAAAGTAAATAAATATTGTAATAGGGTAAAAAAAATAGTCAAATATTTTTATTTAACAAAATCTATATTGCCTATAGATTTACAATGTCTTTTGTTTTTAAAAGTTTGAAAAATTAATTGTCGAAAAAAAAAGTATAGTCTAACTGGAGGATCGAACTCTGGTCGCCCGTATAGCAGTCCACTACGTTTACCACTAAATTACCACTAAGCTATCGAAGACACATGTCCGATGTGGAAAATTATTAGACGGTATATTGGGCTAGGCCTAGATAGGTCAGTGACACACGTGTTTTCAAATTGACCAATGGGGATCCTCGCGGGGCTTAACACTGTCTTTTTATATATATAGATTATAACTTGGTGGTTTTCATTGTTAAGTGTAAAAAAATAATATTTGATATATATATATATACATAGAGAGAGAGAAAGGGGGGGGGGGGGCGAGATTGAAAGAGATAGAGAGGAAGAGAGACAAGCTAAATTACTCGGCGTTGTTCGGGGAAAAATAAACAGGCCGATACTTTAAGCCACAGATTGTAATAACTTTATAAAAACATTATAAACTACAAGGAACAGATAGCCATAACAGGCCTAATGAAAATTGTATAATTATTACTGAAAACATTTAGGCAACAAATTAAATATATATATGTAATCGTTAACAGATAACAGATAACCAGGCACTTAATCCCCTTTTTACTTAATCCCCAGATATGTAATACTACTCTATAAGGCATTATGTATTGCAGGGCTGTCAGTTTTAGCAGGTGGGTCATGGTAGACTTAGGTACAGCCCGCCGGCTTTCTTTTGGTCCCTTGGGACACATTTTGGGCTGAAAGTAGGGGGGGGGGGTCCACGATTCCGTGAAGTATTGAGTTAGTAGGCTTAGAATATTTTATAAGTCGTTGAACAAGCATTCCGTGAACTTGAAATATTATTACCATAAGATAAATGTTTCTGAAGTTCATAATATGTAGTAAATTATATATATATAATATACTAGGTCTAGTTCGTGATCGATATGAATTCTGGCTCAAGTAGAAGGCTCTAAACGGAAAAATGAACTGGAGATTTACCCAGCACCAACCTTTGGTGTCCTGTAACGTCAGTAACAGCCAGAAGTGAATTTTTTTTTTGTTTTCTTCGGCATCCTTCCGTATCGCGAGACGATGGGTCATCATTGTGGTTGGCATTTTCTCATGTTTCTAAGAAGACCTATAAATCATTGAATGGCAGTTTCTATCACAGCTTTTGCATAGGTGTTCTGTGCTTTCTTAGGCTTTCTAATTTTTATCGACTTTCTCCTAGCTTTTTTTTTTTTTTTACAGTCTCCTCCATCCTGCTATCCTTTGCTATTTTTACCCTCCTCCCTGACAGCAGTGTGCCAGGGGATCAAATCTCTGCTTTTCATTCCTAGTCATTTATTTTGCTTTTATACTGACTGCTCTCGTGTTCCTCTGGTAGACATCTTTGTATAGATACGCTATATAAATAAACATTATCAATATACATAATTACCGTGAGTTTGTTTGTAATTTTATTTATTTATATGTTTGTGTTCTATACGTTCCTAAGCAGTTTCACTAATCGGGTCAAAAGTTAACTGTATAAATTGGAAACGTCCTCCAAAATAATTTTTTATTATATTATTTTTTATTATATAAAAGCACATTGTAGTCCTTCGTTTCAACGTCATTTTGACGGGCATAACCACTAGTTATTATTATATTAGTTGAGCTCATAGCCGTCATTCTCCGATAAACAAGCCAGTGAAGGGGGGCGCGCAGAGTCGAGACCCATCCAACACACGAGACATCTATGCAACTCGAGGTGAACCGTCTCATCATCTTAGGTCACACAAGTCCCTCGTCACAATTAGAAAAGGAAAATTATAAATTAGTCAATAAGAATGTTATATTTTAAATAGTTTCGGACGTGATATCATTTAGGTATTCAAATTGAAACTTTAGTATATACCTACACAAATTTAGAGTGTAATTTTCCAAATTACAGAGTTAAGAATATGTCACGATTTGTAGAACGATAATTTTATTTTTAAAATAACGGTAAATATATAGTCAAGTCTATTCAAATGTACATTACGCGTAAAGATACGTTCAACGGTCTTAAAATCAGTAACAATACGCCTTTAGAAAATAGCAGGCACTCAGGTATGCTTAACGTAATAGAAATTCATTAATATGTAGAGACACATTTGATTATGATTAATTTTTTTTTGTCTATCTAATGTTTGTCTACTGAAAAGTTTAGTTTAATAATTATTGGCAAAACTTAGTATTGCAATATGAAGGGCAAAAAAAGAGAAGGTAGTCGGCAATAACAGTGCAACTATCTAAACTCGTGCACAATATTATCATCATCTATATAAAAGCTACAAAACTATAAAGAGTCGTTAACTATTTTTCGTGATAGAGTACTTACTATACATGTAACCTATTCTACAAGATGGTAACTTGTTTCATAATTATTATGATCGAAAACATATTTAAGGTGTATATAGTGCAAACAATTGTCATAATCTAATGTCGGGTGTTGGGTAATATACCGATACTTTTACTAATACAAAATAATAATATGTGTCCAAAAGAAAAACAAAGGGGGATTTCATTGATATTTTATCATACAAAATGTTGTATGAATTACTTTATTTCACATTAAACTGAAATTGAAGATTTTTTTTAAATGAGAACCAACAGACAATAAACGATTTTGTAGAATTTTGCTTTTTCCCGGTATAAACGAAACCTACATTTCCTCAGAAATAATGTTCAGTGACATGACAAACTAATTTGCAATTTATTTTCAAGAATAGTTTGTAAGAGAAAGAAAAATAACATTCTAAAAAGAAAAAAAATAATTTTTGTTTACACAGAATGAAAGTTATACTTATATGAAAGTCACGTGTCGTAATGAACTTGTATAATATCTCTATATAATTGTATCACATGTTTGCATGTTATTGTCCTCGTTCATGCACTACATGACATCCGGGTAGATCGTATGACTTGCTACCACCGTAACCCACACTGTGAACATGATCCCTTTCGTTTTGAAAAATAAAGTGAATACAAAATTAAAACAGAAAAAAAAAACAACTTCAATGTATTTTACTCGAAAAAGTACAATGTATATTTAGGTTTACAATATTTAAAGTAAAGTAAAGGGCATCTGATCACTTATTTATCGGAATAAATTAATCCAAGGGGCCTGCTTTCCAGTTTCATTGCATACTAAGAGATTGTGTAGCCAACACAATGAGCAGCCACCTTTACTTTACCCCAACTAAAGTAAGGTAGCCATCAGAGCTGGATAGACTCAGAATATTCTAAAGACAAGGGAACTAATTCTAACCTTTACCAGGATTCGAACCGTGGACATTCGGTATGCCCCCTTACAATTTAAGCCATCTTTTAATTTAAAAAAATGCGATTAATATATTAGAAGTATAGCCTAGAATGGCATGTACTAAATACAACATTAGTTTAGCAATATGTACATTGTAAAGCTAATGTCGAGAATAATACAACAAAATTGGTAAAAAAAAGAATATCATAATTCCCATCATTGTATTTCTGTTAGAACAAAAGGATCACACTAAAAGCACTGAAATGATATCAGAAAAAAATAATGAATGAACTATTTATAGAATAAATTAATTTTATTTAAAATAATAACATGTTGGTTTTTATTGTAAAATAAATAAATATATATATATATATATATATATATATATATATATATATATATATATATATATATATATATATAATAATAGAGAGAGAAAGGAGAATGTGATAGAGATAGAGAGAGAGAAAGAACAAGCGACAAGCTAAAATCCCCTCCAAAATACGTAGGCCTATACCTATAGCTACAGATTACAGATTTTTTTTATAACTTTATAAATTTTTTTTGTAAACTGCAATGAACAGATAGCTATAATAGGCCTTATTAAAATATATATAATTATTAATTATTACTAACAACATTAAATTAGGCAAGTAATTAAAAATAATTAATAGTGTAATTGGGTTAAAATAGGCATGACTTAAATCTAATTATTAGACTTTACTTACTAAAAACATTTTAGGAAAGATTTAAGTCCTAAATTCTTTACAATCTATAACAAAAGTAATATTAATAAAAAAAGACAATAATTAGCCAGCCTATGTTGCTATTACAGATAAAGAAGAACCCTTGTCAGAAGCATCGCTCTGCATGGATGTGAGACCTGGTCACTGTTATCAGCAACTAAAAACAAGCAGCAGGCATTCAAAAAAAATGCTAGAGAAATATCCTTAATTGCAGGACCTCAAGAAAACATTATGGCAACAATTAAACGGCGCAAACTGACAAGGTTCGGTCATGTGTTGCGGCAAAATAGCCTGTCAAAAACAATCCTCCAGGGCACGGTGGAATGTGGACGTAGGAGAGGCCGTCAGCGGAGATGCTGGTTAGACAATGTAAAGTATTCGATAGGGATCCAATTGACTCAACTATTGACAACCGCTTAAGATAGGCAAAAGTGTATAAAGTTGACTGATGAGGTGTCCAGTGTCCATTCGCTCCCCCCAAAGATCGCAACAAGTCATAGGATAGATAATGATAAATAATCGGATAGAGACTTACCACGTGACATACTTTTAAATTAAGACAAAGGCAACACAATTGATTATGTGATGTTATAATAATTCAATGGGACTGGTTTGATCAATAGTACGATATATCGTGGTGGCAAGAATAGATAATCGTTTATGAACAACATTAATTTATTACTGGCTTACCAAAAAGTGTCCACATTTATTAAGTAGTAATTAGTTTGTTTTTTTTTCAAAAAAACGCTATTATGGTCTGATAAGAAACTTAACCTACTAATGAATTGTCGACACTGTTAATTTTTAACGTGGGCCACGGCAGGCATCGCATGTGAATGGCCGTTGCCTAAATATATTCGGTTCGAATCCACGATAAACGCATATTTTCTTTTACAGGTGGGAAGGGTTTCGCCATTCTAAAGAACTTTAATAGGTTGGTTAGATGGGGAATATGTTTAGCAGTTGACTGCTGAGGTGTACATTCGCTCCCCTAACGACCACAACAATCATGGAATGAATGATGATGATAATGATTTATTATGTATGTATGTATGAAGCATGTATCTATGATGTATGCATGATGTATGTATGTATGCATGTACACATGTATGATGTATGCATGCATGTATTTATGTGCAAATGTATAAAGTATGTATCTATGTATGTTTTTATGCACGTGTACATGTATTATTTATACTTGTATGCACACATTTATGATGTATGTATGCATGATATATGTAAATATGTATGCATGTATGTATGCATGTGTATATGTATGGTGTATGTATGTATGTATGTGTATGTATGTATGTATGTATGATGTATGTATGTATGTATTTAGGTCCAAAATATGTTATTGTTGCTTTAAGACACATTTGAATAATGCATGAGTTATAATCTCTAATACGATCTAAAAATATTAGATAAAGGAGTGAAGTATGATTATAAAAACTGTGTCGCGTCAGTTAGAAGTGCCGTTGTTAACCCTTACAGTCCCGGGCGCGTATATAGCGGAACTGAAAGCAGCATAGATAGAAGTAGGTCGGTACGGGAAGGGTTAAGATATTAAAGAAACTTTAGTCGACCTTAGACCTAAGTAACGATAGCATGTGTTTCGACTTGGCTTTGGACTGAAAATTTCGATATTAACATATATGTTTTTGAAATTATACTATTGATAATTAAAATTTGGAGTTGATTTCTTATTTGAATCATTGTTTGTGCGTCTAAGGAAAGCAAGATTAAAAGTATATTCTTAATTCATGTGTTGCCTGCAATGAGAATAATAGATTCAACTATAAAAATAACGACAACAGTATGTATGTATGCAATATTAATGTATATATCTTTGTGTGTATACATGTATTTATTTATAAGATAAGACGGGGTTAATTATAATTGTCACTCAAAATAAATTCGCCAAAGTTTAGGGTTTGCATGCACTTTCATATCTTCTTTGCATAAATGTAAAAAAAATGCACATCACATACTTTTGCAACAAGTTTTAATTAAAAATAAATAATCTTCATTGAATAGAATGAACGTTTTGTTTTTTTGTTAAACACATTTACGTTATAATAATATAAAAATAAATACACGGAGGTCCGTAATAGGTCTATTCTTCTAATCGCACGCTTTCTGTGCAAAAATTAAGAAAACGTTTGAACGTGATTATAATGCATGTTTAATTTACATGACCTTTAAAACTATTTTTATTTCTGATGAAAAATATAATACAAATATATCTTCAACAAAAAATTATAAAAAAAATTGTAGCACACATTTATTGTTATAGTTTGGTTTTAAAACATAATTAGATTGATAGTGTCTTTTCTTTCTCTTGTTATATGTGTGTATTTATTTTTATTCTTTGTATAATTTTCAACCATCAGGCATAATTTCTTTTCTCTGATGTCTTCAATTTTCGAATTTTAGGTCTCCATTCAACAAGTAACAGCAGAAAACATATTGCTATGGTCAGGGATGATCTGTCCGTTGTCTAATATAAAGCTACTTTAATTTAAGTGAGTTAATGATAGTTATAGGTGTATTAAAATGTCTATAATTCTTTTGCGACATCATTCTGGTAAACAACGACTCGCTTTAGGATCAGAAAATTTTTCCTTTTATTTTGTATGAAACTTTCATTTTAAAATCAATTATTTGTCGTTACTAAAATACATACTTATATTTAATTTTGCTTTCTTTACATCATCTTGAAACGAGTAATTTTCATTCATTAAAAAAAAAATTAATAGTGGCTGCAGTACGCTAAAAAATAGTTACTACACCCGCCCTTACTGCTTGATAATCTTTATACTGATTTGTCCACACATGTCAGGATTATACAGTGCGGGGACAACTGACATAAAATATATTATAACACAAAAATATAAAAGTCACATTATTTTCTAAGACAGCTCGCACTTAACAACGCACACACACACAAACTCAGCCGCCCTAGCAAGATAAGGAAACATTTTTTCTTGAAAAATGATATTTCCCAAGAAAACTTTTATGTTTCTATAAAAGTGCGTAAATGTTAATAAAATGTTGGTAGTATAAATTCGAATTATATTAACTTTAATATTTCGACACTTTTAAAATCAGATAAATTGTGTGAAAATATTAAGATTGGTAGGTATTTTAATTTTCAAAAATCGTTTTATGTTTTACCTTCTTAACTCGTTAAGGCGTTTATAATTAAGCTAAAAAGGTGTATGCAATTAATTAATTGATGGAACTTTTGAGTATCTTCTGATTTTTTTGGAGAATTTTTTTAATGAATAAAACTCACAATTAGCTTCTCTGAATTGAATAAACGTTTTTTATAAGCATCATTTACTTTAAAGATAAGCTCTTGATTCCTCGAAATATAACCACTGTTTCTTTAAATATTAATCTAAAGTAGCTTAAGATATTCTGAAATTGAGTGATTATATTTCAATCTACTAATGTGCTTAAAATGCGTTTTCACAAAGCAAACCAAAAGAAAACTCTGTAATTCATAGTTGCCAAAATATTATATACATGCACTAGTCCATTAATTTTATTAAAATATCTTTTTAAAAAAGATTGTGATATAACCCTTTAAAAAATATTATGTCTAATAATACAGTAATTTGTAATCGCCAAAAACTTGACATTAGGAAATTGACCTTTTTTTAGAGAAATATATTCAAATGTTGCCCTATTTAAAATTAATGTAAGATATGGTTTGTTATGTTTATTTTAAACTATTTAATCACATTCACTATTTTAATTAATGGCTTTAAAAAGAACCAGTAATAAAGTCATCAGCTTTTGATGGATTACAAAAGTTATATATATATATATTGTCATGTATATTGGTTTCCAAGTATTGGAACACACAATGTTTATTCCCCCCCCCCTCTCTTTTTCCCCCTACACACGATTTTGTGGGCGGGGCTTAGTCTTTCCAATTGCTTGACTTTTAGTACGAAGGCTAAAGATTATAGGTAATGTTGGGATTTTGTGTTGACCTCAAATTCTCGGAGTGGCTGGGAATGATTTATTTTTCTGCATTGGGAAGTTCGTAACATTTTTATTATGAGTTTTGTAGTGATACCATTATTTTCACCCCTCCTAGTAATAGGTCTGTCCCTTGCACCGCTTGAATAGTATTTAATGATTTGTTTGTCAAAAAGGCAGTGAGTTTGTGATAATTTCTTTTGAAGACGCTTGTGTTTGCACTATTTTATTCTAACTGTTCATAATCTTCATAATATTGTATATATTGGAACATATCACCTGAATTAAACTATCAACAACATTTACACTGAAGCTTCCTCGTCAAGTTACTATTCTATTGTGTTGTTTACAATACTATAATATTTATTTACTACTCTAACGTCAAGGAAAGGAACTGTTAGAACGCAAATCCTGAGTTTGTGCCCAGGACTATAAGGAGAGTTCGTGTAATACTGAAACATGAATAATAATAACTAAAGTCTACCCTAGGACCAACGAGAATTATCTACGATATCTACACGGCTCTGGCCACAAGGGGATTGTGGACGTAACAATATATATATACAAATGTTTGAATAATATAATATTGCTCTCTACATAGACATAAATATCCTCCCATTCAATATCAAAGAAACTGAACTATTTTTTTTTTCAATATTTTATTCATGCAATGTTTCTTCATGTGTTAAAATAATTTAAATATGATATTTATAACTTATTTTATTTTATTTTGTTTCAGCAAATATTATGGCGTATACCGTCCTATTAGTTGGTAAAACTGGACATGGAAAATCAAGCACGGGTAACACGATTTTGATGAGGCAAGCCTTTGATACTTTTAACACTGCTCAAAGTGGTAGTCAATTACCTGAGCTCAAAACATCTAAGTATAATAATTACACTTTAAATGTTTTTGACGTACCTGGACTTTGTGATGCAGATCAAAATGAAAAAGACGATAAGACAAAAGCAAGGGAAAATATGTATATGGTTTTTAGGGAAACCAAAACCTTGCATGCTATTCTTTTAGTCTACAAATATAATACTAGATTTACGAGAGAAGAAAGTAAAACTATCGAAATATTAAAAGAGTTTTTTGGAGAAACATTTCTTTCAAAACACGGAATCATTGTGGTTACCCATGGAGATTTGTTAGAGGTACCTAAAGGTGAAACAGAAGAAGAATGTTTTAAGAAATGGGTGTTCCAATCAAAATAAAAATTTTAAACAATTGGTTAATGAGGTAGATAATAGAATACTTCTGGTTGCCAACAAAGGAGACTTTAGTGAGGGCAGCACTAGGTTTGTCTATTCAACAAATCTCCTTAAAATGGTTCAAAATCTCCAAAGTAAAAATGGAGTTTACACAAAAGAAGAATACGAAGCGCTCAAATCCAGGTGCTATATACTTTAAAAGAGTTCGAAAAGGAAATTCCAAATCCTTCTCATGTGTCTTCAGCAAATCAACTTTCAATATTTTTGTATTTTTAGATTTCGTTCACTTGTCCTTGTTCGTTTGAAAATGTATTCAATCTGGCCCTACGAGATTTAGTCATGTTATAATATGGTTTATACATACTCTAAATTAAAAATGTATATATCTAATTTGTGTGTGTGTATTTCTTGTTAGTTCAAAATATAATAATTACAAATAAATCAATATTAGTATTTAATTAGATTGGATTACTTTTTTTTTTACCTTCAGACATACGAAGCATTTTCTTATTTTAACTATTTAATAAAAACAAATAAACATGAATCCTTTTTTTAAAAATTCGGTCTTTGGTAGAGATAGGAACATTTAGACGTTTGGGTCCTCTTCTGTTGGATCTTAAATTTCGTTTCGGTTCGTCTCGTCACCAACGAATTTTTTTTACTATTTTTGGTTTTATTTTACTTATTTTTCTAATAAAATGTGTAGGAATTCGTCAATATAACACCTGTTTCATGTAAGGCGTTGACAATAAAATAACGAAAATAAGTTATCATTATGGTTTTTATTGGGTGTTTTAGTACGAAATGCAATTATTATTATGATTTCTGGTTTAAGTATGTTAGTGACGGCGTCTCAATTCTTATGCTAACCAGAGTCACATTGTCCAGAGGCCTTTGGAAAAGTTTAATAACATTAACTTTATGTAATTACATATTCAAAGACAATAAATGTATTATTCATGCGCTTTCTAACTTTAATAGTTTTATAGTCTATTATTATATCATTATCTATCATTGTATCTTTGTTACCACCAAAATAACAACCCCATTGTAAACATTGACGTTTCATTTAATTTTTTAGTTTTAGTTATTAGGCCTGTGATGGATTTGTTCTTTTGTATTTGTCGTGTTTGTTTTGAACAATATTTTATTTAAACTTTAAATATATTAATAAAATGTCAGCAAAGCAGCCCGGGATTTAAAACTGCCGCCAGCTGATCTCTGCAATCTGCAGGAGCTTAGGATCTATGTCGTAATAATATTATTTCCAAAAGGTAAGTTTAAAAAAAATTAAACGAGCATCAAACTTATTCTTTAAAACGCATTATATAGACTCTTTCTATAATTAGCTATTGACTTAATTTAAACATTTGAATTAATATATTAAATCAAAGTTTGTATAATACATTTTATACATTTTCATCACATTAAAAAGGCGCATCGTAAATGAATGGTAAACAAGGATATATCGAAAAATATATTGAAATAGTTTAATAGTTTTGATGTCTAAAGTGTTTGAAAAGTAAAATGATTGGCACCAGTTAATGTAGTAACAAAAAGTTTAATTATTACAATTCAATTTTAATGTTTAATTCATGCATAATGTAGTGTAGTCGTAACAAAAACAAAACAAAGAATGTGACATCGCATGTTACCTTTTGATAGACCAATTATTTTTCTCGTGCAAAATTTTTTTGGCAACAATCTATCTTTTTTCAATCCAAAAGGAACCGATAGAAAGCATTTAAAATCACACACGCTTATATATATATATAATAATAATAATATTTGTATAGTGCTGCCAACAAACATAATGTAAGCGCAAAGCGCATTAAACATAAACTAATAAGAACACGGATATTATCTCTAGGCTAAGAAATATAAAGCTAAATAAAAAAAAAAAAAAAATAGGACTAATCAAATAAATGAAGCATTCACTGACCTAAAATATAAGTAAAACAGTAGGGGTCTAAAGCTATCTAAGGTAAATATTGAAATAATGAGTTTTTAAGTTCTTTTTAAAAGTGACCATAGAGCTTGTTTGCCTGTATAATATTTAGAATTGTGTCTATAATTCGTTTAGTGCAATTTATTTATTGTTAAATAAAGCTTAGAGATTATTATCGTAAACAAATAGGTTTTCTCGTAATCCTTAAATATTTTAGCAGGCAATTGCCTTTTGTTTTCTTTTTTTGGCACGCAAATGTGATTTCATGTTGTTATAATAATCATCAATATATATAATTACAGTGAGTTTGTTTATTTATATATTTATATTTTTATATATTTATATATTTATATATTTATATATTTATATATTTATATATTTATATATTTATATATTTATATATTTATATATTTATATATTTATATATTTATATATTTATATATTTATATATTTATATATTTATATATTTATATATTTATATATTTATATATTTATATATTTATATATTTATATTTTTATATTTTTATATTTTTATATATTTATATATTTATACATTTATACATTTATATATTTATATATTTATATATTTATATATTTATATATTTATATATTTATATATTTATATATTTATATATTTATATATTTATATATTTATATATTTATATATTTATATATTTATATATTTATATATTTATATATTTATATATTTATATATTTATATATTTATATATTTATATATTTATATATTTATATATTTATATATTTATATATTTATATATTTATATATTTATATATTTATATATTTATATATTTATATATTTATATATTTATATATTTATATATTTATATATTTATATATTTATATATTTATATATTTATATATTTATATATTTATATATTTATATATTTATATATTTATATATTTATATATTTATATATTTATATATTTATATATTTATATATTTATATATTTATATATTTATATATTTATATATTTATATATTTATATATAGGCTATGTTTGTCCTCTATAGGCGCCTAAGCCGTTTGACTAATAGGGCCAAAAATTAAATGTATTAATTGGAAATGTCCTCTAATGGAGAATTTCATTTTATGACTTATAATCATGAATGTGTTGATTTAAAAAATCCAAAATGTTAGAGCCAACTATGCAAATAAATATAACCGTACATAACAAATGGCCATTTCCGTTCAATTAATATGTTGAACGCGATGTTTTCTATGTTAAACGCGAGGGTCTTTTCGGGTTTTTCTAATTATGCTGTTGTTGTTTTTTAATGTGGCGAGACCTTTTTTGATAAGTTACGCACCGAAATTTGGCTTGGAGAGTTTCAATTGTTTACTTTAAAAAATACTAGCGTATGACGTAATGTCTATCAAATTATTTATTTTTTTCATTATTGATGTTTGCATTATCCTTTTAAGTAAAAGTAACCAAATGTTTTAATTATTTAATGGATTTACGTCGCCATTGAGAATATCCTTTAATAGGCTACTTTATACACTCTATAAATTAAATGATACGAATTATAAAAAAAACAAGTTAGGCCTATAAATGATTACTTTCAAATACCGGGTACCATAAGCTTAACAGCAACAATATAAAATAAAAACTAAATACCGAAAGAAACATTATCAGTACTGTTTTATTGATACAATAAGCAAGAACAAAAGTTATATACAGAAAAAATATCTCTCAATTTAGTTTTTATTGCATTTAAATATTATTTACTATTTTTTATTTTTTACCTTTTTTATTGTTTTGTATTTGTGTTTTTTTTTCTTTTAGATAGTATATGAGCATGCTAATTTAATAGCATGGATAGAAGCGCTATAGAAATGCCAATTCCTCTTCTTCTTCTTATATTATTGTTAATTTAATATTATTAATAACAAGTCAAGTCAACACAACTGTTCGCTACATTTTAATATCGAATTTAAAAGTCTCTAATAGTCTCTTTCGGCTCTTGTGTCTAGGGCGTAACGTTTAGGATTGAGCAATCTATGTCCAGGCTCCAGCAACCCAACGACAAGCCGAAGGCGTGGCGTGCCGTATAACGGGGAAGGTTTCCACAGCCCAGCGATCGTTCACTGCGGTTCTCCAAACGATCATTATCGTGGTGGCTCGCCAGTATACCTACACTGTCACCCGGTAGCACAAATCCTATACTATAGGTACATGCGTCCAGGCACCGGGTGGTTCTTGAGACGGGATTGCAGCGTCCATTGCTCCCTCACCACCGAGACCAGTGGCCTTTTGGCAGTGTAATGGACCTCGCCCCGCTGCGAGGGCTGTGCCCCATGCGTTCGTCCGCCAGTGTATTCTTAATGGGAATGTATCGGCGGTTTACACACAACGCCAGTTCTTGAGGCCACAATTATTATGCATATGCTAGGGTCAGGTCGACCAGAAACAATTAAAAATAACAAAACTAAATATCAAAAGAAACATTCTCAACACTGTTTTATTAATACAATAAGCAAGAACAAAAATTAAATACCAAAAATAATCGTTCTCACTTTAATTTTTATGGTATTGAAATATTACTTTCTACGCTTTTTTTATTATTTACCTTTTTTGTTTGGTATTGTGTTTTTTTTCTTTTAGATAGTATATTATTGTTAATTTAATAGGCTATTTTTAACCCATATCTTGCTGGCGTTTTTATTAAGGACACTTCGTAAAATACGATTTAAGACATGAAATTAAGTTAATAGTTTGCATTTTTTTCAATGAATGTAAAGATTATACACTGACCTATATATTATTATCTTTATCTGTCTGCTTTTAGATTTTTGTGCGCTCGAAACAAATTTATATCGCGAGTTTGATAAAATTGAGGAAAAAAAAGTCAAGTCTGAAAATTTAGACATTTTTTTAAAGAAAATGATAAAAATTGATTTAATCTTTAACATAACTTTGTTAATTAATGTTCGTAGAAGGCATAAACATAGATATTAAGTTTAAAACAATAATAATAATTACACAGAGGTGTTAAAACGAACTGTCTTTTTTTTAAGGACGCCAGCAACAAATGATACCATGACATGAAATTTAGTTTTTTAGTGTTTTCTTTGCTAAAACATAGAAAAACGTTATTTTTTGGATTTCTTTTGGAATATATTTGGGAGTCTTTAACATTTGAAGCAAGTTGAGTAGGAATGATATTATATTTTTCCATATAAACTAGTTATAAAACAACATTGTACATTTATATACATAAATATACATTATTAGACTACTTCTAGGATATATTTTAATTATATTCTCATAATCTGTCACAACCTTTACTCAATTCAACATGCTATTACTTAAATAGAAGACGACGATTATATAATACACTCAATATATTGATTCAGCCGCCATGTATTTAATAAATATGATGCAACTAAAGACATTCTAGTGAATTTCCAGATTCTAGCTCTCCTAATTATGTAAAAACAAATACAAATAATGTTGAATCTGGGATAAGACTTTCAAGCTTTGCAGATTGTTTTAAGCATATTTATGTTGACCAAATTCTAGAATACATCATACAGCCGACAAAGAAAGGGTTCTCCTTTTCTTAAGCTGGCTACTCTTTTTCTATTACCATAAGATCAACAAAAACCTTTCTTGCTTTTTTTTTTGTCTTTTGCTGGCTCCGATACATTGCCCAAAAGACAAAAGATGCTTATAAGATTATTCGCCACAAATAAGACCAATATAATGTCCAAAAGGACAATTGTTGCCCATAAAATCTGTCAAATGGCCTGAACACAAATCCTCTTCCAAGAAGACACAAAATACAAATATGATGCCCTAAAGACTAATGCGCCGTCGTTAAACCTATCCTCTATACATAAGACCAATCCAGTGCCCATTAGACCTATCTGATGCCCATAACATCAATATGTTGCCCACAAGGCATCTGCGGCGCAGAAGACGAATCAGTTCCCCAAACAATGAATCTGCTGCCCAGAAGACCTGTCTGCTACACGGAAGACTAATCTGTGGTGTAGAAACTGATGGAGGCGTTGGAGACGGTCGAATATGTGCTTGTCGAGTGCCCCGCTCTGGAGGGGCTCAGAGTGGAGGGGGGGGCAACCGTTTGTGCCGACCCTTTTTGGGGATTATCACATCTGCGTAATATGGCTAATTTCGTTCTCCGGGCCCTAAGAGAGTAAATCTCGGTCCGCTTTATCGTTGAGAAGAGGGGTTCAGGTCTGGTGCCCAGAAGAGCACTTTGTTGCCCAGCAAACCAATCGGTTGCCCAGGAGACCTATCCTACGCCAAGAATACCAATACGAAATAGGATATTTACAATGCAATAAGATGAAAACAATTTAAGGAGACCCCATCATAGAATATATTTCTTTGTACCATATAATGCATTATCGGGAAGAATATTATATATTGTTATAAGTAATGAGTGATATCAACTATATATATACTGTTGGCTCAGCTGCCTAATATATATATATATCTAGGTGCTTACGCCGAGTATCACAATATTGTTACGAAACGTAAATTCCCTAAATTACATTGTTAATAAACAAATACTAATCATTATCCGAATTGCCGTAAAAGCGATACAAAACATTTCTTAGACTAAGGTCTTAGGTTTTCCCCAATTTAATTAGAACGATTGTTTTTTTTTAACCTTAATAAAAGACATTATCCGATCACGCATGCAGCATGCCACTGTCGCTTGACACCCGTGTAATGAGGTTATCTGGGATTTCCAATCTAGTGGTCCGGACAAGATGGCGGATGATGTCAACACTCGATTACAATCCTGTATTGCATTGAATATTAATATTTTAATATGTATTATAATGTACTCTCATGTTATCGGTGACAATATCGAATCGTAGTAAAATTTACCTAAGCGACCACGCAAATTTTGTGGTTTAGTTCTTGGCGTGCAGCCGATCGAGTAACATCTAAGATTCTACGCTCTGAGTCTCTGAGTCTCGTTCCTATTTGATTTGTATTATGGAATATTCTTTATTATTCTACTATTAGCTACAATGCTATATGTTCATTGAAGATATTAATTACTAATTGGAATATGTGTATTTCTTAATTGTGTATATAATATTATTTGGATTCCTACTGGATTGATTTTGTAAATTAAACCAAATTTATCGTTGCTTTCTACACAACTTGGTTAACGTCAATATATCAAAGTTATATACATGTGCGTATGTGTAGTATTTATTCAACTATATTAATAATCTACACTACAACTCAACATCGAGGTTCTTGCTGTATAATATGAGCCAAAAATAATTATACATGAAGTAAAATCAACTGAAAACTCTAAACTACGTTATGTGAATTGCCAGGGGATTACTAAGAACCAGGAATACTCTAGACTACTACAAACAAATTTCAGAATGAGATAATAAGACCTTCACTAAATAAAAGGATACTCACACTAACAATAACAACACTATAACTATTATTTTTCATAAACTGAATGGGGGCTCTAGCCGTAATAACAATATAAATTATAATTATTCTTGTGTGATATAAATGGAAGGTCCCGTCCATGATTTATTATAGTGAATAAATTGCCTTGTAATAATATCTACAGCATATTATGCAAACAACAAATATATTATTATATAAAGCATACTTTAAAAAAAAAAATATGATTGCTGTATTCTTATATTATATATTACACACGCTACTTCTGTACAAAATATTATTGCGTCCTACGCTTATCTGTTGTCAGAGTCTAATCTTGCATTTTTAATAGTGTTTTAAATGATGTTATTGGTTTTTCTGGTTTGTTCTGTTAACCCATTCTGTGCCCGGATGTCACTCGAATGCCAATGGTTTATTACACTAGTTGCTTATCTTAGTGTTTTAAAAAGTTATAAATGAAGAATTCGAACTTAAATTGTTAAAAAAATATGTATTTTTCCTTGAAATAAGAGGGCCTGTTTCTATTGCAAACATGCAATGTCACGGTATCATTTGTTGCTGGCGTCCTTTTTTAAGGACACTTCAAAAAATTTCCATATTTCAATAAAAAAAAAATATAATTTTCACAAAATAACTTTCATTTGTTTATAACATCATCACTTTCTATTACATATGTAAAAATCACGAAAAAATAATACCTCAGCAAGATATGGGTTAATAACAAGTCAAGTCTACACAACTGTTTGCTACGTTTTAATACCAGAAGCTTGACAGTAACAATTATTATGCATATACCAGGGTCAGGGCGACCAGAAACAATTAAAAAGAACAAAAACTAAATACCGAAAAGAAACGTTCATTGTCTTTATTGTAATATAGTCTCTTTTCTTTATCTCTTAACAAAACACATTGTAGTCATTCGTTTCTCCGTCATTTTGACGGGCATAACCACTAGTAATAATAATAATAATTGTGCTTTTATAGCGCATATCCCGTTGATCGCAGTTCTAAGCGCTGACGATAGTTAGGCCTACAGAGTACACACAAAGTTGAACAGATAAAAATGTATATATGTAAAGGTAAATACTGCTACTGGAATAGGTGAGTCTTCAGCCGGCTGAAGTGTGTAGTGGCAGGTGATTCCAGGCCGACGGGAGAATGCACGTTGGCCAGCTGACACTAGCTTCGCACGAGGGATTCGAAGAGTCAGCGCGTCAGAAGCCGAGCGTAGTGGACAAGATTGGGTGTATAGCTCAAGACAGGAGTGAAGGTAGTCCGGGATAGAGTAATTCAGGCACTTATAGCAGAGAGAAGCCAGCTTGTAGGAGATCCGGTTGTTGATGGGTAGCCAGTGCAGAGATCGGAGCAGAGTAGTGATATTATTTGGCTTCTTCTTTTTGGGGACAAGTCGGGCAGCGTAGTTCTGGATACGTTGGAGGCCCTGAAGGGAGGAGGCCGATAGAGTAGAAATATTAATAAGTATTTTATTTTTAGAGACTTGATTCAAAGTAACCTTGAGTACTACTTCTGGATTCCTTTAAAGAGCTTCTGTCATGACTGTCTCTACGACCCCATTCGATATTACGCCAATTGAGATTTATGGTGATTGGCCAGTGTTAACTAACCTATTATGATTTAGAAAGGATATTGTTATGTTTTCATAACTTCTGCCTATGGTACAATTCACTTGAAATAATTCAACTAAGCAACTTGATGAAAGTTGTGAATAATTTTACAGTGATAAATGAGATGAAGAAAAATACACAAAAGACCGGTAGTACATCATGTAAATCTTTATCTATTATTTTTTTCTTTTACTGTACTTTTGTTTATATACTGATTGACAATATAATTATGTGTAATCTACTATTGTTTTTACGGTTAACGTTTTGCAATGCTGCTAGGCCCGGCCAATGGTTTTAACACTTTTATCACTTTTCATATTGTTTGCTTTTGTTTTTTCATATTTGTATATTATTATCTTTTGTAAGATTTCTTTTTTTTTCTTTAATCCTTGGCTTATGTAAAATTATATGCTAGATAATAATGCTTACTTATGGTCACTCTTTTAAAGAATTAGAGTTAATAAAAAAAGCTATTTATTTTTAAGTAGTTAAATCATTAATTCTTACCTAAAAGAAAGTGTCTAATAATAAATGATGATAGCAGAAAAAAATTATTCTGTAAATCTGTAACCGAGATTGAAACTTTAACGATTGTAATTAAAAAATATTGACGTCCATCGTTTATAGTGAATCCATACATAGATATATGCAATTCATATAAATAGATAGATATATAAATATAGATACTTACATATAGTTGTAACTCTAGTTGGTTCATAAATAAATTATTACATTTGGTGTATGGCTAGAGAAATAACTATATGCATAAATATTAGAATCAAAGTAAATACATTAATTTATGACAGCATTATTAATGTCATCATCGATTTAACATAATTGATACCAACAGAATTATGATAAAATTGACGTCTCAAATTTACTAAGCTTATAGTATGTCATCTGGTTAAGAGACGTCTTATACTTGACTTCTTTTATAACAAGAATATACTTCAGTTTGTGTGTTTACTGGGGGAAAAAGTGTAGTTATTTTTTTAAAGACGTAATCCTAAAGTTTAAATAGAAATATAAATTTCGTTAGATAATCATAATATGATAAATGAGCTTATAAATGGAATATATATAAAATAAGATTAACAATTTTGTCTTTAATAGGGTATCAATTAAAACAGCTTTACCTGTATTCATATTAGAAAAGAAATAATAATATGTGTATTGAAAATTAAGCTTATTATAAGATATAATTTTATATCAAGTAAAAAAAGCATTTTTTACAATTCATATATTATTGTAAATGTATTAAGCAATCTGGAGATCTGTGGTTGGTGGCCTAAACCATAGCTGGGGTGACGGGCAATAATGATGATGATGATTAGCGAACTAAGATATGTGACATTTAGGCATTGAGTTGGGTAAATGAACTATTGAAAACTATATGCCAATCAAAATGTGTAAATAAATCCTAGCAAAATACAAGATTAGACTTCAACTAAGCTTTCAAATAGGGGCGTCGGAAAAATATTATAATTAAAAGACATGCATTTAAATTATTGGATAAGATAAGAAAATGAGCTCATTTATATTAAAAGACATACAAACAACGAAAATAAACCAAGAGCTATTTTAACTTATATGATAAAATTTGATGAAAATAAAATGGGTGGCGTCGGTCATACAACTTTTACATAAATTGGTCTTACAGCATTACATTAATAGTTAATGTATTTCGTAGTATTATGTTATTTCTTCGTTTTCAAGATTATTGGGTAGCACATCCAAACTTTGTTTTTTATAACACCATTTCAAAACATCGCGAAATTATTTGATTTCCCATTAGTACAAGTATCACTGTGTGACCGACGAAATTCAATAAATCTAATTTAATTAGCCTTACGACTATTTAAAAAATGTACAGTGGTTGAAGGTGTTCCCGCTGTTTATGGTGTTTGCGGATGCAAGGGAAAATTAACAATTATTATTAATGGGGCACTTAGGGTGTACATGCAATTCTTCTTAGTATTTTTATGCAACTTACACTGGCATGGCGAAAAAACATAAAGAGGAGTATACTGGCATTAAAGCTCTTATATACAACTGAAATAATGTTGCCCTACATCTGTACAAAATAAATATTGGGCATCTAAAAAGTATGTGTTATCCTCAATCACCGTGTACATATTTTTAACAAGATGATGTTCTGTATAAGCAAATAGATGTTAAATATATACAGAGCAAGCCTACTCGATACAACAGAAGTCTGAAGATCATTAAAAAAATCCACATAACCTTGTTGGATGAACTAATGAACATTAAATAAATGAAAAGTAACAAATCTGTAATATAACTTTTTTTTTCAGGCAATGCATATTAACTATGTAATGTATTTATGAAAATATAATGACTATTATTGAGACAACAAAAGTTTCACTTAATTACCAATTTAATCTAGCGTTTTATTATTGTTACGTCCACAATCCCCCTGTGATCAGAGCCGTGTAGATATCGTTGATAATTCTTGTTTGTCCTAGGGTAGACTTTTTGGTTATTATTATTTATATTGCAGTATTACACGAACTCTCCTTATGGTCCTGGGCACAAACTCAGGATTTGCGTTCTAACAGTTCCTTTCCTTGACGTTGTAGTTGTAAATACATATTATAGTATTGTAAACAATGAAACAAAAAATAGAATAGTAACTTGACGAAAAAGCTTCAGAGTAAAGGTTGTTGATAATTTAATTCTGGTGGTAAAATATATACAATAAGTGTAGTATTTACGGCGATAATAGAATAGTTCCAACACAAGCGTCCATAACAAGCTCAAAGAAAAGTATCTACAAAACTAACTCTCTGCAAAAACTTTGCAGAAACTGACTTATTTGAAAGACAATGCGAATCATTAAATACTCAAGTAATAGTGCGGGGAACAGACCTATTACTAGTAGGGGTGAAAATAATGGTATCATTACAAAACTCATAGATAAAATGATAGGAACTCCCCCGTAAGAGAAATAATAAACTATTCCCAGCCATTCCGAGAATTTGAGGTCGGCATAAGCGTGGGATCCCAAGATTAATAATAATCTTTAGCATTCGTTACTAAAAGTCAAAGAAATTGAAAAACTGCCCCGCCCACAAAATCTTGAGTAGGGAGAAAGAGAGAGGGGGAATAAGTAATGTGTGTTCCAATATTTGGAGCTACCAACATGTGACAATATTATGAAAAGATCAATACAAGTATATTTATTCATTTTGAAATTTTTACTTTTAAATCGGCCATACTTTTTCGTAGAAAGACGATTTTGGATGTTTTCAATTGAATGTAAGAAAAGAGGACTTTCACACTCTCATATGTGAATTTGGGTGAACGAAAAATTACACCCTGTCAATATTGATAACATTATACCTTGCAGAGTTTCCAGTTCCAGAGTAGAACCCATATCTTCTTCTTCAGTATACTCTGGATACCTCGTTATACCCGAGGAAACCTTTTAAAATGTAAAGATGAGTTTATTACGAATGCCTGGGATCAAAAGTGTGTATTACTACTCATAAGAACAAGAGTTTTAAGCGTAAGCCGACGACGAATTTTAATTTGCTAGTCTAACCCTTCAGAGATTACTTGAAATTCGGCACAGATGGGCCAGTGATAGAGGCTTGGTCTAATGAGTTACACAGTCTAATGTCTGACGGAAAAAATGATATTTGTAGACGTCGGTGCGTGCGTGTGGAACATGGAATTTGCGCTGATGTCATTTGGTAGGGCGAACACTGGTTGGATGATATATGTATATGTGGACATGTCCAAGTGGCCATTTATGAGCTTGTGCATTACAGTAGCCTTGTCTACCTCTCTACGGTGTTCTATGGGCTCAATAAGTAGTTTTGCCAACAAAGCAGAGGCGATTGTTTTGAGGCAGTAGTCCTTTAAGATACGACGTGCTGCACGTCGTTGGGTCATTTCCAGCGTAGACGTCAGGCGATGATGAAATGTTGAAAAAAAATATGTATATACTTCGCTGAAATACCAATAGCAATGATCAGTGTATAAAGTAGGGATTTTAAGCGAAAACCAGAGTTCCGATTTTCAGTTTTGAAAACGAAAATCGGTTTGGATCTACAAAACCATTTTTGGATTTTTTTTTTGTTTTTTTTTGTTTCAAAGGTAATCATTTAGCACACATTTTTTTTGGTTTAGATAGAAATATTTTTGAAACATGTGCTGGATTCAGACAAAACAATTATTTAAATGCCAATTAATGTGTGTTTTGTTTCTCCAAATCCTAACTATGGCTTGCGATAAGGTGAAAACAACATCAAATTAACATCATCCTTTGATGTGTGCTCTACTTGATGTACGCAATGGAGATGCATAACTAGGCTAGACACCGAATCTATGCTTTAGGCCTATTATTAACGGTACTAAAAAACACATATTCTTTTGATTTGCGCTACGCGAAACATTTTCTAAGAGGTTAATTGTTTATACATTATGTCATTCAAATAAGACTGAAGTTTATTCCTATAGTTGAGTAGAATATAAACAATTTAAAGTTGGCAAGCTTGTGATTCTAAATAAGGTTAACAATAATCATAAATTTGATTATCACTATTGAAAGCTATTGGCAAGTTAATCAATTAGACCACTTATTTTTTAGTTCTCAATAGTTTTATGGTAAAGTGTAAAAAATCATTTTCTATTGCCACAAATTGACCCCCTGAATGCCCTGCAAAACACTAATTAGGTTTTAACTTATTTTCTAATAGACCTAGATCAATAAAACTACGCACATTTGGCTATTCCGGCCTGTGACATCGCGCGGAAGGGGTGGAAGGGGAGGCTAAAAGCAGGTTAAATCCGGATTTATTGCACATAAAACCGTTTTTTTTTTAAAAACAGTATTAACATCACTAGCTAGAACATTCTTAGATGCAGAAGTAGGTCGCTATCACACTTGGAATAAGTCCAGAAAAAAGTGTTTTGCAAATGTTAACAAGGTGTACTTGCTTGCGGGTCAAGATGCCCTAACAAGCAAAGCATTGGAGTGTGTCAATACAGTTACGAAGTGCGCTTTTATCTTAGAAATCGTTTCACTCAGTTCAAGGACCAAAACTTCTTTTAAAAATATTTGATAACTTAAAATGATGAAAGATGGCAGACTTACATAGAAGCTTCCCAAAGGCGTGGATTACTTAGAGATGATAGACATGAGGATCAAACTTTATAAGAGACGGTTTTAAGATAATCTCCGCAGCAGAAACGAAATATTTTTTCCAAAATTCTTTAAATCTGCAAGCCATCCAATCCAAACAGTTTTTGAGGAAAAAAAAGAGAGAATCCATTAACGTATAAGCTTATTTAGTAATTGATATTTATCGTGTAAGAAAATTATAATTTTTAGGAAAGAAGAATATATGTACTTCACATAACAATGCTATGAAGCAATTCTGAAAAGTCTTAAGAGCAAAATAAACTTCGACCGCGCTAAATAGAAAAAAAGAAGCACTGCCCTACACAAGCATACTTTAGAACAAAACATTGTAGAAAAGTATTTGAAATGAATATTTGAGATGAATATTTATTTAAAAAACACGATTTGTGGTTAAAAAAAAAACAAATTTGGTTTTAAGTTATAGAGTCTTAAATAAAAGTAGGTAATACCAAAAACAAAAAAAATATAATCCAAGAATCTATGATTAGCCTGGTAAAACAAAAACAAATGTTTAACTTACAATTCCATTATCCCACTCAATTAAAATATACATTTAAACATTTAACTATTATATAATAAATTTACCAAACCCTTCTATCGTCAAATTTAAAGTCTTGTTTCACTTGACGACATATGTGATATACTAGAATACATTTTCTTCCACTTAAAAAACTTCAAGAAATAAAAAAAAAAATATTTTCAATTTCCCAAGGCCTCCGGGGCTTTCAGTGAAAACCTGTGCTATATTCCTCGTGTTATTATGATTTTCTTAATGTATCTTTTGCAGAAAACTGTAACATGATAACAATATAGTTATATCAAGTCGCAGTTTATTTAACATTAATAGGAGACACTAACATTCATCAAGTTTTTTTTATAATTCAAACACATACACACAAACTCACACATAAAGCAAAACATCCAGCTTAACACGAAGGCTAAAAAGTATTTTTTCATGTTTGAAAATAAGTATAGAGTCTACATTTGAGTACACAGTTTCAGATAATGATAATTAAAACTATAACATTTACGTTTAAACGTTTTAAGTTTGAAAAAATATTTTTGCGAAAATGTAGGATGAAACTATTCAACAGATCAGAATAAGTAAAACTAAACATAATTGTATCCCTATTGCTTTTTCCACAAGACTTAAAAAGATTCTCCCCCCCCCCCCCATTTTTCACTTACCAGCCCCTTTTTTTAAACTATTGGACCTTATGTCTTTGAATGGCGATCCTTTCTACAGTAGTCGTACAGATATCCATTATTCCCGGTGTTAATATTGCATTACATATTACATTACTCCTTTCTCTAATTTTCATTACAATTTTATTAGTGCCTTTAGCACCAATTTCCACCTACTTTTTGCATCAGTCTACGTATTGGACCGCCTAGTAAAACGCCAGCGTGCCAAGAAAACATTATTAGATTACAGTGAACAAACCAGTGTTTTTTTGAGTAGATGTATTAACTATTTTTTAAACATTCAAAGGACTACTAAAGTAAAGCAACAGTTTCATCTTTTGGGAAATGTTCAAAATTATTTTTCATGCCTGACTGACAAGTAAACTAGATAAGGTGTTACAAGTGTATTTACATAATAATTGTAACTTTGTAATTTATTAAAGCATAAAGTATAACTCTTACTGTTATCGTCCTAATTAGGATTGTCTCTTGGAAATTATCAGGTTTTCTGTAGTTGTCCCGACAGCAAAAGCTGGGATGTTGTTATTGGCTCCTCAGTTCATTGAGCAATATTTGTTTGGCGTAACTGACGTCGTGCTCATTGTAAACTATGTATCGTATTTCACAAAAGCTTTTTTGATGACTCGTTTGTATTCACTTCATCTGATGTTGTTGTTTTTTTCTGTTGTTTTTTAACCAGACGGTTAGGGTTTTAGTTGTGCAACTTTTTTTTTAAATGTCCCATTTTTATTTATTTATTTATTTATTTTGGGGGGGGGGGGGGGGAGTACGCACCTTTTTTTAATCTCAAAAAAGGTTGTCGACTTGTTATATCAAATAATAAGATCTAGGGCAAGAATTATATTTCTTCAAGACATAGGAACATAATAAACTCTGTTCTTTTGTCAACAAACCTTGGCAATAATTTTGAATTGAAAAATGTTTTGTCTTTCAATGAATATCGGTCAAAAGATATTATATTTTCCTTGCACGGAGAAGTAACGTAGAAATTCCATATCGCCCTCAGACAGCAACATTTTGTAAAAAGCGCTTTGTGTGTCGATTGTTTACTCGGTATCACGTGATACTAACAATGCATGCGTGGTGCTCATTGATGCGGCAAGCTTTTTTCCAGGGAAAAATATTACAAATATTAGTTTCTAAAAAAGAAATTTTATTTAAAAGGAAAATATCTTTTATCGGTGCCTGCGTACTTAGGCCTATTATTCGCGCATCACTAGAAAAAAAAGCAAAACGTTGTCTTGTAGGCTTACTTGTTTATAGGGCCGAAATTCAGGGTACTTTTTCAAAATCATTAAATTAGCACAATTAGCCTTTTTTTCGTCAAACTTAGAGTAACAGATACGTTTAATCACAATTATGTTTGTTTATTGTGTTGTTTTGTACATTTCCTGTTTGCGCGCACCTGTTGCAACTGCACTTACTGCAGAACTAGGTGAAAAAATAACCCTTTATCTAGTTATAATAGCTTGTCGTAAAAGGCGACTGATAGTGATTTGAACTGATGGTATAAACCAAGCACGTAAAACATAAACCCCGACCTTAAGGGACCTATTGACAAAAGTACCGATTGTACTAATCTGGATATAGGTTATTTGTACTTCCAGTTGGCTGTTTTTCTTACATCTGTAACAGAGTGTGAAGATAAAAAATGTCTTGAAGGGCACTTAATCCACATGTGTGACCATTCCACGGAGATTTTCGTTGCATTTACAAAGGAAACAAAAATATATTGGAGTGCGAGAACATTCTATAGATTTCTGCAGAGGGCGGAGAATGGACAATGGGCAAACTCTACTTCAGCCAACAAAAACCCTGACTTGCGGAAGCCTGATCCTAAAATACCAACTCAACCGGAGCTCACAGCAGATAATTCTCTTAAACCACCATTTTTGTAAATATATTTTTAAACAGTAACAAGAATAACAAGCCAGGAAAACAAAACAAAAATTCATCCGAGCTGAGACGGTTGGTTCCTCGTAAAAGGTCTGCCCATGAAAATTTCGTTCATGGCTGCATGCTATAACTTGCGTACTAAATCACACAAATGAACACTATCAAATACAAATTAGTACGGTTAAAAAATAAACCCAAATTAAACTAGAAGATAATTAATATATAGTGTTCTTTTCTATGTATCTTGTTTTATATTTTATTACAGACGATCCTTACAATCCTTCACAATCATAACATGTACATTGTCAAGACTACAAGGTAAACTAATGACAAACAAAATCAGTACCACTGTATGCGCAACACAAATACAACTGCACTAAATGTCAGATAGACTCGGTAAAATTGATCTAAATGTCATATAGACGCAATGCAAATTAAACTGCCGTAAATGTCAGATAGACTCAATAAAAATGCAATTGCTATAAATGTAACATAAACGTAATACAAATGCAACTGCCATACATGTCAAATAGACTCAATACAAATGCAACTGCACTAAATTTCAGATAGACTCAGGCAGAAGAGACGATGAAAAGATGACATCAAGGAGTAGACCAGCTTGTTTCTTGCAGAATCCCAGATTGCGGCGCACCGAGACGAATGGCATAAAATCATCCAACTGTCAAAAAATGATGCCCCAATGACCCTCACTCGTGTTATGGGATAGGTGATGGTGAAACTTTCATAAAGCATTGTACTATACATTACACAAAAATCTACTTATAGATTGTATCTTGTGGCCTTATAATTAAATTGACATTGTTTTGTTGTTTTTCTTTTTAGTTAATTGTATCTGCCAACTTTAGAACTACGCCACTGGTGATGGTAATTTTTTAAAAATAAGTTTAGCATTCTTTGACAAAATTATTATGTATAAAATAACATTTTAACAAACATTATAAAAATACGATAAAATGTTTCAGTAAATTTATCAACTTAACTTATCATATTTTTAATTATTCTTGTTGCAATGTCTTTGTTACCCGCTAATTTTAAGACTACTGCATTTCTTTCCTTTTTTTTTAAAAAAAAGGAATTTTTGACAAACAAATTACGTTGCAATGATAAACAAAATACTCGTGATCGCCGAGGACTTGACTGAAGAATGTGTGACCTTTGCTAGACCGATGAAAGGATCGATCATATTTATCTTGAACACTGCGTGGATTAATGTGAGAATGAGTTATGTCCACGGGGATATCAGTCTATCAATAAAATGATCTTATTTTTTTTATTAGTTAATATTTTACTAATATTTTTTTTCGTATTGATCTACCATATATTTCTTTGCTCACGAGACTTGTATAAAAAGAAGCCAGCCAACCAACTACAGGCCAATCTCACTGACTTGTGTGTGTTGCAAGCTTTTTGTACAGATTGTCAGATCGGAGATCTCTAGCCATCTGAATAAGAACAACATTTTTACTGTTTTTTTTTGTAAAAAAAAAAAGAGGTCTTGCGAGTCCCAGATCGTCGTCACAGTTGACAATCTATCAGCAGTAGTTGACTAGGCTGGCCAAACCGACATCATCCTATTGGATTTTTTTATGGTCTATGATAAAGTCCCTCATCAGTGTCTCCTCATCAAGCTGAATTAATACGGGCTTGGTAGTTGGGCCCACACTGTTCTTGATCTTCATCAATGACGTGGTAGACAGGTTCCAAGCCTAGGTACGACTCTTTGCAGACGATACCATCATGTATACTCCCATCCAGAACCCAAATAATGCAATCAATCCATCTAGAGGACGACCTCATTAGGTTGGAGACCTGGGAATCGAAATGGCAAATTGCGTTTAACGTCGATAAGTGCTACCTGCTCTCTTTTTCAAGAAATATAACTAGGATCCCCGTCAGCTATTACTAACATGCCTTACACAGTCAAACTCTGAGAGAGTATCAGATGCTAAGTACCTGGGGGAGCTTATCAAAGAAACCTTTACTGGGGCGAACATGTTATATCTATTGTTATCAAATCTAACAGATCCTGAACAATAAACAATATTTATTAGCCATTGAATTCATTGTTGCAATAAAGGTATAGGCAAGTATAACCTTAGTAGATTTAATAAAATTATATCAAAACAATAATAATTATAATAAGTCCATATGAACCACAAAGATCCATACCCCTTGCTATAAGAGTTTAGCTCGACCCAGCCTGGACTACGCATCAACTGTGTGAGATCCCCACCAACAACATCTGATATCTAAACCAGAGATGACCTTACGACGTGAATCGCGTTGCATTCTACAGGACTACGTCATCAAAACTCCAACTTGAGCCCCTAAAATTAATTAATTAATTGGTCATTTATATAGCGCCTCATTTATAAAACACCGCAGAACGGTAGACAAAGCCACGATGATGTGCAAGATCATGAATAACCACAAGGGCATGTCCACACAGACAGGTCCCATCCAACAAATGTACCGCTCTACCAGAGGTCATCATCTCAAACTGCTTGTTTCACACGCACGCACCGACGTTTACAAATATCCTTTTTTTTTTCATATTAGACTGAAACTCATTAGTCAAAGTCTACATCATTGCTCCTACTGTGCCGACTTCGCAATCATCACTTAAGTGTTGGATTAGCAAAGGAAACTTCGTCTTCGGCTTAAGCTTAAATCTCTTGTTGTATGTTATAAATATTATCATAGACTATAATATACATGGACCGCTTGCTTTATTATTTCTGCTATATGATGACTCGAAACACAGATTTTCTGAATTCCTGATTCTAAATAAAGTAGTTGCTATAAAGTAGTTGCTATATTAGTTCAGTTTTATTTAATCGCTATGATTAAGTAAAATTAAAATCGAAAGTTTTATACAGCGGAAACATTTATAGATGTGTTGTATGCGCACTGAAAAAGAATATAAGGAATAATAGGCCTACAAGTATTCATTTAAAGTCGAAAATATGCGATTTAATAAAACGGAAATTGTATAGCAACTATTTTATTTAGAATCGGGAATTACAAAACAAGAAGATAAGAGTAAAAAAACAACTAAAGCAAGCGGTCCATATAGTCTATGATATTATAAGTAATAGTGCACACTTTTGATCCCAGAACATTTGGCCCCTGCATTTTGACATTCGACATTATGACAGTAGATAATGTACTTAATAAATATATAAGTGTAGATTCAAATTGGTACATTTTATCAGTAAAATTAACAAAAAAAAAATCATTAAGGTTTTTTAAAATGAATAATACCGTTGTGTATTGTCGAGATAATGCACAAGTGACAAATCTCAATTCATATCGCCTCACGTCGTGTTTTCTGTGCATCAATTCATCTATAATATCATCTAGATCAAAGGTTCTCAACCTTTTTCGGCTCACCGCCCCCTTTTAAAAATATTTCCGCTCGACGCCCCCCCACCCCCCTCACCCCAACTTTCTTTTATCACACAGTTGTGCTTTTTCAGAAGTAGCCTACATCGAAGAACTTAAAGTGGAGTTTTCTAATCAAAGGCAAGTCTTTCAAATTGATGGACACATTTTTTCATACAACCTTCTTAGATGTAGACCTTTTTTTTAAAGTGGAGGAATATTGGCAATTGTAAAATGGAGCCAATGGAATTTTAAACATTTAAAAAATGGGCAACCAAATGTGCCCATTTGCGGAAAAAAATCTGTAAGGAAGCTGCTTGGGATAGTCATCTGCTATTCTAAACTGCTTGGCATTTGCTCATTTACTTTCAGCTGTTGGTTCAAATTACACATGTGAACAGATTTTATTGCACATCAAAGCTGTTTTAAGCATACAAAGATGTCACCTACACTTGACCAATCATTAATTAATACAGACTAATTACATTAACATGAGTTTTTATGCTCATTTTCTTTATTAAAAACATACATAAAAATAATTATAAAACAAATTTATTTGTATAGTTAATTTAGATATATAAGAGACTTATTTAATAGCACTATATTAAGTAATTTCTGTAATTATTAATGTTTAAAATATTAACAACAAACAAATAAAGCAGTTAATGTTTATTTACAACTGTTTATTTTTTTTTTTTATATTCTAATAATTAAATCTTAATGTTAAATGTATATAAAGAAATAATAATAATCAGTAATATTTGTTTTATTACAAAGCAAAACTTGTTCGGCATCACTATTGATTCAAATGTGGAAACATTTTTTTTTAATTAAAGGGAGATAATTAGCCCGTTTAATTTGAGCTAATATTTCTAATGTTTTTTTTTTTATATCTAACAAAATTAATGGCTTACAATGTATAACGTTGAAATGATAAAACTGTAAAAATTATTGAAAATTATATCAACATTATAGGACTAAAAAATGTATATGTATATTTCTAAGCATTACCACAACTACTCAGATTTTATGATTACTATGTATCTATACCGATCAACGATATCGTTGTGATGTTATCTAATGGTATTTAATTTACTAACATAATATAGAAGTTCGGATTGTACTAGATTTTAACCCTTATTTTATTTTACTGCCCCTTTTTTTATTGTCAAATAAAATTGTAAGGGGTAAAATTTTCCATTGGAAAATTGATTGCAAGGGTGGGAGAATTTATCGAAAAACCAATTATATACGAACTATTACCCTTTTATTTATGTCTATGGACAGACAGATTATAGCATGGACATAAAAATAGAAGTTACCCAGGGCCGTCATTAGGATTGTGAGGGCCCTGTTCCCAAATTTATATGGGGCCCTCCTGGCCTCGTCTCTGCCTTCCACATACCTCAGAAGAAAAATGCTGTTAATGCATGTTACATTGTGTAAAATCATAAATACATTGCATGTCTCGCTTAGCTTGGTTGGACTGGAGAGCTGCTTAAAATTGTAGGGGAATAAATGCATTTTATTTGACATTTTCAACGAAAGAATGGGGACGTCACTATACAAATATTTGTGGGATGTGTGGGGGCCCCTTTTTATGTGGGGGCCCCTGTTTTAATGGAACACGTGGAACATGCCTAAATACGCCTCAACAGGGTCACTAACTTATATAATAACGTGAAAAGCAAGATTACATGGCAGCGGCTTAATATTTAATTTTTAATGTAAAAAAAAAATTCGGACACTCATTTGGGGGCTCCCCTCATGTGGGGGCCCGGCAGGACTTTCAAATTTGGACCCTCCCCTTCCCTCACCCTAGCTACGCCACTGCGTTTTGCTATTGTAGTAAAGCTCTAGTTTTTTTTATTAAAAAAAATCGTTAAAACGTAAAGGGGGCACAAAGATAAAAGGTAGGTATAGGAAAGAGTGACTAGATTGGAATGTTATAACAAGTTTGATGGTGTCCATGTGGTTTGCTTCATACTATATCATGGATAAGGATTATAATGCATACAATTTATAACATTCGAAAAAATATTTTTTGAAGTTTAGCACAAAAATCAAAATAATTTTATGAAATAAAAGTGTGTCTTGTTCTTCGAGTCTGCACTTATTGTTAAGTGCATTTTATTATTTATTTTGAAAAAATGAAAACCTCAAGAATGCATTTATTGCATTTTCCTGACGGTTTCATTTTTATGTCCCACTCTATTCTTTCCAAAAATTTGTAATTCGTATCTTTCAATTATTATTTTTAAAAAGACACAATCGGCAGCAGACTAAATAATAGAATAAAACATATTTTTAACAGATTTATGTAGCCAAACGTTTTATACTTTAAAAGTAGCCATATTTTTTTTTTTTTTTTTAATTTAGCGTTTGATCATGAAGAATTTTTTTCTTACTAACATTTAACAAAAAATGAAATCAATAATAATTATATCAGTATTTTATTATCTTGTACAATTGCACCGTCACAGCGAGAGACACATACAATTCATTATCAGTGAAAAACTGATTAAACCGCAACCATTGATCAAAATATCCAATAGTGAAAAAGAAGGGAGGTAATATGAAAATATGTATCTGTAACGTTTATATTAATCTTAACTCCCTTACAACGTTGTTATTTTCTTAAGTATAAATAAAAATTGAACGCACGAAAGAATATAAAAGCTTTTATTGCAAATGTATATAGTACTGTATAAGTACAGCCTATCAATGTTTAGTATAGTGTCATATACTGGTGGTTTCCAAGTATTTAAAAGTATTTTAAAAAAAATGCTTATTCCCCCCTCTTTTTCTCCCTACACAAGATTTTGTGGGCGGGGCTTATTTTTCATTTCCTTGACTTTTAGTACGAAGGCGAAAGATTCTTGGTAATTTTGTAATTCCATGTTGACCTCAAATTCTTGGAGTGGCTAGGAATGGTTTATTGTTTTTGCATGAGGGAGTTCCTATCATTTTTTTTATGAGTTTCGTAATGAAAGGCCTACCATTATTTTCACCCCTCCTAGTAATACGACTGTCCCCGGCACCACTTTAATAGTATTTAATGATTTGTTTGTCTGAAAGGCAGGGAGTTTCGAGATAATTTCTTTTGAGGACGCTTGTACTTACTTACTTACTGCCCATAACGCCGTGGGCGCATAGGGCAGCAACAAAGTCCTTCCATCTTACTCTGTCACGTGCGACAATTCTAATCGTACCCCAGGAGTGACCAAATTCTTTTAATTCCTGCTCCACTGTTCTGCGCCAGGTTACTTTTGGCCGACCTCTCTTTCTTTTCCCTTCTGGAGTCCAGTGTAGTGCTGTCTTGCAGATGTTCCCTTCCTCTCTTCTCAATACATGGCCAATCCATCGCCAACGCCTTTTCATTATGATTGTGCCCATGTCTTCGTGGTTGGATTGGGACATTAATTCTTCGTTGGTTATTTTCGTTGTCCAAAATATTTTCTAAATCTTCCTGAGGTTTTTCGTGTGGAAAATGGAGTGCTTCACAAGGTCCTGTTGTGTCATGCGCCAACATTCTGCACCATATAGAAGGACAGGAAGCACTCAGCTGTTATATAGTTTTATTTTCGTTCTGGTAGTATATGTACAGGATTTCCAGATGTTGGTCATGTTATAAAATGCAATTCTTGCTTTGTTCAGTCTGTTCTGAATATCTTCTTTGCTTCCTCCATCTGATGTGAGTGAGCTTCCTAGGTATGTGAATTTTTCTGAGTTAGGAAGATCCTTATTGTCTACTTTGACTGGAATCATAGTAGTGGTATTTAGCACCATGATTCAGATTTCTTATGATTTATTTTTAGTCCAACTTGAGAACTAAAATTATTTAGTCTGTCTGTTTTGGCTTGCATTTGCTGATAGGTGTGAGACAAAAGTGCAAGGTCATCAGCATAGTCTAAATCCTCGAGTGTTGATAACAAAGTCCATCTGATACCATTGTATCTCACTTCTGTTGTGTTTTTCATCACCCAGTCAATTAGTATGTTAAACAGTAATGTGGACATCACGTATCCCTGTCTCACCCCTGTCCTCACTTCGAACCATATGTTGCTACCTTTCATGCAGCAGCTGTAGTTACTGTAAAAACTCTTGATCAGCTGTACCATGTGAGCAGGTATTTTATATGCTCTCAGAATGCGCCACAGACTGTCTCGGTGAACACTGTCGAATGCCTTTTCGAAATCAATGAAGTTGATATAATGTTGTCGTTGCCATTCTGTACATTGTTCTATGATGTTTCGTAGAGCAAAAATCTGTTCTGTGCAGTTCCTCCCTTTTCTAAAACCTGCTTGCTCTTTTCTAAGAATGATGTCGACAGCTTCGTAAAGTCTCCCGATGATCACCTTGGCCAGTATTTTGCTTGGGATTGACAGAAGCATAATGCCACGCCAGTTATTGCAGTCACTAAGTGCACCCTTTTCGGGGATTTTGATAATTATTCCTTTAGTCCAGTCTTCTGGTACGTATGCTTCCACCCACATTTTTCTGAAAAGTGGCTCCAATATATTAGCTGCTGTCTCTGCGTCAGACTTAAATAGTTCAGTGATCAAGTTATCGGATCCTGGAGCTTTATTGTTTTTTAGTGATTTAATGGCATTTACAATTTCTTCTTTTGTAGGTGGTTCTACATTGATGTCCAATTCCGTCTGTACATCCAGAATTACTGCTTCTTACAATGGTGGTTCTCTAGTATAAGTACAGCCAGTCAAAGTTTAGTATAAGGACAGTCAGTAAATGTACAGTATAAGTAGAGTTAGTCAATGTAAAGTATAAGTACAGTCAATCAATGTTTAGTATATGTACAGTCAGTAAATGTACAGTATAAGTACAGATAGTCAATGTAAAGTATAAGTACATCCAGTCAATGTTTAGTATAAGTACAGTCAGTAAATGTACAGTATAAGTACAGTTAGTCAATGTAAAGTATAAGTACATCCATTCAATGTAAATTATAAGTACAGCCAATCAATGTTTATTATAAGTACAGTCAGTAAATGTACATTATAAGTAAAGTTAGTCAATGTAAAGTAAAAGTACAGGCAGTCAATGTTTAGTATCAGTACAGTCAGAAAATGCACAGTATAAGTACAGTTAGTCGATGTAAAGTATAATTACAGCCAATCAATGTTTAGAATAAGTACAGTTAGTAAGTGTACAGTATAAATACAGTTAGTCAATGTATAATATAAGTACAGCCAGTCAATGTTTAGTATAAGTACAGTCAGGAAATGTACAGTATAAGTACAGTTAGTCAATAAAAAGTATAAGTACAGCCTATCAATGTTTAGTATAAATACAGTCCATAAATGTAGAGTATAAGTACAGTTAGTCAATTGTTACGTCCACAATTCCCTTGTGGTCAGAGCCGTGAAGATATCGTTGATAATTCTCGTTCGTCCTAGGGTAGACTTTGGTTATTATTATTTATATTTCAGTATTACACGAACTCTCCTTATGGTCCTGGGAACAAACTCTGAATTTGCGTTCTAACAGTTCCTTTCCTTGACGTTGTAGTTGTAAATACATATTACAGTATTGTAAACAATGAAACAAAAAATAGAATAGTAACTTGACGAGGAAGCTTCAGAGTAAAGGTTGTGGACAATTTAATTCTGGTGGTAAAGTATATACAATAGATGTAGTATTTACAGCATTAATAGAATAGTGCCAACACAAGCGTCCATAACAAGCTCAAAGAAAAGTATCTACAAAACTAACTCTTTGCAAAAACTCTGCAGAAACTGACTGCTTTGAAAGACAGCGCGAATCATTAAATACTCTCTTAGTAGTGCGGGGGACAGACCTATCACTAGGAGGGGTGAAAATAATTACAAAACTCATAATTAAAATGATAAGAACTCCCCCGTACGAGAATAATAAACTATTCCTTGCCATTCTGCGAATTTGAGGTCTGCTTAAACACGGAATCCCAAGATTACCAAGAATATTTCGCCTTCGTTATTAAAAATCAAGGAAATGGAAAAACTAAGCCCCGCCAACAAAATCTTGCGTAGGGAAAAAGAGAGAGGGGGGAATAAGTAAAGTGTGTTCCAATATTTGAAATTACCAATATGTGACAGTATACATCAATCATACAATCGCATAATAAAATTTAAAAGGAAACACATTATTTCATTGTGTCCTTCGTTCTATTTATTTTCTGCTTTAAACAATTAAACGCTTTCTCTTAGCCAGATGAATTCGAGATTTGTTCATTTATTTTATTACATGTATATCTAGTTTCGCTTTTTACATTATAAAAAAAATTAAATACAACTCCATCAATGTATAATATTCAATATCGGGGTGACCGATCTGAGATCGGTCTTTATAGGGTGAAATTAATAATAGTGTTAGAATATTTGATACATATCTTTAACATCAAAGATCTTTAAAACAATAGAGAAATTGTAAACAATAAGATACATGCATATAATTTAGGCTACTATTTACAGGGAGTATATTTAATCAGGTATGGGCCTACAAATGTATTTTGTAGTCATCTCTTTTCTTTTTCATTACAATATCTATTGTAATCTGCTTTAAGGGCTCTCAAAAGAACAATTACTTGGTGATATAATTTAATTAATGCCCATTGATAAGCTGTTATTAGTAGAACAACTCAATCTTCAATGATATTCTTTATGACTAATCAAAATTGCAGAGCATAACAGTGAACAATAGCCACAACATCTTCAAAGTGTTCACCGTAGTCTCTATTCAAGCCTGGAAACGAAGAGGGTAGAATAATACGTTCACCAATATCAGCATTATTCTTTTCTTCCAGATCTTGAAGAAAACGGGTGACTCCTATGTATTTGTCAGATTATAACTTCTTTTGATTGTTCTTGATCTACTGAATACGATCGCGTTCCCATCGAACGTACGTATCCACGAGATACTGCTGAAAAAGCAGGCCTCCAAAATGCAGGGCATTGAATTTAATTTCTCGCATATCAGGAACCACACACAGTCAGCTTGAGAATGTAGGTTTTTGGTAAGATGGGATGGAAAAGCAATACGGTACTGGGCCATTTCAAAGCGCGTAAGGTGTTGTCGGCTCGCATAAGGCAACAGAGAAGCCTAATCTCCCTTTAGAAAAAAAAACAGCGGGTAAGTAAAAGGCTCTACGCGGCTGTCTAAATTCTTCAAAGTAAAATTTTTTTGGACACGCTTATGAACCACCATTTCCTTATCTGGATTGATTTTATCTGATTTTAATGTAACGACAGTACATACTTCGCCGGACAAATGTGCATGTCCTTCTTCAGTAGCATGACGGTTGGCATTTTCTTCCACTTCTCTCATCATCATAAAAGTTTGTGCAAGAGAGTTGCTTGATCTAATGATTTGTTCCAATGAATTAATTATAGATTGACTGATTTCACGATTGAGGGGATGTATAAGTTACTCGGTGACGGCGTCATCTGAATCTAAGAAGTACATCTGTCCATATTGTGGACTTTATTTATCCTTAACATTTTGTGCTGGATTTACTGTCATATTCATCTTCTTGTAGACTTGTCCTGCTGCTAGGAAGCTGTAGATTCCGTGACTATTGATTGTCCTGTCGTCATCTTCGTTAAACGAAGCCAATGCGGAACATGAATTTAAGTTCCTTATCTAGTGGTTTTTTCCTCCGCTTTCTTTTTTCTTCCAATTGTCTTTCTCGTTCTTTTGCAGTTTCTTCCTCTAATTTTTTTGTCCTACGCTTTCTTTGATAATCCAATCTCGTTTCTGTCTCATCTATAGTTTCATTTTCTAGTTGCTGTAATCTACACATTTGTTTATTCTTTAATTGTTGTTAATGCAACTTAGCTAGGCTGCTCTGTTTGGTTTTACATTTGTATCCACTGAATCATTTATATCCGAAGTCATGCAAGAAATAATTTTTGAAATAGTGTCTGCTTCTGCACTATCATCAGCAGTGGCCTCACATAGGGGGGGGGTGAAGCAGAGGGGGCATATGCTCGGGGCTACACTTCTAGGGGGGTGGTGGTGGCAGATATTACCTAAATATAGTATTAAATTAAGCAGTTACAGTATGCAAGTGTGCGTCGCTGAAACTTTTGCCCTGGGGCGCTACATAGGCATGTGTCCATGCCGTTCTCTTTTTCAAGTTTAAAATATAATTATTCTTTTTTCGTCTGCCATGCATTTTCCTGAAGTTGTAAATGTTATAACTTTAAAGACTGTATAAATTACTTACCATCATAACTATGCAATTAACTATATAAGTTTTAATGTATTCCACAACTTTAATAGTACTCTAATTGTTTGATGTATCGGTAAGGGTTAGGCCCTAAATCAATTTGGACTCTTTCAATCATAATATAAACTATCAAACTAATCTTACCCCATCTTATCTTATACATTATAGACGCTCCTTCTATAAAGAAGATTATTGCGTCCTAGGCTCATCCGTGGTCCGAGTCTAGTCTGGCATTTGTTTTATCTATTTATTTACAATTCAATCAACCAGTGCACAAAGAAATTAGTTTTGAACATAAATTAAATACACATTTAAACGATAGAAAAAAGGTATTGATAATAGATTTAAATCTTACCCATCTCAGAAACATAAACTATTAAGTGTATCCGTGAATATAAATAATAATATCTGTTTAGAAGAATGCATCGCCACAAATCGTAAACAGGTGGTGTATAGAGCATGTAGGTAGTTAAAAGATGTTTACAAAAGCTCACTTTCAGTTTAAAAGAAGCATATTAAAAACTAATTGGAGCGCAAAATACAAAGTTAAAACATAACTTAACTTTTTTTTTTATTGATGATACAATGCCATGCTGATTTTATTTCATTGCGCGGCGAAAATGGTAACGATTTAAATGCTTTAAAACGGGAATTACCGAAACGCGGATACTAAATAAAAGTCGTCTTGGCTATGACGTCATAAGAGTTGTATTGAACGCGATCGCGCTATATGGGGAATCCAATGACATGCTTTTTTTTTCTTTTAGCCCAATTTAAAATCTATTTTTAGAAATGGTCAGTGGTTTTTCCAAAAATTGAGGGTCAAGCAGTGGTTCAAATGAAATGAGATTGATCTAAAACGCATTTTCTCACCAGAATACATCAATAGGACAGTTTTCGCGAAAATCGTAGGGCCCGTTTTCGAGAACGCTGACACAAACACACAAACAAACAAACAAACAAACCCACAAATAAATATACCCCCAATTTTTTCTCGTTTAATATTATTAGATTTGCATTTATTTCATGAAAACGAATGCATAATTTTCATAAACGTCCTGGCTAGGTCTATATGTTAAATGGTCTGAAACGAGTTTAAATATTATATCAAACTTACACTATATATTATTTAAATAATCATACAATTTACAGCAATATAAAACCATTCGTCCAACATAGAAAAGAAGTGGATCTATACACATTTTGAAAAAAAAAATTTCTGCACATTTTTAGAATTACTATAAATGATAAATTACTATTAGAATATGTTATGATTTAAAATGGTTTATATATTATATAACACATATAAAGAGGTAGAGAAAACATTTTAAATTTTTTCAGTAGGTATATAAGGGCTTAATTCGAACCTATATTGAACTAAAATATACAATTAACATTTATCATAATTACGCCATGAGAATATTCAAGCGGAATGACAACGGAAAACCATAATATAAATATAAAATATTTATTTTCTTAAATGTGATACTGCCATGTCTGTCAGAATGAAACAATATTTCGACAATTTAATTGTCAGTATTTACATAGGTCTACATATCACCTTTAAGACGTATCATTACTGGAGTTCATGACTGTAAGGATTAAAAGACGTAGGCTTAATTGTCAGTATTTACATATGTCTAAATATCACCTTTTAGACTTATTATTACTGGAGTTCATGACTATAAGGATTAAAAGATGTAGGCTTAATTGTCAGTATTTACATTTGTCTAAATATCACCTTTTAGACTTATCATTACTGGAATTCATGACTGTAAGAATTAAAAGATGTAGGCTTAATTGTCTGTGCTTACATATGTCCAAATATCACCTTTTAGACTTATCATTACGCGTGATAAAGTAAATGCTGACCACATTATCTCCCAGTGTGCTGTGGTTACAAACACTGGTGAACCGTACTTCACTAGCCCTAAGGATGCAAATGACCTAAAAGGGTCATTATTATTATTATACTATTACTAGCAGTGTTAAGGAAAAAATTCAATTAGCCAATAAATATCCTCACTTTCAAAATATTACAAATTATTTACAAAATTATATGGCTTATTATTTTTTTTTTGGTTTTATGTTTTTAATTCACCTTTTTACTAATACTTAGAAATGTTCCATCATTATATTTGACAAGATGTTATGAATTTAACAACCAATAATTACTAGCTAGACTATGTCAAACAATGTCTAGTAGTAAGAATTTAAAGATTTTAAAATATTTAAAAAAGGAATTGCATTTATTATCTTAACATATTTTTTTCAAAGCTTTCAACTTTTTATATTGTCTATATTAATACATACGCTACTTCTCTAAAGAAGTATATTGCGTCCTACGCTCATTCGTGGTCTGAGTGTAGTCTTGCATTTGCAAAAAAGAATAGAAATTAATAGAGCCCGAGTTCTGGCCATATGCAATAGATTTATTAAAGTTCATGCGTGTCGAATATGGTTGCCGAAGATGGCCAAAGTTGTTAGCCGAACACGATACGCTTTCAACCCGAACGTTGTGTGCTTGCTGGGCCTATTGACGAGTCTAAAATCTTATGCATGCATACATTTTGGATTACACATCACTTCCAATCCTATTCGCTAAATTGGATTTAAGAAATGGCTCCCTTCTGCGTTGCTGGTTGTGTGTACGTGCGAGTGAGGCAAAATGTTAAAGAGTTACATTTCCCGGAGTATATTAAAGTTTTACCGTAAAATGCAGGATTGTAAAATTGACAAAAGTGAGACTTATTTTAATGATAAACAATAAACAGCAAAAGAATATAGAGTCTTAGGTTTAGACTTAGAAACGGTTTCCACTGTAAGCAAACCAAAATGAAACCGGGAGCTCAAGATGCACTTGAAACATGCCGAAAAGATAATTAGACGATTATTTACGGAAATAAGGCGGAAATGCATTTTAATCCGAATTGCCTTTTTAAGACTTGTCAATTGTAAAAAATATGTTTTTCTGTTTAATTATTTATGTTTTAAAGTAGTCTTCAGCGCCAAAAATATCGCTGTTTCTATATCTTTCCCAAGTTTCATTTTGAAAAGTTTCGGTGTCAGCTATTTTCCATTTGGTCCTTTGAACAACTACTATTTTATTTTACATCCCTTTTGAAACGTATTATGTATTTCCCATCGTTACATGATATTTATCCTTGGGGAAAAAAAAAATTTAAAGTTGATGACAACCTTTTCGAAAGGGTGGGTCCTAAAGCTAAATAAAGATCGTTATCCCCCCCCCCCACCTCCTTACGGTTGACAAATTATTTGCATGAAACGAACACGTTAACAGTAAATGCGTGACTGGTAACTGCCAGTCATTACAGCTTGCATATATCTATTTCTCAGGGCTAACCAATCAGGATGAAGAATATTTTCCCTTAAATTGGGCGCAACGGCAGCATAAGCTTCAGTTTTCTGTTGTATTCAGATGTATAGGCCTAGTAAGTTTGTAATTTACATAAGTACTTATCTCTTTATTTTCATGCTATAAGTTTTTATGTTTGCGTTTTAGATGAGTTAGAAATTAGAAAGCTTTAAGGCCTAAATAAAAAGTTTTTCATAAAAAACTTTTACAATTTAACTAAATGGTATGATTTCTTGATATTCGTTTATTAGTACCTATAATATACTTTAGTTTTATAAACTTCAAAAACATTTTACTTTCAGACAAGTAGAGACTTGACTTCAAAATTCACAAAACATCACGTCAAATAACTGTATAAATTTGTTTTATAGAACAAAGAGTTTACTTAAGTTTTTCATTATTTATTTAAAAACTATTTACATTAAATATAAAAACAATTATGTTTATAAGCGGTAAAAAATGTCCTTAGATAAGGCAAAGATTAGCTCATCTCACTGCGTAAACTTAAAATATTGAATAGACATAATATATTAGGTAATGATGTTCCGTGTATTTAGATTGGTAGATATCGACAAAAAAAATGCTCATATTATTTCTTTACTAGGTTCAACAACCCAAACTAAATTACGGCTATCAAGTTTTAAGTGTGAACAGGTAAGATTGTTTTTATTATCGTTAATTTATGAATTAAGATAGCTAGGACATGTAAGAAAAAGGAGTCCAGGCAGAATCCCTAAGGACCTCTTATATGGAAAATTGGCATCTGGAAAGAGGAAAACAGGTTTCCCACGCCTTCGCTACAAAGATGTCTGCATGAGGGACATGAGTGCAGCCAGAATAAGCACAAGTGAATTGGAGGAGAAGGCAGAGGATCGGTCCACTTGGCGCACTGCTGTCAAAGAAGGGGTTAAAATAGCAGAGGAAAGTAGAATGGTGGAGACCATAGATAAAAGGGCTAGAATAAAGGCGAAGAAAATAGAATCCACGGAACACGTGTGCAAAGGCTGTAAAAAAGACTGTCACTCAAGAATAGGCCTGCTCAGCCACACGAGGAAGTGCAACCTCGAACCACGGTGATGCACTGTGTATTTCTCCTGATTCTTTTCTCTGCAATCTATGATGCAAGGGTAAACTCTGCTACCCGAGTTCCCTCTTGCACAGTTGATCGTCAGGTAACGCGGTCCTAAGCAAAATCCTCCCATGAGTTCCTTTTAGCAGACGTCTCAAACCTGCTGAGTAGCCAACGCAGACATCACAATTGTTAATATGCTGAATATGCCGCACGACTTACTAGGGCGAATGCCTTGATCAGATCTCAGTAGGCATTGGAGGACGTTTTTGTTGTTCCCTGCATGTTTCTTGCAGTTATCGGAGTAATGTCCCGAAAGTCGAATTGAAATCATGGGTAGACGTGTGATGCCAGAGTTTACAGGCATGCCGGAAACATTATTGCCATTTCATTGCCTACAATGTTGATGACTGGTAGGTAAATGTCGTTGTTGTTGTCACTGCAGTCTTCTTTAAGATGTCGTTAAGATTGTGACCATATTCCCAGAAATAACAGATGAAGTTCAGCCGAGGCTTCAGTGGTGTTAATCTGCATTAGGTTGACCCAGTACTGATAGTTCTGAAATTCTATCTAATCTAGAGCAGAGCGAGGGCTGACATTCTGTGTTGAATAATTTTCTAGGTAGTACTCCAGGCAAGAGTTGTAACTGTTAACCTTTTCACTGTTCACCACACCTGTCTTTGACTTCAGTTTGGTAGACATTATATGCCTTCATACAATTTGTTTTGCATCTCTCTGATCGGCAGCCGATTGATTGCTTCCGTAAGGATTTATCAAAAAGGTGTTCGTGAAAAAACTATAGTCATCCGAGCCCAATGTATGTCGGTTCTTAGGTTTAGCTGAGTATACGAGACTGTTGCAGTTAAGAAAGCCTATAAAAGTTTCCTATTTGCCATAGTCACATATTTTACCAGTATGCTTCAAAACAATAAACTTCGATGTCCCTTCTTCCATTGATAGTGACATAAATGTTATTTTGCCTAGTTGAAGTCATGTGGCATCAATATCTTCTGTGACAAACTCGTTTGCATTTGTTTCAAGTGGCCTGGTGGCGTCAATATCTTTGAGTTATGATTATTAAGAGCAGACAGAGGCTATCTGTTTAGTTGCGCCATATTCTCTGATATGTCTTATGGCGCATGTATATGCCTTATTGCCAGTTGATCTTAGAGTCATAAAATGGTTTTGTAATCAGTTCCATTACAATGGCGCTAGATAGTCACGTGTATCCCACTTAGCAGTGAGGTAGATACGTGTTATGAGGATACTGGACAAGTCTGAGAGCCTGGTGATGATGAGATCAAGATAGTGCCATTCTTTGGAGCGTTGGTGTCTCCATGACATTTTGTGAATCTCTTTGCAGTTGAAGTATGTGCTAGTTACACAAATGGTATGAACGCTACTTAGTATAATTAAATGTTGATCATTTTTTGTTTATATTTCCCATACATGGTTTGCTAATAACAAAGTGCCAAGAAGATATTAACTCTAATATCTGGGGAGACATGATATTATCAAATCAAGTGCCTCATAATGTGGTCGTTGTTCATTCTTTAGAACAAAGAGCTAGGGCGTACAGGTTGAGGAAATGTGCGGCGCCTGATGCTGTTGATATTGTTGTTAGATCCTCAGTGTCTGATGCCACTTGTACAATGATTGGCTATGAGTTTTGGAAGGCAAAATACAACTACATGCTGCTTTCGTCATTATGTGGGACGTTCCTTTGAATCACTAAATTTGACTTTATGTTCCAGTTCCATATTCTTAAGATTTTAATATTTAAATTTAGTCTGCATAGTTTCTTCGCAAGGATTGCAATCTTTCTAGTGTCGTCAATTGAAATAAAGTAATCATTTAGTCCGAGACATCTCAACTTGTTAGTCGAAATGCTGGAAACTTCGTTTTCTTTTTAAAATTTAGAACAATGCGTGTTTGATGGTTCGCATTTCAAGTTGTTCACTTGGATCCCCGTGCACACACTCGATATAGTGCATGTGAGCAAAGGCAGAGCATTACGTAATTGACTTGAGGATGCCCAACTGGCGGTAAATGCATTGTAAGTCGTTGAGATCTTTTCCAACGACTGAAACAACCCTATGCGCCTGGTTCTACACTACTGGAGCATTGGCCTGGAACCGCAAACTGCCGCTTAACCAAAGCTTCTTTTTATAGGTTAAAAAAATGTGGGTAGCTATGAATTAAAGAATTAATTTCATTTGTGTGATTCATAAAAAGAAATAAAATAGCAATTACATTGTATTAAAGATATATTTGACTATTGTTCATACCTGTAAAACTGTAAAGATACAATTTAGAAAAAAAATAAAGCTTAATTAACTATATTTTTTTCATTCATCATTAAAAACTTAATATATATATTGTTACATTTTTTTTTATATTTCAGTCATCTAAAGTCATTTATTAGAACAATCAAGAAATTCATATTTTAAATCAGGTAATATTTGAATAAATCCTAACCATGGCCAGCCGTAAATCTGTTGAACATACATATAACATTGTAATGGTTGGAAAAACAGGATCAGGCAAAAGTTCTACAGGTAAATATTTTAAATCGAAACGTCTTCAAAGCCAAACAAGATTCCTCATCAGTTACTGCCCATTGCCAGTTAGAAAGTGCACAATTTGGAAACATCACCATAAATATAATAGACACACCAGGATTAATGGACACATCCATGTCTAAGGAAGAAATCTGGGAAAAACTGGTAGAAGCTATAAGTCTTTGTCCAGATGGTTTTCATGCTTTTCTGTTTGTGTTGCAAAGCACTGCAAGATACACGGATGCAGAGATAGAAACTTTAAACATCATACAATCTTTGTTTGGACCAAATTTTATAGACATTTGTATAATAGCTTTTACCTATGGCGATGCATTTGACATGAGCAACGGAGCTATACCATTTGATGATTGGCTAGATGACCAAAGAGGCGAGATGGCAGAATTGATTGCTGCTTGTGAAAAAAGGTGCCTACAGTTTTATAATACCACTAAATATCCAAATTATAAACAAAAACGCCAGGAGAATGTCAGAAAAGTTGTACAACTTATTCAAAGTTATGGAATGATATACACCGATAGAAATTTCGAGGAAATAGAAAAACGTAAACAAAAAATGATGGTAGAATACAAGTTTCCAGAATTAGATGCGAAATATCAGTCGCTATTAAGTCGTATTTCTGCTAAGCTAGAAAATGCATCTGAAACATGGGAAAACTCAAAGATAGATTACATCCAAGATGACATTAAGAAGGTGATGGAACTTATTGAAAATGACGACAAAGATACTGGCGTACTAGAAGAATTTAAAAGCGAAATCTATGGACTTAGTGTGATGGTAGAGGATTTGAGAGGGAAAAAATCTGAAAAACTGGCACAGAAACTCGCCGAATTGGCACAGCATATAAAAAATCGACCAAACACTGATAAGTCTTTTCTTGCAGCTGTAGGCACTTTCTTGACAGGGCTGGCTGTAACTGCCCTAAGCATTGCTGCACCACCAGTTGCTTTAGCTACGTTTTCAACAACGGCCTTAGCTAGCGGCGCGATTACAGTATCAGCGGCGTTAGAAAAAAGAGCATATGATGCAAAGTTAAGGACATTAAAAGAGGAAATTAATGAACTAAAAAAGTAATGAATTTAAATGTTCAAAATTTCAGAGGACTATATATTTATATATTTATATATGTCTAATATTATTAACAAAGAATAACAATGATTTTAAAAAGACCAAAAAATTAATGTCACTTTGACCCTTTATATATAATGCATTTATTCGCACATTAAAAAAATTTTGTAAACGTCAAAGCAATAAAACATTAAGGCTTATGTTGATGTTTTTTCCGACACTTCTAAAATTAACCGAATGCTGACAGTGAAAAAAAAAAAGAAGGGAAGGGGGGTAAGCGAGAGAAATAGCTGTTACCATTTCTTACCTTGCCGTTAAAATATATAAGCTTAATATAATTAGTATAAGAAGAATACCATTAATTCATTCAAAATATACATTAAATATGTACAAAACTGTTATAGGCTACTGTTACTATATAGTCTACATGTTTATCTTTTTTTAACTTTCCATTTTTATCTCTTACTACTCTTTCTACACACACACAGACACACACACACACACATATATATATATATATATATATATATATATATATATATATATATATATATATATATATATATATATATCGTTCTATTTGTGGTAAATGTGTTTAATCTACATAGCTTCACGCCAGAGCCGTCGACTTTCTTGCAAGCAATATAACTTGTTTATACGACTTTAGTTCTTCAGTGTTGTTATAGAACATATTGGTAATGGTAGGTTGAGGGGACAATAATGTATGACTTGGGGCATTCTTGTAAACGGTTATATTCTCTTTTAATTTGTGGGTATAGGTAATGTCCTAAATTTTGAGGGTGTGTTCGGTTTTATCAGTTTAGATGTAAGTTGGGTGTTATCTGTCCTGCTCCTAATAATCCTAGTATTAGCGGGGAAGAAACTTTGAGTGGTTTGGCTTTTTTAGCAAGTTCATTTCAACGCAATACACAACTTGATAGCTTCTTCAAAAAAAACTGTATTTTATCAAGTATAATCTATTATATAAGATAAGATGTTTATACATGTGAACCATATACAATGAATGTATATTTCCTTTTATTAATATGTTTATTATCACTGATTAGCAATTAATATTAATATGCCTTATATAATTTACATCAATGAAATAGTTGGTATTTGATTTCTATTAATAATTCTTCAATACTCATTGTTTTTCTAAATACAATAATTGTTTATTCCTCCATGTCTATTTTTAATATTTCAGTATGTATAGTTGTTTTTATTGTTCTATGTTAAAGTTTTAAATCTTTTATTAACCCTACTTTTTCGGTTTGATGTAAATCAGTGCTATAATTTAAAATCTCTTTAATATAATAAACACATACATAGTGCTTAATAATAAGTATGTCAATATATTATATCCCTGTCATAAAATATTTTTTTTTACAATTAAAAAATATAACAGTTGCTGTCCACACAATCCCCTAATATGCCGTGGTCTCAGAACGCTGCTTCACCAGTGCAATGAACCAATTAGGTTCAACAGGAGAATAGATAGCAAGAACACTGTTTATTGGATTGAGCAGTTTGCTGCAGTGACATATAACGTTGACTTATTAATCCTTTATACTTATACTAGTTTAGACAAAAGTAATGTACAATACTCTACAAACTTTTGTTTCACATGGTTATTGTCCATTATAAAAATGTTATATATTCTGTATAAATAAAATATAGATTTTTTCTATGTTAAAATATTTTTTTTAAGAAAAATGATTTTCCAAGAAATTAATAACTTTCACTTTGTTTTAAAGCGGTTCTACACGATAATAATTTTAGTTGTAGTTTTGCTTATTTATGCTTAAAGTATTATACTAAACCATTATATTTTTAAATCACTTGTAATGGAATCGATTTGTCAATGCTTTTGTAAAATGCATATGCCTTCTCTAAATAAACTAACAAGATTACATTTTCATAGTGTTTATGCCTTCTTCTTACCTCGCTTTCCAATTGTAATTGATCGCTACTCTTTTCTTTCTATTCTCTGCATTTCTTTTTATAGGTAATCTGAAATTTAGCAGATAGAAGAGTTTTATAGAATAGCCTGCTGATATAATGAAAGAAAAAAAACCTGACCAGCATTCCGGTTTTTAAGTCAAGATCTTGTCTGAGATAGAATATTCAACTTAATCTGCTTAAAAACATTTTTTTAAATAACACTTTATAGTAAGCATTATTAAAATATGCTCTTTGAAGGCATTTTAAAACCCTAATTGAACTCATCTGGCCAATATATATGAGTTATAATGATGTTAGACGTAATGGCAGTGTCTAGTGCACGTGTAACAGGACAGCGTTTTCAAGAATGTCTTCAAAATTTATGTTTATTTTTTTTCAGGTTATAATATATTTGAAAATAATATTTCTTTTTATATATAACTAGCCTACATGTATTATCAAATCTAGATTAGCTGTAAATAAAAATGTTGATGTAGACGCAGAAATACTTTATTTGATATATTTATTACTTTTATTAGTTTATACAAGAAACAACAAAGAGCAGAGAACTAAAGAGGTTGAGAGGAGAGTGTTTATACGAATGTAAACATACACAATAATGACAATTTTTTAACAATTTAAATTGAAAAGAATCCTTCCAATCATAACATTTGAGAACGAAGAAGAAGTTAATTCATTGTACAATTTAATCCAGCCATAATATAAAGACACACGTCTTTCCCATGTCGAGCACTATTTGATTGATATTTATTTGTTTCACATTTATTCCTTTTAACTTTAACTTATAACTAAAATTTAAAAACTAAAAATTGCGTAGCTCTAAATTATTATAGGCTATAAAAAAGATCTGACATAAAAGGACATGCTTTGTTTAAAAAATAATTATTAACATACATTATAAATTCTTCTAATCTTACATAAGAAAAAATTATTGAAAACAAACTATTTTAGATTAATCTAAGTTAACACTTTATCACTTATGACAATGAATAATACTAAAGACACTTGTGCTTGACAAATGTCACAAGTCTCTTTTTGACGTTCTTCTTAAATTCAAAACTAGCATTATGTATCCGATTCTTCAAACTGGCTAAACTATATTTTTAAATACCATTTTAATACGTCGAATACAATTATGCTTCACCGTTTGAAAAAAAAAATTAAATCATTGAAACTGGGTTTTAAAGAAAGGTATCCCAACTCACTCCTTCCATGAGCAAAGAACTCTGAATTAAAAGGAAAATGTTTCATCTTCATTTCTCTAAAACTACGAGAAGGGGGAGCTACAGTGTATCCAAAAGCCTCCCCTAAATCAAACCAAGAGTCCCCCAACCCCTGGGCTAATAAAAAAACTATGGAAAATCACAACGAATATAGAAAAAACTCGGGTACGGGCAGACCTAAACAGGCTCTGCCCGCCGAGTAGTGTGCGTCATGCTCAGAGGCAAAAAATCCATTACGTCTTCCCGCAACTTCGGCGAGTAAAAACTGGCCAGGTTGTGAAAAGTCATGTACCGTTCCTACTCTCTTCCGGTACTTCCAGAAGACCCACAAAGAAGTAACAGGTTAAAAGGCGCAAGGAGAAAGTAGCAGCAGCTACCTTCCACCTATCCCTGAGGAACCTGTCTAGCCAAAAAGGGTAGCAAACCAACAGGTCCTCACCAAAAGACGTGGCTATCCAGCGTCCGACAGCAAAGGCTTCAAAAATGTCTAAGCCCTAGCTGGACAACGCTCAGCCCGCATTGAGCTTGTGGCTACAATGGTACAGCCACCCAAGTAGCACTCCCATTATGAAGCGCCCAAACTTCAGTGAGCCATACTGAAATAACAGCAGCTCACCAAGCTGCTGATAAACGTATGGGGAAAGCCCGAACAATACAATGAACAATATGAACAATATTTAAAAAAAATTTTGACACAAAGTACATCAGTACCTTAAAGGCATAATCAAAAACATAATTCGAATATTTTAACATTAGTGAATAATAGTAAAAGTTACCGAAATAATACAATTAATAATAATGGATTCATTTTAAGGTATCAAGAAAAGAGAATACCAACATAGAAATACAGTAGGCGTATAGACATAGTAACATAGTACATAAAAACAATTATAATTTAATAAAAAGTATTCTAAAAGGAAAGTTGTTAATACATGTAAATATATTTAACTGTTTATAATCTTTATCCGTTTGTTAAAAACAGATTATACTATTTTTGCAAATCGGCTTAGTTTCTTAAGTTCTTTCAGAGAATTTTGTCTACATTTGGTCTGTTAAAATAATATTTTTTATATTATATAATCTTTGTTGGGCATTGAAATGCTCACATTGGAGTAAGTAATGAAATCAATCTCACATATCTTTTAGGCAAAGTACTCTTAAAGTATAATCTATTTTTGAGTGGCGACCCAGTTCAACAGGGAAATTATTATTACTTGTTCGTATTTTTAGTATATAGTTAACTTCTTTAATTTATTTACAAAGGGTGGAATATTTTCCCAGTCAGATTTATATTTAAGAGCGCTGTATAGTTTACCTTTATTGCTATTTTGCATACTTTAATACAGTTCTTGTTTACTTTGATCATTTATACGTAGGTTAATTTTGGATTTTGAAAGTTTGGCATCTATTGTGTCTTGTTCTGACCATATATATCCTAATCCTAATTGCTCTAGATGTAACTTTATATAAGCGATACCGGGGAAAACCGCGACTGGGGAAACTGTGAAGCCCCTGTCAAAATTAAACGTCTCACTGTGTTGCAGCTCAACGTCTGCGAACTAGCTCCAAAGGCAAATGAGCTTACCAAGCTCCTGCACGAAAACCAAGTCGATGTAGCCCTATTGCAGGAGACCATCCTTAGAAATAAGAAAGTCGTAATTAAAGGGTACACCATGAACCACTGTACTTGCCAGGGCTGCAAATTGGTGGCAACGCTAATATCAAACTCACTAACCGCCAGACCACTAGAGCACTGCCCTCGACCTGCGCACAGACAAACTAGCCACGGAAGTATGGGTGGACGAAAGTTCCAATGCATAAACGTCGAAGCACGACATCTTTCTGTCCTTAGATCCATCCATATTCTCAAACACTATCACCAGAGGCGCCTTTAACGCACATGTCCCTGCATTGGACTACAAAATTGCTGACACGTCCGGTTATATGGTCAGGGAGCTCTGTAACACTACCAACTTGTTCAGACTGCAGGACGCAAACTCTCCTCCAACCCTACTCCATACGGGAATAGGCACCCTGTCAAGACCAGATCTAATACTGGTCTCAGGCGACCTTTTCCCCATTACAACCTTTAAAGTCCTGGACGATGTTGGCAGAGACCAAAAGCCAACAGTAGTACGTATCGACTTAGAAAAGGCCAGACAACAGAGCTAGCCCAAAGGGAACAGAACCAACGACGGATCAAGTTTAATGTTCACCAAAGCTTACTAGCCTGCCTTCAAGCAACAGAAGTTGCTTTCGACAAGGCTTTAATCCAGGACGCCTCAATACGGTTCTTTGCTGGGGCTAGTAAGGTGCGACCGGCAACCACCAAATCAACCACAAAAAGGCAATCCGAAATACGCCTGCGAGCCAAGCGTTATGACAGATGTGTCCTAGAGCGCGATTCAATATTCAGCCCCCCCCCCCCCTTCACTATCCATGAACTAGATAGAGCTGTCTGAAAGAGCAAATTAAAGAAGGCCCCAGGCCGAAATAGCAAACGAGATGATCCGGTTAGCGTAGAGTTAGATTAGGGAGTAGAAGAGTGGCCTGGAGCTATTACCCTCTCCCTCTCTCACGCAATAGGAACACCCAACCACCCCTTCTTCACCTGTTCTTTAACCCTCTCTACACTCTTTTAGTCCCAATTCAGAGTATGCTAATCAATACGCCCAAACTGGTACTAAAACCGTGAATGAATGATGTGTGTATTCTTTAATGTATGTATATATATATATTCTATTATGCTGTCAATTATGATTCATGTTGTATTTTGATAGTAACTACTCATTTATTTTGCTAAAATCAGCATACACGTAAACCCCCCACCCACCTGTAGACACCCCCCACCCACTTCTACACCTTTTTCATTATCTCCCCTCTTCGTCCCCTACTCAGCGCCCGTGGTCAAGCCCTTGATCCACTCGTCGTAGTGACATCTGGAGCGAAGCGTCTCGCACATACGTAAGCGCCTCGGGCTGCGCTAGACCAGAACCAAAAGACACAGGTACATCAAGGGAGATAAGTCATTATCTTATCCTTTGTATCTCCGTATACGTCTACCCACCCCCCCCCCCCTTTTTCCCCTGGGCCCCACCCCGCAAAAGTCGGCGGTACTAATTGTTCACCTAAAATCACTCCTAATTCCCCCCCCCCCCCCCCAATAGTCAATCCTTTATGCAAGTATATTTCAAACCAGCCAACCAGAACATATGTAATTCTAAACTAATGTAGCTATCCAATCAAATTGACCACTGATCACGTGACTAAAATTCACGAAAGCGCGCTTAACTAGTTTTAGGGCACTTTGGCTCAAGCGTTAGGTGGAGAAGGTTGTTCGATTCTAGCCTCCACTTATTCAGTTCGTTCCATAGGATATACCGCCTGCATGTGTATAGATAGATATTTTGTCAGTATAAGTATTTTCATGAACACAGCTACGTTTGCCTAATGTTGGACAACCTAGCAGGACCATGTGTTGAGTGTTAACTGAAGCCTGTGCAAATTCGTATATGTATCTTGCCATTGAGTGAAGAATTGAAATGATAATAAACACCTGAACTTAACCAGCGATTTATTTGCCTACTTAGAACTATCTGTTGTGTCCGTCATAATATCTAACGAGCCAGAGAGAGAAATGATAATTATTCCAGGGCGATTCCAGTCACGGTAATTCATACCCCACGACGATCTGCCACTACTACCCCACTCACCTACGACTCTGCACCCCTCTCATCGCCCAACTTCTGCCAGGTTGATGTCCTAATCGTAAACACATCCTGACAGTATTTATATATATTGTGTAGACTTGACTCTAGTGGGACAGTCTCAAACAGACACACGGGTAGCCATGTTAGCTATAACCTGTGACTGATTTCGGATTTCTTATATACTGTGATATGATATCTGTGTGTTTGTTATTTCCTAATAATTTCTTTTTCACTCTTTGGATATTTTACCAATGTTTGGACTCGTCAGAATACAGCTAGTGTTCTGATTGAGGTGTCTGATTATTGATATATCAATGTCTACGTGTGATTACCGATTTAACGTATAGTCTATTCAGTTAACGCTGATAGTCTGTTTTCTTAATTCGTTTGTCCAGTTGGAGTGATTGTGAGAAGAGAAGATACTTAATCTGATTGATAGTAGTACGCAAAAGAAAATATCGAGCGTTGTCACGGAGAATTGCCTGTTCTGAACCACTGCCATCGACCTCTAGACCAAGGAACCAAATGAGGTAGGGAACTCAACGTGTGCACATTACAGTCAGCAAAGAGCATTGTACTGGCCACACTATCCCGCATCATTAGACTACTGGACCTTATACCGAACGTGGTCAACCGGCGATGTGCCAAAGGCAAGGAGGCAAACAGTTATAGTCCCAATTTTGAAAAAAGGCATGATCTCCACAGAGGCGGAGAGATACCGTCCAATATCACTTACCTTGTGTGTAGGGAAGTTGGCCGAACGCATGATCGGCAACTGGCTAACGTGGTACCTTAAGAAATAAGGCGTTATAGCCCCAGAACAGGCAGGATTTAGAGCGGGCATGAGCGCGATAGATCAAACCAACCTCTTTGTACAAAAGATTGCAGATGGATTCCAAAGTGTAGCAGTTTTTCTAGACCTCAAACAAGCTTACGACCGAGTCTGGTGGCAGGGCCTCATGCAGAAATTGAGGAGAATGGGCATCGAGGGCAATATGCAACACTGGATCAAGTCATTTCTATCACAGAGAACGATCTAGACGAGATACGGGACAAGCTTATCCAGGGAAAAAAACCTGGAGAACGGTTTACCACAAGGCTCTGCTCTGTCCTGCATTTTTTTTCTAGTGTACATTAACTGCCTGCTAGAAAAGCTTGGTTGTAAGTTGTAAGAGTCTGCTATTTGCGGACGAATTTGTCCTTCGGAAGTTCGGGAAGAAATGTGCAGACATACAGCTGGATCTGCAGAAAGACCTTCAAACCATATCCGAGTACGCCAATCAATGGCGACTCGAAATCAATTGTTCTAAAACGGCATCTTCGCTGTTCAGCCTGGGCATTGATATTCTCAAGGAGCACATAGAGTTAAATATCGGCGATGTGACACTCAAAGAGGACAAATCACCCAGGTACCTCGGAGTAGTGCTCAAAAGAAAGCTTACACTATTCGACCAGGAGCTGGCACGAAATGCTTCGAGTAAATTAAACCTTGTAAAGCGGCTGCCTAGCACAAAGTGTGGTGCTAATGCCAGAGTGTTAAAGACCATTTACACAGGGGCCGTAAGAACTCAACTGGACTACAGCCTGCCCTTACAGGTGTACGCGTCCAAAACGGCCATTGAAACTTTGGAGCGCTTTCAATACCAAGCACTACGCTTCAACTGTGGCTCCTTTTAAACTTCCCCAGTGACAGCGGCTGAGGTGATGGCTAACATACCACCCCTTCAGCTTAGGAGCGAGCGCGCCGTCATAAAGACCTATGAGCGCTATAAAAGACTTGAGAAAAGCCTCCAATCCAGAGTCCTAGTAGATTCCTGGAAGGGTAGGGAGGACTAAAGATGCAGTCCTTTTTGTATAACGCAACAAGGCTGTCATCCAAAATCAACCTACCCGATACAAGGCTGCCTATCCAAAGGCAAATATAAACACCGGTACCGCCGGCTTTGCTGTTAATATCGAATACCCCGGTAACCCGAATAGGGACAAACTATGGGGGCCTTGCGACGGTCTCTGCAACTACAGTTCAGCGATCGAGGCCATCAGTCGGGAAATGGAGCAGACCCTCGGCTCTACGGTCGTCATAATCAGAACTGATGCGTTGTCGGTGCTCCAGGTTACTGAGAATCTGAGCAACTCCCTAGATTGAGAAAATGCTACTGGCTTCAGATGAGCAAAGCCAGCGCTTTGGAGACCGCGTGCTACTGCAGTGGGTACCAGGGCATACAGGCCTATCTGGTAACGTAAGAGCAGACCACCTTGCCAAAATGGTAGACTGAGCACGCCCACCTCTGAGGAGCCAGGCACCACACCATGAGCCTTTGAAAAGACCCGTACATTGATCCAGAGGTGGGAGACTGAAATATGGAACGAGAGTTGGGACAGCTCGGACATGGGCCGAGAGGTCTGGCGGCATCTATCCCGCCCTAACCGCGCTGACCCATGGTGGCGGCTTAATAGGTCGGAACAATGTATTATCTCACAATTCCGCACTGGCCACTGCCTCATTGGGGTATACTTTGCCAGGTCCCAACCTAACTTCGACTCGCGGTGTTGCCACTGTGGGGAGGAGGAGGAGACAGTGGAGCATATTGGGGAAATACATCAGTAGTAAGGAAGCGGTAAGGAATACGTTTTCCTATTCGTGTATGCGACGCAACTGCAGTTTTTTTAAATGTCTATTAAAAGAACGGTTAGATATTTTACTTCATAAATGATAACGTCCACAAACCACTAAACACAACCCTGACAGCTTCGTATCATTTTACCAAACTGACCATTTTTCCTAGATCATTTTTATATCCAAAAGTATCTCGCTATTACACTTAAAATGTTTTTAGTAAAGGTGTTTTGCTAAAAACCAATAACATGGTGTAGGCCTACCAGTTTCAGGTCAAGATGTCCTAGCAAGCAAAGCATGTGGGCGTGTCTATACCGTCACCTGGTGTGCTATTATTCCAGAAATTTTCTTCATGCAATTCGAGGACCGACTTCTTTTGAATATCTGAAAACTGTTAGAAGTTAAGTGTGTCAGACTTACAGAGAAGCTTGTCAAAGGCCTGGTTTACTTCAAGATGATAAAAATGGGGATCTTACTTTATTCGAGGCTGTTTTACTTCAATATAATACAAATGGGGATCTTACTTTATTCGAGGCTGTTTTACTTCAAGATAATACAAATGGGGATCTTACTTTATTCGAGGCTGTTTTACTTCAAGATAATACAAATGGGGATCTTACTTTATTCGAGGCTGTTTTAAGATAATCTCCAGAGCAGATCTTGGCGTCACAATTTCTGACAAACTGACTTGGTCTGACCACTGCCGAAGCCTCTGTAAGAAAATGCACCAACGACTTTTCTGTCTTAATAAACTAAAAATATTTCACATAGAGGAAACCATTATGAATCTCTTTTACTCGGCGACTGTTGGTAGCATCATAACCTTTGCAATCACCTGCTGGTATGGTAATACCACCACATTGAACAAACATCGGATAGACCGCCTAATAAACCAAGCCTCTCGTACTACACAGACATAATAACCATCTCTTGCGGATATTTTCAGTTCAAGGTGCCTGTCTATGATCGATAAAAATCCTCCAAGATCATGCACACCCGCTTCATGATAGTTACATAATATCTAGTCGAAGTGGTCGGCTTCTTTCAATAAGGGCAAGAACAGAGAGATTTAAGAAATCTTTTGTTCCACTGTCAGTGAGACTTTTTCAAAAGAATCATCTTTCAGCCAGGAAATACAATGGCTCAATAGCTGACTCCTAAATAATAGGCCTACTTTTTTCTTGTATGATAAATGGTATGATAATAAGCGTGAATGTCTAATGTGTTTGAGTACAAATGGTTCTTTAATATTGTTTTAGCTATGCTTAAAGACGGAATTTATGTAATCAAGTCAATTTTCTATTCATTTGGATCAATAAAGCAATCTTATCTTATCTTATCTTATCTTATCTTAGATATGAAACATTTTTTTTTCATTATTCTTACTATATGCAACACATCCAATCAAACAGTTTATGGGAGAAATTTAGAGAATTTATGAGCTATAATATATTATCGTGTAAGAAGATTAGTGATTTTGAGGAAATAAGATTATATGAACTTCAAAAAACAATGGTAACAAACAATTCTGATAAGTTGAAAAAAATAAAAATAAACGCGGATACGCGCTTCAAAGAAAAAGGTTTTGTAAGTCCACCACAATGGACATTTTGAGAAGTACTGTCCTAATACAAGCATGCTTTACAATAATACATTGTAGAAAAGTATTTCAAGTGAAATGACGATTTTAAAAACACGATCTGTGCTTAAAAAACCAACAAATTTGGTTTCAATTTATAGTCTTAAATAAAAGCGGGTGATAACGAAAAAAAATATCTAAGATTCTATGATTAGCATGGTAAATTAACAACTGTTTAACTTGCACTTCCTTTATCCCACTCAACTATAATATACTTTTAAGCATTAAACAATAATTTAATAAATTTACCAAACACTTCTATCGCCATATTTGAAGTCATGTTTTACTTGACGACATGGGTGAAATATTAGAATACATTTTTCACCGATTAAAAAATTTAAGGAAAAAAAAATATGTTTGTAATTTCCCAAGGTCTCCGAGGCTTTCAGTAAAAACGTGTGCTTTGTGTCTCGTTTTATTATGATTTTTTAATGTATCTTTTATTGAAAAACTGTGACATGACACCAAGTAGTTATATAAAGTCACAGTCTATTTAACATGAATAAGAGACACTAACATTTATCAAGTTGTTTTTTTATTCAGACTCACACATACACAAAGCAAAACACACAGCTCAACACAGTGGCTAAAATTATTTTTAAATAACTGAGAAGTAGAACTTAAATAACTTCATATTGCCTTGACATACTTGTTCTTACCTTAACAGAAATAATGAATACTTCGCTGACTACCGGCATAGTACCACAGTCTTTAAAGCATTCTGTTGTCAGCCCCCTTTTTAAAATGTATAATTTGGATGCTGCCTAAATAATTACCGGTCTGTTTACAAACTACCATTCCTATCAATGGTCATGGAGCGTATCGTGTTGGTACAGTTATTGATCCTCTTATAGCATGTGTTCTCAAACTTTTTTTATGCTCACCGCCCCCTTTTACACTCTTTTCCCGCTCACCGCCCCCCTCCCAACGTTTTTTAGCACCCACTCCCCCCCCCCTTCCCTCTGGAAGTTAAAGGGTCAATATAGTTTCCGCAATATTATTAGGCCGACAAGATTTGAGTGCTTATTTATTATCTTTAAAAAAAAATGAAAAGGAAACATATTGTAAGAATTATAGATCAAAAAACTATCTAAACAAGAGGCTTACAAAAAATCAGTATTAATGTTAATCGTTTGCCTTGTGGGTTGCTAGTAGTTTGTTTATATGTGTTTCAATTTTGGTTTCAAAAGCCTTAGGTCTCAACGCTTCACTATTTGCTGCATATTTTTTGACAGCCGAATGGTACTAGCATGAAATCAACTTTCCACAAAAAAAGCGTGATAAGAATGTTATACAAAATTGTTGCTAAATACTCACAGACCTAGAGAAACTGATTGATTTTCTTACAGATAATTGCATTTTTTTTTTTTAAATCGAGCACCGAATCCAAGTCTCACACATTATATTTAAAGAGTCATCTTTATCTAAAAAACGCACCTATGTGTGCAGTTGCCATCGCTTGTAGTCCTCGTCAATGAACAAGATTTATTTTGCAATATAGTACATGAGTACAATAAAGGCATAGTCGAAGACAATACAATAAAATTATAACATTGGCAAACAATACAAAATTATATCGGGACAATAACAGTAACACATATATTTAACATAATAATAATAAAAATAATAAAAAATAAAATTAAAATAATAATTTAAGGTATCAATAAAAAGCTGTCTAAAAAAATCATTGAATACATTACTTATTTGTGAACTGCTGTAATATTTAAGTGAGCGATACAGACAATAACCAAGACTTTTAGTGTGTGTGGGGGGGGGGAGGATCTATTCCTATGTTAAATAAAATATTAAGATAAATAGTTGGGCTTTTTCAGAAGTACATCGAAGCACTCAAAGCGGAGTTTTTTTTAATCAAAGTCAAGACTTTTAAATTCATGGACTAATTTTTTATACCACATCAAGCCTTACTGGTTTGATATTACTACAACCTTCTTAGATGTATATCTTTTTTTAAAGTTGAGAAATATTGGCGATTTTAAAATGCAGCAAGTTAAATTTTCAACATTTCAAAAATGGGCATCCAAATGTCCCCATTTGCGGAAATAAATCAGGACGGAAGCTGTTTAGGAAAGTCATCTGATATTCTCAACTGCTAGGCATTCACTCTTTTACTTTCAGCTGTTGGTTCAAATTACACATGTAAACAGATTTTATCAAACATCAAAGCGGTTTTAAGCATACAAAGAGGTCACCTACACTTGACCGCTTATTAATGGATAGAGTCTAGTTACAAAAAAAAGAGTTTTTATGCTCATCTTCTTTAATTAAGCATAAATATAATTAATTCTAAAAAAAAAATTCTTTGTGTTATTACTTTTATAATATAAGAGACTTATTTAATAGCACTATATTATGTAATTTCTGCAATTATTAATGTTTAAAATATAAACTCCTTAGACAAATAATTAATGTAGGAATGTTAATTTAAAACGGTTCAACGTAAATTATTTTAATTCTCTAATAATAAATCTTGTTATAAATACCATAATGTTTAATTTATATAAAGAAATAACAATTAGTCAATAATATATGTTATATAACTTGTTAGGCATCACAATAAAAAAATGGGGAAACATTTTTTTTTAAATTAAAGGGAGATAATTAACCCGTTTCATTTGAGCTAATATTTCTAATGTGTTTTTTTTATTTTATAAAAAAAAATTTAGGGTTTACAATTTATAACTTTGAAATGATCAAACTGTTGAAAGTATTTGAAAAGTATCTCTTATTCTTTATCGCTCCCCGTGGAGCATAATAAGGCAGCAACAATCGTGGGCGAGCCGTATGATTTCATGCCATGTTTTATTGGTAGCCTTTGCTTCATTGTCCATTGTTCTCCTCCAAGGTCCCATTGGTCTTCCCCTTCGCCTTTTTCCTGGTGGTGTCCATTTCAAAGCAATGCTTGGGGGCCTCTTTTTATCCATACGAAGACGTGACCCAGCCATCTTCATCTTCTTTTCTTGATTTTTTCAATGATGAAGTTTATCCAGTTCCCTTGCGAACTCATTTTGGAGATGTGGTCTTCCCAGTTGATCTTTAGTATAGGGCGTTTGCAATCACGTGACAAAAAGCACGTGATTTTTGTTTACTTTGAGTAATGGTGTACAAGTAACATTAGCCGCTGTATTAATAAAGTTTGATATAGGCTCGAGCTTTTTAAAAATGATGTTTTGTGTTTTAAGTCTTGTTAAGATTTAAGCTGTATTATGTCTGTTAAATAAAATAGGCTATTTTATTATTATCAAGGACGTAGATCATAGACGATGTGAGCATATTAGTGACTTGACTAGATAGCCTATTCACCAACACTATCACTTGGCATCCCTACTTAGCCATTAGCCTAGCCTACGAAATATTAAAGGTGTAAAGTAAAATTGAAAGTGTAAATAGGTCTAGCCGGCCCTAGCCTAATAACATTAATCAATTAATCTACATTACTACTATTTACCTCCTTATTTTTTAGTAGGATAGCCAATATTCAGATGTGATTTTTGCATGATAAAGAAGTACTTCACCATTTTTGTAAACCAATAGTGGCTTTTATTTACACAAATACGTCACTAAAAAACCTAAGCAACGCCCATTGGGAACGCTCTTTACGTTGGAGACATCTTCCTTCAAACTCACTGAGGCGGCTTTCGATTTTCGTATTGTTCTTCCAGGTCCCTGCAGCATAGAGAAGGACTGAGCGTACATTTGATTCATATAGTTTCAGTTTTGTTCTTATTGCAGAGAAGATGACTTCCATATTTTCCCCAGTTTGTTGAAAGCCTGAGCTTTCATAGCTAGACTGGTGGAGATTTCCATTTATATGCTTCCATTAGCTGAGATGTATTTAAAGTTTTCAATCTCTTCTATTTCTACACCATTGTCATTTGTCTTCTTAGAGCTCCTTGTCTTCACTTTCATGACTTCTGTTTTTCCTGAGTTGATCTTTAGTCAAACACTTTTGGCTATTTGTTCTACTCTTGATGTCTTCTCCTGGATATCTGACAATGAGAGAGCAGAGCTGTAAAATAGCAGTCGCCTAGATAGGCAGTTAGTCCCCATACTAGGCCTCTGGGTTTGTCTGCAGTAGTTCTCCTCAGACCCAGTCCATTACTATTAAGAAGATAACAGGTGAGATCACACATCCTTGTCGGACACCTGTTTTTCACTTGAAACCATTCACTCTGTTAATTTTCATGGCGTACACAACACTGGTTACCAGTATATATGTCTTTCAGAATGTTAATGACTTTCCCTGGGAATCCATATGATTCCTAACATTGTCCATAACGTTGGATGGTGGATGCTATCGAATGCCTTTTCAATTTGAAAATTATATAAATATTATATGACTAAAGAATTTATATGTATATTTTCAAAAATTACATTAACTACCCAATCTGTATGATTACTACGTATTTATTCCGCTTATCAATAGTGCTGCAGGAAGTATAGCATTAGAAACTCATTAAATTACATCTCAGTAAAACTGAGATCAAAATATCATTGATATTAGCAAAAGTTAGGGATAGAACCCGCGACGTGTCGGTTGACAGTCCAGTTGTAACGCCCTCGTTGAGAGCCTATGTTTTAGATCATCATGGCCTCTTGGAACAGTTCCAGTCCGATTACAGAAAGTACCATGGCACAAAGACGGTGTCACGGTTCTGAACGCAGCCTTGACTTATCAGCACATGTAATTAGATAGTTAGTAGTGTAGAAAGTAAGACCATAGTTTAGCGTAAGTTAGGATAGTAAAGAGGGAAGTAGCCTGACGTCATTATCTCTCTAATTCTCACGCAACTATAAATCTCTAGCCACCTTTCATCACCCTCTCCTCAACCTTCACTACAGTCTATTATTTCCCAATTCAGAGCTACTAACTAAATACTGCCGAATTGGTACCAAATCTTGGTTAAATGAGTGTGAATGTGTTAGTTATATGGAAGTTACAATGTAGGCCTATATATTTTATCATGTGTTATTTTATTGTATTATGTCATGTCTTAATGTATTAATTCATGTTGCTATTTTAATGTAGGCCTATATGTATACAGGCATTACGTAGTTGACCCAAATACTCGACTCCTCGCTTCAACCCCCTCCCACTTCCTCCCCGCTAACCACAACCCCCCTTTCGCGCCTCCCTCCCCGCCACCACTTATCTCCCCTCCCCTGCCCAACTAACTTGTAATCAGCGGCCCGGTTAGCTAATCTCTTTTTGAGACGCTAGTTCCCAACGAATTGACCAGCGGAATCTTTTCTCACATACATAACATTCTCGGGGAAGATTGACCGCTGAACCACTTGACACAACTACATCATGTCTCCTGTAGGGAGGATAAATCGTTCCCATCTTCTTTGTTCCCCTACCCTCCAGGCAGTTGGCTGTATTAATTACACATCCCACCCCGCATACCCCCCTTTTTCTTCTATTGAGTCATTTCTTTATACAGAGGTACTTTCGAACTAGCCAATCGAAATCAGATCTAAATCTAAATTAAACGAGTTAACCAACCAAATTGAGAGCGGTCACGTGACTTTGGTCAGACGGACGCTACCCAAATTTAGGAGCTAGTTTAGTCTTGGGTTGGCGCTTGGCCCATACACTTAAACCCTTAGTCTTGCTTCTGGCCATCAGCCTAAAAACACTGTACATTTCCGTCTTGAATATTAGAACCCTTAGGCCTGAAAATACTTGTGAATCCCGACTAGTAATAGATTTTCCCTTGCATAGTCGCGTAACTTAACGATATATTACACGACATTACCATATGCTACGTGCTAGCTATCACTGTGTCAAATTTATATTTATTTCACCATTGGATTGCTGAACGATAATAAACACCATAACCGTAACCAGAGATTTGCTTGTATACCACTTAGAACTGTCTGTTTGTGTGTGTATTTTAAATCATTTTAACGAGCCGGAGAGAACAAATAAATAATCCAGGTCAACTACAGCATCGATGCAACATACACCTACGACAACTAGCCACAACATCCTCAATCCCCCAGTCCAAACCAAGACAGACGGCACTGGTCAGGGTAGGTAAAAATACTGATCTACTCTGCGCGTCTAACGCTCATTAAGTGTCAATTCTAGCAACCAATCAATTTATCGCCTGCATTTCATTCGCTTGACCATGAGATCCTTATTGATAGCATGTCTTCAACGTTTGGGATGTGTTTGCAGCTGGTTCTGATCCTACAAAACCAAAATTATGCAAATTTCATCATAGATGGGTCAGTCTCATCATGCTCGACTCTTTGGATATTTAATTTAATTGATATCAAACATGTAGCATCGGAATTATCATCTTTTTGGGGATAAGGATGTTATGAGCCCATTCCGTCTTCTGAGACTGTAATAAAAAAAATATATATATTTACGCTGTCATGAAGAAGTCAATGACAAATCTAATATCAAAACAACTAGTCTAGTAAACAACATTGTTTTATTTCTTTCACGTTGAAAGCAATTTCTTAGGAAAAGCTTTGCATTAAGTGATGGTAAAAATATATTTTTGTTTGAATATAACTTTAAGAAACAAATCACTTTGTGCACAAGGCCTAGAAACTGGTCATTTTGAAATACTTAATGGTTAGGGCCTACCCTAAGTTTGAGCACGAATTGCTAATTGTGCTTATTTAGAGCTTTCATTTGATTTAAAAATGCAATGTTTCATTATATTGGACATAGATCTATACATTGAACGAAATATTCTTGATAAATAGGTCTTAGATTCTAAATACTAAGGGCGAAATAGATTCTTCTTTTCAGTGCAGCTTTTTATATTTATGTATAAAAACATTAATATTAGGGCCCCTGTAAAAAAAAAAAAGTTAATAGTAAAACTAGATTATTTTATAACTTCAATATTTTTGTAGATAAGTCTTCTAAGTATTAAATTAGATATTCTCAAAATTATTAATGTGTGACTATGTTCATTCTATTGGTGAAATCTTTAGATATAAGTCTTTTAAAATGTATATTTTATTTTCTATATATTTATTTTCAATATTAATTTATGACTATTTCGGCAATTTTAAACTTTTAAAACTTTGGCTTTCTATTCATGTTTATAAACATTATGCTTCAATGTTCTGACAAACTTTTTTTTGCAAATATTTTGCCCGTACTTGAGAGGCGAAAGGCTCATTACGGTATTAGATTGAGACTGTATTTATTTCATTTCATGCTTGAAAATAATTAAACATCTTAGGAGACATTTTCAGATTATTATAATTACATTTTTGAAATATTTATTTAATATAATATTTACGGTTTAACGTTTTAGTTTAAAAGAAAATATCTTGCAGAAGAATTATAAAGTGTCACCCCCCTCCCCCCCATTATCCCCTTACCATCCCCTATTTAAAACTATTGGACCTTAGATCTTTGAATAGCAATCCTTTCCACAATAGTCGTGCATTTATCCATTGTCCTTGGTCTGGTGACTGTGGGATCACTATAAGATACACCTAACTCAAGTCGTGTATAGTAACAACACTTTAATGTATCGAAATAATTAGAATTACAAGAAACAGTAACATAGTAGCAAGTAACAAGTCCAGCCTCTCTCCAAGCGGTCAAGACGCACACTGTCCCCCCGTCCTAAACCTTACACTAACATTGACCCCAATCGCTTCACGCTTCACTTTCCTTCATTCGCACGCTCTCTGTTCTCGTTATATTACAAACTCTGACCTACATATACATACACCGATACCCAACCGTGTCATCACACTTGGTGTGACTATTACATTACACATTACATTACCGTCTTTTCTCTTATTTTCATTTCGATTCTGTGTGTGCCTTTAGCACCGATTTTCAACTAATTTTTGCATAACTCGACCGTTTAGTAGAAAGCCAGCGTGCCAAGTAAACATTATTATATTTCAGTGAACAAAACAGTGTCTGTATATTTGACTAGCTGTCTTTAACTGTTATTTTTTTTTTAAATACCACTGAAATAACGTCCAGTTTCATCCTTTACGAAATGAAGATATTATATTTTCTTTGCACGGAGAATTAACGTAGAAATTCCATATCGCCCTCAGACAGCAGCATTTTGTAAAAAGCGCTTTGTGTATCGAGTGTTTACCCGGTATCACGTGTACAGTATAAGTACAGTCAGTGTACAGTATAAGTACAGTCAGTGTACAGTATAAGTACAGTCAGTGTACAGTATTAGTACAGTCAGTGTACAGTATATGTACATTCAGTCTACAGTATAAGTACATTAAGTGTACATTATAAGTAAATTCAGTGTGCAATATAAGTACAGTCAGTGTACAGTATAAGTTAAGTCAGTATATAATATAAGCACAATCAGTGTACATTATAAGTAAATTTAGTGTACAGTATACGTACATTCAATGTACAGTATAAGTAGGCCTACAGTCAATGTACAGTACAAGTACAGTCAGTTTAAAGTACACGTACTGTCACTGTACAGGGACAGAACAGTCAATTTAAAGTGTAAGTACATTCGATGTACATTATAAGTGCAGTCAATATCATGTTTAAAAGCAGTCAATGCAAAGTATTATTGTAGTGAATGTCCGCTATAAAACATTTAATCTCAAATAAAAGTGCAGTAAGTATGAAGTATAAGTGCAGTCAATATACATTATAAAAACAGTCAGTCTACGGTATATGTACAGTCATTTTACATGTTAGGTGCAGTCAATGTACACTATGAGAACATTCAGTGTATTATAAAAGTACAGTCTGTTTACGGCATAAGTACAGCCAATGGATATTGTAAGTATAGTCAGAGTACATTATATGTACAGTTAGTTTACATTTTAGTTTCAGTCATTGTACAGTATAACTACAGACAGTAGCGTAGCCGGGGGGGGGGGAGCAGGGGGAGCAGCGGCTCCCCCTACGACCATTTTCGAAAAAAAATTCTTAAATAATAGTAACAATCCACGAAGCACAATTTATGCTGTTTCTAATGTTGTTCTTTAGAGTGCATTTCAACAATTTAATTTATTACAATTATTTTGAATCATTCAGCGTGCCAACAACATCAAAGTCAAAATGATGAAACTTATTTTCATAAGACAATTTATTTAATGCCGTAGCAAGACCAAGACCAAAAGAAAAGGAGCGTAATAAAGAAAATCACTAAAGCGTTTTATATTTAATAAAAAATTTAACGTTTAAAACATTTAAGCTTTAAAATAAAAATCCATTCATAGCTAATACACAATTTCATTACTCAACTTGCCCATTTATAATAATCAACATTTGAATTTTGTTGTCCAGATATTATTCTAGTACTACATATAAAGTCTTTAATGTTTGATCTCAGAATAACTAAGATTTACTATAAGTTATAGTATAACATTTTTTTTGTTTTCAAAAGTCTTTATTCATGAAATACATGTACAGAGTCACTGTTCATTTCACATAGAGAAAAAGGATAGGATACAATTACTTCACTTTTACAATTCAAAAGGATAGAAGACATAATATATTTAAAGAAGGGTTCATCTAAAATCTAAAATTGTCACTTCTTTCATTCTGTTTATTTTACATAAGATTTCCATTCATTCGTAACTTTCATACTTCGTTTAAATAATGTAGACATTTTTGAAATACATGTATAATACATTCGTTATTCATTTATAGAGTACAATAATGTTAAGTTTTGGTTCACCTCAATAAATGTAAATTAGAAGGAAAGTATAGATCAGTGGCGTAGCTAGGGTGGGGGGGGCGGGGGGGGGGTCCAAATTTGAGGGGGGCCCCCAAAGGAGTGTCCGAATTGTTCTTTTCTTATGTCGTAATGTTGAATGTCAAAATACAGGGGCCCCTAAAGAGGCCAAGCCCCCCGGGCCCCCGAATCCCTAGCAACGGCACTGGGATAGAAGACGAATTTATTCATTTTTGTACAAATCAAAGGGATAGAAGACATTGAAGAGATTTATGTGATACATTTTCTGGATTATGTCCCTTGTTAGGGTATAAATGTTACTTTTTATTATCAAAGAAATATATATATATAAATGTATACTCCGATACTTTGTTTTACCCATTGATCATATTCTATAGACTAAAGAGGATAGAAGACATTATTTTAATTTGTTAAAACAAAACCAAAGAAATAGAAGACAGCATTAGAAATTCATATACATTGTCTTTATATAGTTTTATCCTTTGCTTGTGTACGGAGGGTGGGTTAATTGGTATCTCTAAAGTATTTTTAATAGGAATGTTGGAACTTACTTACAATGTCTAAGCATAGAAAAAACATCTTTTAACATTTAAGAACTTAAAGGAAAGAGATAGAAGATATCTTTGTTTAAAGGGGGTTAAAAGGAGAAAAATCAGTGTTCAGTGAAACCTGCTGTTCCCCTTTCAGCAGGAGTTATTATTTACTAGATGTTCTGTAGTCTTTACGTTTTCTTTCCTTGTCGACCGGCGGGGCCTTGGGACAGAAGATCTACTTCTGCTGACGCCCTGGTACAGGCAGGGGTGGGGGTGGTATTAATAACATATTTAAAACGTGAGATTATAGGCATGTGAGGTGGACGGGTGTGTAGACTGTTGGAAAAACCAGGAACGGATTCTCTAGCTTCCCGCCCTTCCCGCCCCAGACCCGGAGACGACTGATTCTCACCTGACGCCATCCGGGCACTCGTGGCGGGGAAGTGGGTGGGGGTGATATTTTTATACCGCTTCGACTTGCTCCTCACTTCCCTCCTCCGTCTGGTAACAGAGGGCTGGGGTGGGTGTGCTAGTCGGCCACTGTTGAACACATTTTGATTGACACTTGTCGATAATTTTTGCCGTTGAAATTAAATAGGGCCAAAGACGGTATTGTTATTTTAGATTACATTTTATGTTGAACAAAAAAGCATTGTTAGTTATTGTGACCTTTTTCCATTTAATTGTATTGCATAGAACCGAATGGTTTAGAACATAGAGATTGCCATTCCACATTATGAACAAAGTATTAAAATTGTATAAAGCATTTCCGGTTAAAAAAACATAGTTGGTATATCTTTGAAAGAAGGCCTCAGTGTGTTACCGGGAATCGCATCGTTGATAGTTCAAATGTCTACATTATAACAAACAAACATTTGGTTTTATTCTCAATCTATGGGAGTAGTGCATGTAGTATAAAGAACCATATATTATAAAGTGACATGCATACAGTGTTTTCGCTGCGAGGCTCAGTGTGTCACAGAGTTCACCCCGTGCACGACATGGCAACCGACGTAATGCTGAGTAGCGCGGGTCTGTGTCGTGTCTGGTCACTGTGTTTGTTTATTTAGTCACGTCTCGGTTGCTTTAAGATAATATTGAAAATATCTAAAAATAGATGTTAAAAAGCGTTTGTCCTGTATTTGTTGTCTTTTCGTTCTCTATTAAGTTATTTTATTTGAGAGTGCCGCTTTTGTAGTTCAAAATGTGTAGGTTTACTTGTACAAGTCTATCTCTAGGAGTGGGGAGGTCTCGTCGGGGTCTGTCTCGTTTGAGGGTTCAGAGTCATCGATATCTTCCGGGACTCTACCAGTCGCCTCCTCGCATAGTGCAAAGCCTCGTGGGTCGTTCTCACGGTGCACCCAGTAGTCTATTCCAGACTTGTCATTTTTGTGTCGGAAGAGGATTTCCCCATATCCTTCCGCGTACGCCAGCATTTGATGGCGACCCAGAGGGGAGGTGGTTTTCCTGAAGGGACGCTTTGCTGGGATATTTTTCTTGTCGTTGGGTGGCATTATATGTGGATTCTCGAGTGTGTCCTGGGGTTTGGTTACAGGAGGGAGGTTGAAGTCCTGCCGGTCAGGTAGGGTGTCAGCAGAGGCCTCTGCCCATGAAACCGAGTGGGTTACAGGAGGGAGGGGAGCAGTGTAGGTCGTTAGGGTGGTTTTCTCGTGTGAGCCCTCTTCCTGTCGGTCAGGTAGGGTGTCAGCAGAGGCCTCTGCCCATGAAACCGAGTGGGTTACAGGAGGGAGGGGAGCAGTGTAGGTCGTTAGGGTAGTTTTCTCGTGTGAGCCCTCTTCCTGTCGGTCAGGTAGGGTGTCAGCAGAGGCCTCTGCCCATGAAACCGAGTGGGTTACAGGAGGGAGGGGAGCAGTGTATGTCGTTAGGGTGGTTTTCTCTTGTGAGCCCTCTTCCTGTCGGTCAGGTAGGGTGACAGCAGAGGCCTCTGCCCATGAAACCGAGTGGGTTACAGGAGGGAGGGGAGCAGTGTAGGTCGTTAGGGTGGTTTTCTCGTGTGAGCCCTCTTCCTGTCGGTCAGGTAGGGTGTCAGCAGAGGCCTCTGCCCATGAAACCGAGTGGGTTACAGGAGGGAGGGGAGCAGTGTAGGTCGTTAGGGTGGTTTTCTCGTGTGAGCCCTCTTCCTGTCGGTCAGGTAGGGTGTCAGCAGAGGCCTCTGCACATGAAACCGAGTGGGAACTAGAGAGAGAACGGGAAGAAAGGAATACAAGGAGAGAAGAGAGAGAAATAAAAAAATTAGAATTATTGAAAGAAAGCGCGAAGTCGGAGGGAGAAATGATAGAGAGTAAAAGAGAGGACGAAGGCGGAAAGAAATGGATAAAGATGCGGCTGGTAGGACTGAAAGGGGGTAATGAGCCAGAAGATATTGACAACCTCATAGATATTTTCGAAAGAGAAGCCATAGAAATAGGGTTAGAAGGAAAACGATGGTGCCATGAATTCAGATTTTTTTTTTTAGATAGAGGGTGCGACCATTATACCACGGAACTAGGCGCGGAAACAGACTACGTAAAGCTAAAAAAAGAAATACAAAAACACTATGGGCTAACATGCGCAGGATATAGTGACCGATTTTGGAACATGCGACCAGACAAGGGGGACAAATCAGGAAGCTACATCAGAAAAGTAAAATACTACTTGAAGCGATGGGTAGAGCTTAGTGGCATTGACAAAACATACGACGGACTATTGGACTTGATACTTAGGGACAAAGTGACGAGGACAGTGGCGACAGACGTCAGACACCATATTTTGACCAGGGAACCCAAGACAATAGACGACGTAGAGAAGGGTAGCGACAATTACTTCTCCATTTTCCTCAACAGACCTTTAGGACAAACAGAAACACAAACAAACGATACCATGGCCACAATTAGTGATAGGAAATCACGGGATAGAACACCACAAAGACCGCAATCACCGTTTTGTCAGAGGCCACAATCACTATATAGACCACAATCACCCTTTAGACAGAGGCCACAACCATCATATAGATCGCAATCACCGTTTAGACAGAGGCCACAATCACCATATAGATCACATTCACCAATTGGGAAACAATCTCTTAGACAACAATCGGCCTACATGTCACCTGACCGATCACAGAAACAGACATAGGACGGTTACAAAAAAAAAACATCAAGCATACAACCATCAAAATAGCAATGAGTGCTACACATGTGGTCAAACTGAGCACTGGTCGCGAGACTGTTGGCGAAATAAACAAGTAGGTCAAAGTTACAAAGACGAGACTCGTACAAACGGATCCGAAGGCGGGGACGATAGGAGGGTTCGGTTCAACAATAACAATGGATGACTAGCTTCAGCATTAACGGGAAAGTGTAGAACATGTAAAAACTGTTTAAACGGAGAAGATAAGGTAAGAAAACTAACATGGGCGAATATAATCAGTAGTAAAGGAAGATTACCGATACTTATGGGGAAATTAAACAATAGGACAGTGACAACATTGCGAGATACGGGGTCAGTTGTAATAGCTTGCAAAAAGAGCCTAATCTCACGATCCGATTAGGTGAAAGGGAAAACTACCATAATAACTGCGAACGGCGAAGAGATACAAGTTAGAAAGGCCATAGTAAATATAGAAACTCCGTATCTAACGGGTACGTATATAGCGATACTTTTTAAAAACCCGCCGGCAGAACTATTGATAGGAAATGTTGATGGAGCAAAACCGCCATCAAATGCGGACTTAAACATAGTTGCACATGTGCAGACAAGGGCACAAAAACAAAATGAAAACGCAATGAAAGAGGGAAAATTGGAAAGTAAATTTTTAAACATAAATGTCAATAAAGATGAGTTCAAGAGGATGCAAAAAGAAGACATATCATTAGAAAAATGGTGGGCAAGGGCATATAATAATGAAAAAGGGTACAAGATAATAAATGGTTACTTATATAAACAAGTTAGGAAATGTAATAGAAATAGGAACTTAGGGGACGATTTTATTAAGCTGGTCATAAGAAATACGCTTCGCGAAAACATCATAAAAGTAGGACACGACACACCTATGAGTGGTCACCAGGGTTACGCGCGAACACTTGAGAGGATAAAATCTGAATTCAGGTGGCCAGGAATTAACAAGCAGGTAAAGGACTATTGCAAGACATGTGACGTGTGCCAGAGGGGTAAGAAAAACAAACAGAGCAAAGGCCCAATGGGGATTTCAAAAATAGTTGGCCAGCCATTTTGTAAAAAAGCCATAGATATTGTAGGACCATTAAATATGACAAAAACTAAAAATAGATATATACTAACAGTTGTAGACCTATGCACTAGATGGCCAGAAGCAGTTCCGCTTAAAACTGTTTCAACGGAAGAAGTACAAGACGCACTTATGTCTATATTCTGCAGAATGGGATTTCCCGACACAATTTTATCGGATAATGGCAGTCAATTCACGTCAGACATATTTAAACAGGTTTCAAAGCTACTGGGAATAAGGATAACCCATTCATCAGTATACCACCCGATGTCAAATGGGGCCGTTGAAAGGTTCAATGGGACTCTGAAGGAAATGCTCAGAAAAGTCACGTTTGATAAGCCTTCGGATTGGGATACATATTTACCATCTGTGCTATTTGCATACCGTGAAATATCACACACGACCACGGAGTACTCGCCTTTTGAGCTCAAGTATGGCAGGAAAGTCAGAGAACCGATGAGTATAATAAAGTCTATACTAACAGAAGAGATGGAAGACCCAATAACAAGAACTGCATACGACTACCTCTTAAACTTGAAGAAGAAACTACAAAACGCATGCGCATTCGCTACAAAAAAGACCGAAGAAGGAATGGAAAATTCAAAAAGTTATTATGATAGGAATGCATCCATTAAAAACATCGAAGTTGGAGATCATGTGTTAGTGTTGATACCTCAACAACTAAATAAATTGGAACCTCGATGGGGGGGGGTCCCTTTGAAGTGGTAAAGAAGATATCCCATTTAAACTATGAGGTTAGAGTGAACGATAAAGTCAAAACATTTCATGTCAACAGAATCATGTTGTACCACTCCAGAAATAACACTATTAAGAAAAAAACACACTACAGAGTAAACACAATTTCAGGGGTGATAACATAATACGACGAGGGAGGAAACGGTGACACAGTTGACCTCGACCTTGGAATACCCTTAAATATGGTGAAGACACCAGACTTTAATAACAAGACGGACCTGAAGGCCGTTAAAATCAGTGACAGCCTGAATGGTAAACAGAGAAAGAGAATAGAAGAAGTAGTCTATAAACACAGGGGCGTGATCAGTAATGTCCCAGGCAAGACAAAATTAGTAGTACGCCATTTTATCCTCACAAATAAAAAACCTATTAGAGTAAGGCCATACGGAATACCATATGCGCAGAGGGAGATAATAAGGAAAGAACTAGACGAAATGGAAACTTTAGGGATAATAGAAAGATCGAATTCCGATTTCAGTGCACCTGTAGTCCTAGTTAAGAAAAGAGACGGGGGGGGGGGGGGCGAGGTTCTGTGTAGACTTCAGAAAGTTGAATGCTGTGACAGTATATGACGCCGAACCAATACCAGACCAGGAAGAACTTTTTAGCAAGCTAAATAGAGCAAATGTCAAAGTTAGACCTCACAAAAGGGTATTGGCAAATAGGACTTAGACAGGAGTGTAAGAAACTCACAGCTTTTACAACACCATGGGGACTTTACCATTTTAACTATCTACCTTTTGGACTGTCTACAGCTCCAGCAACATTTGCTAGACTTATGCGTTATGTGTTAGAAGGGCTAGACAATGTCGTTTTATTTTTTGATGATATATGCGTGTATAGTGAAACTTTTGAACAGCACGTACAGACACTAGACAAAGTTTTTTGTAGATTGAGTGAAGCTGGTTTAACAGTAAAACCAGAAAAACTAGAATTGGGATTTGAGAAAATAAGCTTTCTAGGTCACATGGTCGGGAAAGGTATAATAACACCTGAAAAATCAAAGATAGAGAAGATATTAAACATTTCAGTACCTAGAACAAAGAAACAGGTTAGAGCTTTAATAGGACTTATATCCTACTACGCGAAGTTCATACCTTACTTCAGTAACATTAAAGCTGTTTTGACTGACCTACTTAAGAAAGGCAAACCAAACAAAATAAATTGGACAGGGGAGTGCCAAAGAGCATTAGAGTTATTGCAAAGTCACTTAAACTCAGAGCCATCCTTAATTTTACCAGATGTAAACAGTAGATTTGTACTACGCAGTGACGCGTCTTCCAGGGGCGTTGGCGGGGTACTATTACAATATAGAGATGGGGCCTGGCGGCCAGTTAAATATGTAAGCAGAAAGCTGTTATCGCGAGAAACACGGTTCTCGACTATTGAGCGAGAATGTTTAGCTATTATTTGGACTATAGGAAAGCTAGCTTTGTATTTAAGTAATTCAAACTTTATACTGCAAACAGACCAGAGGGCTCTGCAATATCTAAATAGCTGTAAATACTAAAACTCCAGGATACAAGGTGGGCTATTTTACTGCAAGAATTTAAGTTTAAGGTGGAACATATACCAGGAACACAAAATTTAATCGCAGATTACCTCTCAAGGAATTAAATTGTAGCAGTAACTTGCAAAAGAACATTTGTAAATGCAATTTTTTTTTTTATTTTTTTTATTTTTATTATTGTACTAAAGCAACAGGACTGTGTTTTTTTTTAAACAGATTGATAATAAAATGTGTAACAGTGCTCAGTCAGAATGAAAACAGGATTTGAGGATTGTGTACGCTCAAATATTTTTTGTCATGTGCACAAATGATGACATTTTTTCTTGTATTCTTTTTTTTTTCTTTATTGTCAATGTGATTATATTCGCTTCTAAAGCAGAGTTATAATAAATGGACAAGATTGGTGTGTATTTTTTGTTCATACAAGTGTAATTAATATGATTAGATCTATTCTAATGTCATATTTATCATTAACTTAATGAGGTTACGGTAAAGGATATTATTATGGTAGTATTTTATAATAGGTTGTAGCGTTTTAATATGTATATAATATGTAAAAGAACTTGACAATGTTATATGTAGCCTACGGTATAATTCATTATTATGATCGCATTATTTGATTTCATGACGTATTTATTATATATGCTTATAATATTATAATTAATGTGTAGACACTTTTGTGTACAAACTATTATTGTGTGGAAGTCAGTTCTGTTTGGTATGGATGTATTGTAAAAATAGATATAAACTATTTTGGTTGCACAAACCACGAAATTGTGATTAACTTTAAGGTATGTGAATGAAAGGTATAGACAAAATAACTCGTATTGTATTGTACATTTTTTCTTTTATTTTATTTATCAGGCAATTAAAGGATTAATCGCCTTAGGGTGGGAGTAGATGTTGTGAGCTATTTTGAGTGAAAGAGAGTGGATATGAATGGATTAAAATCTATTGTCGACAAATGGGTGTGTGTAGGCGTGTATGTGTGTGTGTGTGTGTGTGTGTGTGTGTGTTGAGCTCAGTGATGTTATTGTAAAGATAGGAATGAATGAACTCAAGTCAGTTAGGGGGAATCGTGAATGAAGGGAGCGAACACGGGGTGTGTAAGATAGGAAGACTGGGCATTCGTGGGTATGAGAGCTGGGCAGTACAGAGCTGTATGGATTTTGATTTGTGATTTGGAGAATGTACATGTTAAATAAAGTGTTGAACTGAAACCCTTTTGTCCAGCATGTTATTTAAATAAAGAATGACTATAACAGTGTAATATAATTATAACATGTATAAAGTCGCTCATCAAAAGATGTTCTCAATAGCGACGTGAATCCATTAAATAATTAAAACATTTGGTTACTATTACTTAAAATTAATAGGATAAAGCAAACATCTACCATTAATGAAAAACAAAATGAATTGATAGACATTACGTTAAACGCTAGTGTTTTTTTTAAAGAACAACATTAAAACTCTCCAAGCCAAATCGCCGGTGCGTACCTTTTATTAAGGATATTACGCCGCGTTAATAAACAACTGAATGCAAGGGGAAAACCCAATAATGCCTCGCGTTCAACATAGTAAATCTTATCTTATCTTATACATTACAGACGCTCCTTCTATAAAGAAGATTATTGCGTCCTACGCTCATCCGTGGAAATGAACGTTCAAAAAGATCATTTTAAATGATGCTAATTTTAAAACTTAAACATACGGTGATTATCAATAGTTCGAATTTTTTTTAAAAATAAATTAACGAATTAAGCAACATTGTTGATAAAAAAAAATCTCTTTTGGAGACCGTTTCAAATTTATACATTTAACTTTTGTCCCGATTCGTTAATCGCCCTAGGCGCCTATAGAGGACAAACATATATATATATATATACTAGAAATAGCCCGTGGGGAAACCACGGGGGTAAAGAATCTAGCTTTATGTGTTTTTATATTTGGTATGCTTTTTCAAAAGTCTGGGAAACAGGAGCTGGAAGTAAAGTAGCCCCAAGTCATGGTTTTAAATTTAAGAAATGACGATTCTAATTGGTGATATTTAAATTGTTATAGAATTACTGAAATAAATAAAACGTAAACATAGTTTGCTTTAACTGTCTTTTTTTCAGTGTAATAAATTCAGATAAAACTTTTCATTAAAAGCAATATTAAGTGTAATTTATTGTTCACCATGAATAGGGTCTTGTTGTCTGTTGAGTGTTTATTTTCTAAATGTTTGCGACATTTTTCCTTAAATAGTGATAAAAGTTGACTATAGATGAAAACTTCGATCTGATCGGATGTCTGTTATTATAATTTGATAATGGCTATCACTAAAGCCAGAATTATTGGCAATTGTTGACGTCATAGATAATAGGGTAATGTTCAGGAACCAAGTTGATAAATTTGGATTTAAAGGCTTTTAGCTATTGCATTATGAGAAGATTTCTGAAGTGTTCAAATTGCGATGAATCAACAGCCGTTGCAAAGACAATTTATGAATTGAGATTTCTCAAAAAGCATAATGATTACATTTCGAATCCTTGTGCAGGGTAGGATTTTTTCCCGGGTCTGGTGGGTGTCCCTGAGTCTACCCAGTTCTGATGGTAAAGTAAAGGCAGCTGTGCATAGTGCTGGCCACACAATCACCTAGTATACCGTGAACCCAGATCTGGCAAACGCTGCTTCACTGGCCCTATGGATCAATTTGGTCCGACGGGATACTTTTTTAAAAATACTTGTTATCATATTTATCACAATTAGTTTGATACCAGACATTATCATAACTGTTTATGAAATCGAGCGTTCGCCTAGCGTACCTGAGTAGGGTTTGTTCCTGGCTCTAAAAAGATTCTCTGAGCCTACCAAGCTCTGATGGGTACCTGCCATTCGTTAGAAAAAAATATCGGGGGCTGGGTATTGTGGCCACGGAAACTTGTGAACACTGCTTCATGTTCCCTATGGATCAAATTGGGATGGATATTTTACCACAACTCGTGTGAGGCCAGCCATTATAGCCATAGGGAAATTGGTAATAGACTAATATATAGGCTAAAATGTGTCCACGAAAAGCAATATTCATTCATTGCCGTTGCTAGGGATTTGGGGGCCCGGGGGGCTTGGCCTCTTTGGGGGCCCTTGTATTTTGACATTCGACATTATAACACGAGAAAAAAACAATTCGGATACTCCTTTGGGGGCCCCCCTCAAGTAGGGGCTGGGGGACTTTCGAATTTGGACCCTCCTCTCCCTCCCCTAGCTACGCCTTTGTATTCATTTTCATATCAAGTTACTGTACCTAAACTGTTGTGTTTCTTTTATAAATGTTTTATATATCTGTAGGCTACTCATTATCCCATACACCCGTTTTTGTTTAAATCATCCATTTTTGTTCAATGTAGGGAAAGTGGGGATAATGATAATTAGTTGCTCATTCTAAAGACAATTAAAAGGAGTTTATTATGTTATTGTGTGTATGTATTTGTAAGTGAGGCAGACAGACATGTTGGCCCCATGGGCATATTAATATTCTTTAGATATTTCCAAAGTCTAAAATAAGATGGACCGCTTGCTTTGATATTTACGAATACAAACGGAATTATAGACCTAGGGTTTAGTAATTTGCTATGATTTTATAAACTATAGGCCTACTTATCCCATGTGTCTGTTATTGCGAAGAATTTAAAGGAATATTTGAGACGTAAAATGCCGACGCATAGATGTAAATTAAAACTATTCAATAATGTATTTGTAAAAGTAAATGTTTTAATTTTTCAATTTCTTCGTTTCATTACTTCTCATTGAGAAATTGTCGAATAATACTTTATAGGAGGATCGTCTGTAATATATTAGACGCTTCTGTAATATATTATAAGTTTAGAAATATAATTAATATTTAAATCGAAAGTTGTATAAGTTTACAGCAGAAGTCTTTTGGATCACGCTTTATTTGCTGCGCACCAAAAAAAACACGATTCATTGAGCTCTAAAAAAAAGCACACGCAGTCCTCATATTATAGTCTTTGATATTACGTCATATGTCTGTACTCTCAAAACCAAGTCGCTAAGCGTTCCAGAATGACAGATACATTTCTTTGGGTAATTATTATATAGAAGATAAACAAACTCACGGTAATTATATAGCTTGATATTGTATAGTAATGGGTTAGTCCACTTGTTCTTGTTCGTTAGAAAATAAATCATATCCATTCGTACTTGATTTAGTCACGTTATAATTTTGTTTGACATTTTCTGATTAAAATATGACAATAATTAATATAGCCATCATCAGTCTGCATTTTTTAGTTAGTTTATATGGACTAATTACAAATAAAGCAAAGATTTTATTTAAATTCGTTTGATTACCCTTTCAACCGCCAGACATAAGAAGCATAGTGTTAATTTAACCTTAGCATTATAAGAGATAAACGAGAATATTTCTTTTATTTTAAATGGTTTCGGGGAGAAAGAGAAATCGAACACTTTTTTAGAAGTTCGGGTACAATTAAACCTTAAGTTTAGGTTTCTTTAGGCACGGCCCTACGTTTGGAATAGATTTGTGTCAACAACAACAACAATTTTTTTTCAATAATTTTTGTGTGTGTGTGTGGGGGGGGGGGGGGGGGGGTTAAACCTTATTTCGAAAATAATATGTCGAGACTCGGATTTAAGAAACCTCTACTAAAAGTATGCTTAGACTTGATGTGACGCGTAGCAAACAAAACAGCAACATTTAGTGCTCATTTTTTTTTGTTCATTTTGTCATCTAGTATAATTTTAAAATATAACAATTTCTGGTGTAAGTAGGTTAGTGGCGTGTCCATATATACGTTAGCTAGAATTCCATTGGCTAGGGGCCACTAGCGGAGTTGTAGGCAATACATTTTACTTCAAGTATTTACATTTCCAAGGACAAAATCGTATTATTTATGCAATTTTATAACTTTTTATAGTCTTATAGTATATAGTTATCTTTTTATATATTATTGCAACTTTGTTACTGCCTAAACAACAACCCCATTGCAAATCTTTGAAATTTCATCATTTATTATTTTATTTTATGTATTAGGTCTATTTGTTTTTTTTGTGTTTTTTTCATGGTTGTCTATTTGTTTGGTAACAATACTTCGTTGTTTTCATTCGGGCATGGAATGTGTTGGCTGAGCAAACCTTGAAAACTAGTAATTTAACCCCATTTAAAACTATTTTTAGACTCGGACCACAGATCAGAGTAGGACGTAATAATCTTCTTTATAGAAGGAGCGTCTGTAATTTATTATGAGATAAGATTAGCTGATATTATCTAATTAGATGTAGTTGCTACATCTATACAGACGGTAATTGCATCCAATGCATTTCTGTGGTTTCAATCCAGTCTTGCTCGCCAGAAGAGTCAAAATTTTTAACTCCCACTTTGGTAAGTCACAAGCTTAGTCGGCAAACTAAATACTTTACCAAGGAGTTCACCACGTAACCTAGAGTTGTTGTTTTCTTTTTTTGTGTAAAATAATAACTGAACACAATACATTAACTTATATTTGTATGAGTTATGACTTTATGTGTAATAAAATAATGATTTTGTTCAATATTGTGTTATGCTATTTAGCTGTCGTTTAGTCTACTGCTGGGTATTTTTTTCTATAGCATTACTTACTAATGGTCTTTAAACTCTTGTTTTAGCAACAAATCCCTTGGTATTAGCACTGCTGGGCTAAAAGCTAAACCTTTTCGTTGTTGCAATTTTAAAGAATACTATTTCACTTTGCCGGTTCTTTCTGGATTTTCCTAAAATGTACAACATTGTAAGTGTAACCTACCTTGTAAGAACATATATATTAAAATAGTGACATTCAAGCAAAGAAATTTGATTGAGATGCTTGAAGCTGGTGAACGTCAGAATGGCTAAGAGCATTTTTCAATTCAAATGATTTTACTGCACTTATAAAAAAAATAAAGCTTCACGAGTTCATTTTGTTTGTCACAGACAGTGAAAATGATCATAATTTTAGATATGTACAATTAAAACTGACATAATAAATATTATTCCTTCTTTCCGTTTCCCTTTGCAATCACATGTTTGTAACTATTACCTCAGTTACGTCAATTGATTAGATTAACTTTAACTTTGCCAATCTCGACAGCAGCCTCCAAACAATCGGAAATCTTTAACAACACGATGACATACATCCTCTGGTGATGAATGATAGAGCTAGTGGTGATTTACATTAAAAAAGCATTGATAAAAGAATTAGATCCTACAGATGTTATTAATTACTTCATGCAAATGTCATTCTGTAGAATTCAAATAATATGACTAATGGATTGACATTGGTTAGAAAACCAAGTTAAGTCAAGGTTATAAATATTAATAAAGCTTTTGAAAGATTTGTTTTAAAAATTTAACTAAATTCGTGTGAAAGTTTAGTAAAAGTTTTTAATGCGAAATTTTAGCGAAGACATCACCATATTAATAACATATTTAGGCCTAATTGAAACGCAAACCGTATAAACTAGCACCAATTTGAATGGGCTACATTTTAGTAATTCACAGATTCACCGAATTCTACTGAGTAAACAGCAGCGGAAAGACTTCTTCACCCGAATAAAAAAAAAGTTTCCCGTTGGACCAAATTGATCCATAGGGCCGGTGAAGCAGCGTTCACCAGTTTTCGTGGCCACGGCATACTAGGTGATTGTGTGGCCCGCACTATGCACAGCTGCCTTTACTTTACCCCAACTAAGGCCAGGTACCCATCAGAGCTGGGTAGACTCAGGGACACCCTCAAATCCTGGGAAAAAATCCTAGCCTGCAAAAGGATTCGAATCCAGGACCCTTGGATCGCCAGTCGAACGCGCTGCCGCTCAGCTACCGTGCGCCATATACCCAAACCTTTATGGTTTTACAGACTAATACGGTCATTCGGAAAAGAAATGAATCCTTATAATAAAATGTTAGGGGTGAACAATCTAGACTTTATAGGACACGGTGGCCAAATGGCAGCACGTTTGGCTGGCGTACCGAAGGTTTTGGATTCGAATTCTGGTGAAGGCCAGTATTTGTTGCTGGGACTGGAGGTTTCCATGAGTCTACCCATCTATGTTGGGCAGCTGAAATTAGTTGAGGTAAAGTAAAGGCGGCATTGTGCTGGCCACAAAATTCTATATTTTACAGTGGCCACAGAATGTAGTAAACGCTGATTCACCGGCCCTATGATCAATTTGGTCAGACGGGTACTTTACGTATACTAATGTAGACATTATTTTAGAAAACTGTTTTTAAAGTGATTAGAACATCTAGTCCAGATAATAATTTGGAAAAACTTTCTTAACTACGCTTTAGAAAAAGTTGTTTAGCGAGTCTTGAAAACATCTTAAAGATTTATTTAATGAGTCAGTAAAAGTTGGATTCAAGATGGTACATCTTCAAACAATGGTTTCTGACTGTCATTCTGTACATGCATGCCAACAACTTTATAAGACATCTTTTTAATCTTGAATATTTAGCAGTTAGCTAGTTAACGGTTTATCATTGTAGTAAAATACTACATACGCTACTCTTAGTTTTAGTTTCTTTCTCTACTTTGCTTATAAAAATATAAATTTTCCGGAAATAACTACTAGCTTATATAAAAAAAATCACAACCGTAACCTTAATCTCTTGCTTTAATGCATTTGTTTTAATATAAATATGGCCAAGAACTGTTCGAATTACCAAAAAATCAAGGCTAGAATTTGTTAAGTTTGTAAACCCCGATGATGCATGTCAAGAAAATGTGTATACACATACAAAATGTATAGATTCTATACCAAAACAACAGAATATTTTGATCCATATTTTTACAAAAACTTTGGTAGTCTATGGTATTGTTAAAAATAATAATATAAACAAAGTTAATTAATACAAATAAAATTTTTGTTTTCGTATAGGCCTAATATTTAATGTTACTGCCTCGTATATCAATTAAATTAAATTAGTGTTTTAGCTAGATAAAAAAAAGCCGCACAAGCCAAACTAACTCTATGCTAGAAACACAAACATCTTTTGAAATCCAACAAAATAAATAACAAGAAAAAAATTAAATACCATATATTTATTTCTAAGACTTATAAACTAAAAAAAAAGAAAATTACAAAATTAAAATTTAAAAAATGTATGACACAAGAATTTCAATAATCGTCATAGTAGTTTTGTACACAATAGGGAAGATACAAACTAAAATATGGAAAATTATCTAAGCGCTCAAAACATTATTGTGCGCATAAACCTTCCTAAATGTAACGCTTGTGGAACGCCACGTTATTTATAGTGCGATAGAGTCTAAATCAAACAATTATTCTAGAGAAATATTTATATCTAATACAATTTGGAAAATCCTACGATAATGTTGAACGTTTTTAAAACAATTCCACATTTTCCCAACTCAACAAAAAAGTGGACGGGTAGCCGGGCATTTAGCCAGCGTTCAACGTTCAGCCGTGATGTCCACTGGCCATGAATTTCACTGGATCGGTCCATTACAACCTTAGGAAGAATTATTATCTAAGGCCTATAATTGTATACATAACAGTAATACATTAATACAATAGTCGCATCGATTTCATCAAAAGATAAATGATCACCATTTTATGAAGCTGCTTTATCTAATGCAACTGTAATTAAAATACGGGTATTTTAAAATAAAGTATATATGCTTCATTATATAGTTTTTTTGTAAAAAAAGAAGTTATTATCTTATCTCTTGAATAGCTGTATGCAAGTTATAAGTTGGGATTATCATGAATTAATGGTATTATTAACAATCATTCCAAATAACTTACATCATAGGCAATATGTATAAATATAAATATATAAATATATATGTATATATTTATATATATGTGTTTGTGTGTGTATATACGTGTGTCTGTGTTTGTGCTTAATAATACATTCAGTAAATAAATGAAAATGTTAATGAATATGCAAAAAGCAGTTACGCAGTTACTTTATTGTAGTAATTATGAAAACAGTTTGCATTTATAAACTTTCTTAAATACTTTTCATATTTACAATTGAAAAAGAAATGTGTCAATATATATTGATCTACTTTTAATCTTTCCAATTATAATATTATATAGCTCATTAGTATTCTGTAATAATAAAGAAACAACAATATACAAACAAATATTTTTTTTTATTTGGAGGGGGGGTGGGGAAAGAATCTTAGCAACATTTATTGTCGAAAAAAATAGAAAAGAATCCGTAATACATGACACAATATGTACATTTTAAATATACAATTTTAAAGTAATACATAAAAAAAAAAGAAGAGAATGTTATAATCTTAAAAAAAAAAGCATTCTTAAGAAATGTTCACTAAATTTAATCTTACATTTTTTATCGGTATTGTTTATATTTATATATTGATATATAGTTTAGAGCTGATTATTGCATTTATTTTTACTTTTTTTACTTTTACAGCTTACTATTTCGGGGGCGTCAGTTTATAATTTCAATAATTTTTTGGCAATTTTTATTCCGACCTGTGTCTACATGTGTACAACTTTCAGTGACACCAAATAAAATTATGTACACACTTCTCCTCCTCTTATAAAACTTACAATACAATTAATATATGTTACCGCTAGCTTTCATGATTAAAAAGGCATAGAGATTAAAGGGTCGAAACAAATAATAATGCATTTTTTTTACTTCTTAAACATTTTAAATAGTCGATAAGACTTTGCGTAATCCATGAGTAATAAGTGCCTTCAACTTTGTCTATTGGTAGCCATTCGCTGTTGAGAGAGAACGGTTGTCTAAGGTCGCGTTCCAGTGTAATCTATTTTAAATCTGCTTTCGGCTGGCGTACCGACGTTTTTGGTTTAAAATTCTGCTAAGTCTAGATTTTGTTTCCGGGTCTATAAGGTGTCCCTAAGTCTACCTAGCTCTGATGGGTACCTGATTTTAGAGGAGTAAAGTAAACGCTGATGGGTATTGTACTGACCACACAATCCCCTAGTATGCACTGGAAACAGAAACTGGTGAACGCTGCTTCACGGGCCCTATGGATAATTCGATCCAACCAGAAACTTGTATTTATTTTTTAAACTGGTACCTAAGTTGTTGATGAGCTAGAGAGTGTGCGTCATTAAAGCTCTCTGTCATTGTAAAGTCTTAATGAGATGTGACCGATTTTAGAGGAGTAAAGTAAACGCTGATGGGTATTGTACTGACCACACAATCCCCTAGTATGCACTGGAAACAGAAACTGGTGAACGCTGCTTCACGGGCATTATGGATCATTCGATCCAACCAGAAACTTGTATTTATTTTTTTAACTGGTACCTAAGTTGTTGATGAGCTAGAGAGTGTGCGTCATTAAAGCTCTCTGTCATTGTAAAGTCTTAATGAGATGTGACCTATTTAAATGAAAGAGATCATGATCGTTTTGTGACATTTCCAGTCATTTTCTTAAACAAAAACGATGATTTTGTTGGTGTTTGACAACCTCAACAGCCAGTTCTGGTCTTTTAGAAATATACAAAAGCTACAAGACTAGTTATCAGGAATACGTTTTTAACATCAAAAGTGAGTAGGCGATAATTAATACTCTAAGTGTTAGTCGCGATAGGTTAAATTTAGCTTTGTTTATACATTATAATAGTCAAGAGTTGCGTCCTTGGTTAGTAAAAAAACACAATTCGTAGATTCATATAAACACAAAAAAAAAAAATGAAAATTCTTCTGCATCAAGCAATTAGTTTGGCATTATAAATGGGTGATTCTTCAAATCTGACATTCACAATCCATCGTTTTCTTTTGGCGAAATCTTTTGGAAATGAAATATAATGTAATCTTCTACATCTTTACTTTTTTTGTATGCATAATGTTTAAGAATTGTCAATATTCCCCATTTCCATGTTTTATGTATTAAATTTATTTGAAAAGTAACATTGTTGATTTCAAATTACCTTAATTAAATTTACCTCCCTCTTTCCTCAGTTCAACATTTTTCTAACTCTCTAAAACTCTCTCCCTCTCTACTCTGTTGACATAACTATTGATAGCCTTGACACCCTAATGTATATTTAACAAATATTTGAAAACAAAGGAAAAAACATACTTTTTAACATTACAAATATAATCTATTTTGATATGTTTAAATCTTCTTCCATTTTTTGTAGTCTTTGTTTATATGTTTTCCTAATTGAATGTTCTTCGCGAAGAATATTTATCCTATCGCCTATTACGGATCCCGCTCCAATTCCAATAGCTGGTGCTGCATATGGCACTAACACACTTCCGATTACAGCAGCAGCGGCAGTGGTTGCTATTGAAATTGAAGAAAGAACAATTAGTAATTTGCTTGGCGGATTTTTAAGGAGTCTTGAATACTCTGCCATTTTTTTCATCTTTTCAGATTTATTTTTTTCAGATTTTAATGACCTTGTTGCCAACAGAAGTTGATCCACCCTTTTTTTAAAATCGTGCAATGTATCAGTACCTTCATCTTCTTGTTCAATAACTTCTAGAAGTGAGTGAATAAGCTCTTCAATGGCGTCGATTTCATCAAAGGATATATCATCACCATTTGTTGCAGCTGTTTCAAATGCAACTGTAATTAAACTTAACATACTTTGAAATTTCGGTTCAAGTTGAGGAAGTTTGCTTTCCACTCTTAGTTTTTTTCTACTTTTCACCGCTTCGTTGAAATGTTTATCTATGTATTTCATTCCATGCTGTTGAATTAGTTGTACTAATTTGCTCACTGTCTCCTCGCGATTGTCGTTATCTGCATTATAAAACAGAAGACACCTATTTTTACAATCTTGAGTCAATTGCTTCATTTCACCTGTTTGTTTTTTCAACCATTCTGTCAAAAACATCACCAAATGTAAAAGCTATAATAAAAACATTTATAAAGTCTGGTCCATAAATTGCTTTAATATTGTCTAAGGTTTGCATTTCTTCTTTTGTATATCTCGTCATGCTTGATATCACAAAAATAAAAGCATGATATCCATCTGGACATAGACTCATAACATCAGCTAGTTGTTCATATGTCTTTTCTTTAGACTTGCATGTATCCATTAGTCCTGGTGTGTCTACTACATTAAGAATAACATTTTTAAATATCGTACTTTCCAATTGGCAATGGACAGTTACTGAAGTGAATTGGTTTTCAGCCTTAAATTCTTCACGACCTAATATTGTGTTGCCAGTAGAACTTTTACCACTTCCTGTTTTTCCGACCAATACAATGTTATAAGACGGTTTTACTATGGTTTTAGAGCTCGCCATAGTTAGGATTTAGTCTGATTTTATTGATGATTCTAATTGAAATAACTCTAGGCTAACAATCGTCTGATATTACCTGAAAATAAAATTTTAAAAGTATATATTTATAGAATTTAGAGAAATTTCTCTTTCTAGATCGATCTATTATTTTAATGTAAAAATACAAAGTCAATTGATTCACATATTTAGTAAAGGAGTTACTTTGTGTTTTCTTATAAAGTCTAGTAATTTACGATCAGTATAAATCGTATATTAGGACTTGAAAGTAGTATTGATAAAGCTTATTTTGTTTAAAATATTTGTATTACCTAATAAACAATACTTGTTACCGTTTTGCTTGTTAATTTCTTTTTTAAAGTGTATTACTTGTTCAGTCAATTTAACTTAAATACCCACTGAATATGTTTTCATGTCAAGGAATAGAAGACTATTTTAATATAAAATTATGTGTACATATTATCATAGTTCTAATAAAAATATTACTATCACTATATATATAAAGAGAGTTTTTGCATGCATACGGATCCCCATTGGTCAATTTGAAATCACGTGAGTTTGTGTCACTGACCTATTTAGGCCTAGGCCTATATACTGTCTAATAATTTTTCACATCGGACACGTGTCTTCGATACCTCAGTGGTTAACGTAGCGGACTGCTATGCTGTCTACCCGGGTTCGATTCTCCAGTTAGACTATACCTTTTATTCGAAAAAAAAATTTTCAAACTTTTAAAAACAAAAGACATTGTAAATCTTCGAGCAATTTAGATTTTTGTTAAATGAAATACTTGCCTATTTTTTTTTTACCGATTACAATATTTACTTTAAATTACTTTCCTAAATGTCTTCAGTAAAATAAAATAATTTAAATATTAGTTTTATAGTTTTCTTTTAATTGTTGTTTATAAAACTTTTATCTGCAACCTTATACAGTCTTGTAATTTTTTCACCCGGGCAAGGCCGGACAATGTAGCTTGTACAAAATATAAAACTAAAATGTCAAGGAATTAGTTCAATATTAGCATTTAAATGTGTGTGTTTTGAGGAAAGGGGGATGAGTCCGAATCTCGTAAGGCAAGGAAAAAACTTATAATTTCCGGCAGCAATAGAATTTTACGTCATTAATGTGAAACTCAAGTAAAAAATCAAATTGCCACGTGCTTTCACTAGTATCCGGATTCTTATCTTAACAAAGTGGTTAAAATGGGTTTAGTGACTCGTGTGGAAATAGTAACCTTGGTAATACCCAAATAATAATATGTTATTTCGGACTAGTTTAAAATATTTTTTTTTAAATACAAGGACCATTGTTTTTTTAAACCTTAACATTTAAACAACTGATAAAAAATATGCAGTACCAAAACTAACTATTAAATCAATATTAGCGAAACCAATTCAGTTAGCCCTTAAAGTTAGTTATATTTCTGTTATCGGCCTCTTATTAAGCTGAAAAAAAGTATAAAAGAAGCACTTTCGAGCTAAGATACGCCTACGAGTCAAGCGTATTACAGAGGTGTCAAAGAGTGCGATCATATAATCAGTTCCCCCTTATATTTAGGAACTAGATAGGGATGTCCGTAAAAAACAACCAAAGAAGGCCTCAGGTCCAGATATAACATCTTGAGAAAAGCCCCCAACCAGAGTTCGAGTAGATACCTGGTCTGTTAGGAAGAGACTAAGGATGAAGTGTTCTATTCATAGCGCTAAAAGGCTCGCATCTGAAATCAACCTACCCGAAACAAGGCTACATATCCATTGATTTTCACGTTTCTCTCCTGGAAAACACACCATCGCTCTCCGAAATACGGACGAAGCTGACGGACACCTCAGTTAGCAAAACGTCCGACTCGAAACTACTTAAAAAGTAGCCATGGACACTACTGCCCGGGAAAGTCCATGTCTACACCGACGGGTCGGCAAATGTAGACACCGGTATAGCCGGCTATGTCTACTTAGAAAACCCCAGAAATAAGAATAGGGACAAACTATGGGGGCCCTTCGACGGTTTCTTAGACTACGGTGCAGATATTGAGGCCATCAGTCAGTTACTGGAACAGATCGAAGGCTCCCTCGGCTCTATGACCGTAATTAGCCTGACTGATGCATTGTTGATCTTCAGGTTGCGGAGAACCTGATTAACTGCCCCCCCCCCCCCAGATTAAGAAAATTCTACTGGCTTCAGATGAGCTAAGCCAGTGCTTTGGAGACCGCTTGTTTCTGAAGTGGGTCGCGTGCATACAGGCCTACCTGGAAATATAGGAACAGACCACCTTGTGGGTTTAGCACAATCACTTCTGAGGAGCCAGGCACCATGACATGTACCTTCGAGAAGGCCGTACAATGATCCGGAGATGGGAGACTGAAAAATGGAACAAGCGTTGGGGCAACTCTGATAAGGGCCGACAGGTTTTGTTGCATCGGCCCCGCCATAAACGCACCGACCTATGGTGGCGACAAAATTGGTTGGAACAAAGCATTGTATCACAATTCCGCACTGGCAACTGCGCCATTGGGGCATACTTTGCCAGGTTCCGACCTAACTTCTATTCGCGCTGTCGCCAATGTGGTGAGGAGGAGACAGTGGGGCATATCCTGCGGGAGTGCCATCGTCTCGTCAATGATCTAGGAGATGGGACGGGTGACCCACTTTCTACTGTTCTCTTCGGAGATTGGGACGTGTTCAGACGCACGGCTGATTTCTTGTCAAGGACTACAGTTTTAAGCAATCTTAGCTCTCAGTCTAGGCTGGCTATATTTATCAGACATGAAGGTTTTTTTTTTTTTTTTTTCATTAATAGTTAATTTGTTTTGCAGATAACAGTAATGTAAATAGGGTGGGCTAGTGGCGTTACTAGAAAAAAAAACTTACAAAAATCAAATATTTAGAAATACGTTTTATGTATTTTACTTGTTAATATTATATTATGCAATATGTGCACTTTACAGAACACATGAGATATTTTTAATATTCGTTGTAATTAACTTTGAATGTGTCTATGAACAAATTACAAATTACATATTTATATTGACAAGTCTTATCAAATAGGCATGCATAAAAGGTCGACAAAAAAGACATTTCCGGTCTTATTCGATCATTTACTTCGAAACATGTCTGTGTGCTACGTTACTGGTTGTAAAAAAAATATGTAGATAATTAAATTTTTATTTAATTTCCAAAAGATGGCGACAAAAGAAAACGTTAGATTGTGAATGTCGGATATGAAGAATCACCTATTTATAATCCCAAACTAATTGCTTGATGCGAAAGAATTTTCATGTGGTTGTTTTTTATGAATCTCCGCATTACGTTTTTTAATTATTAAGGACGCAACTCTTGACTAATTTATTTTATAAACAAAGCTAAATTTAACCTATCGTGACTAACACTTAGAGTATTAATTATCGCCAACTCACTTTTGATGTTAAAAACGTATTCCTCATAACTAGTCTTGTAGCTTTTGTATATTTCTAAAGGACCAGAACTGGCTGTTGAGGTTGTCAAACACCACCAAAATCATGGTATTTGTTTACGAAAATGGCGGGAAATGTCAACGGAAGCACGTGACCTCTTCCTTTCGAAAAGGTCATGCCTAATTAAGACTTGTCAATAGCCCTATTCATCACAAAGTCTTCGAATGCGCTTTACATTGATCATATGTTGTTTAAAAAAATCGAAAAAATGCGTTTTTAATTTTGTTTTAAAAATAGTAACTTATATATTACAGACGCTGCTTCTATAAAGAAGATTATTGCGTCCTACACTCATCCTTGGTCCGAGTTTAGTCTTGCAACTTTATTAATGTTTTAAATGACGTTAAGTTACTGGTTTTCTTGGTTTATCCAGGAAACCCATTCCATGTCCGAAGGCCACTGGGATTACTTATAAGCATTTGTTCCTGCATAAGGGATAAGGAAAGCGTTTTTGTTTTTATGTTTATATGAGCATTGCAAAAGGCTGTTATTGGGTTGTATTTCTAAATTAAAGTTTAATGCTTTATGTATTATTACTACTTTACTCTTTGCTCTTTTGTTCGCTAGTGTTTCTAGGTTTAGTGATTTGACTAATGGTTTTACTCTTGTTAGTTGGTGATTTTTACTAGTTATGAGCCTTGTCACTCATTTTTGAATGTGTTCTAATTATTTAATGTTTATTTAATTTTTGAGTCCCATACAAATGATGCAATATTGTCGGCTTGTATAATTGTGTTTGGAAGTTCATTCCACCACACATGTGCTACGACGCTATAGGAGCGAACTGCAAATGTTTTTCTTTTTACGCTTGGTACCTTAAGCTGTAGATGGGTTTTGATTGAAAGCATTCCTCTTTTCTCTGAAGTGTTTAGCACGACTATGGATATTATGTTCTTGAGATATTGACTATGAAAGCTTGTATAGAGCATAGTCAGAACTTTGAATTTGATCCTAAGTGTTATAGGTAGCCAGTGCAGTTTTTAGACATGTTAATGAGTTTTCTTCAGAATCCCTTTGGGGACGTTCATACTTTCTTCAACAAAATAGGGGGTAGGGGGAGGGTCTGAAAAAAATTGGCAATTGTTTACATTGGGGAGATGGGGAGGGCAAGAAAAGTTGACGTCAACAATATTACGTTTTATGAAATAAACAATGATACAAATTTAATACAAAATCCTACATTCTTTTTCCTTTTCCTCTTAAATTGTAAACATTTACAAACTTGGTTTTACTTTAATACAATATATTATATTAATTATGGATACTACATTTAAGAAGTCCTTCTTGTGTTTTATCTTTTTAGTTTGTTAATCTATTAATAGATGGCAAATAATAGTATTGTTAGCAAAGTGACCGACTGTTTATAACAAAAAAAACTCGCCTTCGCCGTTTAGCTAGACAAGGTGAATGGACTCATATAGACTCACACATACACACACATACACATTGTCTTTAGAGAACTTTCAGCGTCAGCTAGAACACCTAGGTTTTTGCCGCTAAGTACATCTAAATTAGGCGCCAGAGACAAGCAATCGATTATAGTTGGGATCGGCACACACACACAAAAATTATAATAATAATAAAAAATTACAAAATTAATGTTTGCTATGCATTTAATGAAGTGTAGCCCGTTGTGTAAATCCAACAAAGTCTAATACCCGATAGGTAAAGTACCCGTCAGATTAAATTTAGCATAGGGCCGGTGAAACATCGTTTACCAGTTTTAGTTGCCACGGCATTCTAGGGAATGTTTGGTCAGCAAAATACCCTGACGGCTTTACATTACCCTAGCTATTGTCAGGTAGGGCATATCCATCAGAGCTATGTAATAAATACCTACAACACCAAACAACCCCTAGACTATGTGTTCGAAGACTTCAAGAAAGCGTGCAGTGCTGTGGGCAACCATGAGACAACATCACCCCCATTATTGCAGTCTTTAAAAGTTTGTATGACAGGGCTACTAGTGCAGTCATCCAAAACGATGTCACTGGCAAATGGTTCAAAACAACCATTGGCTTGCGTCAAAGGTGCCTACTCTATCCAAGGAAGGATCATGACCGATGCACTGGATGACCACGTCGGGACAGTCAGCATCGATGGAAGAACAGTCACCGATCTTCGCTTTGCCGATGACATAGATGGCTTAGCTGGCAGTGAAGATGAACTGAGGGAGTTAACAGCCAAACATGAGTTAATATCAACGGCGTATGGCATCGAAATCAACGTTGAAAAGACCAAAGCTACGCAACGTCATCCAACGGTCAAAAAATGGTGGTCCAACGACCCTCAATCGGGTTATGGGATAGAAGAAGAAGAAGAAGATATAAATATGATGTGAAACTCATAGGCTTTGCGCGTGCTAACCCCTTGCATATTGTGTTGATAACTAGTACTATATATGTTTTAGTTTAGCCATTATTTTTTTAGTGTTATTATTTCTATCATTGTTCTATAAATGTATATGTTTTGTGTTGTTTTAGTTAACATTTCAATTCAATTTTCTTATTCTCTTGTAATTTCAGAAAGGGGGTGTCAATTGGGGAGGCGAGAAGGTAGGGAGAGTTGGAGGAGAATATTGCAAATTCAGGCATTAGCCTTGAAAAAGATAATGCTTCTTAAAAGTTTTGTAATGCTATAAATCCTCTCAGCTTTGCCTTGATAACATGAAAAGTCGCTAACTAAGACTATTTTTACACATTGTGTAGTACATTTTTACATAAATATATTTTTACTAGTGGTTATGCCCTTCAAAATGACGGAGAAACGAACGACTACAATGTGTTTTGTTAAGAGAGAAAGAAAAGCGACTATTACCATAAAGACAATGAACGTTTATTTTCGGTATTTAGTTTTTTTCTTTTTAATTGTTTCTGGTCGGCCCGACCCTGACATATACATAAGTTTTACTGATACGCTTCTGGTATTAATACGTAGCGAACAGTTGTGTTGACTTAACTTGTTATTAATAATAGCCTATTAAATTAACAATAATATACTATCTAAAAGAAAAAGAAACCACAATACCAAACATTGAAAAGATAAATAATAATAAAAGCGTAGAAAATAATATTTCAATACCATAAAAACTAAAGAGAGAACGATTTTTTTCGGCATTTTATTTGTGTTCTTACTTATTGTATTAATAAAACAGTTTTGAGAATGTTTCATTTGGTATTTAGTTTTTGTTATTTGTAAATGTTTCTGGTCGACCTGACCCTGGCATATGCATAAGAATTGTGGCCTCAAGGACTGGCGTAGTGTGTAAACCGCCGATACATTCCCGTTAAGAATACACTGGCGGGCGAACGCATGGGGCACAGCCCCCGCAGCGGGTCCGAGGTCCATTACACTGCCGAGAGACCACTGGTCTCAATGAGGAGGAATCAATGGACGCTGCAATCCCGTCTCGAGAACCACCCGGTGTCTGGATGCATGACCTATAGGATTTGTGCTTCCGGGTGACAGTGCAGGTATACTGGCGAGCCACCACGATAATGATCCTTAGGGGAACCGCAGTGAACGATCGCTGGGCTGCGGAAACCTTCCCCGTTACACAGCACGCCACGCCTTCGGCGTGACGTTGGGTGTCTAGAGCCCGGACAGAGATTGAAAGCCGAAAGGCTCGTCCGGGCTTTTTAAAGTGACTTTTAATTTCTATATTAAAATGTAGCGAACAGTTGTGTTGGCTTGACTTGTTGACTTAAGGGTGCCCCTGAGTCTACCTGACATTAGTTGGGGTAAAGTAAAGGCGGTTAGGCATTGTGCTGGCCACACACCCCTTAATATGTCGTGGTCACGCTGCTTCACCAGCCCAATGATCAGTTTTGTTCGAAGGGCACTTTACTTTAGTGCTCACAATTTCTACTGCACAGTACATTTCCCAAAAAATCCAGTTAAAAATATGTAAACGGGTTTAAAATTTGTTTTACAAAAAATATTTATTTACAAAAAGATAAATTGAATTTTTTTTAAACCCATAAATATGACAGAAAGAAAAGCAATCTAAAATGTTTCAAAAGCCACACAATGACAGTTGCATGCTCTAAAAAAAAAAAATTATAGTTTTAGACCAAATTTATCAATTGGGCTGGTGAAGCGACAACCAATTTCTGTAAACAAGGCTTACTTATTTGAGCAACTCATCAGGGCTGGGGAAATTCTATAACTCCCCCGTACCCGGGAAAAATATCGTGATGTCGCTCGTTACACCATATCTCAGTTAATTGATTATGTAAATAGTTCTATCATCCTTTTTTTTTTGCCAAAACTACTTTACTTTAAATATATATATATATACTCTTTTACAGCAAACGAATTACGATTTTATGTAAAAGGCTTGATCAATGTAATCATTTGTTGGATACATGAACGTGTGTTGTAATATCAGTTCATCTCTATTAGACGTATACTTTTAATATGAATATTGTTTACCTTGTAAAATTACTTACGATTTATCTAAAAGAAGCTCTTATGGTTGTAAAACAGTTGTTTATCAACTTGTACTGCTCAATTCACTATATGAGAAAAAAATCTATCTATCTTATTATACCTATTTATACAGACCTGTTGTGTGTGTGTCTGCTGGTGTGGGTGTGTGTGTGTGCCAATATGTGTCAGATTATTCCTTTTTTGGAAATTTAAACATTAAATTTATAGCTTGTAGTGTCGACACAGAAACTAAAATATAGGCCTGGAACTATATTTTATTTTGTCCTTACGTCTTCCCCACCCTCCAATTTTTTTCTTATTATTCATTCGATTTACAATGTGTGTGTTTTTGTGTGTGTGTGTATAATATCAGTCTTAAACTTTTTCTTTGTTCACACAAATCATTTTTTTTTTAATATCGTAAACATTAATGTCATATTAAGTTTCATCTCGCTTGTTGAGATACGAGACATAGTACTACATGGTTTTGGAAAAAATGGCCCAAAATAAAGTGGAAGGCATTAAATACTATCAATAATTCAATGACATTATTCAAAAGATCTAAGAAGTAAAAGACAATTGCCTTCCCGAACTTGCAAGACACCTGTTAGAACACATTAATATACCACAATTTCTTAAAAAATACTTAAGAGGAGTTTATTGCACGAATTTTACGAATGAGAAGGTCATGGTCGGATTTACCTATAAGCTAAACAAGCTATAGCTTAGGGCCCTCACTTTCTTAGGGGCCCCTAAACAAAATTGTTCGAGTGAACAATTGTCATATATACTTAAATATACTGCAGCATTATTATTATAATATATATATATATTGTCATATATATTGTTTTTCCAAGAATTGGAACACGCAATGTTTATTCTTCTTCCCCCTCTTTTTCTCATTAAAACAGGATTTTGTGGGCGGGGCTTAGGCTTCCGATCGCCTGACGTTTAGTGGGAAGACAAATGATTCTACTTAATGTTGGGATTCTGTGTTGATCTCAAATTCTCAGGGTCTGGGAACGACTCATTATTTATTAGGGGAAGTTCCTATCGTTTTGTTATGAGTTTTGTAATAATACCATGATTTTCACCCCTACTGGTAATGGCTCTGTCCCTTGCACCACTCGGATGGTATTTAATGATTTGTTTTGTCTGAAAGACAGAGAGTTTCAAAATATGTTCCTTTGAGAACGTTTGTGTTTGCACTATTTCATTCTAACTGTACATAATAGATATATTGTATATATTGAACTTATCACCTGAATTAAACTATCAACAACAGTTACACTGAAGCTTCCTTGTCAAGTTACTATTCTATTGTGTTGTATACATTACTATATTATTTATCTACCACTCTAATGTCCAAGAAAGGAAATGTTGGAACACAAATACTTAGTTTGTGCCCAGGACTATAAGAAGAGTTCGTGTAATACTGAAACATAAATAATAATAATTAAAGTCCCCCCTAGGACTAACGAGAATTATCAGCAAGATCTACACAACTCTGGCCACAAGGGGATTGTGGACGTAACAATATATATATATATATATATATAATAAACGGCAGTTCTGGACAAATGTTCTTGAACGAGTTGTGGTAGCGATAATTAAGCTTACTATTGCAGAGCGTGGTTTACCTTTAAGAGGAGATAACGTAACATTTGGCTCTCTTCACAATTAAAATTTCCCTGGATTACTGGAACTTATAGCAAAATTTTATCCTTTTATAGCAAGCCATATAAAAAAATTGAGAATAAAGGATCAGGCGTCAACAACAACAATGTCTGAAGATAAATTAAGTTTCCACAGTCTCATGTACATAGAAAGTACGCAGTTTATCATTTGATAATGTCATCGGTGAATTTTCTCTAAAAAAAGAAAATATTTTAATATAATACCTGAATCTTTATAACATGTGTCAAGAGATTAGATAATAAGATATTGTAATAATTTGTGCGTTTTAAAAGATTTGTGTTTCTAATTTTTAGCAGAGGCCCTTGTGACTGGATGCTTTCTACCTTATCTCACGTATCTCCATTTCAGGAAATATAATATTTACAACCTCCCAATATATATAATTGTTTACCATTTAGCAAGAAGGGGATCAATCTCAATATTATACAGTGCTATGCTCCAACAAATGAACAAGAGGATGAAATAAAGAATAATTTCTAAAGTAAACTACAGACAGTTCTAAATAGATTTAAAGATAAAGACTTAACAATAGTGATGGGAGACTTTAATGCAAAAATAGGTTATGATAACCAAGGATATGAGGAGATAATGGGGAGACATGGCTTAGGAATAAAAAACGTGAATGGAGAGTTGTTCATTGATTTTTGTGCAGATAATTCATTAGTAATAGGAGGCAGCATATTCCAGCACAAAGATATTCACAAAGCCACATGGATGTCACCAGATCATCGTACACACAACCAAATTGACCACATTTGCATCAAAAAGAAATTCAGGCGCTCATTGCAAAACGTAAGAGTTTTCAGAAGTGCTGACGTAGCTTCTGACCATCACTTATTAGTGGGCCAAATTAGGCTACGACTTAAAAGACAAAGAGATTGCACAAGACGCAGAACTCAATACAATGTCACATTTCTAACGGAAACGAACGTAAACAATGAATTTAGAATTGAACTAAGAAATAGATTTAAGGCCCTGGAAGACCTGGAAGGAAATGATGACATAGGCACACAATTGGAATCAATAAAAGAAGCATGGAACACAACATGCAAGCAAGTGCATAATGCATAGGGATAAAAACACAACCCAATAAACCATGGCTTTCAGACAACACTCTCAAAAAAATTAAGCAACGGAAAGAAAAGATAGTTGTTTTGATGAACAGCCGAACCAGGGCCTTGAAAAAAGATGTTCAAGAAAACTATACAGAAGCCAATAGGGAAGTTAAAAAAGCATTAAAAAAGATAAAAATGATTACATCAACAACCTGGCAGCGGAGGCAGAAACAGCAGCATCTAAGGGAAACATAAAGGAGTTGTACAGTATAACATTGAAATTAGCAGGCAAACTCCAGCAACAAAATAAACCCATCTAAGACAAAGAAGGTAATAAGCTAACACATGCAGAAAAGCAGGAAAAGAGATGGGTAGAATATTTCAAAGAACTCTTAAACAAGCCTGCTCCCCTTAATACCCCAGATATTCAACCAGCTGAGAGAGACCTAGAGATGGAATTTAATAGACCTACTAAAGGAGAAATAGAAAATGCAATAAAAACGCTAAAGAATGGGAAGGCTGCTGGACCTGATGGAATACCAGCAGAAGCAATTAAAGCAGACATTGAGTTATCAACTAACGTACTATACAACATTATTGGAAACATATGGGAAAAAGGATAACTACTAAAGGACTGGAGAGAGGGATATCTAGTAAAGCTTCCAAAGAAAGCGGATCTTACAGATTGCTCTAACTATAGAGGGATTATGTTGCTATCAGTAACAGGAAAAGTTTTAAATAGAATAATACTTGAAAGGATAACGAAAGCATTTGATGGTCTTCTACGAGACGAGCAAGCAAGCTTTAGTCAAAACAAATCATGTCTCGACCTAATAGCTGCTCTTCGTATTATCATTGAACAATGCACAGAATGGAATGCTAGCCTATATATCAATTTCATAGACTTTGAAAAAGCCTTTGATAGTGTCGACAGAGAAAATCTATGGAAACTGTTGCGCCACTATGGTATTCCTCTAAAGCTAACTGACCTAATTGAAAACACCTATCACAATATGAGATGTCGAATCAGTCATGATGGAAAACTAACAGAGGATTCGAGAAAGAGTCAGGAGTTCGACAGGGCAGTCTACTTTCACTATTCCTCTTTTACTAGTAATATATTGGGTCATGAAGAATACTACAGAAAACAGAAAAAATGGAATTCAATGGACCCTGTTTAAACAGCTTGAAGATCTAGACTTTGCAGATGACATAACCATATTAGCTCAAAGTCATATGCAAATGCAAGAAAAAACTGCAATACTAGATTCCTGGGCACAACAGCTAGGACTTAAAATAAATGAAAGAAAGTCCAATATAATGAGAATAAACTCCAAAAGTACTGATGCAGTGGAAGTAGGAGGAAGGATGCTGGAAGAAGTAGCCAACTTCACATATCTAGGAAGTATAGTTGACAAGGAAGGGGGATCTGGAACAAATATTAAAGTCAAGATACAAAAAGCCAGAGGAGCTTTGCTATGCTAAAAAAATATCTGGAAAACAAAACAAATTAGAAACAAAACTAAATTAAGAATATTTAATTCTAACGTAAAATTTGTCTTACTATATGGCTCAGAAAGTTGGAGATTAACAAAGGGGGATTTGAACAAACTACAAACTTTTGTGAATGGCTGCCTACGTAGAATAATGGATATCAAATGGTATGACAAAAATACAAATGCAACTGTATGGGAAAGGACAGCACATATTCCAGTAGAACAAGAAATACAAAAAAGGAGATGGAGATGGATAGGCCACACATTGAGGAAACCAACGACAAATCTGACTAGACAAGCTCTTTCGTGGAATCCCAAGGGTGCAAGACGAAGAGGTAGACCAAAGAACACCTGGCGGAGGGAAGTAGAAAAGGATGTGCAGGTGATCGGGAGAACTTGGAAGGAGTTAGAGAAGATAGCCAGAGACAGGAGGGCATGGAAAGAGATTGTTGATGGCCTATGCTCCACTAGGAGTTGATAATGGCGAAGAAGAAGAAGAAGAATATATATAATTTTTTGCCATTTAGCATCTTTTCACCTGATCGTCACGAACCGAGCATGCCATTTTTAATGCCTTGGTCCTCAGCTTAATGACCCCTAATGGGTGCTTATTAAAACCTGGAAGATCTTCAATGAAGATCTCAGAATTAAGTAGAAAGTGTCAAGCCAGTGATGTCAATTACTCGCCCTATTTATCCCATCCATAAAAGGTTAAACTCTTCCCTGTGAATTGTGTAGTCTAGTTGCGAATCTCATAAGACGCACTTTGATTTTATTAAGAAAGTTAGATCTAGCTATTGTAAATATTGTTCTACCTAGATTACTTAGTTTAACAGTATATATACCAGTTTAGTCACACAGTTTCGCATTTTTTTACGAATTACCTGCAACTGTTAGTAGTTTACATTCATCTTTGAATTATTATTTCCTACACCATTTTGCTGCCATCATTATTATTTTAAAAGTCATTCAGTTTTACATCATAAGAAGGTAGTGTTTACTGTTTTGTTAGAAAGTGGCATTGTTCGTTAGCCTTAAACGTTTATGAAGCCACGATATAAGGAAAGGTGAACAATATAAATTTGTAAGAATACATTAGAGGCTGCCATCTGATTTTAAAAGATACTGCCAAACCAACGAAGCATTAGGAGTGTGTTAATATCTTCACCACACATGTAACTGAGGTGAACCCACAAACACATGGTTACACTAACCGTACAAATATATTTGTAAAACGTCTCTATTTTGGTTCAAAAAGTAGGCTGAGTACTAAACTTGTTATATTCTAACTAATGACATACCTTATCTATACATATTTATCGAGATAGAGAGAGAAAGAGATAGATAGAGAGAGAGGGGGGAGAGAGAGAGATAGAGTGAGATACATAATAAATATAATTTGAAAACACTCCCTCAAATCAACATTGCAGTAGCTGTACATAATGGAATTCGGTTGAATTCTACTATACATTTTTGTTAAGCAAAAATGTTATTGTTGACACAGTTAGTTTTTTATTAAAACTAATTGTTATACGCTAGTAATAAATGGCTAACGACTTTACAAGTTTGAACTTGCTTTCTCTGGTTCCTTATTTAAAATGCTCATAAATTGTGTCCACGCTATTTGTTGTGTTTATTGCTTTATAGCACAATGACAACATGTCTACTAAGCAATCTTTGGAAAATGTATTAACTTACGGCATCGTAAGTTTTATCTTTCTTGCGGCAGATTTATCTTGGTCACAAAATAAATAAAAAAACGAACAATAAATAATCAATGCTGATAAGACAAGCCCGGGGCTCAAGGAGGAACTAGTTGAAGAAAAGGATCAAATGATACTTCTTTTATTGATTTCCCTTGGTCCATTTAGATCTATTTTTACCAATTTAAAAAAAAAATATTTCAAATCACATTAGTGTTTTTAGTGTACGTAGATAGTTAATTTTAAAAAAGAATCACATTGTCTTGGTTTTATCAGATGTCAAGCAAGCATCACACAAATAGTAACGAATGCACAAATGTAAAGCGTCGCACTTATGTGACAGTAGCTAGAAGCATGCTTAGTTACCTATTTAAAATAAAGTCTTTTTTATTAATAAAATGTATTTTTTAACTTTCATGTTTAGAGTGTTAGACATTGAAGCTTTGCTAAAATTTCAGAATCAGAGCAAAGTTTTTGGTTAATGTGATGATGAAAAAAAAATATCAGATTTTACAAATGATTCAGTTAGACTGCTGTCTTACAGTAAAATCATGGACGGCAGCAAACAGACTCATATTAAATGATGAAAAGACAGAGGCAATTCTGTGTGGTTCTGACACCAGTCTTAGAAAGGTTGATATTGAATCAATCAAAGTTGGTGTCTCGGATATCCCCTTGTCCAACACTGTTAGAGACCTTGGGTATATTATTGACAATAAGCTTACAATGGTTCCGCACATTGGTACTGTGGTAAGGGCTTGTTTCTTTCATCTACGCGCCCTGGGTCAGCTGCGTCTTTAACTTAAAAAGAGAAAAGCTAATGCCGTAGCAGTCTCTCTAATTCAATCAAGACTGTATTACTGTAATAGCTGTATGTGCGGTCTGCCCCAGAACCAGCTTCAGAGACTCCAGAAAGTACAAAACACTTCGGCACGCATTGTATCAGGGATTAAGAAGTCGGACCACATAACCCCAGTTCTTAAAGATCTCCACTGGCTCCCTGTGACCAAGCGCATTGACCATACAATTCTGTCACTTGCCTATAGCTGTATGGAAGGCACTGCCCCTCACTATCTTCAAGAACTTGTTCCCAAGCATGTGTCCACTAAGGGGCTGCGCTCTTCATCACAGTCTGTGAGGATTGAAAATATATATCGTTGTTTTAGTAGGACACAATTTGTATAATCTCTAACCCAGTGTTCATGTATGGAATAAACGAGTGACGTTTTACGATAGAAACAATGACGTAGGAGTTAGATAGAACGTAGCGTAGATTTGGCAGAGAAAGGGAGACGACCTTAAGATTTGGTAGCGGCAAGACGTGATAAACTAGGCTATAGAAACTGTTGTATATTTGCATTCATCTTGTACATAAACTTGTTGGAGAATTCTGAATTAAATATTAGTTATCATTTTACTACAAGCCGGCAGTTTTTTTATTGATTGTTAGTAAGGAATATGATCTCCATGAGAGTTGTATACATAACATTTATAAAATAACGGTCACACAGTCACTACTCAAAGTTCCCAGTGTGGATGGTCATAAAAAGAAGTTATTTGGGGTACGCTCTTTCGAGTCAGCAGCGCCTTATTTATGGAATAAATTGCCTCAAACATTGAGGGATTCTGAAAAAAAATAGTCATTCAAGAGAAGTTTAAAGACCTTCCTCTTCAACTAAGCTTATAGCACATTCACAACTGAAACGTGGAACCAGAGCGCACTGAGCATGCTAACATAGCATTATAGGCGCGCTATATAAATCATCGTCATTATCATCATCATCATCTTTATAGATATCTTAAATTTACATATTGATATTGTATTTTTTTTCTAAGGAATTGTTATTACACTTTACACGAAGTCTGCTAAAGCTGAAGCCACACTATACTCAAGGAATCATGAATCATGATTCCACATTTTAGAGAACGTGGTCATCTCCAATCACTGATAAAACTGATTCTGGTGAATCGCGTTCCGCGCTATGACACATGAATCGGGGAGAATCATCGTGTTTTTTATAATTTAACTGCAGCGAATCAGTTGTTGTTTTTTCTAGTGTTGCTAAGCCTTAAAACCCTGTTGTAATGTTGGCGTTAAAGAGTAGGTTACGTTTATTGTACTGATATCAATAGTCCCAAAATCGTAAGGGCGCATATATTGTCATGCGAGACAGTTAAGAGCCATACCAATAGTCCAACTGCGGCCAATGTAAGAATAGGGATACTCTAAGTGAACCGAGCTTATTTGAAATCCACACTACAGCAATAAAAAAAATATGCCTGGAGCTGATCGCACATATCCATTTGTTGGAGGGTAAAGAATATGCATGCATTTCTAGATGTGATACTTGCTACAGTTTAAATTTCCAAATGAGCGATATTCAGGAAATGTTCTATTTGATGTAGCCATTTAATATCTTGCAACCCTTGAAGTTTCATGGATACAAAGGTCAATTACCCATCCCTCAACCTTTGGGTTGGTCACGTGGTAGGACCATTGTTCATCACTCGCCACTTGTCACGATCTTGTGCTGCTGTTTGGACGCCAATGAAGTACAGCCTGGTCCAATTTTTATCTCTTACTTTCACTGTTTCTTCTGTCGGCGTTTTTTCTTCCAACCTGCTCTGAGCCGTGCGGGTTTTCAAGACCTTCCAATGTTTCCTGTCTATTTCACAACATTTACTTGCCCTGGGTGGTGCTGCAGGAAGTCTCGTTTGCGCCGATATTTGATAAATTGTTTGCGGAGATCTTCGTCGGTGATAATCTAAATCTTTTCAAAATATATTATTCCTAGGACCCCGACCCTTCCCTGGAGATTTAACTGAAAACCATCACCATAGTCCATAGTCAAATATTCGAAAAGAGGGAGATTCTCTCGTATTGCCAAATGTTTTAGCGCTGCGATTGTTTGCGCTATTCTGATGATAATTTATGATTTTGAGCGTTCGTCTGATTAGTGGTCAGTAGCTGACATTTTATACAAGACCATATTTGATATAAACAAATCCTAAAGCATTTAATCTCTAATTAGGAAACATAAACAGGGCTGGGAAATCGTAGTCGTTATGGGCAGATGCATCATTGTTACGAGTAGATTTATTTCCATATTATATTGGTTCTGTTATTATTAACTAAAGTTAAAATGAAATAATCTTAAACCCGAAATGTTTCCGTGTTAGGAATAAAACATGCATATGTCTAGACACTACGTCATAGCGATAAAATACGTCATATGCACGAGGGTGGAATACCGGTTAGTTTAGTTCTAGTTTGGGCGCTAATGTGTGAGGACTGTTTTTGACCACTTTCTTAAAGATAGGATTACGGCTTAACTCATTATAGAAGAATCTCAACTGATTAAGTTTCATTATATAATACTGGTACATGTATTCTGTGGTATTGTTATATTTTATCATCTCAACTTGTTGGAATAAAATTGTGTTCAATTTCAAACAGGATTGTGGATTTCCTATATATTAAGGTACAGTTTATCTAAATCACTTTATACACAAAAGATTCATATCGCGACGAGTCAAATAAACATCAAATCTAATTCAATAACATCAATATAAATTCTTATACAACCTTGTGAGATCCAAGATGGATATGAATCAAAATAATATATAATAATACATTACTAAAAATATCATCTAACGTCAGTAGCTGATTTCGCACGTGACAAAAGATTGGGGGCTCAAGTCCTGGATCTAAAGTTTGTATGTATAAGAATTGAGAATATACAACTGTTTTAGTGAAAACGATTTACAACAAATATTTATTCAAATTCTGTCTACGTGGGAGGCACTGTCTGTGTTCGGACATACTGTTTTCAGCTTTGTACACAATCATCTTAAAATTTATCTTCTACAAATATTAAGTGGTGTAAAAATATTTCAAAGGACTTTATGAAAGGTAAAGTTGAAATTTTTTATCTTCTACTTACGTCATTAATATAAAACATGGCGGAAGCTAATCTTACGTTGGAGCAATTGAATATTTTTGCTATCACGTCAGAACAGTTAACTAGCATGTCACTAACCCAGTTAAAAGAGATGGCAAACTCTCTGGGAATAGACATTACTGAAGTTGCACCAGTTAGGAGTAAATTGATTCAAGATATTAAGGACTGTTTGAAAAGACATGGTAGAATGCTTGAAGAAAATACTATGAATAGTGAAGAATCAGTGGTTCTCAATGTATCAGAAACCCTGAAAACAGACATAGATAACCATGAATTTAAAATGAATGGAAATGAACTAAGTGCAGACATGAAATTCCAGTTAGAAATGAGGAAGTTAGAAATTCAAGTACAATTGGAAGGTAAAAGAATAGAAGTACAATTGGAAGGTAAAAGAATAGAAGTACAATTAGAAGGTAAAAGAATAGAAGCAGAGAAAGAGAAAAGATTGGGGGAATTGGAAAAAGAAAGAATCGCTAGTAATGAAAGGATTGAATTGGCAAAGTCTCGTTCGTCAACTCATACGATTCAGGAAACAAATAATGTAGAACTATATAAGTTTAAAAAGCATGTCCCAAGCATGGAGAACATAGAGATTGATGAGTTCTTTATGGTCTTCGAAAGAAACTCGATTGATTATAAATTTCCTGAAGATAAGAAAGCCGTACTTTTACGTTCAGCTCTAACAAAAGGCAAGGCTCTAGATGTTGTATTGAATTTGACTCCAGAGGAATGCAATGATTATGAACTAATAAAGAGCAGAGTACTATTGAGTTATGTTCTAACTCCAGAAAAGTATCGAAAGTTATATCGTGAGTACAAGAAGGAACCAGAAGTTTCACATGTTGATTTCCTGAGATTAGAGAAAAAGTATTTTGATCGATGGTTACGTTCTAAGAATGTGAATAAAGATTATGAGAAACTATATAATCTCATACTGATGGAGGATTTTACTGAGAAGATTCGCACTGATATAAAAGTTCATTTGGCTGATCGTGGTATTGAAATAGCAGAACAAGCAGCAGTAAAAGCCGATGAATACGTCATTATTCACCCGCATAGCCATTATTTTCAAAATGACAGAACAAGTTTGAGGACTCAAAACAGTAATACAGAGAGGAAGTTAAGATCGACAGAGGATAAAAGTAAACAAAAAGCCGATAAACAAGAGAATTCAAGTTTTGTACAAAAGAGAATTACCTGTACATTCTGTAAGAAAGATGGACATATAAAAGAGAATTGTTGGAGTCTACATAAAGAGAAAAGACCCATTAAAAACAAGAACAACGTGGTTTTATCACACATCGCCGTACAAACTGAAACTCACATAAATAAAACTGCCCACAAAAGAATTAAAGCTGAAAGAAAGACATCTGATGTTAGTCATGAGGAGATGGCGAAACACGCATGTCCAAGTTGCTCAAAGTCGGAAAAAGTCTTTGAAATGAAGACCGAGGCTATTGAACATTCTAGTTTCAACTCCAAAGGGAGTGTGACAGATGAACAATCAGTAAATAAAACGTTTACTTATGGAGGCAGTAGTGTAGCAAGAAACTCAGTAGGCAGAGAACTACCCGAGTGCATGCTATCGGATGTTAGCGAGGGCTATCTGTCACCTATAGATAATCAAGCTAGAGAACGGAAGATTAAAATTCTACGTGACTCCGGTGCTGATATATCTCTACTGTTGAAGAATACTGTACCAACGTCGAAATTGACTCATACAGGCCAGTATGCCTTGATCAGTACTATGGCTGGAACACTTACGGCACCGTTACATCGTATACAGTTGAAGAGTAATTACTTCACTGGATCTGTTATTGTTGGGATAGTGAAGAAATTTCCCTACAGAGGCATTTCATTACTTTTAGGAAGTGACATTGCCAAGAATCAGGTACATCCTGTACTTAAAGAAACCAAAGACTCTGTTCAGTGTAGGAATACTGAAAATTCAGTATGTGTTATCACCAGAGCTATGGAGAAACAGCAGATGACTAATGAATCGACAAAGAAACCAGAACCAACACCAGAGATTGACTTACAGGCAACCTTCATGGCGGATGTTCTAGGTGGTCAATCAAGTCATACTGATCAAAATAATTTGTCGCCTAGACAACTACTCATTCTTGCTCAAGGCAAAGATCCAGAGATTGGGAAGCTAAAAGAGGAAGCAAAGAATGAAGGAGAGTTAGAAACAATGGCCGCAGGTTATTACCTGAGGGACGAGTTGTTGATGAGGAAATGGAGAGGGAAAGAAAACGACGATGAAACATGCAGCGAAGTACATCAAATCGTGGTACCCAATGTTTACCGCAAGGACATACTACATATGGCCCATGATTCACCGTATGCTGGTCACCTAGGGATACAGAAAACCTTCGACAGGATTCTTCCATATTTCTTCTGGCCTGGCCTACGTCGTGACGTCACATCGTTTTGCAGATCATGTCATGTCTGCCAGATGGTCGGCAGGCCGAATCAGACCATTCCGGTAGCTCCTCTACGACCCATACCAGCATTCTCAGAACCCTTCAGTCACATCATTATAGACTGCGTCGGTCCGTTGCCTAAAACTAAGGCTGGCCACCAGTATCTGTTCACTATTATGTGTTCGGCAACGAGATTTCCAGAGGCTATTCCTCTACGTAGCATCAATGCCGACAAAATCTCTGATGCACTTATCGGATTCTTCACCCGATATGGTCTTCCGAAAACCGTGCAGTCAGATCAAGGTTCAAATTTCACATCGAAGTTATTTCGCCAAGTCTTAGAACGGCTGGGTATTCGTCATGCAGTATCGAGTGCATATCATCCACAGAGTCAAGGCGCACTGGAACGATACCACCAAACATTGAAGAATATGCTCCGTACTTTCTGTTTCGAGCATAACGACGACTGGGATCGTGGTATTCCCTTCGCACTCTTCGCAACCAGAGAGGCTGTACAAGAATCTCTTGGTTTCAGTCCCTTTGAACTGGTATTCGGACACACAGTTCGTGGACCACTAAAGCTGTTACAAGAGACATGGTTGTCATCCACTGAAGACACTGGTCTACTGACATACGTGGAAAATTTTAAAAATAGACTGTATAATGCATTAAAAGTTGTCAGATCTAATCTTTTGCAGGCACAAGACAAGATGAAGGTCTATTATGACGTCAACGCAAGAACCCGTATCTTCCAACCTGGTGATAAAGTTCTCATGCTGACGCCACTGTCTGGTCAACCCCTGAGTGCCAAGTTTACAGGACCCTACGAGGTTATGGCTAAGCTTAGTGAGGTTAACTATCTTGTAAAGACCCCTGATAGACGGAAATCGCAACGAGTGTGCCATATCAATATGTTGAAACCATACATTACCAGAGAAGAACAAAATGTTGTTGCCTCGGTAAACACTGTTGTTAAAGTCAGGAATAATTCACCCGAAATTGAGCGTGAAGTTGCAGAAAGCAAATTACAAATCACAAAAGCTCTAAAAACCCTTAATGAAAAAATGGCACATTTACCCGCCTGCGAACAATCCGCTATCAAAGGTCAAATTAATGAACATATTAATATTAATCTATTCGCAGATGTACGCAATAGAACAAGACTGATTGAACAAGAGGAAACCAGTTTCTCATGAAATGTTTCTTTTATGTCATTCATTGTATTGATTAACATTTATATTATTGTAAATATGACAATAAATAAACTATGTTTTGAAATATTGCAATATGAGACATTACAGAACAAAACTTCAAATTCTACTAGAAACAATCATACGTTGTAAGGTAAAAGGTAACTATTGCATACATAAATTGCACACACACCGGTATTTAACTTGAATACATCCACACTTGTGTTTGTTCAATTGATTATTGATGTGTTTTGAAAATTGTTTGTTTCTATGTCGTCATGTTATAATTTGGATGTCTTATTTTATGCTATGTAAAAGCTAAATCAGCTGAGATTATAACATTTTTTTTAAAATATTCTTGATGTCATAATTGAGACATCATAATAATCATATAATAACTGAAAATCATTAGTTAATGATACAGTGATCGGTTATAAATAAATTAAATTTTCTAAAGAATTATCTATCAATTATTAATCGGTTCCACTTATTTGGGTAATTCATATCAATTCTGTGGGAATTGGTTATTGGTGGTAATAGTTTTATGGTCAACGTTGTACACACAATAATCATAATTGTAAATATTAATTGATAAATAAATGTTTAATTAATAATCATTGATACGATAATGTGATAAGGGATTCCATAATAGCCACTTTGTTATTAAGGGGATATGTAATATATGGTTCATTTTTAATCTTTAAAAGATTGTCCAATAGTCAATTAAATCTTACGAAAAGTTTGGGAATTCGGTTCATTTTATGGGTACTCTACAAAGAATTCCATACTTAACGCTGTCTGTAATTCCTTTGTGTCTTAAGGGGGGGGCGAGTGTTACGAGTAGATTTATTTCCATATAATATTGGTTCTGTTATTATTAACTAAAGTTAAAATGAAATAATCTTAAACCCGAAATGTTTCCGTGTTAGGAATAAAACATGCATATGTCTAGACACTACGTCATAGCGATAAAATACGTCATATGCACGAGGGTGGAATACCGGTTAGTTTAGTTCTAGTTTGGGCGCTAATGTGTGAGGACTGTTTTTGACCACTTTCTTAAAGATAGGATTACGGCTTAACTCATTATAGAAGAATCTCAACTGATTAAGTTTCATTATATAATACTGGTACATGTATTCTGTGGTATTGTTATATTTTATCATCTCAACTTGTTGGAATAAAATTGTGTTCAATTTCAAACAGGATTGTGGATTTCCTATATATTAAGGTACAGTTTATCTAAATCACTTTATACACAAAAGATTCATATCGCGACGAGTCAAATAAACATCAAATCTAATTCAATAACATCAATATAAATTCTTATACAACCTTGTGAGATCCAAGATGGATATGAATCAAAATAATATATAATAATACATTACTAAAAATATCATCTAACGTCAGTAGCTGATTTCGCACGTGACATCATGTAAACTTCTGTTCTAATCAAAGAATGTGCCTTCAATGAGGCTAAGAAAAGATAATGATGTGCCAAAAGAATGATGTCCTATGGCTTTTCCCATGTTTATCGCCCTTTCATAGTTTAATAGTTTTTATATGTACTTTTAAACATAGCATAACCTTAATTATTTAACATGCTTATATATGCTTAAATATGCTTATATTTCTTCATATTTTTATCAAATAAACAATTGTGACGCTTGTACTATGAAACATACTGCATAGTTAAAATGCACTTAAATCATTAACAACATAAATATGATAAATTTTAATCATGTGGACTAATTATTATTATCTTTTACGAAGACGTTATACAATAAACACTGGGTTAACAATGTTGGAAATAGAATTAATAGATGAGAAGATGATAAATTTCACTGTTTATATAACACCACCTGATGATAGATCGGTAATGATGGTGACAGTAAGGAATAAGATGACCACTTGGATATTTTGACCAATCTTATGTGTCTACTGCTGATCGGTAAGGATTCCTTGGACTAGGCGGTACTTTTGTGAAGAACCTGATCTGCTAAATAGCTGATTTTCCTTCCACTTAAGCATTTGATAACTCCTTTCTCACTTATATTTCATTGCTATAAATAGAAATGCCCCTTATAAGATGCGTCTAGCTTTGTTAAAGGTGTCGAGGTTCAATTAATTTTCAACTGGACACCAACCACAACTTGCTTATGGCAGATAACTGCGACCTTGTTCTACCAGTAGGACCATCAAGGAGATAGTCTCGTCCACTATGACAACACATCTTGAATGATCAACCTGACCTAAAAAGACAGTGCGATGCCACAATGGGAGGCGTGGAAAGGATTAACCAAAACATCAAAAAAGTACACATTTCTCTGAGAACCAAAAAGTGGTGCTGGCCTTTTGTCTTTAATATCTCAGAGATTGCTTTGTAGAATGTCTGCTTACTACACAGTAAAGGGCATGCTGCTGAAGTCATTGAACTTTTGGCCTTTCATCGCAAAGTATACAATAGTGTCTGCGTGTCAGCATGATAAACGGTAATCCAAGGAATCCACCACCTACACCACATCCACACCACAGTTTTTAGGATCAGCGACAGGGTCATGTTAGATATGAATGGACACTTTTCTTTAGACTCCACTGTACAAAAAAGGTTTCCGAAATGACGTCGCAATACTAGAAAAATATGCCTGAAATATAATGTTCGTTTTCTCCTGCATTGTTTCAACCTTTATCATGGAGTTTTATATTACTCATACACAAAGACTAAATAATTACAGAAATCTCGATGAATACATATTAATTTTCAATTTCAATGCGTTTTCATACTTCAAGAAGAAGCTTAATGAAAAATAAGTAGGCCTATGTTAAACATTAAAAAAAAACAAAAAAAAAACAGTGTTTACGGTTATATGTTGTTTTTAATAATAGAAAATTCGACGTAACATTCATAAAATAAATAAATGCCTCTGTTCTGATTTATCTATTTCTTATGTTTTATTCTTCCAATACAAAAATAACTTATTCAATACGTTCAATACTAAGCAAGTAATGCATTTATCATTAGAAAACCCCGTACCCGTCTCGTGTCAATTGCACTCCTCTGGGGTGCTTCTCAACAAAACTACACGTACCCATTCGTGTCCCTGCACTCTCCCAGAGTACCCCCCTGTAACTTTCGAAAAAAACAAATACCAATCAAACAACGTGTATGTACCGACTTTTTGATGCATTCTAACTAGGAAACAATAAAAAAAACAGAAAAAGTCATTCGGATATACCCTTAGGCATTAATGGCTTAAATTACAACTTCTGTTATAGCATGCAATCAGTATTTATTGATGCATTTAATTTCTTTTTTAAAAAGCTTGAAAAACATTTTCGTTTCTAAACATATGTCTACAATTTGTTCCATAAGTGTTAACCAAAAACAATAGAGAGATTTAGGCCTTTTGGGTGATTGACTTTCGAAGCGACAGTCGACACTATGGACATGGAAGTTACAAAGTAAGCTTATAGGCCTACAGAGTTACAGAGTACGACTTGTAATGGTATAATTAACATATGTATGAATAGTGGAAGCAACATTGAAGAAAAGTTCTGCATAACATGTGAACAGCATACTCGACAATTCACGAAAAGTAGGTAGGCCTATTACTTTTAATTGTCCTTCCTTAAATTATTACTCATTTTTATAAATTGTACAAGAAGAGAAAGTTGACAGTTTAGTTAACGTAAAGTGTAAAAGTAAAGTAAATTGTAGGCCTAGATGAAAATAAACCGATTTAAGGCTGACCTAAGGGGACTTACTTTGTTTCATTTGATGAAATTATTTAGTCTAATCATCATATTTGAGTCATTTAGCATAGACTATGATGATTTAGACTTTCGGATTAGTGTTGTTTTTTTTTGTTCACATTTCGTGACATTTTGACTTATTTAATATTGTAGCTTTGATTTAATTGTCATTGATATATGTTTCAATTCCGATAAAAATACTATAAGATATAGTCCTATATAATCCTATATACAAATATTAATAATGTATTTATATAAATATAGGGCATACTAGGGCCTTCCAGTATATAAATCCTACATTCATTAATATGATTTAAAAGTTATTTATTTATTCACCATTAATTGTAAAAAAAAACCACCTTTTGTAATAACACGTCTCTTTGATCTCTTTGCGAATTGACCTTTGTGGCCTCAATCTATCCCATTTTTGTGTGCATGTATTTGAATGTACAATAACAATAATAGGACGTTTGCAATGTCTAATAAGCTTATGTCTTTTTGTGACTATTAAACAAGAATTCTAAGAAGAAAATGGTTTTGTGTAAACCATTTTGATGCAACCGTTTAGCTGAAACGTTATTCACGTGTTTGTTAAAAAGGTTTGATATATCCTAATTAAGACAATATTTCATTGATGAATACAAAATATTATTCCGCGGACATACACGTATCGCAGCAAGTACTAGAACTGATTGATCTAGATAAGCACAAAACGACTGCATCGATTAATTTATGGGGCTACAATTTCAAAACAAACTGTATCAATGTTATCATTAGCACATGAAAGATTACCAAATCAAGGTTACCAAACGGTCTAAATTTCTTATTACCGTAAAGTTCCGATAAAATTCAATTTAACAGTAATTACTCTTTAACGAACAAGTATATAGTATGGATATATACAAAATACAAACAAACTAAAATATAGCAAGACCAACCAAAAAAACTAAAAAAAATATACTAATCCCCATCGTCATAAATTTTACAACCATAAAGACTAGTATTTACTGAAGGACGCAACTTTGCTTTAAAGCATCATATTCTGATTTAGTAAATGGGAGCTTTGTTTTCGACACAAGTTTTATCTTTTCACATAAAATTCGCGATGCTTTCATTCTATCACTTGAAGCACTAAAGTCGCTATTGTTATTAAGAAGTATGCAATTTCCTCCGACCTCTGATAACAAGTCGCTGAAATCTGGTCCATTTCTTGAGCACCACTGTTTAAAAAATTCATCAGGATCTTTGCCTTGAATTCTAGCTTCTGCTTCACACTTATCTCCATTAGTAATGACGACGATACCATGATCTCTTAAAAAACTTTCACCAAAATAAGATTTCAATTCTTTGATGTTTTCTTTCTCTTCGTTTGTAAATCTACACATATAATTTAAAACGAGAATAAAAACCTCAATTTTTGGTGTCAGAGACATTAATTCGTCAAACTCTTGTCGAACCCACTTTGCATATTTCTTATCTAGAAATCTTAGACTCCTTAAACCAGGTGTATCATATACTTTTAACTCAATATTGCTGTCAATAAAGCTCTTTTTCATGCTAAGTATCTCGGTGCCATATACTGTAACATCATGTTCTTGAAAATAATAATTTCGAAGTATTGTGTTTCCGGTACTGGATTTTCCATGTCCAGTTGTACCAACCATAACAATATTAATTCGCGTCATTGTCTTTAAGGCTTCAAAATCTGGAAACACAATATAAATCATTAGTAAACATTTATATTTTCGGTAAATAAACTATTTTTGCAATTTATTTTCTTATTCTATAAAAAGATAGCACCTCCCTGATAATTTATTTTTTTAGTTAGATGTATAGATTAACATTATTAATTTGTTGAAAATCTCTTTCTTTAACTTAATTATATATAATATTAATATTTCCGTTAACAATTCAATCGACTCAGAAAATGGCTCTTTTGGTGCTTGAATGGTATGGACGTTAAAGCCTTATCTATATTTACTAATTTGGGCATACACATTGTTATGTACATCTGTTTGGCTATTAGTAACTTTTCTGTGCAGACAACTGATTAAGAAGGCTAGGCTTGACCTAATTCCTAATAACGACAGACCTGTAAACAACTTGCCTTTCCTTTAAAAAGTTCTAGAAAACGCAGCTCTCATTCTACTAATTGAGCACTGCAATAAATATGACCTAATTCCGGATTATCAATATGCATAGAGACCACACTATAGTTGTGAAACTGCTTCGGTCAAATGAATGCTTTTCTTTGGGCAATGGAACATCAGGAGGAAACTGCATTGATAACAATATATCTAAGTGAAGATTTCGATACAGTAGATCATGACATTTTAGTATATGTGTTAGAAACTTAATTCGACATCGAAGGACAGCCTCTAAACTGGTATAATGGTTACCTGAAAGTAAAGTAAAGGCGGTTAGGCATTGTGCTGGCCACACATCCCCCAGTATGACGTGGTCACGGAAACTGGTAAATACTGCTTCACCAGCTCTATGATCAGTTTGGTCCGAAGGGTACTTTACTTTAGCTGCTCAAAGTTTCTAATACACAAAGAACATTTCCCAAAAATCAAGTTTAAAATCTTTAAATGGTTTTAAAATGTGTTCTACAAAAATATTTATTTACAAAATGATAAATTGAATATTTGTATAATCCATAAATATGATAGTAAAAAAAGCAATCTAAAATATCTCAAACGTCACACAATGACAGATGCATGCTCTAAAAAAATTAAGTTATCTATTTAGACCAAATTGATCCATTGGGATGGTAAAGCGACGTCAACCAGTTTCTGTAAACAAGGCTTACTACTTTGAGCAACCCATCAGAGCTGGGGAAACTCTATAAGTGTCCCGTACCCGGGAAAAATATCGCGGTATCGCTCATTACACCATATCTCAGTTAATTGATTATGCAAATAGTTTTATCAATCATTTTTAGCCAAAACTACTTTACTTTAAATATATAAACAGAGCCTTTACAAGCTTATGTACCGCCCCAGGGCAAAAGTTTCAGTACCGCCCCTTGCATACTGTAAATGCTTGTTTGGTGCTATATTTAGACTACATTCGCCGCCCCCTGTAAGTGCCACCCCAGGGCATATACCCTTCTCTGCCCTCCATTATCTGAGGCTACTGTATATAAGCCTAGATACTCCCTTACAGTAAACAAAATACGATTTTCTGTAAAAGGCATTATCAAATTATTAATTTGTTCTATACGTGAACTTATGTTGCAAAATCAGTTCATTTCTATTAGACGTATAATTTTAATATGAATATTGTTTACCTTGTAAAATTACTTACGATTTATCTAAAAGAAGCTCATATGGTTGTAAAACAGTTGGTTATCAACTTGTATTGTTCAATTCATTAGTCTATAGGAGAAACAAATCTTATCTATCTTATTATACCTATTTATACTGAGATGTTGTGTATGTTTGTGTCTGCTGGAGTGTGTGTGTGTGTGTACCAATATTTGTCAGATTATTCTTTTTGTATGAACTTTAAACAATAAATTTATAGCTTGTAGTGTCGTCACTACAACTAAAATATAGGCCTGGAACTATATTTTATTTTGTCCTTACGTCTTCCCCACCCTCCAATTGTTTACTTATTATTCATTCGTTTTACAATGTGTGTGTTTGTGTGTGTGTGTGTATAATATCAGTCTTAAACTTTTTTCTTTGTTCACACAAATCATTTTTTTTTTAAATATCGTAAACATTAATTTACTATCAAGTTGATCTCCCTTGTTGAGATAAGAGACATTGTACGACATGATTCGGGAAATAATGCCCCCCCCCCCCCCCCCAAAAAAAAAAAAAAAAGGGAAGTCGTCAGTAGTATATTAAGTAACAATGAGGTAGCATCCCCCCTCTCCTCTCCCCCTCTCCTCTCCTCCTCTCCCCCTCTCCCCCTCCCATTCCCCCTCTAAGAGTGAGGAAGGGGTGACGTCAGTCAAGCTCCCCCTCTCGAGCTGTGACATGACCTCCCCCTCACGTGACATTTCGTGACCTCCCCCTCTCGACACGTGTTTATTGTTTTTTTTTTCCGTTCTCTCCCCCCTCCCTACCCCTGTAATGTATAGTTGAAATATACTTATGTATGTATGTAAAAGAGATGACCCACATCAGCAATAGGTGTTCAGCCTCCCACCCACCCCCTCTGGTGGTCATGTGTTCAGTACATTTTTAAATAGTTTTTTTCCCCTTAGTAATTTAGTTATCTTTATATTTATGTATGTAAAAGAGATGTAGGCTATCGAACTTTTAGTTCCGGCTTGTCGTCCTAGGTTATTGAACTTTTGCCCTGGCTTGTACATAATTAAAACACCAACACTGGCTCAATAATGTATAATTAATTAGATGAAAAGATTCATCCTCTCGACATCCTTCCTCCCCACACCCACCATACATTCACCCCACCCACTCGATCAATAATAATTTGAATGTATAATGTCGCATATGTTTACAGCTAAACTCAAGCCCACATCTATAATTAAGATGTAATTTCGGATTATTGATCTTTTGCCTCTCGTGCAAAACAACTCGAAAAGTCCCTCTTACTTCTAAAAACAGGTGTTGTTTCTAAATATATAATTGATTTGAGCAATAAACTCAACTGAAGATCAATAGAATATTCACATTTTGTCACTCTTCACACACATTCATATATATACACACACACACGTATCTCACACACACACACACATACAGACAATCACATTTACAAACGCACACACACACACACATACATACAGACAATCACATTTACAAACGCACACACGCACATACATACAGACAATCACATTTACAAACGCACACACGCACATACATACATACAGACAATCACATTTACAAACGCACACACGCACATACATACAGACAATCACATTTACAAACGCACACACACATACATACAGACAATCACACTTACAAACGCACACACACACACATACAGACAATCACATTTACAAACGCACACACGCACACATACATACAGACAATCACATTTACAAACGCACACACGCACATACATACAGACAATCACATTTACAAACGCAAACACACACATACAGACAATCACATTTACAAACACACACACACACAGTATTTTTTATCTCTCACACACACACATACAGACAATCACATTACTCATATTGTCATACACATACGCACACAGACCCCTCAGACCATATTTACATTGTCACATCTGTCTCTCTGCAAACGCTTCTTCTATAAAGAAGCTTATTGCGTCCTACGTTCATCCGTGGTCCAAGGCCAGTCTAGTTGCATTTTTTTATTAATGTTTTAAATTATGTTACTGGTTTGTTCAGGCAACCCATTCCATATGAACCTTGCAGCTCGTTTTATTTTTTTTTTTTTTTTATTTTATTTTTTTAATGTTTTTGTAAAAGTATTCAGGCAATTTTAAAATTTTAATAGTTAACACATGCATCAGTCTAAACTAAAATATTCAACGTGTCTCTGATGGCATCCTTTTTAACTTTCTGTTATACAGAAGTCATAGTCATAGTCCCATGGTTCTTTTAGGAACATGGGTGTATCCAAGGGGAGTAATCGTCACGTGGTATCCAATATGGCGGAAGGGATGTATCCAAGGGAAGTAATCGTGTAATTATTTTTTTTATTTTGTCATTATTACCATTGTATTTTTTTTTCTTTTTGTTGTAGTAAGACAGGGTTAAGCATTTTTATTCTAAACTTAAAATGTTTCAGCTATTAGTATATATATTACGAGCTCTAAATTTTCACATAATAGTGAAGGGTGATATTCTTTTATAGAATTATTATACACTAATGCAATTTTGTTTTCGTTTTTTGATATTATAAGACATGTAAATCTTGAGTAATTTTTAATTTTAACTTTAAGAGTTCCCATGTTATTTTCTTTACGATTGCACTAGATGTATAAACTTTTATATACTGTATTTAATCAAGTAATTATTTTCTTTAGCACAATTAAGGGAGCCAGAAATATTGAATAAATTAAAATCAAGGGTAGCAATCGTGTAATTAGTTGTTTTAATTTTTGTAAAATTTATATTAATCTTGTCTTAAGTTAATGGATTTTCAGGTCGATTTGCAGTTCGTTGTTTTCAACTAAAGTGTTACCAGATAGTAGATACGCTTCTAGAATCTTCAACATATATTGATACACATCTGTCGAGCTTTATGAATAGTCATAATAACTGGGTGAGTAACAGGTTCACAATAGTAACAAGACAGTCTTTGTTAAACAAAAAATCACCATATACACAGTTAAATATAAAAGAGTATATTAAATTAGCTACCATCTTTCTTTTTGTCACAGGGGTGTCCCTGAGTCTGCCCAGCTCTGATGGGTACCTGACATTAGTTGGGGTAAAGTAAAGTCGGCTGGGCATTGTGCTGACCACACATCCCCTTTTATGCCGTGGCCACAGAAACTGGTGAACGCTGCTTCACTAGCCCTATGATCAGGTTGGTCCGAAGGGTACTTTACTAAGTCATGTTTTGTTTGTTATTATTATTGTAAACGTGTAACGCTAGTATGAAAACATGGGTGTCATTTATTTATTGCATTCAATTCATTAAAGAATAAAAGTGGGGAAAAAGAAATGTTTGTTTCCTTTGTCTTTATTTCATCTAGTACATCTAAGTCCAATGTTTTCATTGCCCTAGTATGTATAAAATAGTTGTAATTTTAAAGTTATTTTGAAATATTAAGTTAACCCAATGGATTCGTTGTAAAAACAAATAAGCTCCAGAAGATCTTTTACGTCTGCTTGCTCATCAATTAGGCGCTGACAAGATTCTTGCAGAGATATGATGACTTTCGTAGACCTACCAAGTATCTGAGCTAGCCCTTCAGTATCCGCTTCCACAAGTTGCTAGATAAGACATTGAAAATAAAAATTATATTTATTATTTATTTATTTTGTTTATACCTGCAAGATGTAATAATTTGGTAGTATCTTACATGCATTTCATCTTTATTCAATAATACAACACAAGCGAGGTCTACTTTGATTTTCTCAATGACTGAAGATAAATCACAGTCTTTACGGCCACATTCTAATACAGCGCCATCTGGGTGATCGTAACTCGTAATGGCTACACAGGGAAAAAATAATGGAAAATTGAATTTTTTACTGTATCATGACTACACTGTTGGTTTCTGTGATCTAGCTACATGACTTTAGGTGACCAAGACTATCATGGCTTTAGGTTGACCTCACCCAAGACTATTAAAACTGTTAGGGAAATATTTTTTTTAAATTTGTTTTCTCCCAAGAGTCCAGAGAGAAGAGTTTACAATGCTATCACTCGCATTTAATCAGGGGAAGTAATTGGGAAAGTAAAGGTGTTGAGGCGCTTTGCTGACCACACTATCCCCACATTAATGTAAAGGATTTAAAATATAAAAATAATCTACATATTGTAAAAGTAGATTGGATGGATACTTTAAACAAAACAATTTTGACTTTAAAACATAAAAAATCGATAGAAAATATATTAAACTACACCTACAAGAGTGTGGAGGCATCCATTCGCTTCGACCGGGTAGCAACATGAACACTGTGTTGTCTGGTAAGAAGGAGAAATATTCCTCATCAATTTCGGTTCCATCCTCTGCAAGAACGACTCTGACAGGGGGATCAATTTGGAGTTTTTCACAACCTTCAAACGTAAAAAACAACAACTACCAAACAACAACAAACAAACAAAACAACAAGAATAAAATAATTGATAGCTTTTAATTTACTTCATTAATTTTTTTTTTTTTTTTTTTACCTTTGTTTTTAAGCTCTTGAAATGATGAGACAGTAAATCCTTTTGTGACAATTCTTTCTTTATCCCAGACTTTAAACGGTCTATACTTAGGTTCACACATTTTTAAAAAATGTGATAATCCTTTAAAAATAAATATAAAAATAGGCCAACATGGTTACCTACCCTTGCCAATAATATTGGCAATATAATATTTGTTGACTACGCCTAGTTTTCTTTTTATCGTTCCCTCTTTCTAACTCCCACTCTATCAAAGCTTATAGAACTACAAACTCTTATCTTCAACTCCCTTGTCAGCTTTTACATTCGCATTATTTGTGCCTCCTTTCTTTCTTATAGCTCCAGATCGTTCTCACTACTATCTCTCTCACACAAAACTGTTAGTTACTCTACTTTCAATAATGTTCCCTTTCTACAACGTGCGTCAGACATACATTGTTTTTCTGCCTAGAAAGTTTTTTAGTACACTTGTCTATGGACACCTTTTTTTTTCTCCAACTCTCTTGTTATTTTTTTCTCCCTCTCGAAAAAAAGTCTCCCTCTCGAAAAGAAATATTTCCTTCCACGAAGGAAATAGAGACCGGCTTGTAATTTTTTTTCTCCCTCTTCGAAAAAAAAAGTCTCCCTCTCGAAAAGAAATATTTCCTTCCACGAAGGAAATAGAGACCGGCTTGTAATTTTTTTTCTCCCTCTTCGAAAAAAAAGTCTCCCTCTTGAAAAGAAATATTTCCTTCCACGAAGGAAATAGAAATCCGTTTGTAATTTTTTTCTCTCTCTTCGAAAAAATGGTCTTCCCTGCCATGTCTTTATAACAGGCAAATCGTTTAGCATATCTACACTCCTAACTCTGAACAGGTGTGTACATTACACGTCACCAAGGTTTTTGCAAGTAATGTTCTTGAGAGATATCAAAGGCCAAGTTGTAAACCTAAAGTTATCCCGACTGACCCTCATGTGAATTGGGTAAAAGTGGGGCATAAAAAAAAATTAGTTTTATCTAGTTTGGGTTGATAGTATTGTAAAGAGCTTTGTAAATCGCTAAAATGAGTTTGAAGGAATTGTGATAAGTTTTAGGATGTGTTTTATGATTATAATAAATTACTACTATAAATTGGATAAGGCAAAAACAAAAAAGCACTAGTCTTAGACTGAAAGGTGTAGTGTTTTAAATGTGTTTTGTATAGTCTTATCCCTAAAAGTATTCTAAGGGTTTTGAGTCATGCAAATTGCCTATGTATGGTGTGGTTTATCTGGTGGTGGTAATATTTTTTTTTTGTCAAGAGATTTTTTTATTGTAAAAGTTAGACATCGTTCATGGTACGAATAAAATAAGTGTGAGGTTAAAAAGTGTTGATGATATGTATTTTGTAAAGATGGTGTTTTGTAAATGGCAGAAATAGTCTAAGGCCCAACAAGTGATAGGAGTTCGAGCTTGAAGTTGTGCAGGGTTGTTTCTCCTATTACTAGAGTTGAAAGCACCTTTGAACTTAGGAAGAGGAAATTCTAAATACACGTTGATCGAGGAAACAAAGAATAGGTCTAAACTTTTTGTCTATCTTGTAAATGCATTCATTGAAACACAATATTACCTATAAAGATAGTTATATAAGGATAAGTCTCTAGGAACTCTATGTCAGTGTTGTCCTAGGGAGAAAGTCTGAAACAATAAGTGTTGTATCAACTGGTGAATGGTAGTATATGTTACAAAGGTTCTGACCACTATTAATAAATGTTGGTAATTAAAGGTTCCATAGCTAGTTTGGTAATATTCTGTAAACTTTATTACAGTGAAAGTTAGGAAGAGATATGGGAGGGTTTTCTTCAAACTAACACCTGGGTTAGTTGGAGAAAAGGGAGAAGCTGAAAGTAATTAGTTTGATCTTGTGTGGAGGTGATAGTGATGAGTTACACGTATAGGAAGGTAATGAAAAAGCTGTGAAAAGTTATTACAAGGCATACTTTTAAGTCGTAGGAGGTATTTGGCATGGGTAATGCTACATCCCTAGTATTAGAATTTTGAAAGGTGTTATTGAAAGGTGTGTGTTTTGTAAAAAGCTTTTGTTGTGGTATGAGTCAAGCAAAATTGTCTAATGTTATACTAGTGTTGGGATAGGGTTATACATAAAGGTGGAGTGTCAGATATATTTCATGACATGACTAGGGGTATAAAAATGTTAAGTTATACTTTTTTGATGAGGATAGGCTATGTGTTTTTGTAAATTTAGTGTTTTTGGACAGGGCTATATATAAAGGTATTCTAAAGGTTTGAGTCAAGCAACATTGCCTAAGTGGGAAGGTATACTTGGGTGTTGTCGATATGTATTTTGTAAAGTTAGTGTTTTGAACAGGGCTATATCAGAAATCTTTCATGACACGAGACAAGCAAGATTACCTAAGTGGTAAGATATACTTGGGTGTTGTAGATATGTGTTTTGGGTTGTGTTTTGGCTATGTTCGCTAATAGTAAAAAAATCTTTCGTGGTATGACTGTAGTCATACGGGGCTGTTTAACCTATTACTAGAGTTGAAAGTCTTAGTGAACTTAGGAAAATGAAATGTAGAGCTATCTTAAAACAATTAGACCTACTTGAACTGTATTTTGATTTGAGAAGTCCTAAGACGGTAGTAAGAGTGCTAAGGCTTTTATATGGTATTGAGTGGTCATATGTGTTCCAAAGGTTCTGACCACTACTATTAAATGTCGGTTTGGTAATTAAAGTTTAGTTTAGTAATGTTTGGTAAACTTTACATAGTGATAGATAGGGAAAGAGAGCAGGGGCTTTTCCCCAATTCACATGAGGGTCAGTCGGGATAACTTTAGGTTTACAACTTGGCCTTTGATATCTCTCAAGAACGTTACTTGCAAAAAAATTGGTGACGTGTAATGTACACACCGTTTTAGAGTTAGGAGTGTAGATATGCTAAACGATTTGCCTGTTATAAAGACATGGCAGGGAAGACCATTTTTTCGAAGAGAGAGAAAAAAATTACAAGATGATTGGAGAAAGAAGGATGCCAGGGAAGAAATTTTTTCGAAGAGGGAGAACAAAATTACAAGCGAGTTTCTTTTTCCTTCGTGGAAGGAAATATTTTTTTTTTCGAGAGGGAGACTTTTTTTTCGAAGAGGGAGAAAAAAATTACAAACGGGTTTCTATTTCCTTCGTGGAAGGAAATATTTCTTTTCAAGAGGGAGACTTTTTTTTTCGAAGAGGGAGAAAAAAAATTACAAGCCGGTCTCTATTTCCTTTGTGGAAGGAAATATTTCTTTTCGAGAGGGAGACTTTTTTTTTCGAAGAGGGAGAACAAAAATTACAGGCCGGTCTCTATTTCCTTCGTGGAAGGAAATATTTCTTTTCGAGAGGGAGACTTTTTTTCGAGAGGGAGAAAAAAATAACAAGAGAGTTGGAGAAAAAAAAAGGTGTCCATAGACAAGTGTACTAAAAAACTTTCTAGGCAGAAAAACAATGTATGTCTGACGCACGTTGTAGAAAGGGAACATTATTGAAAGTAGAGTAACTAACAGTTTTGTGTGAGAGAGATAGTAGTGAGAACGATCTGGAGCTATAAGAAAGAAAGGAGGCACAAATAATGCGAATGTAAAAGCTGACAAGGGAGTTGAAGATAAGAGTTTGTAGTTCTATAAGCTTTGATAGAGTGGGAGTTAGAAAGAGGGAACGATAAAAAGAAAACTAGGCGTAGTAAACAAATATTATATTGCCAATATTATTGGCAAGGGTAGGTAACCATGTTGGCCTATTTTTATATTTATTTTTAAAGGATTATCACATTTTTTAAAAATGTGTGAACCTAAGTATAGACCGTTTAAAGTCTGGGATAAAGAAAGAATTGTCACAAAAGGATTTACTGTCTCATCATTTCAAGAGCTTAAAAACAAAGGTAAAAAAAATAAAAAATAAATTAATGAAGTAAATTAAAAGCTATCAATTATTTTATTCTTGTTGTTTTGTTTGTTTGTTGTTGTTTGGTAGTTGTTGTTTTTTACGTTTGAAGGTTGTGAAAAACTCCAAATTGATCCCCCTGTCAGAGTCGTTCTTGCAGAGGATGGAACAGAAATTGATGAGGAATATTTCTCCTTCTTACCAGACAACACAGTGTTCATGTTGCTACCCGGTCGAAGCGAATGGATGCCTCCACACTCTTGTAGGTGTAGTTTAATATATTTTCTATCGATTTTTTATGTTTTAAAGTCAAAATTGTTTTGTTTAAAGTATCCATCCAATCTACTTTTACAATATGTAGATTATTTTTATATTTTAAATCCTTTACATTAATGTGGGGATAGTGTGGTCAGCAAAGCGCCTCAACACCTTTACTTTCCCAATTACTTCCCCTGATTAAATGCGAGTGATAGCATTGTAAACTCTTCCCTCTGGACTCTTGGGAGAAAAAAAATTTAAAAAAAATATTTCCCTAACAGTTTTAATAGTCTTGGGTGAGGTCAACCTAAAGCCATGATAGTCTTGGTCACCTAAAGTCATGTAGCTAGATCACAGAAACCAACAGTGTAGTCATGATACAGTAAAAAATTCAATTTTCCATTATTTTTTCCCTGTGTAGCCATTACGAGTTACGATCACCCAGATGGCGCTGTATTAGAATGTGGCCGTAAAGACTGTGATTTATCTTCAGTCATTGAGAAAATCAAAGTAGACCTCGCTTGTGTTGTATTATTGAATAAAGATGAAATGCATGTAAGATACTACCAAATTATTACATCTTGCAGGTATAAACAAAATAAATAAATAATAAATATAATTTTTATTTTCAATGTCTTATCTAGCAACTTGTGGAAGCGGATACTGAAGGGCTAGCTCAGATACTTGGTAGGTCTACGAAAGTCATCATATCTCTGCAAGAATCTTGTCAGCGCCTAATTGATGAGCAAGCAGACGTAAAAGATCTTCTGGAGCTTATTTGTTTTTACAACGAATCCATTGGGTTAACTTAATATTTCAAAATAACTTTAAAATTACAACTATTTTATACATACTAGGGCAATGAAAACATTGGACTTAGATGTACTAGATGAAAAAAAGACAAAGGAAACAAACATTTCTTTTTCCCCACTTTTATTCTTTAATGAATTGAATGCAATAAATAAATGACACCCATGTTTTCATACTAGCGTTACACGTTTACAATAATAATAACAAACAAAACATGACTTAGTAAAGTACCCTTCGGACCAACCTGATCATAGGGCTAGTGAAGCAGCGTTCACCAGTTTCTGTGGCCACGGCATAAAAGGGGATGTGTGGTCAGCACAATGCCCAGCCGACTTTACTTTACCCCAACTAATGTCAGGTACCCATCAGAGCTGGGCAGACTCAGGGACACCCCTGTGACAAAAAGAAAGATGGTAGCTAATTTAATATACTCTTTTATATTTAACTGTGTATATGTTGATTTTTTGTTTAACAAAGACTGTCTTGTTACTATTGTGAACCTGTTACTCACCCAGTTATTATGACTATTCATAAAGCTCGACAGATGTGTATCAATATATGTTGAAGATTTTAGAAGCGTATCTACTATCTGGTAACACTTTAGTTGAAAACAACGAACTGCAAATCGACCTGAAAATCCATTAACTTAAGACAAGATTAATATAAATTTTACAAAAATTAAAACAACTAATTACACGATTGCTACCCTTGATTTTAATCTATTCAATATTTCTGGCTCCCTTAATTGTGCTAAAGAAAATAATTACTTGATTAAATACAGTATATAAAAGTTTATACATCTAGTGCAATCGTAAAGAAAATAACATGCGAACTCTTAAAGTTAAAATTAAAAATTACTCAAGATTTACATGTCTTATAATATCAAAAAGAGAAAACAAAATTGCATTAGTGTATAATAATTCTATAAAAGAATATCACCCTTCACTATTATGTGAAAATTTAGAGCTCGTAATATATATACTAATAGCTGAAACATTTTAAGTTTAGAATAAAAATGCTTAACCCTGTCTTACTACAACAAAAAGAAAAAAAAATACAATGGTAATAATGACAAAATAAAAAAAATAATTACACGATTACTTCCCTTGGATACATCCCTTCCGCCATATTGGATACCACGTGACGATTACTCCCCTTGGATACACCCATGTTCCTAAAAGAACCATGGGACTATGACTATGACTTCTGTATAACAGAAAGTTAAAAAGGATGCCATCAGAGACACGTTGAATATTTTAGTTTAGACTGATGCATGTGTTAACTATTAAAATTTTAAAATTGCCTGAATACTTTTACAAAAACATTAAAAAAAAAAAAAAAAAAAAAAAAAAAAAAAATAAAACGAGCTGCAAGGTTCATATGGAATGGGTTGCCTGAACAAACCAGTAACATAATTTAAAACATTAATAAAAAAATGCAACTAGACTGGCCTTGGACCACGGATGAACGTAGGACGCAATAAGCTTCTTTATAGAAGAAGCGTTTGCAGAGAGACAGATGTGACAATGTAAATATGGTCTGAGGGGTATGTGTGCGTATGTGTATGACAATATGAGTAATGTGATGGTCTGTATGTGTGTGTGAGAGAGATAAAAAATACTGTGTGTGTGTGTGTTTGTAAATGTGATTGTCTGTATGTGTGTGTTTGCGTTTGTAAATGTGATTGTCTGTATGTATGTGCGTGTGTGCGTTTGTAAATGTGATTGTCTGTATGTATGTGTGCGTGTGTGCGTTTGTAAATGTGATTGTCTGTATGTGTGTGTGTGTGCGTTTGTAAATGTGATTGTCTGTATGTATGTGTGTGTGCGTTTGTAAATGTGATTGTCTGTATGTATGTGCGTGTGTGCGTTTGTAAATGTGATTGTCTGTATGTATGTATGTGCGTGTGTGCGTTTGTAAATGTGATTGTCTGTATGTATGTGCGTGTGTGCGTTTGTAAATGTGATTGTCTGTATGTATGTGTGTGTGTGTGTGCGTTTGTAAATGTGATTGTCTGTATGTGTGTGTGTGTGTGAGATACGTGTGTGTGTGTATAAATATGAATGTGTGTGAAGAGTGACAAAATGTGAATATTCTATTGATCTGCAGTTGAGTTTATTGCTCAAATCAATTATATATTTAGAAACAACACCTGTTTTTAGAAGTAAGAGGGACTTTTCGAGTTGTTTTGCACGAGAGGCAAAAGAACAATAATCCGAAATTACATCTTAATTATAGATGTGGGCTTGAGTTTAGCTGTAAACATATGCGACATTATACATTCAAATTATTATTGATCGAGTGGGTGGGGTGAATGTATGGTGGGTGTGGGGAGGAAGGATGTCGAGAGGATGAATCTTTTCATCTAATTAATTATACATTATTGAGCCAGTGTTGGTTTTTTTATTATGTACAAGCCAGGGCAAAAGTTCAATAACCTAGGACGACAAGCCGGAACTAAAAGTTCGATAGCCTACATCTCTTTTACATACATAAATATAAAGATAACTAAATTACTAAGGGGAAAAAAACTATTTAAAAATGTACTGAACACATGACCACCAGAGGGGGTGGGTGGGAGGCTGAACACCTATTGCTGATGTGGGTCATCTCTTTTACATACATACATAAGTATATTTCAACTATACATTACAGGGGTAGGGAGAGGGGAGAGAACGGAAAAAAAAACAATAAACACGTGTCGAGAGGGGGAGGTCACGAAATGTCACGTGAGGGGGAGGTCATGTCACAGCTCGAGAGGGGGAGCTTGACTGACGTCACCCCTTCCTCACTCTTAGAGGGGGAATGGGAGGGGGAGAGGGGGAGAGGAGGAGAGGAGAGGGGGAGAGGAGAGGGGGGATGCTACCTCATTGTTACTTAATATACTACTGTCGTCAAATACTATCAATAACACAATGACATTATTCAAAAGAACTAAGAAGTAAAGCACAATAAATATTGCCTGTACGAACTTGCATGACACCTGTTAGAACACATTACTAGACCAGAATTTCTTGAAAAATACTTAAGAAGAGTTTGTTGCACGAGTCTTACGAATAAGAAGGTTAATGATTTGTAAGATCGTCTTCCCAACCAGTGGAATATTTAGGCATGTTCCACATGTTCCAATGGAACTAGGGCCCCACACAAAAGAGGCCCCTTACACATCCCAAATATTTTTGTTTTGTTTTGTAATCTTTTCTTTTGCCAATTAGAATATAGTGCCTTAACATGTATGGCCATCATCTGTTACAAGACTGCAGAAATGTTCCATGCACTTCAAGAGTACTTGCAAGAGCACACGATTAATATTAATTATTGTCGTTGGAAAGTCATATGATAACGCTTATTCAACAAATGGTAAATGCAATGGACTTCGTGTCTTGATTCTGAACAGCCACCCTTCTTAAGCAGTCTTGAGTGACATGCAACTCACACTCCCAGAACGTATTGGGTAAAACAGCAGCTGACAATTGTTCATGTGCTTGTCATTTTTTTACTCACTGCAACATATTTATAATTTTGTTACAGCATCTACCCACCGAAAAGGACATTTTAACAATCTCTTGCAGTCTCCGGATGTACCACTGTATGTACCAGAAACACGCTGGTATTGCGGGTATGATGCGACAAGATCATTTTCAGTAAGTTATCACTTGATATACGAAGCTTTCAAGTTTTTTGCCGATGATAATGAAGAGAAATCCATTATATGTTCATAGGCTGATGGCCTTGTTAACCGTATGTCCTTTTTGGAGTTCGTTATATGTGCTGTATGATGCATGATGTTTTATGACGTTTCAATGTCATGCAAAAAACCTCCAAGACCCAAAATTGGGCCTTAGTATGGCCGGTGCTTGTCTCAGTCCTCTCAAAACCTTGTTGAATCCAAGCAAAATAGTTTTGATGAGCTCAAGGAAAAGTGAAGTCTAGGGACAGCCGAAAATAATAATATATTACAATGAATAACAGACCGCATTGTCGCAGTGTTTGTTTGACATCACTGGAATATAGACAAGCACAAGAAGGAGAGTTATCGCCAATAGAAGTTTCGTGTGGGCAGTTATCATCCACGTATAGACCAGTAGAAACAATTACTTCATCAACCTATTGATGCATAGTAATGCATACATGTGAATGGCGTACAAATTTATTGACCTAAGCCTAGATTGCAATTAAGGTGGTCAAGTGGCCTCCTAAAATACTACACCTAGTGTCTGCCCCCCCCCCTTTTTATCACGCCTTGTGACATGATGTTTTCTACCTTATCTCATGTGTAACCGTTTCAGTAAATTTAGTATTCAGGACCTCCCAATAGATATCAGTTTTGCCATTTGGCCTCAAATCAGGATCTGATCATGCCATTTCAAATGCCATAGCCTTGGTCATCAGCAAATGAACCCTAATAGAGGCTTTCTAAAATCAGGAAGATATGAGGATTAAGTAGAAAATGTCAAGCCAGTGGTGTCAATTACTCCCCTTATTAATCCTATATATATAAGGTGAATCATTTCGCTGTGAATTCAGTAGTTCATTGCGAGTCTCGTAAGACACGCTTGCATTTTAATTAGAAATTTTAACTAAAGTAAATGTTATTCTGCCCAGAATACTTTGTTTACCAGTTTATATATCAGTTTAGTCACGTAGTTTCGAATTTGTTTATGAATTGCCAGCCTCTATTAGTAGCTTAGATTCATCGTTGAATTATTATTTCTCACAACTTTTCGCTGCCATCATTATTATTTTTAAAAGTCATTCAGTTTTACCTTATAGGAAGACAGTGCTTACTGTTTGTTAAAAAGTGACAACGTTCGTTAGCAGCCACGTTTATAAAGGAAAGGTGATCAATATAAATTTGTAAGATTACGCTAGAGGCTGCCATCTGATTTTAAGAGATACTTCCAAACCAACGAAGCCTTAGGGGTGAGTTGAAATCTTCACCACACATGTAACTGAGGCGAACCCACAACCAAATGGTTACACTAACCTTACAAAAACATTCTAAAACGACTATGTTTTTCAAATTCTAGGTTCAGTACTATACTTGTTTCGCCTAACTAATGACAAACATCATCTGTGACGTAAAATATGGTTTAATTACATTTAAAGTGAGTTATGTTCAATATTATTAATAGCTAAATGAATGTGGTTTATCATTATTCCTAATCTAATAACTGTAAGTCGATTTTAGTGTTGCCAATATCTTTTCAATTTCCAAGTAAATAACTTTGACTTACTTGACTTAATCCTGTATATCCCCATAGGAGCATACGGCCGCAACTACACTTTTCCATCGATCTCGGTCTTGGGAGGCTCCCTTTATTTGTGTCCATGTGAGGCCAACAGCCTTTGCCTCACCTACGACCGATCTCCTCCAAGTTTGTCTGGGTCTGCCTACTTTCCTTTTGCCCTGGGGGTTCCAGTCAAGTGCTTGTCTTGCTACATTGTCTTCTGTTCTTCTTTAAGTGTGACCAATCCACTTCCATCTACGGCTTTTGATGCTGTTGTCGATGGGTTTTTGTCCGGTCTTATCCCATAGGTTGACGCATGAAATGGTTTCCGGCCATCGAATTTTCAGCATGCGCCTCGGGCATCTGTTAACAAAAGTCTGGAGTCTGCTTGTATTTGCCTTAGTAACTCTCCAGATCTCTGATCCGTATAGGAGGACAGCCTTAACATTTGTGTTAAATAGTCTTACTTTGTTCTTTAAGGACATCGCACTTGAGCTCCACATGGGGCGCAGGGCATTGAAAGCAAGCCTGGCCTTGTTGATCCTGCTCTTTATGTCTTCATCTGTTCCTCCATCTCTACTCATCACACTTCCCAGGTAAACAATTTTTTCTGTGTCTATTATTTATTCATTATCTAGCTGTATTGACCTGTCCTGTTCATTATTTATCCTCATGACTTCTGTTTTCCTTTTATTTATGTTTAGGCCAACCTTTCTCGCCTCTTCGGACAGTCGGTTTAGCTTAGATTGTGTGTCTTGCTGTCTGTGTGAGAGGAGGGCGACATGGTCTGCAAAGTCCAATTTTTCTAGCTTCTTTGTGAAAGTCCATTGAATGCCTGTGCTGTTTCCCGAGGTTGTCTTATTCATGATCCAGTCTATTACAATTAAAAAGATCAGCGGTGGCAGCATGCAGCCTTGACGCACACCGGTCTTTACAGCAAATGGACTGGTTAGCTTTCCTTTATGGATGACTTGGCAGCAACAGTCTTCATATAGTTTCTTGGTGATGTTGATGAATTTTGTTGGGATGCCATAGTAGTTCATTAACGTCCAGATGGTTTCTCTATCCACACTGTCGAAAGCCTTTTCAAAGTCTACAAACGTCATGTACAAGGGAGATCGCCATTCTAAAGATTGTTTAATGATTATCCGCAAAGTGGCAATGTGGTCAGTACATGATCGGCCTTGTCGAAAACCTGCTTGTTCTGGCCTAACTTTTACATCTAGGGCTTCCTTCAACCTCTCTAAGATAATCCTGGTCAGGACTTTGCCTGGAACCGATAGAAGCATTATTCCTCTCCAGTTGCTGCATACAGAGAGATCACCTTTCTTCGATAGCTTGACCATGTAGCCTAGTTTCCATTCATGTGGCACTTGTTCCTGTTCTCAAATTTTTTGTAGTAATGGCTGGAGCATCTCTGCTGATACTGCTGGGTCTGCTTTTAGTGCCTCTGGTGGGATGCCATTTGGTCCAGCCGCCTTACCGTTTTTGATAGAATGGATGGCTTTGATGATTTCTGCCTTAGAAGGAGGACCTGTGTTGACATTGAGATGCTCACTTTCTGGTGGGATGTCTGGGGGAGATAGTGGTGGGGGTCGGTTAAGTACCTCCTTAAAGTATTGGACCCACCTATCTCTCTGTCCTACATCGCTTGTTATGACCTTGCCATTACTGTCCTTGACTGGTTTGTTGGGATTGGAACTTTTGCCAGACAGAGTTCTTGTTATTTCATACAATCTTTTCATGTTTCCTTGTCCAGCTGCTGTTTCTGCCTCTTCTGTCATTTCATGAATGAAATGCTTTTATCTTCTCTTGCACTCTTCTTCACTGTGCGGTTGCTTTCCCAATATTGTCTTCTCAAGTTTTCTTTGTCTTGTTCACTTTGGCATTGGTTTATTTTCTGTTTAATCTCTCTCCTAGCCTCTATATTGTTCCATGTCTCTGGTGTTATCCATGCTTTTGGCTCTCTTTTCCTCTTCTTTAAGATCTCGGTGCATGTTGTTTTCCAAATTTGTTGGATTTGTTCCCAGTGTTGTTCTATAGTTTCCTCTATTAGACCTGAAAGGGCTTCGTATCTATTTTTAACAGTACAGTTAAAAACCTCTTTTGCAGCTTCATGTTTTAGATACTGTGTGATAAACTTGTGGTGTGGTTTATCTGCAAATTCTTTGAGGGCTTTTAGCTTTGTTTTCAATGTTCCAATCAGAAGCTGGTGGTCTGAAGCTACGTCAGCACCACGTTTCACCCTAACATCCAATAGGCTCTTCTCCATTTGCGTGAAACTGTAAAATGGTCAATCTGGTTTTCTGTATTTCCATCTGGAGAAGTCCATGTTGTTTTGTGGATGGTCTTGTGTGGAAAGACTGTCCTACCAATGACAAGATCATTGAAAGCACAGAGGTCAGCAAAGAGCTCACCGTTTTCATTCATGTTTCCAACTACGTTTCTACCCATGACGAGCTCTCTGTCTGTGTTGTCCACGCCCACTTTGGCATTCATATCACCCATGACTATTATCATGTCGCTTTTTGGTGTGTGGTCAATCACAGCTTGTAGTGACCCATAGAAATTTTCTTTATCTTCTTCCTTCGCTGCATTAGTCGGAGCGTAGCATTGAATGATGGTGGTTTTCCTGCCCTTTGCCTTGAATCGTGAAGAGATTAGTCTTGGAGAGATTGGTTCCCATGATATTAATGCCTTTGTTGCTTCCGGTGATAGCATCAGTGCTACTCCTTGAGTGTGGTCATGGTTTAGATCCTCATGACCAGAGAAGATGATTGTCTCTCCTGTGTCTAGTCTAGATTGGCCATTACCATTCCACCGAGTCTCACATAATCCCAGGACCTTGATATAATATTTTCTCATTTCTTTTGCTACCTGGGCAGACCTGCTGGCTTCATATAGGGTTATTATATTTAAGGTCCCTATTCTGGATTTTGCTTTCGTCGTGATGAGGTTTGTCTGCAAGCTAGCTTCCCGAGGGCTTTCACTAGCTTGCGTCATGAATTCTTCTGGAAGTAATTTTACCAAGGCACCTATAAAAAAAGAAGTGACTGCAAATAGACCATTTCAGAAGGTAGCCATAGATATCATTGGTTTAATGCCTATTATGTCTAACAGAGGACATAGATATATTCTTACATTGATTGATATATGTTCTAGGCATGTGTGGTAAACTCACTAGAAGCGCCAACCGCTCAATCTGGTGCCATGGCACTTATTCACAATGGCTCCAACCTATAAACTACAATTAATCCTGGCTCATTGCGGTGCTCACCAATGAATGAAGAATGTGTGACTGTATTTGTATCTTGTATCTTTATTTTTGTATATGAATGTACTTACTCTTTCTATAACTGTTGTACATGTATCAATATATATATATTCCTGTTATTATTATACAGACTTAGTTATCTGCCCTTGTATATATTTAAGATGCTTACACCCCCCTTGTATGTACAGTCTAAATCCCCCACCACCACCCTCGCCAAGCCCTCCCTTTGATCCCCCTCTCGGCTACTGATCACTGGTCAAGATAAGCAAATTGCGTCTACACGCGAAATCTATTACAGTCGGCCCAGGTGGCCAGGGAAAACCCCCTCCCCCAAACTCTTCCCCCGTAAACTAACACATACGCAGCAGCCCTCGTCCGGGATGTAGGGTATCAAAGAGCTTTTGTATCCATCCCCCGACCGCCCTCTTCTCCCCCTCCCCATTGCCCCTACCCCCACAGAGGGCATTTCTTGGTTTAAGATAGAGATGAAAAAACAGGTATTGGGGCCTTAGACACGGGACACAACAGTCCTGTCTTTGGTCGATCCAAATTTATATTGATTACACTGTAAATGTGTGTTGTGGATTAAATTCTGCCATCTATCGCTTTTGCCTAAATAAACAGTATTTGAAATTCATCCCGGCATTGAATCAATCATTGTTCTTGTGTCTGCTCATGTATTAGCACTCGTGTCATAAAGTAGTAGAAATTACTCTATTCAATAGGCTTACAGCACCCGCCAGCCAAGCGGGATAACGGACTAAAATATAAATAATTCTAAGGCCCAAACTTCAATGTGACATCGCAATAATCAGCCTCTACACGAGCCAAATAACCACGTAGAGTGCCCACCACGCTACACCTGGGGGCTCGTCCGGGATCAGAAAATTTGCAAACACCCTGCAGGCCTGGGCCTATTGTCATCACATTGAACTTGGCACCCTTAGATGGGGGCTCACTCCGTTTGCTGAAATTCCAACAGTACTCCGCTACCACAGCACAGCATTCGACTCTTGATATTATCTGCTCTTGCGCCACTACAACTCTGACACGTGGTCACCTGCTCCTGAACCACCATAGCCCTGACACTCGGTCACCCGCTACTGCGCCATCACCGCTCTGACGTTCCGTCACCTGCTCATGCGCCATCACAGCTCCGACACTCGGTGTCGCCTGCTCCAGTAGACTATTCTGCTAACTGTTCCAGTATTCCAGTGCCCGGCTACCGTACATCGCTAGACAAAAGCTAGCGACGGGGCAACGCTCGCCCTTAGCCGCTTCAAGACGCTTTGTTCCAGCGTTCCAGCTTACCAGTGTACCAGACACGCCCCTGTGTCGTTAGTGCCTAGCGCTCAAAAGAAACAATAACATTCATTAGCACTTGAACTTCTATTCACTCGGATTAACCAGTGCGCTATAGGCCACTCCACCATCAACACCAAACAACGAGACCAGCGTCATCACCGCAACAAGGGACAAGAGTGCGAGTGTGCGGAAGACTGAGAAATAAACCTGGTGATAACCGCTTTTGTCTGGATTAAGGGACAATTTAGGTTAGGAGCCATTTAGCGCCACAGCATACCATGGCAGAGCTAGTTAACTTTCGTAAGGCCATTAGGGAAGAGGCGATAGAAATGAATCTCCAAGGGGACGAGGTGTACAAATACGTCCAAGAGCAGTTAGAGAGAAGGGATAGGGAACTAGAGCGAGAATTAGAGATAGAGGAAAAACGTCGACAGGACGTTTTGAAGAAACTAGAATTAGAACTAGAAGATAGAGAGAAAACTAGACAGGCAGAGAGGGAGAGAGAAACTAGACAGGCAGAGCTAGAGAGGGAGAGAGAAACTAGACAGACAGAGCTAGAGAGGGAGAGAGAAACTAGACAGGCAGAGCTAGAGGGAGAGAGAAACTAGACAGGCAGAGCTAGAAATAAAAAAAACTAGAGACAGACAAAGAGATTAGACTAGCAGAAATTGCAGGTAGAAACAGGCAATTAGACGACCCACCCCTTTCCCCACCCGGCTCTCTTCATAGCGGTTTTGCAAACGGGCGACATGCGCCCGTCTGGACTGACACCTTCTTACCAAATCAAGAACAATTCGATACCTACCTCACACGTTTTGAGGAGGCTATGGCGTACCACGACGTGCCTCGCGAGTCCTGGTGCAGAAACCTAGTACACACCCTCAGGGGAGACACCTACGAGGTCTACGCTAAACTAAGCCCCTCCAATCAAGACCCATATATACAACTCAAAAATGCCCTGCTTAACAAATTTGAGTTAAACGCACGGGCGTTTCAGTGTATGTTCAGGTCAGCCAGACTAGAAGAGAGGGAGTCAGTCAGAGAGTTGGTAGACAGGCTAAGGAAATACCTTAACAAATGCATTTAATTAGCAGATCAGGACAGGACATATGAAGGTCTAATTGATCTGATCCTGTCAGAGCAGTTACAATCTCTCATGCCCAGAACCGTAAAAACGTTCTTAGCCGAATGGGGTTTAGAGGGGCTAAACGAAATTATCGTGGCCGACGATCGATATATGTTGGCCCACAAGGATGAGTTTGCCAACCCCCCCCCCCTCTCACCCACCTCACAATAGGCAGGAGAAAAACAAAGAGGAATCGTACAGGCACAAAACCCCGAAAGGCCCACCCGCACTCCAGCAACGCACGCCCCATTTCGGCCAACATCGGCCCCAAAATCTACGTGGAGAACCCCGTCCCACTGGGCCCACAAATCTGTCAGCTCACGAGAAAAACAGAGGCGGCCCCACCCCTTTCTTCCCCGCAGGAGCGTTCTGTGCTCTGACACCTACCATGCATTCGGGACAAGACTCTACTAACGGTCTGTCGGAGCAAGAGGCAGAAACGCCCTACCCCCGCTACTTTACACCTGAGTACGCCGAGCACATAGGGCGCCCCGTTACGTACGAAGACGGGCGCCACCCACACCCTCTCGAACGGTAATCCAAGAGCGGCCGCGAGGAGAACTCAACACCCGTCAGCCCGCTCTACTGGGTTTCGCCGCCGCGATTTACCCAGGTGGCGCCCCAGGCTCCGGGCCCTTGAACCGGACCCATAGCAACTCTACGGAGAAACTTAAAATCAATAATCAACTCGCCTCATTTTTGTTCGACACGGGCTGTGAGTCAGAAGGCATAGCCAAATGGGCATGTATCCGCGACTCCGATTTCACAGGGGACACTGTCCAAATTCAGAACATATGGGTACAAGTGGAAACGCTCCCCACGGCATTAGTGCACATTGAATCAGCCCAATTTACCGGGTTAGCGACATTAGCAGTGCGAGAAGACCTGCCGTATGATGTCATTCTAGGCAAGAGGTACTTTACCCCATGTCACTATGGATCCCCACCTTCCTACGCGTCGGTGGCCGCCCGGACACACCCCGAACCTAGCGCCACCCTGCCGACCTTAAACCCGTCCGATCAAGAATTCCTGAAGGCCCAACAGGAGGACCCTACCCTAAAAAGGCTGCTAAACGAAGCAAAGACCTATCAAGGGAAACCAAGATCAGCAGGCCACTACTCACTCAAGGGACAGCTGTTATACCGCCAAGTGCCCCTACCAGATGGGACAATAAGAAATCAATTAGTAGTCCCCTCCCCCTACCGTAAGCAAGTGATAGAGGCCGCTTATGACTCCGTCGGGCGGAGTCGTCGGGGCCAGAATGCCACTCTCAGTAAGATAAAACATTACTACTTCTGGCCAGGCATGCATGTGGGAGTAAACCGCCACCTGCGCAAACTCACGTCACGGAACCACTACACCCCACCCATACCGTTATCACAGCAGCCGGAGGGGGGAACTCCATTTCAAGGGGTCCCCATAGACCTCGGGGGACCCCTAAAACGGACATGGAACAGAAATAACAGGACTGGTAGCAAATAGACAAAAGACATACTTTTCTCTCGTTGGGTTCGCCTAGCATAGGATTAGTACCGTAAGTTTATAGTAAAACAGACAATTGCACGCCTGACAAATTGTCTCGTAAAAGGGGGGATGGTGTTATAAACTCACTAGAAGCGCCAACCGCTCAGTCTGGTGCCATGGCACTTATTCACAATGGCTCCAACCTATAAACTACAATTAATCCTGGCTCATTGCGGTGCTCACCAATGAATGAAGAATGTGTGACTGTATTTGTATCTTGTATCTTTATTTTTGTATATGAATGTACTTACTCTTTCTATAACTGTTGTACATGTATCAATATATATATATATATTCCTTATATTATTATACAGACTTAGTTATCTGCCCTTGTATATATTTAATATGCTTACACCCCCCTTGTATGTATAGTCTAAACACCCCCCACCCTCGCCAACCCCCTTGTATGTACAGTCTAAACCCCCCACCACCACCCTCGCCAAGCCCTCCCTTTGATCCCCCTCTCGGCTACTGACCACTGGTCAAGATAAGCAAATTGCGTCTACACGCGAAATCTATTACAGTCGGCCCAGGTGGCCAGGGAAAATCCCCTCCCCCAAACTCTTACCCCGTAAACTAACACATACGCAACAGCCCTCGTCCGGGATGTAGGGTATCAAAGAGCTTTTGTATCCCTCCCCCGACCGCCCTCTTCTCCCCCCTCCCAATTGCCCCTACCCCCACAGAGGGCATTTCTTGGTTTAAGATAGAAATGAAAAAACAGGTATTGGGGCCTTAGACACGGGACACAACAGTCCTGTCTTCGGTCGATCCAAATGTATACTGTTTACACTGTAAATATGTGTTGTGGATTAAATTCTGCCATCTATCGCTTTTGCCTAAATAAACAGAATTTGAAATTCATCCCGGCATTGAATCAATCATTGTTCTTGTGTCTGCTCATGTATTAGCACTCGTGTTATAAAGTAGTAGAAATTACTCTATTCAATAGGCTTACAGCACCCGCCAGCCAAGCGGGATAACGGACTAAAATATAAATAATTCTAAGGCCCAAACTTCACTGTGACATCGCAATAATCAGCCTCTACACGAGCCAAATAACCACGTAGAGTGCCCGCCACGCTACAGTATGCAGAGGCAGTACCATTAAAGAACATTGAATCTACAGATATAGTGCAAGCATTATATTTAATATTTACTAGAATTGGATTTCCCGAAGAGATAATATCAGATAGAGGAACTCAATTTACATCAAAATTGACTAAAGAATTTATGGAAACATTTGGAATAAAGCAGAAGTTTACAACACCTTTTCATCCACAATGTAATGGAATGTGTGAGAGATTTAACAAAACTCTGAAGGAAATGTTGTCAAAAGTTAGTAATGAGGATCCAAAGAATTGGGATTTGATGATTTGGTTGGTGTATTTCATTAATACAGGACAGGATATACTTTGAAATATTATGGACATAGATATTAGTGTTATTAGTTATTGGTTAATATTGGTTAATATTTATTAATGAAATTGTTGGTTTTGTTAAATGTTATTTATGTTGCATAACATGGTTTTAATATGCATGATAAGATAATTATGATTATTTATATAATTATATGATTAAAGACATAGGATTAAGGAAATATATATTTTATGAAAGTATTTGACGGAGATAAGGATTTTTTTTAGAAATTTGTATGACAAATTTAAAGGGTCGATGGGGGAATGTGAGGATTTAAAATATAATATCGGGGTGACCGATCTGAGATCGGTCTTTATAGGGTGACATTAATAATATTGTTAGAATATTTGATACATATCTTTAACATGGAAGATCTTTAAAACAATAGAGAAATTGTAAACAATAAGAAACGTGCATATAATTTAGGCTACTATTTACAGGGAGTATATTTAATCAGGTATGGGCCTACAAATGTATTTTGTAGTCATCTCTTTTCTTTTTCATTACAATATCTATTGTAATCTGCTTTAAGGGCTTTCAAAAGAACAATTACTTGGTGATATAATTTAATTAATGCCCATTGATAAGCTGTTATTAGTAGAACAACTCCATCTTCAATAAGATTCTTCATGATTTATCAAAATTGCAGAGCATAACAGCGAACAATAGCAAAAGCATCTTCAAAGTGTTCACCGTAGTCTCTATTCAAGCCTGGAAACGATGATATCAGCATTATTCTTTTCTTCCAGATCATGAAGAAAATGGGTGACTCCTATGTATTTGTCAACATGTATCTTCTTTTGATTGTTCTTGATCTACTGAATACGATCGCATTCCAATCGAACGTACGTATCCACGAGATACTGCTGAAAAAGCAGGCCTCCAAAATGCAGGGCATTGAATTTAATTTATCGCATATCAGGAACCACACACAGTCAGCTTGAGAATGTAGGTTTTCGGTAAGATGGGGTGAAAAAGCAATACGGTACTGGGTCATTTCAAAGCGTGTAAGGTGCTGTCGGCTCGCATAAGACGTTTTATAGGCATATCAACAGAGAAGCCTAATCTCCCTTTAGAAAAAAAACAGCGGGTAAGTAAAAGGCTCTACGCGGCTGTATAAATTCTTCAAAGTAAATTTTTTTGGACACGCTTATGAACCACCATTTCGTTATCTGGATTGCTTTGTCTGAATTTAATGTAACGACGGTACATACTTCGCCGGATAAAGGTGCATTATTATTTTTTCATACGGATCCTTCTGGCGATGTGAAAATAAGTCGCACATACGGTGGTGCATGTCCTTCTTCAGTAGCATGACGGTTGACCTTTTCTTCCACTTCTCTCATCATCATAAAAGTTTGTGCAAGAGAGTTGATTGATCTAATGATTTGTTCCAATGAATTAATAAGAGATTGACTGATTTCATGATTGAGTGGAAGTTTCAGTTGGTCGGTGACGGCGTCATCTGAATCTAAGAAGTACATCTGTCCGTATTGTGGACTTTTAAATTCATCCTTAAATTTTGTGTTGGATTTACTGCCATATTCTTCATCTTCTGGTAGACTTGTCCTGCTGCTAGGAAGCTGTAGATTTCGTGACTATTAATTGTCCACTCGTCATCTACGTTAAACGAAGCCAATGCGAAACATGAATTTAAGTTCCTTATCTAGTGGTTTTTTCCTCCGCTTTCTTTTTTCTTCCAATTGTTTTTCTCGTTCTTTTGCAGTTTCTTCCTCTAATTGTTTTGTCCTACGCTTTCTTTGATAATCCAATCTCGTTTCTGTCTCATCTATAGTTTCATTTTCTAGTTGATGTAATCTACACATTTGTTTATTCTTTAATTGTTGTTAATGCACCTTAGATAGGCTGCTTAGTTTGGTTTTACATTTGTATCCACTAAATCATTTTTATCCTCCGAAGTCATGCAAGAAATTTTTTTTGAAATATTGCTGCTTCTGCACTATCATCAGCAGTGGCCTCACATGGGGGGGGGGGGGGTGAAGCAGATCGGGCATATGCTCGGGGCTACACTTCTAAAGGGGGGGGGGGTTGGCGGCAGATATTACCTAAATATAGTATTAAATATATATAGTTGTTTTAGTAGGACATAATTTGTATAATCTCTAGCCCGGTGTTAATGTATGGAATAAACGAGTGACGTTTTACGATAGAAACAATGACGTAGGAGTTAGATTGAACGTAGCGTAGATTTGGATATAACGGTAGACGACCTTGGAATTTGGTAGTGGCAAGACGTGTTTAGACTAGGCTATATAAACTGTTGTGTATTCGAATTCATCTTGTACATAAATTGCATTAAATATTGAGTTCTCATTTTACTACAAGCCGGCAGTTTGTTTATTGATTGTTATTATATAATGTGATCTCCCTTAGAGTTGTATACATAGTATTTACAAAATAACGGTCACACTTACGAATAGTAACAAACGAATTATGAATGTTTTTGACTTGCTAAAACATTATTGTCAAAAGTCCAGAATTTTCTTACAAAATGGAACGATATTAAATTGCCTAGGTCAAAGATTGTGGCATATGCTGGGTTAAGTGAAAATGTTGGCCTTAATATGTATTATAAATCAAGAGTTTGCATGCAAATGCACAATCCTTGAGACGACATATATAAATGAAATGTTTAAACATAATAAAAAGCTAAGAATAAGGAATGTGAATTATAGAAAAAATATACTAGCGTAATAAAGAAATATTCTAATTTGGTCACTAGTTTCATTTAGTAATATAGACGATTTACGAACAAATAAATGTAATATCAAAAATCAGAACACTATCAATGCAATCGTCAACATAAAAATATCGTATATAACATAATATAGTGTTAACCTAAACTTTTCGCAACTAATATATTTATACAACTAATATATATATATATATATATATATATATATATATACATATATATTGATGGAGAGAGAGAGAGAGAGAGAGAATAAATAATAAATTGGAAGCTGAAGTCATTCCCTGAAATCAGCATTGCAGTACCTGTCCTTAATGGAATTACATTGAATTCGAACTATAAATTTGTGTTGGGCCACAATTTTCTTGTTGACTTAGATTTTTATTAACAAATGGTTATACGCTACTCTTAAATGGAAATGAATGGCTTACAACTTTACAAGTTTGAACTTGCTTTCTCTGGTTCCTTATTTAAAATGCTCATAAATTGTTTCCACGCTATTTGTTGTTTTATTGCTTTATATCACCATGACAACTAGTCTACTAAGCAATCTTTGGAAAATGTATTAACTAACGGCATCGTAAGTTTTAACTTTCTTATGGCAGATTTATCTTGGTCACAAAATAAAAACGACCAATAAATAATCAATGCTGATAAGACAATCCAAGAGCTCAAGAAGGAAATAATTGAAAAAAAGTATCAAATGATACTTCTTATTGATTTCCCTTGGTCCATTTATTTTTACCCATTATTTAAAAAAAAAAAATTCTTTGAAATGATATCAGTGTTTTAAGAAGACGTGCACGTAGATTTGTTTATTAAAAAAATTTATATGTATAAAAAAACACTATTTTCAAGTATTACTAATGTATTTCTATAGTCACTCAAATTTACTAAGCTGTCTTTGCATAACAGTAAGCACATTTTTTCCACGTCCTTCCCGTCTCCCTCTGACGGAAAGGTAAGTTGCGTGCCTGTAGTTTACCTTGGATGTTGTACCCGTTTCCCATGCCTTCTCTTCGAAATCGAACCCTGATTCCCCTTTACACGTTACAAACGCTGTAGGCATATCAGTTCATTGACATTTGGACGACATTTGAGATATGCGTAGCCAGCACAAAGACCATGCGATCAACACATATTTATCCAGATTATTTAGTTGGAACTAGATTTAAACTTTTATATCTTGATAATATAGTAATCCAATAAGTTTCGTAAGACCGGTAAAACAGAGTTCACCCTTTTCTGTGGCCATGGCACACAATTAGCTTGTGTGGAGAGAACAATTCCCAGCCGCCATTACTTTGCCTCAACTAATAGCAGATATAGATCTCAAGAACACCTTCCAGATTCGGCAAGAAATTAACATACCCTTCATCAACCCAAGATCTTCGGTACGACCACAAAACTCGTCTTTAAAAAAAAAATTGACAATTTAATAAAAAAAACATAATCATTTATTCCATTTCTTATTTAATATATACATTTATCCAAATAATTTATTTTACAATTTGTCCACTAACATCCCACTTATGGGACACTTCCTAAAAAAAATCATATGAAATGCTTATAATATCTTATAAAAACACAAATATGTTGTTTGCCTTGTACGATAATTCGACATCATATCATCAATCAATATATATAGTTACGGTGAGTTTGTTTATATATTTATATATATGTTTGTACCATATTATATTATAGGCGACAACGATGTTTGACTAATAGGGCCAAAAGTTAAATGTATAAATTGGAAACGTTCTCCAATAGAGACTTTTATTTTGTGACATATAATCATGAATGTGTTGATTTAAAAAATCCAAAATGTTAAAGCCAACTATACAAATAAATATAACTGTAGGCTACATAAGAAATGTCAATTTCCGTTCAGTTACTATGTTGAACGCAATATTTACTATTATGAAAGCGATGGTCTTATCTGGTTTTCCCATTCGGCTGATGTTTTTTTTTAATGTAGCGAGACATTTTTTTAAAAGTTAGGCACCGCAATTTGGCTTGGAGAGTTTGAATGGTTTACATTTAAAAAAATACTAGCGTATAACGTAATGTCTAACAAATTATTATTATTTTTTTCATTATAGATGTTTGCATTTTTTTAAAATGTAATATTAACCAAATGTTTTAATGATTTAATGGATTCACGTCGCTATTGAGAACATCATTCAATAGACGACTTTATACACTCTATAAATCAAATGAAACGAATTATAAAGAACAAGATATAAATGATTACTTTTAAATACCAGAAGCTTGACAGCAACAATTTGTATGCATATGCCAGGGTCATGTCGACCGGACACAATATAAAATAACAAAAACTAAATACCGAAAAAACATTATCAATAGAGCGTTCTCAGTGGGCGTGGCTTAGGTTTTTACTCTATTTTTAGTGACGTATTTGTGTAAATATAAGAACCCACTTGAGGTACAAATGTAACGTGGTGAAAGTGAAGTACTTCTTTATCATGCAAAATTTACATCTGAATATTGGCTATCCTACTAAAACATAAGGAGGTAAATAGTAGTACTGTAGATTAATTGATTAATAAGATTAGGCTAGGGCCGGCTAGACCTATTTACACTTTCAATTTCACTTTATAGGCCTACACTTTTAATGTTTCGTAGGCTAGGCTACGATGTCAAGTGATAGTGTTGGTGAATATCTAGTCTAGTCAAGTCACTAATAGGCTTACATCGTCTATGATCTATGTCTATGATAATAATAAAATAGGCTATTGTATTTCACATACATAATACAGCATAAATCTTAATAAGACTTAAAACACAACACATCATTTAAAAAAGGCTCGAGCCTATATGAAACTTTATTAATACAGCGGCCATTATTACTTGTACACCATTACAGAAAGTACACAAATCACGTGTTTTTTGTCACGTGATTGCAAACGCCATATAGGCCTACTGTCTTAATGAAACAACAAGCCAGAACAAAATTAAATAACGAAAAACATCGTTATTCTTTTTTTGTATGAAATAATATTACCTAATTTTTAATTATTAACTTTTTATTGTTTGGTATTTGTAATTAAAATTGTTCTTTTTTTCTTTTTGATAATATATTATTGTTAACCCGATGAGACCGTAAGACCGCTTAAGCGGTCCAGCGCGCCTCAGTCATTCAGGCCGAGAGACCGCTTAAGCGGTCTAGGGACCGGCCTTGTATAAAGGCAGTAATTTAAGCCATTCCCTTTTCCAATCCTCCTTTTTAAATCTATAAATAAACCAAACAAACATGGCTGCCCCCATTAGCTTTAGTTTGCGATGTTTTATAGTAATAGATTGTGTTTAGTTTATATTGTTTTCGAAGCAAAAAAAATGATAATTCTGAGCCAGGAACATCAATAGAAAAGCGTGCGTGTATTAGACGATTTACTATTCAAGAATTGCATTAAAAATTAGAAGATTTTACTTAATTAGAAGACAATAATGATACAGATTAGGATTAGGCCTAGCCAGAGGGATAATTTGAATCGTAATCAGACAATGGAGATAAATAGTGAGTGAAAAGAGAATGATAGGGCTAGTGTTATTAGGAGATCAGCTGAAAAAATAGGTGCGTACTTGGTCCCGAAAGTTGTAATGAACTGTGCCGTGGCTGTCAGTAGCTCTAGTCTACCGAACAGTTTGTCGTTGAAGGTAGCACCCAGGGTCCAATGGCTGACCGGGTAGAAAGATACAGAGGGCAGGTCTGAAGGACATGCTCCGCATTTTCGGGAGCTATTTCGCAGGGGCACATTTCGCTTGCTCCGATTCGTAGTTTGCGGAACATATGTTGCTTTAGCCTGTTGTGACCAGTCCTTAGTCTGAAGATGATGTGTTAAAATTGGTGGGAGAGTTTGTAGCAAGCATCAATCTTTGGGTTGTTTTGTTGCAGCTCAGACCATCTTTCGGATTCATTCCTTTTGAGTATTGCCTTTATTTCTTCGGGGTGTAGAGATGGGTCTGTCTGGTTTTGTCTGCCTCCAGCTTTAGCTAAGGTGTCGGCCGTGTCATTACCTTCATTTTGTATATGCCCGGGGATCCATTGGAAAACCAGTTCTTTAGTTATTTTGCTCAGTTTTAAAAGTTCTGTACTGAGTGACTGGTTGATCAGGTTATTTGGGTTTTTTAGAGACTGGAGTACTGTTTTAGCGTCAGTGAAGATGACAGTCTGGCTGTTGGGGAATTGGGAGCGGCTTGTTAGTATATTTGCAGCAAGCTAAATTGCTTTTCTTTATGCTCTAGTGCTATCTGAGAGGCTACCTGTGACAGTGGCTTTTTCTAGGAGTTCTCCATTTGGCCACTATGAAAATGCTGGCTCCTCCATTTTTCAAATCTTTTCCAGTTGACCCGTCAGTATAGACTCTGGTCCATGCATTTTGGGGGTATTGTTATCTTATGTTGTTGTTTACTGCTTCTTTTAGTATTTCGGGTGTGTAGTCAGATTTTTTCCCTATGTTGCTTAGTTCGTCTCTGATTTTTAGAGTAGGCTTGGGTCCCAGGGTGGGAAGTGGCTGTGGGGTAGGGTAGGTTCAATTGCAATGTTTTCTTTTTTATATTTACTTTTTAGATGTTTGGCTTCTTGTATAAAATTGGATCTTTGAAGTTTTTTTTTGTTGAGGAGGTTTTGAGTAGCTTGGCTTTTGAGTGATGACCTGATGCTTCTAACTTGGTGAAGTGAGTAAGGATTTTGGTTTCTCGTCTAGTTTCCATAGAGCTTAGTTTAGTTGCATCCTCCATTGCTCTGATTGGTGTAGTTATGATTCGAAGTCCTTGGTTTTGAACTTTGTCTTTTTTTCGGAGGTTTGATTGGGCTGCCGAACCCCACACTGTGGCTCCATATTCTAGGGTGGGCCTTATATAACTGGTGTATGTTTTTTTTAAGATAGAGTGATTTGCACCCCAGTCTGAGCCAGCAAGTTTTTTCATCAACGCTAGTCTTTGGATTCCCCTTTTCTGTGTGTTTTCTATTTGATTTTTCCAGGTTAGTCTGGGGTCAAACAAAACTCCCAGATATGTGGGATTGTCATTTTTTTCAAGGATTGTTTTGTCTAAGGTTAGTTTGAGGCTTTGTACTTTAGTAGATAGAGAGAAAATTGAGTATGTAGTCTTTTTTTGAGTTTATGGTCATTCCCCATTCTTTGGACCATAGGTTGAGGTTGTTTAGCGCATCTTATAGCCTAAATTTTGAGGTGCCTATATATTCTTCTGTGCTTAATAGAGCAGAATCGTCGGCGTACATACTGCTTTTTACTTTTCTAGGAATATGTTGAATTAGGCCATTTATGAAAATGAGAAATAGTGTGGGTGACAGTACACCTCACTGGGGAACTCCATTTTGTATTGTTGCTATGTTGCTCCTTTTCCTTGCATGTTGACTATAGCTTTGCGATTTGTTAGGTATTCTGTAATCCAATTTAACATTTTGTGGGATATATGGTTGTTTAATAGCTTTAGGATTAGACCTTCTTTCCAGACCTTATCGAATGCTTTTTCTAGGTCTACCCAGACAATGGTCGTTGGTTTCTTTTCCTGGAAGCCATCTTCTATTTCTTGGGCTATATAAGCTATTTGGTCTTCTGTTGATCGACATTTTCTGAAACCTGCCTGTTCATCTGCTAGTATATTTTCAGATTGAAGAAGCCATGTGAGCCTTTTGTTGACCATTCTTTACATTAGTTTGCAGACGCAAATGATTAAACTTATTGGGCGGTAGCTGTCAACTTGGTTTCTTGGTTTACCATGCTTTAGTATAGGGATCATTATAGCTTTTTTTCCAGACAGTTGGAATTTTTCCTGACTTCCAGCTAGCATTGAATATTTGCAGTAGTTTTTTCTTTGCCAGAGGTCCCAAATGAATAAGCATATAATTTGAGATCTTGTCTGATCCTGGAGCTTCTTTCATGCTGAGATTTGCTGTCATTCCATAAGAGTGTGGTGTGGACATCTTTGGAGCTTTCTCTATGTGGTCATTGACTTCTCTGGCTCTTTTGTCGGTGATACTAATATTTCCTACGCTGCTAAAGTGTTTTATAAATTTTTGTGCAGCTTCGCGTCCTGTGAGCTTTTTTTGGTCTGTGTCTAGGACTATTGGCGAAGATTGATTCTCCTCTTGGTTCAGACTTTTGGCGATTTTCCACAGCTTATGTCCATCTCTGTCTGCATTTAGTTTTTCTGTCTTTTCATGCCAGCTCTTCCTTATTGACGAGAGGTATTCCTTTCTGAAGATTGCGTTTGCAGCTTTTAGTTGTATATTATTTTCTATTGTTGGGGATTTTTCTGCTAGGTTTCTTGCTTTGATGGTTTCATTTCCAAATGGCTGCAAAAATTCAACTTCAACTTCATGGTGGATATTACAAGGAAACTAAATGAGCTAAATGTAAAACTGCAAGGAAAGGGAAATCAAACCTATGCCTTGCTTGAAGAAGTGGCTTGTTTTGAAATTAAATTACTTCTTCTTGTCGAAGACAAGAAGAGCGGTAAATTACTTCATTTCGAAAATCTGAAGTAATATCGCGATGAAACCCATGCAACTTTTGACACCAATTACTTCAGCATGGCTATAAACAAATTAAAGAATGGATTCGCTGAGAGACTTTAGCAATTAAAAACCAAACACAAGTACTCTAGCGTTCAAAGTTAATCCTCTTAACACAAATACAAATGAGATCTACATTGAGCCATTTGGAATTCTCGCTTCAAATGTACTTGGTGGATTTGAAAACCAAACACCAGTGGAGTGGTAAGTTCACAGAACTCAAGAGCAAGTCAGAAGAGTTGTAGGTCCAGAAAGGCATGCCCGTCACGCTACACAACTGGGCAGCTCTAAAAGAAATGCCGCAAGTTGAGGCACTCATATATGACGCATGGAATAGTCCTCCAGAATGCTACAGTGAGGTGAAGAAGTTGGCATTTGGAGTGCTGACGATCTTCGGGTCAACATATTCGTGCGAGCAAGCATTCTCTTGCATGGATATAATAAAAAGTAAAGTAAGAAGCCAACTAAGCTTATATCTATTATGCAATAATTATAGTTACATTATTTGATTACTAATTGTATTATTCTAGCAGAGCTAGCTTAAATACTTTAATATGTTTTGTGCGAAACATTTGTATGTTTTATATGAATAAATATTTTTTCATATTGCTTTTTAAATCAAAAATCAAATTTATATACTTAATTCTAATCAAATTCCATATTTTAAAAAATGTTAGTGGCTCTTTAAAAAGTGGGAAATTTTGTAAATTGCAACTTTTGGCTCTTCCGTCTCAAAAGGTTGCCGACCCCTGGTTTAGGAGAATCAGGCTGTTTTCGGCTTGCCACTCCTCAATTTCTTCTCCCCTGGCATTGAGGTCTAGATATCCCCAGCTCTGGGAGCGGCTGTTCATATCACCCAGTATTAGACACTCTTCATTTATTGGGATTTGAATTCTGCCAAGTTCTAGTTCTTTGTCTGGTGGGCAGTAGCAATTGATTATGTTTAGGTCTCCCCAGGTAGGATTAGCTTGGTCCCCATTATTTCAGATTGTGTGGAGCTTGGTATGATGACATCTGAGGTAGGTATGTTGTTTTTAACGAGAGTAAGTATTCCCCTTTAGATCTGTTTTTCCTGTCTTGACTTAAGCATGTGTAGCCTCTAATTGAGAAACGCAGATTGCTGTTGAGGTGAGTTTCTTGGATGCATGCCACATCTACTTCATTTTCATGAAGGAAGATCTTGAAGTCTTCTTTTTTCTTCTGGATGCCCTCTGTATTCCATTGGAGAAAGACTAAATTGTGTTATGTTTTCCCCTTAATGTCCTTGTCAGTATGGTTTACTTCCTTTTCTCTGCTCCTGACTTCACTAGCAGAGGAGGAAGAACCACCAGTTGGCTTGGGTGGGCTCCTTCGAGGCGGAGAGCCCGGCCCACTATCTGCACGGCGGGATTCCACAGGCAGGACGCCACAACTCTTATGTACTATTATGTGTTTCCTCCATCATTTTCAGGTTTGCGTGCCGACGTGTTTTGCGCCAGTTGGCCCGTGGACTCCGACTTCAGCCTGCTTTTCTTTCTGGATGTGCTTCCATAGCCTTTGATCAGCCAAGATCGTCTGCAAGGCAGCAGTTAATTTATTTTTGGAGTTTTCTATCCTACATGATTTCTATCCCTAGCTAACGGCCTCATCTGTCCGAGCGCTCTATTTTTTAAAAAGTATCCTTACCACGGGATACCTCACCTCACAATCCATGACAGCAAACCAGTTGGTTCGCGGCTGCTTATTCAGTATTTACTGCTAACCCTTATATCTAAAGGTCATTCCCCTATCCGCCACCTGGGGACGCGCTTCATAGGAGATGATAGCTCCCTCAAGTGTAGTCATTCGTCATTTTGACGGGCATAACCACTAGTCATATCATATCATATATATAATCTCAAAAGGAGTGTGTGGGTATGTATGTACATGTTGCATAATCTTTTTAAATACTGGACAGAAAATGTGGAATTTACAACAAATATTATTTGGGTTACAGCGGTGGACACTGTCAAGGTTTAAAAAAAATGAAAAGACCACAGTGGTCAGGTTGGTAAAAAAAAAATGGAAATAAAAGACAAATTTGGGTTTCATGATGAATATTCCGGTTAAACTTCTAATCATTATTCGATCGATGGCGCTAAAAATAATTAAGAAAAAAGGTCGCACAGAGATTATTTTTGTATGACGTCAACAATCTTTGCGCAGTGATAGCTCGCTGTCTTTTTTTTATGGCGTCATCAAATTTTGCGTATTCATGTTACATTGTTTTTTAAAGGGAAATATTTAAGAAGGGAACACAATTTCGTTCTAATTTGCGTCGTAATTTGTAACGGGTAATAAGTGGGCGTAGTAATAATGCATAATGCATTAAATTCTAATGTAGAAATACAACCCAATAACAACCTGTTGCAAAGCTTAGATAAACATAAAGACAAAACCACTTTCCTTATCCCCTATGCAAGAACAAATGCATATAAGAAATATTTCTTCCCGAGTGGCATTCGGGCTTGGAATAGGGTTGCCTCAACAAACCAGAAAAAAACAGTAAATTAATATCATTTAATACATCAATAAAAATGCAAGACTAGACTCGGACCACGGATGAGCGTAGGACGCAATAATCTTCTTTATAGAAGGAGCGTATGTAATGTATACGATAAGATAAGATATTTAAATTGTTTAAATTACCGGAAAATACCTTTTCACGGCTTAAGACTATTGTTTATAACTGCCTAGGTAGCTACAGTGTATTTGAAAATTATTTTAGCCACTTCGGGGAACTGGGCACCTTTAGGCTTTTAACCTTAGTAACGGGCAATGTTTAAATTACCGGGCAATGTTTTAAAGTTTTAATTCGTGTCGTATACGCTTTATAAACTTTGTTTCATATGGGTTTTATTTGGTATGGTTTTTCCTGTTGAATTTAAAATTGTATTCTAGGTTTGCTTTCAAAGCAAGAATAAATAAATAGATAGCTAACAACACCAACAAAAAAAAACAAAAAAAAACAACTTAGTGTCGTCGTAAAAAACATATTAAATAATCATTTTTAAATTAAAAATTTAAATGTCGAAATGACATGTGAGTATGTTTTACCCAATAAACTCACTCTTAGATCACAGTGATCATACAAGAAATAAAAAAAAAATATTTTCCTTTTTAGTTATATATTTAACATTGTGTAAGCTTATATTAAAGTCAGCAAAACAACATTACATAAATAAATACTGACAAAAAAAACACATAAAAAAAAAAATACTAGGCTTATTTTATGTATGTTGCAAAAACAAAAAAACAAAAAAAATAAAACTATAATGTGTCACGCATAGTCTATATCAGGGGTGTGCACAATTTGTTGTCGTTGTGCCGCAGAAGGAGTTTGAAACAAGATGGGCAACACATTATACAAAAAATAATACATAATTAATACAATTAATTTTTTAACAATTCAGTTAGAAATTCTGTGAGGGCAATATTAAGATGGCTTGGCGGTGCGTGTTGTGGTCTATACAAAGCCCTTTCGGAGAATTGGGCACCTATCTATTATGTCTATATTGCGTCATCAATTTTCGCGCAGAGATAGCTAGCTGGCTTTTTATGACGTCATCAAATTGTGCGTATTCATGTTAATAACTTTGCTTCAATGTTTGCTAATGTACTTTATGAATGAATAGAACAAAATATTGTCACGTTTTCACTTGTGTCGTAATTTATTATGTTTGTTAATTATATTATGATTGTTGGCAGCGCTATACAAATATTATTGTTTTTAATTTGTAGCGGACAATTTATAAATTGTGTTAATGGGTAATGATTAATGATTTTAATGGAAAACTCACTTTATAGAGGGCAAAAAAAAAATTCCTTCACGTTAAAATTCGTGTCGTATACGAAATATAAACTTTGTAGTTGTTGCGGGCAATGAGTAGTAAGAATGTATGTAAACATAACTTTTAGCCGTTTCTGAGACCCGGGCACATACCTGATATTTAATTTGTGTCGTAATTTGGATGTTTAAATTGTTAAGACAATGTTTTAATAGGTAATTGACTTTGTAGCGGGCAAATAAAAAAATTCTTCACGTTTAAATTCGTGTCTTATTCGAAATATAAATTTTGTAGTTGTACTTTTACCCGGTTCGGAGGACCGGGCACATACCTGCTAGTACATATATACATCTCAAAAGGTGTATGTGGGTATGTATGTACATATCACATAATCTTTTTAAATACTGGACAGAATAACATGAAACTTGCTACACATATTATTTACGTTAATGCGGTGGACACTGTCAAGGTTTTACATTTTTTGAAATGACCGCAGTGGTCAGTTTGGTAAAAAAAAAAAAAAACGCGAATAAAGAGACAAATTAGATATCACGTTCCAAATGTCAGTCCAACTTTTTATCATTATTCGACCGATCGCGCAAAAAATTAATGAGAAGAAAAGGTGCGGCGAGGTTGCGTCATCAACTTTTTAGTATTTATGTTAAATTAACTTTGCTTCAATGTTTGCTAATGTACTTTATGAATGAATAGAACAAAATATATCCACGTTTTGATTGGTGTCGTAATTTGTACCGGGCAATTTTAAAATTGTTTTAATGGGTATGGGTAATGGTTTTAATGGGTAATTTACTTTGGTCCATTCCCCGTCACCCATTCTTTAACCTTTGGGTTGGTCGCGGGGAGGACTATTGTTCATCATTCGCAACTTGTCACGATGGTGTGCAGCTGTTTGGGCGCCAATAAAGGACAACCTGGTCCATTTGTTGTCTCTTTTTTCCATCGTTGCTTCTGTCAACCACTTCTTCTTCCAACCTGCGGGATGGGCTTTCCAAGACCTTCCAATGGTTCCTGTCCATTCCACCACAGTTACTTGCTCTGAATGGTGCTGCAGGAAGTCTCGTTTGCGCCGATATTTGATAAATTGTTTGCGGAGATCTTCGTCGGTGATAAACTAAATCTTTTTGAAATATATTATTCCTAGGACCCTGACCCTTCCCTGGAGATAATATCTGAAAACCATCACCATAGTCCATAGTCAATTATTCGAACAGAGGGAGATTATCTCGTATGGCCAAATGTTTTAGCGCTGCGATTCTTTTTGCGGAATTCTGATGATAATTTATGGCTTTAAGCGTTTGTCTGATTAGTAGTCAGTAGCTGACATCTTATACAAGACTATATTTGCAGATAAACAGATCCTAAAGCATTTAATCTCTAATTAGGAAACAGAAACTTGACTGAAAAAGCATTGTCGAGATGGGCAGCTGCTTCATGTAAACTTCTGTTCTAATCAAAGAATGTGCCTTCAATGTGGCTTAGAAAAGATAATGATGTGCCAAAAGTGTGATTTATTAGTTTATATATATATTATATTTAATATACCATAACCTTAAATATTTAAATTGCAACTTATGTTACTGTATACAAACATTATTTATTGTTGCATTTAATTTCTTTTAAAAAAGCATGAAAAATAGTTTCATTTATAAAGGTTTTGTTTACGGTTTTTTCCATAATTGTAAACCGAAAACAATATGATAAATCTATGAGCAGGCTTTTTTATTTTCTGGATGGTTGGTGAAAGGGAAAGGGGAGGATCTTCTTTTTTTCTTTATAGAAATGTATAAAATAAAATATTTTTTATAAATTTCGGCCTGGATGAGTACCATAAAAGTGTCAATTGATTGAATGTTATAGCTTAAATGATTGGTGAATGCACTTAACTTACAATATAATACTAATAAATACGATTCCGTTCAAAGCCTTTAACAGGAAAACATTAAAAAAAGAACTGACCCTGTATAAATGTACACGGGACACTTGTTGCTGCTGCCCCACTTCTGGGACGTTTTATATAACGTCAATATCTCAAAACGATTTTAATATAAAGACAAATCAAAAGCCGCTACTTGTGGAACAAGCACTAAATAATATTTAAAAAAATTATAAAAAAAATCATGACCTCAGCAGAATATGGGTTAAAGTTTGTTAAAAAATTAAACTGTCATGGGTATTATAAATTGAGAAGATATATTAAATAAATTCGCTGAGATCTAAGTTACGCTACTATCCTTTAAAACTTTGAAAATAGGCTTTAGTACACAGTATGATTATTTTTTATATAATAAATATAAAAGCGAAACGGGCACGACCTTGAAAAACATTGGTTATCTAGAGTTAACAAACAATAAAACATGTATATATTATACTGATATGTTGTTCTTGTTTTAGTGTACATAAATTTAGGGGATCTTGTATTACTTTCATAAGAGTAAGATGCAGTAATATTTTATTTTGAAGTTGGTCTTGAAATCTTAAGATTGCATTGAGCCTACGGTCTTCTTTTCGTATCGTATTAAAAAAAAACAAAAAACTGAAAAAAAATAAATTTTACAACAAACCCTTTTCCAAATATCTTATAAGTACACCAAAAAAAGTTATAAACATTACCTTATTCGGTGAGAAGGAAAAAAAATCACTTATTTATAAAAAAAGATACTACATTCCTAAAAATATTTTTTTGCTATAAATGCAAGCGGAAGCTACAGTTTTTATATACGTCATACACATTTAATTATCCATAAGGAATAATCCATATACAAATAGAACAAACATATACGATCAATAAGAAATCAAAGTCACTTGAACAGTATTTACAGCTTAGTACATCAGTAGCACAAATTAAAAAGCAATCATAATTTGATTTGTATAGCACTGCAAAAAACGTAATTAAATATCATAGCACAATCAACATTAATCATAAAACAACCAAGAAAACCTATATAATAATCTAGGCTAAAAATAATATAAAGCTAATTAATAATTTACATAATTTACAAACATAGGACGAACAAATCATTGTAGAATTAACCGACATAATATAAAAAGTAAAACAGTAGGAGTCGAAAAATATTTAAAGAGGGTAATTAAATATTAAAGGAATATTAAAATAATGTGTTTTTAAAAGCATTTTAAAACTGACAATATCGCTTGTTTGCCTGGTTTGGGTCGAAAGTAGATTCCATACTTTCGTGTCAGGCATTGAGAAGGCTCTCGGGCCAAAAGTCGTCAGTGAGAAACGGGGCACCCCCAGAAACTAGCAGTTGGCAACACGTAGTGTTCTTTGCGGTACAAAGGGTTGTTTGATTAATTTCATAAGATAGGACGGCATGTCGTTTTTATGAAGACTGGTGGCAAAGTATCGACACTTTGTATCCAAGTCTGGCCTATTCACAGAGAGGCATTAGAGCCGATGCGGAGAACCGTTGCAGAATTGTGCATTGACTTTCCCGTGACCAGCAGGGCAAATTATAATTTGGCATATTTGTCGTAAGGGATCCCGGTTAGCAGAGCACAACAATAGTCGAGGCGTTAGAGTATAAAGGCAGCGAAATTATTATTTTTTTCTGAGTCAAACGACTGAAAAGGTTGGATTTGACCAAGTCTACGCAGCTGTAAATAAAAACTCAAGCATAGATTGCTTATGACAACTGTGAGCCAAGGATGATTACAAACTTTTCTACAAAGGTATATGGCGAATCATGACCATCAGTGATTCCAAACTCACAACTTTAAATCTTTTTTGGGGGGGTTCTGATTCGAATTACGTTGGTTAGACCTAATTTCTTTTAGTTCTGCTATCCACCACCAATGTTAAGATGCAATATCAAACCTGTGGTTAGCTGATATACGAGGGACTTCAGTAGGAACAGCAGAATCATGCAAATGCGAATCATGGGTGTAGAAGTGTTATGAAATACCAAAAGGCTTGTTAACATCCTCAAGTAGATAGGTGTGCATTGTGAAAATGTTTGGGTCTTGAACTGATCTATGTAGTGATACTGACTTGACAGGAAATGTAGTTAGTATGCAGGTCCGTGGAGCCAGGCTACAACAACATGGCGTATGCATCTGATCTAAAGATGTCAATACTATTATGTCTTAATTGGCGGGATTTCACGGTCTTCATAGTTGTAGATATACATAATCTATAATATGTTTCAACATACTTCTATCTTCCTCATTTAGATTAACTCTAAGCTCATGAGTGTTTGTTACAAGCCAATTAAGGGTGTGAGCCTTGACATGCCTTGGGACATTAACAAGTTGTTCTAAATTACGATCTTTAATGGGCATTTTAGCATACGTCTCTTTGACAAAGTCACAATCAAGATGATTTAAATCATCAATGAAAACATCATTTACCAAGGCGTATTTACCGGCATGTTTAATTTATATACTAGTCTTTAAACATCGAATTATATAGACGTAAGATGCATACATTAAACTGACAGAAGCCTGTCTCGTTCTTTAACAGCTTACTGTAAAGAAATATGACACATTCAAATTATTAATGGTGCTACAATATTAAATAATTTCCCATTAAAATGCATGTTTATTGCGAAATAAAACAACAACAGTTTTTGGTACAAAACACGATTTTTGTATCGACATTTATGCAATAAACTATTGTCTCATAAATGAAAATATAAGTTTTAAATTATTACTTGATTTTACTTGCATTCTCTGGCCATCCATCAATCTATTGGCGCTATAGCTCAAATATTGATTTGGCCTGCTCCACCACCTACTTCCATTCGTGCATATACATTGCTTTCCTCCACCATGCCCACACACCAAGATTTTGCATGTCTGCTTCTACAGCTTCGAGCCAGCTTTGTCTTGGTCTGACCCTAAGTATTTTTCCCCTTGACCTATGATGGTGTACAGTTATGGCTGCTCTGCCTTCTGCCATTCTTTCAAAGTGGCTTGCCCAGATCAGTCTGCCCTTATGTATTTGAGCTACCACCGTTGGGTCCATGTACAGAGCGTCTAATTCTTCATTTGTTATTGTTCTAAAGTCATCTGTGTCTTGTACAGCTCTATTTTTATCACATGACACATTTATTTCCCAGGTATTTAGTAGGTTCTCAATTGATTATGTTATTGTCCGTGATAGTCTCAATATATTCTCTGGCACATTTTCTAAAAAGCAAAACGTTCAGAAAATGTGCCCACGCCTTCTGCAGTGTTTATAGCTTTATCATACCATGACAACTAGTCTTATATGGGATCATTTGACTTATATATCACTAAAGTAAATTTATTATACTGTGGCAGTGTAGTGTATATCTTTCTTGCTCTCATTTAGGACAACAGACAATAAATAATATATGCAGACACGACAGTCCCCGTGCTTAAGAAGGGTGGAATTGATAAGAGAATCAAAGTATCTATTAGATTTTCCTAAATCATTGTTTTTGTTAATGTAGACCAATGTACTTTTATTTTTCATGTTTTACTACTAAAGTTTGCAATTATGTTTAGAGAAAAAGAAAGGAATGTGTATATGGAATGGCTCAATAAAATATGTTATGCCTTCATGTCTTAAGAAACCGGTTAAATGGTTTTAAGATTATCAAGAATCTTATTTTCATAGTAATTATTTTTATATCTTTTACAGACCTTATTTAGTTTTATCCATGTTGGTTACTCCAGACGTTTAAAGTATACTAAAGTACCCGTCGGACTAAATTGATTAAAGGGCAGGTGAAGCAATTTCAGTGGCCACGGCATACTAGGGGATGTGTTGCCAGCAAAATGCCCAGCCGCCTTTATTTTACCCCATTTAATAATAATAATAATAATAATGAAGCTTATATAGCGCATATCCCGCAATCAGTTCTATGCGCTTAAGAATTACATTTACAATTACAATTACAATTACAATTAACGATGATAACAATAACAGACAAATGTTTAAAAATGTAAGTGGGCTAGGAGTCAATAATAAACAGGTGAGTCTTGAGTCCTGTCTTGAAAATGCTAAAGTTCGAGCTTTGTCGCAGCTGGAGTGGCAGGGTGTTCCATGCGGAGGGGCCGGAGTAGGTGAAGACCCGCTGACCAGCTGTCACGAGTTTTGTCCGCGGGATAGTCAAATTGAGTGTGTGAGCAGCCGAACGAAGTTGGCGTGGTTTTGTATATATTTCCAGACAGGAAATTAGATAATCCGGGGCAGAGTCATTGAGGCATTTACAGCATAGTGATGCGAGTTTATATAAAATCCTATTTTGAATAGGGAGCCAGTGCAGAAAGTAGAGCAGAGGTGAAATGTGGTCGGACTTCTTCTTCTTCAGGACTAGTCGGGCAGCGCAGTTTTGGACACGTTGGAGCCCTTGAATGGAAGAGGCAGGAAGGCCGGCCAGAAGAGAGTTACAGTAGTCCAAACGAGAGAAGAGGAGAGTGATGACGAGCTAGATACAAGCTTCCGGAGTGAGGTAGCGACGGATAGTGGCAATACGTCGCAGGTGAAAAAAGCAGGTTTTGATCAGGAAGGAGATGTGGGTTTGCATGGACAGAGTGAAGTCCAGAAACACGCCGAGGCTCTTTACCGTTGAGGAGAAGGGCACAGTAGCGTCACCCCAACTGGAGGTCAGTCACGCTGAAGGAAGCAAGCTTCTGTCTCGTTCCTACGAGTAGGGCTTCGGTCTTATCGCTGTTGAGCTTCAACTTGTTTTCTGTCATCCAGTTCTTGATGTCCAGGAAACAACAGGAGATAGAAGCAAGGAGCTCGTCGATGTTCTCAGGCTTGGCGCTGTTTAGGAGCTGGGTGTCATCAGCGAAAAAGTGATAATTAAGGTTGTGTCGCTCGATGACGAAGGAAAGGGGTTGGGTGTACAAAGTGAAGAGGACTGGGCCGAGGACGGACCCCTGTGGTACACCATAGTGACAGTGACGGGCTGGGAGGACAAAGATTCATTAGTGACGGTCTGGGAGCGACCGTCGAGGTAGCTCTTGAACCAGGAGAGGGCTATATCATGAATGCCGAACGTGAAGCTGAGGCGATCGATGAGTAGGTGGTGGTCGATCGTTTCAAAGGCCGCGGACAAGTCCAATAACACAAGGGCGGAGACGAGACCTCTGTCTGCGGTGATCCGCAGTAGCGCTGTCTCAGTGCTGTGATTTGGGCAATATACCGACTGGAACACGGGCATAAGCGAGTTTAGGGACAGGTGGACCTTCAATTGCTCAAGGATGATGCGCTCCAGGAGCTTGGAGAGGTAGGCGAGGTTTGATACTGGACGGTAGTTCCGGCATTCATTCACATCAAGTCAAGATTTCTTCAAGAGTGGGCGGACGATGGCGGATTTAAAACAGTTAGGAACGATGCCAGTGGAGAGGGAGGTGTTAATGGTATCGGTGATGTACGGCAGGAGCTTGTCCAAGCACTGGGTGAACAGAAAGCCTGGCAGAGGGTCAAGCTCGCAGATCTTGATGGGGGACTTCATAATGATGCGCTTAACATGGTCGATGGTGACAGGTTGAAAGCAGGTGAGAGGGGAGCCAGATAAGGCGGGAGAGGGTGGGTAATGGCGATAGGCATCATGATCCAGAGAACTACGCAGATTCTCTATCTTCTCCTTAAAGTGCTCTGAGAAGAGTTCTGGGAGGTCCACGGGTGGGTGTGTGGTGGGGAGGGGTGGAGAGGGTTAGGAGCCGAGGAGGGTGGACATGATAGAGAATAGCTCCTTGGACGACGAGGCTTGCGTGATGCGGTTGTGGTATTGCTGGACCTTGGCGGCAGCCTCGTTGCCAAAGGTGTCAGTATCTATGGCTCGCAGCTTACGGCGGGTGACAATCTTGCATTTTTTCACCAGTCTGGTGATATTGACAATGAAGCAGATGGCAGAATGGTCAGAGACAAGAAGGTCGCTGGCGACTAGGCTGGAGACGAGGTTGTCAGAGGATCTGGTGACGATCCAGTCGAGGATATGACCACGGGAGTGGGTGGGGAATGGGACGACCTGGTCAACACTGTAGTTGTCGAATAGTGCCCGTGCGCGCTTGGTGTTGGCATCAGAGGGACAGTCCCAGTGTATATTGAAGTCACCCAAGATGATGACTCTGTTAGGGGTGACATTGTAGTAGTCAAGTACAAGAGCAAACTCATCAAAGAAAGTAGCATCTTTGAACTTGTTCTTAGCGTTTGGTGGGGGACGATAAATGCAGAGGAAGGAGAGAGTCGTGGTGGTAGAAACTTTAATTTCCACGACTTCGAAGGTGGTGTGGGAAAAGGGGAGAGTGTTGGAGAACAATACAGCAGCATGGAGGTGTTTTTTTTATAGACGACGGCGATACCTCCCCCCATGCCAGTGGGGCGGGGAAAAGAAGCTGTGAGGTGACTAACACGGGTTAGTTGTTCGCACTTGGGGTCGTCCCCAGATCGTAGCCATGTTTCGGTGATAAATATGAAATCTAGATTTTTTTCGACAATAAAGTCAGAGATGAGCTCGGCTTTCCCGACGGGGTTAACTGATTGAGAGTTTAATTTAATGTTTAATTTAATATCAGTTACCCATCAGATCTGGGTAGACTCACGGACACCTTCGAGTCCATGGAAGAAAACTAGCTTTCACCAGAATTTAAACACAGACCCTTATGCACGCCATTCGAACGTACCCCATACTCCAGACATTTAAAGACCTATTACTTTTTTGCTTTTAAGGCGGTGATTTACCATATTTTAAAAACAAAGCTATTATATCCTTATTTGTCTATTTTTTAAATACTTTTCTCCCTTTCGATAACTTAGTTATCTGAACTAGACAACATGTCATTGCATATCAGTTATTACCTGTATATTGACAATTTCTTACCCCGAAGTTACTATGCTCAACAATTTTGTATTTAAAATATTTAAGTGACAGTAAAGCAAAAATTAGTTGGCTAATATATTTTGGCCCAATGCTAATTTCGGTACGTGACGTTTTGGCGCTGCCGTTTTGGCGCGACCGTTTTGGCTCAGCCGTTTTGGCGCGGGACATTTTGGCGCGAGCCGTTTTTTGCGCGGGACGTGGAGGGAGGAGGAGGAAAAAACGTCCCGCGCAAAAACGGCTCGCGCCAAAATGTCCCGCGCCAAGTGCGTCTAAAAATAATAAACCTTTTAGGAATATTTCAAGTACTAAAATCCTTACAACCTTTTAAAATAAAGTAAAATTGATGTAAATTTAAAACAAAAAAGCATAAAACAAAAAAAAAGCTATTAGTTGGGATTCGAACCCAGATCGCCCGCTTAGCAGTATAAGAAGCTAAACGATAAGCTAGGAAAACCACACTTCAATAAGGGATCACTAAAGTAAGATATAAGACAATAAGGTCACGTGTCGTTAAATAAACTAATTTTGATTGGTTATACACACACACAAGCTACTTTATATGTATAGATGTTATCTCCACATTTGTAAACAAACTTTAAAAATGTATTGTGTCAAGTAAAAGCATTTTCAACTTAGCTGAGGATATTGACAATATTTTACATTAAAATGTAATTTACACTTAAGTCTGCATTATTTGTTTATCTTTATCCTCAAATTAGCCCAAAGTCTTTTCCTCCTCCTCCCTCCACCATTCCAATGACATTTTAAGGATTGTGATTAGTATTGAAGTATGTATTATTATATTAATAACAATATATTATGTTGGAGTACAACTGCCTTTTGAGGACATACGTACTCGCGTGATGTATTTTGTCCACCACAGTAAGAATGTTCCACTGATCGATAACAAGAATTGAATAGGCACGGAAGTAACATTCTTGAAGCCAAAATATGTAAGCTTTCACGTGACTTTCACTTATCTATAAAATTATATTTCCTTAACACCGATCTTTTGCCTTCATTTTTATCGTATAGATTTGTTCTTATTATAGGTGGTTAATGCATATAACTTGTTTATGTATAAGTGAATAGTGTGAAGGGTCTAATCAATTCTAGCCTCAATTTGCGCATACAAAGTTAATATGGAGGAGCAATACATTATTTTTAAAGATCAATGGAATACCCCAAAATATTAAGAAGTATAAATATAATATAATTTATATATTTTTTATTATTGTATTTTATCATACAAATTTACCTTAGTTGGCTATTTACAAAAACCTATATTATTGCCTATATTATTGTCAGATATTCCGACTCGATAAACAAGACATAATATGTTTCTATTTTGTTATTTTTTCTCTTTCAGTGCGTGCATATTAAGCACATTTTACATCACTTTGTAATTGTTCTTCGCAGACAAAGACATTGCTAATAGAACGTATTAGCACATTCACACTGTTTGTAGCTCTTGTACACAGAGGGCAATTTGGCGTCGATTTGCAGCAGAGTGATAGGCTGAAACATCTTGTTCTAGCTGTGATCTCAACAGGTAGCATTTGTACCGATGTTATCTCTTCCAGACAAGGCTTTATCAATCACATGACTAGATTTCTGAGGTACAGATGTATATTGTGTAATTCATTTACCAAATTACGTATCATGTTATATAGAACAAGTCCATTCACCCTGGCAATGTTCTTTAGCTAAAAGTCATCTAAGTGTTCACTAGACACAGAAAAGTTGTCCCAAATTTGATAGACAGTATATTCTCTTTATTTGGTTGAGTTGTAGAAATGTATATTTGCTCGAATTGTGGTTGGAGCAACAATTGATGCGCCAATGCTAGTTTTTATTTTCGTTTATATTATTAATTGGTAACGTTCTGCGTTTTATAAGTTTACTAACATTTTAGTTCACTAAAGTCGGCTGATCTTGCAAACAAAACCTGAAAATGATGAAGTAGCAATATTGCTTTACTTATATCAATATTTTATTGGACCAATACAAAAACATAGATATATAGATATATTTTGGTGATAAATGAACTGTACAAGTGTTTACTTAATTTACATCCAAGGAAATAAGTTAATTTATTATTATTATCTCAATGCTTTATTAACATGCTTTTATAATGTTCCTAGTTCTGAGCGGAAGTAGTTACTTAACAGATGATCTTCAAAACTTTTTTTTTTCCTCACAAAATATTGAGTAACTGACATATTTAATTTTAACTGGAAATAACTCATAATGAATAATAACAATAACATTCAAATGAATACAAAGGTTTCAATATAAATACCTTATATCTTTAAAAAAAACAAATTTGATTATTATTCTAAAGAAACGCAATATCTACAGCCATGATGCATACTTGAGAGTATCTTCACCGATTTGTTCTTTTTAGTAAAAAAGAAACTTAAGTGTCTTGTCTTTGAAAGCCCAACACCGACGTCAACAATTTAACTGGTATTTCTATTTGATTTTTCAGGTATAAAAAGGTACTTTATTTCAGACATTACACAGTTACGGCTGGTACCATTTAAACTATTTCAGATCTTGGAGTAAAGGTACCCCTCCGTTGAATACCGGGTCATGCGAAACAATCAATGGAAATAAGATAGTGGACTCCTTAGCCAAGTAGGGGTGCATAGAATTCGCTCTCAGCGAGCCGTGATCATTCGATAGTGGCCCTTGAACTATCCATGAGTAAGATACTAAACTGTGGTAAAGGAGCTGGGACGAATATGACAGAGCACTAATTGGCTTGTGGCAGCACCGAGCTGATCCGTGATTGAGAAGAAGGGAAAAGTTTTCAATTAAGCTAATTGTCCCATTTTGAACTTGGCATTATCCGATAATGGCTTACTTTTGTGGGCTTAGGGCACACCTCGATTAGTGATGACAAAACTCCAGGGTTGCAAAAGAGACCGTCGAGCGGTTGCTTTTTGACTATCGGCCTTGCGGGAGTTTAGAGTGGATGGAAACGGCCTACCTTTTTGATGTAACTTATCATTGTTGCGTGATAAAGTTTAGTAGATATCTAAACCCTAGGTTGTTATTACGGCTGACATTATCACATAAATAAATGTGGAGTTCAGATATGGTGCTTTTCAATTGGCTGATCTGTATTCGAAATTGGCACATTTTATGGACATTTGGATGTTTACCGTGATACTATTCTATGTTTCCAGTGAACAATGTTTAGCATAACAAAAAGCAAATATTGTGATACCTAAATTACATGATCGTTACGAATTTTTTAGGTAAAACTGCATCACGCTCGAAATGCAAAAAACATTTGTTTAAAAGGAACATACTAAAATAATAGTTGGATTTGCAATTCCATACAAAATCCTCGATCATATTATTACAAACAAACACATTACAAATTACAAATTTATATAGCGATATTCATAGCTATTATTCTTCGAATGCGCTTTACATTTACGCTATGTTATTAAAATAGATCGAATAAGTGTGTTTTTAGTATTGCTTTATAAATGTCAATATTGTCCGCTTGCTTAATTGTCTTTGGAATTTCATTACACCACAGAGAAGCTGCGACGCTGTAAAAGCGAGATGCAAATGTTTTTCTTTTTATGCTTGGTATCTTGACTTGTAGATGGATTTTGTTTGAACGCAGTCCTGTTATTTCTGATTTGTGTAGCTAAACCATGGGTGATGGATGTTATGTTCTGTGGATATAGCCCATGAAGGCTTTTATAGAGCATAGTTAGAATTTTAAATTGTATCCTAAGTGTTTTAGGTAACCAGTGCAATTTTTTTAGACAGGTTCATGGTGAATTTTCTTTGTTAATCAGAAAAAATTGTGCAGCCATGTTTTGGACCCTTTGTAGTTTTTTCATCTTACACTCTGGCAGTCAATGTACATACAGTTTGCATAGTTTAATTGAGAGATTAGAAGGCATACGGTCAATGAATGTCTAACATGCCTCTTTGTTAAAATATTTCTAATACTTTTTATTCTCTGCAGTCAGTGGCGTAGCTAGGGTGGGGGGAGGGGGGTCCCAATTCGAAAATCCCTCCTGGCCCCTACTTGAGAGGGGCCCCCAAAGGAGTGTCCGAAAATATATTTTTTTCAGGAGTCCGAAACAAAAATTTGCAGGGGCCCCTAAAGAGGCCAAACTCCCCGGGCCCCCAAATCCCTAGCTACGCCACTGCTCTGCAGATTCCACATTGCAAATTTATATCTGCCACATGACAACAAGTTTATTTGTTTGTTTTGTTCAATCTCGTGAACAATTAGAAAATTTGAATTAAATCGTATTGCTTAGACCTAGACCTACATGCTCCAAATATTTCTATTCCACTTCCATCTATGACACATGGTTCAAGAAAAGTTGTTAGTCAAGTCCGTTTAATAACTGAAACAAATCAAGAGTCCCTAAAATGTTAACATCTCAGTTTTTGTTTTAACCTTTCCTCTCATTTTCAGTTATGCTCATACACTTGTAATATGCACATTTGTGCAACAAATAGAACCCACTATAATTTTATTTGAAAAGATTGAAAATCTTCTTGAATAATCCTTGCATTTTTTAAGACCAGGAATAGCCTTTACATCATTTTAGTGTACGTTTTTGCAAACTTGCTGCCAAAACGAGTTTGTGACCATTTAGTTACCTACCTTGACTTTGCTAATAAAATAGTCACGTACTCGGTCTTCTTCACCATTACTACTCACAGATTCCGCATCAGAATGTGTACATTCTGATTCCGTTTTACATAATTAAGTACTTATTCGTATTTCGTCGTATTCGTACGTTTTTTTAGACCCTTAGTAAGGTGTTACGACAACAAAAATACGTGAAACACACAATTTGTCAATGATAATTTATTTTTTGACTAGAGAAACAAAACACTATAAAATAAATAAATAAGGGGTGATCATATTAAAGCGAGCCACCACGATAATGACTGGAGGGAAATTAAAGTGTGAGAGAAAATAATGCATGTGGCATCGAAAACTGTACCCTAGATTACGAGGCACGTTTCGCCATCGACGTTCTCTGGGCTGGCTGGTGAGAGGACATGACATTGTTGTGCACCCCGCCCCTCTTGGTTCACTCCCGTACATAGTCACGCCCTGGACTTTGAGCTGAATAGCTTGTCAGGTTTTTCTTAGCGATTATTGTGCAACCAAAAAGATAAAAATAAAATGTTTATATATGTATACTATTTGCCTTAAAAGTGCAAAAAAAGTAGAACAATGTAAAATAATACATAAAGTAACAAATGTTACTTTTTTCATACCTTATTAAAATGTACACACTTTTTGTTTTCCTATAGATGACTTACACACACATGGTACACAATAGGCCTCCACACACGTGTATTTGTGTATAATTTGAATAATACAGTTTTAATTATTATTTTATATTCTAATCTCCCTCCTATATTATGAAATCATGTGAAAACAGATACATTACCCAACATTGCTCAGGGAAACAATATAAATATTGTTACGTTCCACCGTGTCATGTACTATAATATATCACGGTTATGTTGTTCCACGTTGTGCCACTTTTATACTATACAAGCTACATTGCCCGGCGTTGCCCGAATAAAAAACAACAGAACTGTATAATAAGTTGCAGATAAAAATTGTATAAACTACAATTAAAAGAAAGCTATTAATCTAATATTTAAATTATTATTTTTAACTGAAGACTTTTAGGACAGTAATTTAAAATAAATATTGTAATCGGGTAAAAACAATAGGCAAGTATTTTTATTTAGCAATTATCTAAATTGCTTGTATATTTACAATGTCTTTGGTTTGTAAAAGTGTGAAAAAAAAACAATAACAAAAAACAAGTAGGCCCTATTGTCTAATTGGAGAATAGAACCTGGGTTGCCTGCATAGCAGTCCGCTAGCGAAGACACATGTCCGATGTGAAAAATTATTAGACAGTATAAAGGCCTAGGCCTAAATAGGTCAGTGACACAAATTCACGTGTTTTCAAATTGACCAATGGGAATGCGTAAGAACACAAACACGATCTTTATATATATATATATATATATACTAGCTAATTTACCCGGCGTTGCCCGGGATAAAAATGACAGACTCATCTTTAAATACAATTATTTTAAGAACATGGTGAACTAATTATTGATTTAGTTGCAATGGACCTCAGTAAATAGGAATTAATTTCAAGTTTATGTTTACTTCCAAGCCTAAAAATTTAGCTAACTACATTTGGAAAGCTAATAGTAATGGAAAACCATTTTACAGGCCTATTTAATTTCTTTCCGGACAACGCAGAGGAATTTAGCTTGTAATTTCAACACATAAACAAATAACAATAAATACAAAAACAAACAGACAACAATAAAGAGGTTTAAAAATATACATGCTATAAAATAAATTTTTTAACAAAGTAAAAAATTTTCAACAAATGCAAGTTTTATTAAAATTTGTATGAAAAAAACATCAAGTGAAATGTCTATAGAAATAAAAAAAAAAAAAAGAATTAGACTATACTAAACATATAGCAATGCCAAAAAACAATTTATTGTTTAAAACACATCAGTTTAAAATGAAAAATAATATAATGAGTGTTGGGTAGCATTGTTATAACACATAAGAAAAAAAAAGAATATCTTTTAATACAAAAAGAATCTTTTAACACAACGGTACACAAAATTAGATAAAAGATTAAAATCCCAAAAGACAATTCTTAAAAATGCATATTAAAGTCTATTAGATGGTTTAAAATGAATTAAATAAATTGTCTGTAGCTCTAGGTTTAGTAAAGCATTCAAATCAAATGTAAACATCCAAATGTACACAAATGAATAATTGTCCTTCACAAATTTGACATTTAACTCAAAGCTCTAGAATAAACAATATCTTTAGTTTTACCTTCAGGAGCAAAGATAAAAAGATTGGACAGATCAAGATTATTTAAAGCTATAATAAGGCGGCATTCCCAGTGGCTCCAAAGAATTTAAAAATGCAACAGGGTAAAAAAAAACAATGGCATGAATTTTGCCGATTCTACTTGTAAAAAGCAAGAATTATACATTTGAATGTGTTTTTCAAATGTTTAGACTCTAGCGTTTTTCCACACATAAAAGAATAAAAAAGTTCAGGTGGTTGGTCAATAAGGGGCCAAATTATTTTCCCTCCAGAACAACAATTTCCTGGTGATTCATTTATGAACCTTTTCGCTTGACAGTTTAAACAAACATTCTCCATTAATAATATTCGTAGGCCTTGTAGGACCACGGATGAGCGTAGGACACAATAATCTTCTTTATAGTAGGAGCGTCTGTAATGTATAAGATAAGATCAGGTTGTGATTGATAATTAATTGATTCTAGTTTAAAGTTTTTAGCTCGCCTCTGCTGTTCCATTCTAATTCTGTTTCGTCAAAGTTTCTCTTCCATTTGATCTGGCATTTCATTGGCACACATTAATGACACTCTTTGACTTTTCTATTATTTTTGCTCTGGAGTCTCACCTTTTTCAATGTCTCTTTGATTCAGGGGTAGTGTTAAACATCCTAATGATTAAAATTAAAAACAAATATAAGGGTAGGGGAGCCAGTAGAGAGCTCTTTGTTTTATTTGTGAACGCATCATGACCATTTTTGATATATATATAGTATTAGCAGGTCCGAGTAAAAATATCTTAAAAAAGTAATTTCTGATGGTAAGAATATTATAATATAGAGGTTTTGGTGGTTGGTCAATAATGGGCCAAAATATCCCCCCATCCTCCCGCAAACAGCAATAATTATATTTGCATGGAACGGGGAAGACAGTGTGGTCCAACACAATGAATTGAAAGCTATAGGCTTATATTATAATACTATAATAATACAATATATTATTACCGTTAGGCTATAGGTAGGTCTACCGGCATAAACATTGGGAAGGGGGCAAGGGTTTACCGAGGCAAGTGCTCCCTAACCTTACCAGACGCCATTTTTCCCCCAAAACGGTGATGTTTCATATAGTTTTTTAATGGTAATATAATAACTCAATTAGTTATAGTTAAATAGAGCATGTAGGCTAACGCATGTTAATGTTAGCAGTTGGTGTGTTTGAAGGGAGAAGCTGGGAAACAATGTCCACCCACCCCCACCACCCCAACTCTTCTACTTCCAACACCATTCTCTCACTTGTTGGCAATACCTACTCTATATGTGCCTATTATTAGGTGTCCGGTTTTTTTTAATGGAGGTATTTCAACAGACCACCGGGTATGAAATAAACACATATAGGCCTACATAAAAAAAAACAAAAACGGACATGTTTGAAATTAGCCTATATCCAATTTTTCCATGTGCGGGATACCTGTAAGTGGGGTTGCCATATCTAGCTGAGACATCGTCGGGACACTCTGAGATGGGGGTGTAAAAATGAAGTAAAATACTATTTATTTAGAACACAATTAGGCCTACATGGAAGGTCTATAACGATGACGGTCCCGATATATCGTTACGGATGACAACCCAAGTTAGGAGGCTTCTTGCTCGCAAAAGAAATATCGGTACCACGACACAATTCGTCTACACAATTTTCGACCACGTCCATTCGTCTAAAAAAACAAACGCTTCCGACTTTACGTCTATCCGGACAACTCATCTAACGACACTTTGTCAATCGAAACATTTCCTCTATCAGTAACTTCGTCTACCGTGATATTTTGTCTACCAGAAACTTCCTACCATGTTGGCTTAAATATTATACATCTATATATTATGTTGGCTTATATAAACATCGCTCTACCCTGAGAATATCGCTATCCCATGCATGAAGCACTATACCATGTCGGCTTATATATTAATTCCCCAAATTGACAAGAGTAACACCATTAGTCAAATCACTAAACCTAGAAACACTACAGGACAGAAGGGCAAAGAGTAAAGTAATAATAATCCATAAGGCATTAAACTCTAATTTAGAAATATAACCCAATTACAACCTGTTGCAAAGCTCAGATAAACATAAAGACAAAAACACTTTCCTTATCCCTATGCGAGATAAATGCACATAAGTACTCTTTCTTCCCGAGTGGCATTCGGGCATGGAATGGGTTGCCTGAACAAACCAGTAAAACAAGTAACTTAACATCATTTAAAACATTAGTAAAAATGCAAGACAAGACTCGGACCACGGATGAGCGTAGAACGCAATAACCTTCTTTATAGAAGGAGCGTCTGTAATGTATAAGATAAGATATACATCGCTATACCATGTTTGCTTGCATAAACATCGCTATATCATGTGAATATCGCTATACCATGAAAATAACCCTATACCATTAATATAACCCTATATCATGTATATTGACTCAGTCCCTTGCTATTAGCCATATCTCATAGATCATACTCTATTTCTTAAATATCGGTTTAGCCATTGTCTAATGTGTATAAGCTAAGCTTTTACCAATAACCTCTGTACAGTCCTGAACATGTAGCACTTTCCAAGGTCACGCACATTGCCCTCTCCGATGAATAATAATATATCCAGAAGTCCATGTTGCCATCATTAGGCTATAATAATTAATATGTTGCCTTTAAATGCACTAAGCTTACAATTTCACTGCCCTCTCCCTCCCCAGCCTTCTGTAATATAGACCCATATTGAAGAAGGTTATAATTATCTTTAATAATTGTTTTAAAAATGAACGCACCACTGACACATCTCGAAGTAGACTGTTGCACTGATGTTCTATTTGGCTGTAAATAATAGTGTTATTATTTCTTTAAAAAACAAAGACATTTAAAATACGTTTTGGAGACCAGGTGGTTACGTCTACATTATGATGCTATTATTATAGACTATAGTTTATTTTGGGGCATGGTGGCCGAGGCAGTGTGTTCGACTGACGATCCCAAAGTTCTGGGTTCGAATCCTGGTGCAGGCTAGGACTTTTTCCCCGGGACTTGAGGGTGCCCCTGAGTCTACCCAACTCTAAAGAGTACTGATACGAGTTGGAGTAAAGTAAAGGCGGCTGGGCATTGTGCTGGTCACACATCCTCTCGTATGCCGTGGCCACAGAAACTGGTAAACCAGCCCTATAATCAATTTGGTCCAAAGGGTATTTTACTTTTTTTTTAACTAGTCGATTATTTTAGTTCTATAGTTTATATCTTTTAGTTTCTCTTAGACCACACATTATTCCCATCTCAATGCAATTATAAATAACTAGGTCACTTAAAAGTCACTTTTAATCACAATAAACCCGACCAATAAATTACCGCGGAAATACAAAGTTTCAAATGTATGTGTCAATAATTAAAAATAAATCGCGCGTGACGTCATATAAAACCGTACATTGGTACCACTCCTTGGCTTTTTACCCAAGATCTTGGCTTTTTCAAGTCAAACTATTGTTTGTATGTTTTTCGAGGACCTTGGCTTTTTTTTTATGTATTTTAGCGGCCAAAATGTATTTTGGGAAGCGGTTACAAGTCTTAATGCATGTGTCATCTGTATTGCAATAGCAGATTTGGCTAGACTCAGTGTCACCAGCGGCGACTCGGTTATATCGTATAAAAACAGTGCTGAAATGGCTGGACATTTAGTAAATGGATGAGGTGTCAATGAAGTTTTGGGGGGGGGGGGGGGGTGAACGGTAAGAAGGGGTATAATTTTTATAACCTCACATTTGACAACAGAAAATAAATTGATCAGGTATTATGGTAATACGCCAGCCGCTTGTACTGCGAGTGAATAGAAAAATATTCAACATTATGACTTTTCTGGGGTTTTTAGGAGCTCAACTTGGTTTTTGTGAAATTTTAGCGCGGTATCTCTGATTCCGCCAAATCTGAATGTGTTAATTAAGCGATCGCAGCTTAATGTGTAAGTGTAGGCCTACTAAGAATAAAAAAAAGGAAAAGCTTCCCCATTTCAAGGTAGGAAGGTGTTTTAATTACTTTTTTTTAAACAAGTAGCATGGTTCTGTATGAAGGATTTTTACCTAAAGAAACATGCAGCACGAATCAGATCAAAATATGACTTGCAAACGGTTTAAACTTTTAATTTAGCCTTAGCTTGTTGACCTAATTTAATCAGAATGTTGATTCGAGGGAATCCCCTCTCCCGTGACGTCACAGACTAAAGCAGCATGGTAACCCTTGACATGTGACCTTTTAGCACAAAATGGCAGATTGAGCCCTCTTCTCCCCCGTGACGTCACAGGCCAAGATGGCGTTTTTTAATGCTATATTAGTAGTAAAAAATCGCGTTCAAAAATATTTTTTTCTAAGTCTAAATATTGTTTGCGAGACATTTAATGACTTGATTCGTGCGAATTGGGCATGAATCTTTAAACAATATTCATACAGAACCAAAAAACTCGTGGGCTAACGCAGGTAAACAATTACCGCCAAAACAATAAAAACAAATATTATATTAAAATGTAAAATATATTTTTTGTTTACTTACTGAGAGGTATTAGAAGTATTCTGACAATGTTGGACAACGTGTCGAAGTTTAAAAGTTAAAAGTGGCCGGAAGGAATGTCCAAATTGGCATGATTTAATAAATGGCTTGCCAGATAATAGTAAATATTAAGCCAAACTGTATTGAATGCATTTAATATACATAGTAATAAAAACAAAACATAAAAAAACAATATTAATTAATGTTCCGATATTATTGAAAAAAAAATGAATTAGACAATGTCTTTTGGAAATTCCAGGTTTGGAAGGTCACAGAAAAAAGACTCTTGGTGTACGCTCGTTTGAATCTGTGGCGCCTACACTGTGGAATGGCTTACATGAGACACTGAAAAACTCGTTGTCAAAAAAGCATTCAAGAAGAATTTGAAGATTTTTATTTTCAACTAAGTTGATGAAATACACATCCATCAGCAAAATACTTGTTTAAAACTATTTTAAAATGTTATTGTCGTTTCGTGCCTTTATCAGCCGAAACCTTGTTTAACACTATTTTAGAGTGTTATTGTCGATTCGTTTTTGTGAGCGCGCAGAGCATGCTTGCATTAGCATGGAGTGAGGCGCGATATAAATGACCAATTATTATTAATGTATGTGCATATATATATATATTTATATAACAAGGCAAAATATCCTAAAATATGTTGCTTTTTTAAAGATTTAGTTATTCAAATATATGAATACTATACTAATGCTAAACTTACAACTTTATTAAATTTACGATCTAATTTAATAAATTTAGCCTTACAATTAGAAATTAATAAAGCAATAATGAAACAATCAATTAATAATTAAATAATAAATCAATAATGAAAATATAACTATATTTTTACTGTTTATTTTAATATTTGAATTAAATTAAATAGAACAAACAAAAATTGAAAGAATTTAAAAAAAAAAATGTTAAAATACACGACAAATAAATGTTTTAATTACAAATGCAAAAAATCATTTTTGTTATGTATTCCTTGCGGTAAATTCCCCCTATTTTTTATTAAGGACATTAATTTAAACTCAACTAAGAAAGAAACTTACGTCACCCTCATGCAAATTAGGGAGTTTAGCCACATTGTTAGTGATGGCAGTTTGTAAAATAACAAAATATCATATAAGAAAATGATGTATTATTTAATTACATAATGCGAGAGATGGAGATAGAGAGAGAAAAAGAGAGTTGTTGAAAAGTAAATAGTATATATTGATACATAAAAAACTTGACTTAAAAAATTTAAAATTTAAAATTATACCGATGACATTATAACGCTCCACTACCCTTTTCACAAACATAATAGCACAGTCTACGTATGAGTCTGCAAACTCATCGCTTCTGGAAGAGCCCCGTTTCTCTCTGACGACCGTTGGCCTTAGAGCCTTCTCAGTATCCGGTCCGAAGGTGTGGAATCAACTTCCCATTCAACTGAGGCGAACAAGCTCTACTGTTACTTTCAAACAGAACTTAAAAACTCATTATTTCAATATTTACCTTTGACATGCATTAACATTTTAGAAATTTACTGTCTTATTTATGGGTTGGGGCGGTTAATGCTACATTTATTACTTTGGTCTTTTTTTAATCATCAATTTAGCTCTGTCACCTGGCCTAGGGTAATATCCGTATTATGTTAAACGCGCTCTGAGCTTACATTATGTTTGTTGGCAGCGCTATACAAATTTTATTATCATTATTATAATTATTATAATTACCTTTAATTTATATATATATATATATATATATATATATATATATATATATATATATATATATATATATATATATATATATATTATACTCCTGGGCCGTTTGAAAGAAGGGGCCGAAAAGTTAAAAAAAAACAACCATAAATTAAAATCGTTTTACCAAATTGAAAAAACAAACTACAAAATCATTTTTTTTAAAAGACCATAAGAGTATCTGAACAATTATGTACATTCAAAGAAACCTTTACCTTACTCATGGTGCTTTTCTTAAATCTCATTTCCTGACATTGTACACTATATATGGCTTTTCTAAAGTAGTGTGCATCCCCTTGTATTAGCACGAGACTAAATCTCGTTCACGTTTATTGAAGCTAAAAACTTATTTTATTTAAATTGGAAAGTTCTTAGGGTGTTCTTTAATTAAATACTAGCGTTTAGCGTTTTACCATCCATATTATTTGTCTTTTAGACCTCTGCTTTCTGAATTATCTTTTAAGATATTTTAAGCATTAATAAAGAATAATTAAATAATTTTTTTTTTTTATCATATAATACAATTAACCCATATTCTGCTGAGGTCGATAATTTTTTTTCATTTTTGGACATTATAATAGTTTTTGGGCCACAATGGAAGGAATGGCTTTTGATTTTTCTTTAAATTGAAAACTTTTTGAGATATTGACGTTTTAAAAAACGTCCCATAAGTGGGACGGTAGCAACAAGTGGCCCGCGTAAATTTATATGGGGTCAGTTCATTTTTCATGTTTTCCCGTTAAAGGTTTTTAACAGAATCACATTGATTAGTGTTATAGTGTAAGTTAAGTGCTTCCACCAATCACTTAAACTAAAACAAATCAATCAATTGACACTTTTTGGTACTAGCCCAGGCCGGAAGCTTGAAAAAATAATCTTTTGTGCCGTGTAACAGTGAGGATTTCGCAGCTAGGTTACCCTTGCGGTTCCCCTAAGGATCATTATCGTGGTGGCTCGCCCGTGTACCTGCTTTTTCACCCGGTTGCACAAATCCTATACAACAGGTACCTACATCCAGGCACCGGGTGGTTCTCTGCGCCCATTGCTTCCTTCCCACCGAGACCCCGTGGCTTTTCGGCAGTGCAATAGGTATCGGACCCGCAGCGGGAGCTGTCCCCCATGCGTTCGTCCGCCCGGTTCGCAGCCGACAGGAACAAAATATTTTATATATTATTTTATAGATTTCAATGAAGAAAAAAATTAGGTCCTCCCCTTACCCTTTCACCCACCGTCCAGCAAATAATAATCCATCGCATATATTTATTATATTTTCATACAAAGAAACATAATATAGAAATTCAATGAGTAATATATATGAATTATATTGATCGTGTTTTACAATTATGAAGAAAAAAAAACGTTAAAAAACACGTTTATATATGAAAATTGTTTTCCGTTTTTTTAAAAAGAAATTAAATGCAACAATAAATTATGATTTTATACAATAACTTAAGTTGTAACTTAAATAATTAATTGTTACGTTACGTTAAAAAAGATTATCTATAAACAAATAAACTATAAATAAACATTCTTTCATTAGAACAGAAAATTACATGATATAGGCTGCCCATCAAGGAACCAGTGGAAGGTCACAGCCTATTCCACTCGGCACAGAAGAGGTAGAAACAGTGCCCTCACATAGGGGAAGGCAGAGGGGGGCATATGCCCGGGGGGCGACACTTCCAGGGATGGTCGGCAAACGTAGTCTTAGTAATGCAAATATAGCACTAAACAAGCAGTTTCAGAATGCAAGGGGCGGCGCTGAAAATTTTGCCCAGGGACGCTACATAAGCTTGTAAAGGCTCTGGGTAGAAAGAAGAAGCGGCCGAAAGAGTTATAAGTTCTTTTTTAAAAAGACGGACGAGCCCAAAGGGCTCTTTTGTCCAGGGCGTAACGATAGGTTTGAGCTCAGGGGGGGGGGGCACTCCCAAGCTCTGTCCGGACAGAAGCCACCCCAAGACACGCCAAAGGCGTAGCGTGCCGTTTAACAGTGAGGATTACGCAGCTAGGTTTCCCTTTGCGGTTCCCCTAAGGATCATTATCGTGGTGGCTAGCCGGTATACCTGCACTGTCACCAGGTAGCACAAATCCTATACTACAGGCACCGGGTGGTTCTCTGCGCACATTGCTTTCTCTCCACCGAGACCCCGTGGCCTTTCGGCAGTGCAATAGGTCTCGGACCCGCAGCGGGAGCTGTCCCCCATGCGTTCGTCCGCCCGGTTCGCAGCCGACAGGAAAAAAAAACCTGAACGTTTAAAATAAAATATCTATAAAACGAATCTAATAAAAAAATATTTTTTTTTATTCAAAATCGTATCCAAAAACTATGATCTAGTTCTTAAATTTTAGCGTAGCTTCAATAATTAACACTCTAAACATCAAAGTTAAACTAAAAAATGCATTTTATTTATTAAAAAAACGACTTTCTTTATAAAAAACTAACTGAGCATGCTTCTAGCTAATGTCCCATATTATATGGGACGTTTTACATAGGGGCATTCGTTGCTACTGTCCCACTTGTGGGACACTTTTTTAACACTTGATAAAACGAGGTCAATGTTATTTTTTTGTTATAATTGAGAGATAAATGATGAAATTACATATTTCATGTGGTTTTATATCAAAATTTAATCATATGTGATAAATGTGTACTTATTTTTGAGAATGTTTATTTTTTTATCAATTTTTACAATTTGAAAGGTCAAGGTCATGTAAATCTTATTAAAAGTAAAATTGTGTTTGCATAGCAAAGTTACAATTAAAGTCTACTTATCGTACAATGCAAAAAACATTTTTTTTTATATTTATAAGGCATGTACGTATTTAATAGGAATTATTTTAGGAAGTGTCCCATAAGAGGGATGCTAGCAGAAAAAGTGATTAAATTATTCACGTCGCAATTGAAAAAATAAAGTTACCGTTTAGTTGCAATAAAATTCAATTTAACATTAATTACTCTTTTACGATTAAGCATATAGTTTGGATATATAAAATGCACAAACAAGCTAAAATATAGCAAAAACAAGCAAAAAACTTTTTTAAACAATATACTAATTCCCATCGTCATAAGTTTGACAAGCATAAGAACTAGTATCTATTGAAGGACGCAATGTGGCTTTAAACTATCATATTTTGCCTTCGTAAATGGGCCATTGTTTTCCGACTTAAGTTTTATCTTTTCACATAAAATTTGCGATGCTTTCATTCTTTCGCTTGAAGGACTAAAATCACTATTGTTATTAATAAGCATGTTATTTTCTCCGACTTCTGTTAACAAGGCTTTGAAATCTTGTCCATTTCTTGAGCACCACTGTTGAAAAAATTCATCAGGATCTTCGCCTCGACTTCTAGCTTCAGCTTCAAGATTATCTCCATGAGTAATGACAAAGATACCATGATCTCTTAAAAAATTTTCACCAAAATAAGATTTCAAGTCTTCGATGGTTTCTTTCTCTTCTTTTGTAAATCGATTCATATAATTGAAAACGAGAATAAAAACCTCAATTTTGTGTGTCAGATCCATTAATTTGTCAAAATCTCGTCGAATCGCCTCTTCGTATTTCTTACCTTCAAATCTTAAAGACTTTAAACCAGGTAAGTCATAGACTTTGAACTCAATATTACCGCCAATTAAGCTCCTTTTCATTTCAAGTAATTCAGTGCTTTCGTCTGCATTATTCCCTTCTTGAAAAAAAAAATTTTGAAGAATTGTGTTTCCGGTACTTGATTTTCCATGTCCAGTTTTACCAACCATAACAATATTAATTTGCTTCATTGTCTTTAAGGCTTCAAAATCTGGAAACACAATATAAACCATTATAAAACATTTACTTTTGCGGTATATAAACTATTTATACAGTTTATTTTCTTAAATACGTAGAACATCCCTGATAATTTAAGTTTTTAGCTGTATATGTGGATTAACATTTGTAGAATGTCTGTTAATTTATTTTAATTTTAATTATATATAAATGTATATATTAACAATTCGGAAAATGGCTCTTGGTGCTTGAATGTCAGTGGAAGATAAGGTCTTATCTATATTTACTAATTTGGACAAATTAATTTGTTTGGCATATAGTCACTTGTCTGTGCATATTCCAAAAATGATTATTATTTTATTTATTTTTATTTTTGATAATAGTTCATTAAAATGAGTTAATTTTTAGTTCGCACATTTTAAATGTTTTCACCATATTTCGCGAAAACATACGTTAACTATCATGGTTGCATTAAACAATAAAAAATGTTGGTGATGTTCTTAATGACTATTTACTACTTCTTCTATCTTATTATCTTGTAATAATACCACCCTATAAGAAAACTGTTTAAGTCTTAATTGTTACGTGTACGTATATATATATATATATATATATATATATATATATATATATATATATATATAAAATATATATATATATATATATATATATATATATATATATATATATATATATATATATTATATATATATATATATATATATATATGTATTGCTTTATTTACATGCTCGACATGTTCATTAAAACATTAAGTAGATCATAGTAACCATAACTTAAAATACATAATTAAAAAAGTGCAGTACAGATTAGGCTTCAGCCACGGATTTTACAATATCCCTTAATCACACGAATGTATCGTCATATTTCACTAAACTCAATATGTCTGACATACAACCCTCTATCACTGAATACAAATATCTACTAACTATTAACTTTCTCACTATTTCTAGTTATATTACTATTCAGTCACTACACCTTAACATGGGGTCTTACCCTACTCATATAAAACTATTAAAGCTCTTGCAAAGTCCTGTAAACCAAATTTAACATTAAGTCATTTAAGTCAAAAAGAGCTGTAGTATTTTTTTATCACAAATTACTATATTGCAAAAAGATGTTATGTTTATTTTCTGAAATACATTTTATTTTCTACTAACTGTTTTATAAAACAATAAAATGATGAATTATCGCATTTAGACATCGGAAATAATAAATATTACATAATAATAATATTGCAAATTCACTTTTTATTACTTTTCTTTTAATTCAATCAATATGTGAATATTGTTTGAGAGATAATAAAACAGTATGTAGTAAAGTAAAACATTGGTTTCTTTTTCTAAAATAAATATTAAAATTAATATTATTGAAAGTTATTTTCTGCTATTTTACATTTAGTTTTCGGCTCGATATTCTTGAAAAACTGAATTCATGAAGTTAAATCTAAAACTTACAAGTAGAAAACAATAATTTAAAAACAAATACCTGACAGTAAGTGTATATCGCTCTTCAACCAGATTATAACTCTACAAAGTAATCAAAACACACAAACCATACTTATATAGTCTTTATATATATAGGTCTGGATTATAAATAGTATTTGTATTCGGAAAATCGATTTCGTCATAGTAGCTAAGTGTTGATTATTGAGTTGTGTTGATAGCAACACTGCAATATAAACTTCATAAGTTATTTATTAGCAACCAAGCGGAAGGGGTGTAAATAGTGTGGTTTGGTAAGTTGCAGCGGATAGATTGAGCTGATAAATTCGCACGTTGGTTACTACAAAACCAAGACCATTTACGCAGCAGTGGCAATAAAGTAGTTACCCTGAATAACTCCTACTCTTCGGAAGACACGGCGGTAGACTAGTGGAAGCGTGATTGGATTGGTACAGAGCACACATTTCCCTTCTGTATAGTTACCAGTTTACCTTCTTCACTTGCTACATGAAGCAAAGGTTGAATGAAAATGAATTTTTTTTTCATGTTCTTATCAAGTCAGCATACGGTGAGATTTCGAACAAAAAATTAATCATTGAAGGAAATGTAACTTAATAAATTACACCCATCTCCTGAATCTCATCTACAATCCAGTCCTTTCCTTTCCATTGATAGCATAACCTTGTTAAGAGCTCGCCACATGTCTTAAACCGCATTTATTTAAAGTGAGAACACAAATCGATATTACGCTCCTAGAGCTCAAAGGATAAACATGCTAGTCCTAAGCAGTGTAGCTAAGTCACTATGTATGTTCGGTGCAATCTGTTGACAGTTCTCATCTCTTCTATGCTTTTGCAATGCAGGAGAGTCTAAATGATCGATCGTCTTTTCTGCTTTCCAACAATTCACAGTCAATTAGCGTAATGTAATAGGGGAGAGGGGAGTAGGTTGATACAGGGGCAGGTTGATACAAATTGTTTGTACAGCTATTATACTACGTATGCGCAGAAGAGTTAGTATGGGAAATAACTTTCTACTTCCTATACTTTCGATATAAAAATGGCCTCGCTCGTATCAAAAATGACAATACTGTGAGGAAAATTGAAATATGAGTGACTTTTGAAAAATATTGACTTACTATTACGTAAGAGATTTCAGAGACACGGTAAGTACTTTTATTTTATCAGCTTTTTATTTAGGTTAACTAGGGATTCCTGAAAATGTTTATTTAAATTATGATTGTGTTTTTTGCGTCTTGTTTTTAATGTAGTCGAATGAATGCAATGTGATGTAGTGGGGCAAGTTGATACAGACGACTAGGGGCTTATTGATACAATATCCGGTTACCTATTTACTCCTTTGGAAAAGCATTGAAACATAGAAGAATATATTTTTTTTACAAAAATGTATTTATATTTAATTAGAGTGTTAGGTTCATTAAGTTTGCTTAGATTTAAATCATTTTCATTTATTTTTGCTTTACTTTTATAATGTCTAGCTAGTGTTATTCCTATTTAAAACTTAGCCTAGGGGTTTAACTTTAATGCATTATACATGCATCTAATAAAAAGGTTTAATTAAATACATTACTATTAAACTATTATTTATCATATTATTTTACGATTATTGTGATTTTGAAATTTAGTTTAAAAGTATTAAATTACCAGGGATATTAATTTTTTTAATTGTTTGTCATTTCAGATGGTGCGAAGATGCAAAAGAAAGCCTTAACATGGGGTTACGATAGAAGTTTGATTGACCAGAATTGTTCTAAGTAATAAAATATACAATAAAATAATAGTTTTGGGTTGTTTACTTTGTTAAATTGTCATTGTATTAGTGTTATTATTAAATCTTATTCAATGTATCAACTTACCCCATAGTATGTATCATCTTGCCCCTGCACGGGGCATAAATAATTGTGTTAGTTACTTAATAATAGTTTACTTTATATCACTGCGCCAACGGAGTGTATCGCTACTGTTAAAACAACTGGCGTTCGCTAGTGAATTCAGAAATTCAAGCTAAATTCAATTTTAGTTTCGATTATTTCTTTTTCAATTCTAAGTCCAAAAGTTGGTATATATTTTGAGTTTTCAGTAAAGCTGTTTTTTTCTTGTGGGTGAAAAACACATAAATACGCTGGATTATTCGGTAAGGATTTCAGTTTTAGTGCATATTGTAATGATAGCTTGAGTCTTCCATTTTGTAGTGGTGGTTCATTTGCTTCTATTTGCAAACTGTTCTAAATGCTCCTAGACATAGACGTAGACATTGATTTTGTACAGGATCAAGCATTTTTAGATATGATGTTCTTGCGGATCCGTATACTAAACATCCATAATCTAATTTTGATCGAATGTGTGATCTATATATTTTAAGTAGACTTTTTTTTCTCTCCTCCCCAATCTGTATTTGCTAAAGTTTTCAGTAGATTTGTGGATTTTTGACACTTGGATTTTAGTTCCTTTATATGTAGCAGGAAATTTAATTTACTATCAAATGTTACTCCGAGAAATTTGACGTTAGTAGTTACAGGAATCTGTTTATTATAAAGGTATAGTTCAGGGTTGGGGTGTTTTTTGTGCATCTGACAGAAATGCACTACTTTTGTTTTTTGAGCAGAAAATTTAAATCCATTCTTTTCGGTCCATTCTTGTATTTTATTGATTTGAAGTTGTAGATGATTCTGTATTTCTATCATACAATTAGCTCTATAATAGATCACAAAGTCATCGACGTATAGAGAACATTTTGTATTCTGTAATAAGCATTCAGTGATATTGTTTATTTTTATATTAAATAGTGTAGGCGACAATACGCTTTCTTGCGGGACACCTTCTTCTTGAATAAATGTATCTGATAAATAGTCTCCAATTCTTACTTGGAATGTTCGGTTGCTTAGAAAGTTTGATATAAATTTTGGTAAGTTTCCTCTTAAACCGAAGGAATATAGATCTTTCAAAATTCCATATTTCCACGTAGTGTCAAACGCCTTTTCTAAATCGAAAAAAACAGCTATCACATGTTCTTTCCTAACAAAAGCTTCTCTAATAAATGTTTCTAATCTAATGAGATGATCTGTTGTTCAATTATTTATTCTAAATCCACATTGAGTCTTTGATATTAAGCTATTACTTTCCAGAAAATATATTACGCGTTTATTTACAATTTTTTCCATAATTTTACAGAAACAATTTGTGAGGGCTATTGGTCTGTAATTTATTGGATCTGTGTGATCTTTTTTCTCTTTAGGTATTGGAATGGTAATTGCTCTGCTCCATTCCGTAGGAAATATATTTTGTTGCCAAAGATCATTAACAATTTTTAATAGGGTTTTCAGTGTTAACGTTGGTAGCTGTCTTATAATCTCATTATGAATTGTATCTGGGCCTGGTGCAGTATTTTTGGTTTCTTTAATACATTGCGTAAGCTCGTTTATTGATATTGGGGAGTTGTAGTATTCAAATATATTTGTTTCAAAATTTATAGCTTCTTTTTCTAATTCTCTTTTTATTTTTTTAAAGGAGTCTGTATAATTTTCAGACGATGAATTTTTTGAAAAGGTCTTTCCAATTTCATTTGCAATATCTTGTGTAGTTTCTGCATAAGTGCCATCAGCCAGTTTGATTTGTTTAATTTGACTTTTTTTTGTATTTCCTTTAATTTTTCGAATCATTTTCCAAATATTATTTATGGGTGTGTTTGAATTTATTTTGTTAATATAATTTTGCCATGTAAGCCGTTTCTGTTCTCTGATTACTTGTCGGGTTTTTGCTCGTTCAATTTTAAAGGCTTTCAAGTTTTCTGGAGATGGGTTGGTCTTGAAAATTCTAAGCTGTTTATTTCTAGTTTTAATACTATCTTTACAAATGTTTGTGAACCATGGTCTATTTTTTTTAATTTTATATGTTGTTTTAGGTATAGTCCGTTCACTAATTTGATATAATGATTTTAAAAATGTTGAATACTGTTCTTGAGCATTAGAATGTATATTTATTTGACAGAGTATTCTGTCGCATTCTAATTTGAATGTATTCCAATCTGCTCTTTTAAAGTTCCAAGTTAATGGTTGTTGAGTTGGTATTTTGGAGTTGGTAGTAAGCAGGATAGGCTGATGATCTGAACCATAATTATTTTCTAAAACACTCCAGGTAAAGTCCGTAAATAGAGTTGAATCTGCCATTGTTAAATCGAGATAAGATGGAGATAAATACGTAGAACTATAAAAAGTCGGAGTACCATCATTAAAAATGCATATATTTCTTTCCTCTAGTAATCTTTCAATTAATTTTCCTCTTTTGTTTGTATTATGACTTCCCCATATAGGGTTATGGGCATTAAATTATCCCATAAGTATAATTGGATGTGGGAGTTGTTTAATTAAATCATCTAGTTGAGAATATAGTATTGTATGATCTGGTGGTATATAAATTGAGCATATGGTTAATGGTTTGATTAATGTAAATCTTACTGCCACAGCTTGAATGCAGGTATTTATTTTGATCCTCCTATGTAAAATATTGGATGCTGTAAATATGGAAGTACCTCCGCATGCAATTTTTTTAGAATGTATTTGGTGATAAGCGGTATAGCCACGCAATTCAAATGATTCTGTGTTTAATTTTATTTCCTGTAGACAAATTACTATAGGATTTGTCTCGGTTATAATAAGTTGTAGTTCTGGAATATTGTATTTTAATCCTCTACAGTTCCATTGTAAAATATTCTTATATTCTGAATTCATATACAAGAGTGTATATTTGTAATATTAATTTCTTTCTTTCTTTCCTTATTTTTTTTTATTTGGTTTTTGGAGGGTTTTTATAATAATATTAGAGTGTGATTGATGTGGAGACTTGTTTGTTTTTCGATTTCTTTTTTTTGAAGTTATGACATTTTCTATTTCATTTTCTTCTATAATTTCCATGTCGTTCTCCCGTGTACTACTATCCGTTTTTTGTTGTGTCCTAGTTTCTGAATTTAAAGGTTGAGACATTGTTTCTTTTTGTATTGTTAAATCAGTTATTGAATCACCCTTTTCACATGCCTGTCCCAAAATGTCCATAGTTTTATTTCCTTTAGATTTTAAGTCCTTACCCTGATTTATTTCTTTCATGCTTTTTTTCATATAATTCTTATTTGATATGTTCTCTGGGTTAACTTTTCCTGGAAGCATTTCTTCTATATTTGATTGTGTTGATTTTCCTTTTGTGCATATTGTTACGAATCTCGGTCATAGAGGAATGACGTAGTAAGGCATTGACCTCTTAACAAGTGCGTATCAGAGTCCAAGGCGACCAAGGTTTGACCTTTATGCCCTGAGGGCAGTTTAAATAAAATAATTCGTCCAACCCCGTGGAAATTGGAGGATAATTCTGGATCGTAGTAATTATAGAGAAAGAGGTTAAAATGCGTATTAAGACCCTGTAGAATCTTCGATGATAGTTTTCTTTGTAAAGTTCCGACCTTCTTAAAGTTAGTTCAGTTTAAACGTTTGTCGAGTGAAGTCGCTATATTCATTTGTATATTATATGTCATTTTATTGAAACTTATGTTGTCATCAGTTGATAAAGTTTATTGATCGTTTATATTGAGTCTACAATTTAAATAAAATTGTTTATTCAACAACTGGAGTTGTTTGATCTATCATTGTTGAGAAATGTGTTGAAGATAATTATCACGAATATAACTACATTACTGCATGGACCTGTCAGTCAAGGAACCCCTAGCTTGGGCTACAGATTAGCAGAATCTAGAGACTTCTAATAAAGATACAACTATATTCATTGAATCCGATTTAACGAGTCGTAATAATAGTCATAATAAAGAGGTTCATAATAATTTGCGGGCTGCGTCCGATATAGTTGTATAGTGAAGCATATATTCAAGTTGTGTTGTGTTGTGTGTTGGAGCAGTGACCTACTGAGCAAGCCTATAACGCTGAATTCACTCTTCCGATTGGAAAAACGTAAGTTGGAAATTTACTACTTTAAAAATCTCTTAACTAAAGAATGGAATTTATTGAAAATCCAGAAGAAGAAGTTCTGAAAACTTTATCAATAAAGAAGTTAAAAGAGATCGCTGAGATCTTAAAGATAGAAGTTACGGAGACTACACCATCGAGGACTGTGTTGACACAGCAGATAAAAGATGTGTTGATTGCGAGTGGAAAGTTGAAAGTAGAATCAAGCGCGGAGGGATATCAAGTTGAAGGTCAGATGTCTGAACAGTTCCGATTTCAACTAGAAATGAAACGGCTTGAAATGGAAGAAAAACGGCTTGAGATAGAACAAAGACGTCTAGAAATAGAAAGTCAGGAAAGAGATAAGAAAAGTCAAAGAGAAACAGAAAGTCAAGAAAGAATAGAACTGGCGAAGATAGGAGCTACTAAAAAAGAATCTCATAATGATGTAGAGATGGCCAGATGGAAAAAGCTAGTCCCTACCTACATTGATAAAGAAAGTGAAATAGCTAATTTCTTCCAGACCTTTGAAATTTCTTGCAGAGATTTTAAATTCCCAGAAGATAAATGGGGAATATTAGTAAGAACAGCTTTTACTTAGGGAAGGGCAAGAGATTGTGTTCTATTGTTAAAAGAGGAGCATTTAAATGATTATGAAGTCATTAAAGACACTGTACTTAAAGCCTTTAACCAAATACCGGAAAGTTATCGGAAAAGGTTCCGTCAGTACACAATGTCCCCTTACCAAACACACTTAGACTTCCTTAGAGCAGAAGAAAAGTTAATGGATCAGTGGATAAAATCCAGAAATATCTCCACATTAAAAGAAATGAAAGATATCATTCTGTTAGAGGATTTTATTAACAAAGTAAGGCCGGATATAAGAATGTATTTATCCGAGCGTGACATCACTGACCCACATAAGGCTGCTGATTTAGCGGAACAGTATACACTGTGTCATAGGACAGCTGGTGAAAAGAATTTTAATAGGGCACAACGGCAAGCAGAAAACACACCACAGCAACATCGTGAAAAAGAGCATTTTGTGAAACAAAATGATGTTAATAAAAAACCTGTCAACAAAACCGTCCAATGTACTTTTTGTAAAAGAACAGGACATAGCATTGAAGACTGTTGGAGTATAAGGAAAGAAAAAGGACATAATAAAGTGGTAATGTGCGTCAGACATGCACCAATACAAAATGTACAAGAAAGCGAAAATACAAACGAACTGAATTCGAAGAAAGATTCTTCTAAACCAGAAACACTGAGGGTGGAATTGCCTGAGAGCAAAAGTCAGAAGGTAGAGAAATCTACAACTGAAGACAATGAGGATAAATATCCTGATTATAAATACAGAATGGCTACTATTGGATTGGTTGTCCAAGTCCACAGAGACGAAAAAGTAGACCAAAGTATTTTTGACTCGGAAAAGAGTCTGAAGTCATCGAAAGATGAAACAACACCCGAAAGTCATGGTCAAGGGAAGAATAAAATTGACACAGAGACCCTGTGCAGTTTTCAGCCGTTCATTAGTGAAGGTTGTGTGGCCTTACAAAAGGAAGGACCACTGAAGTCCGTAAACATATTACGAGACACAGGGGCATCATTAACCCTGCTGCTTAAAGATGTATTACCATTGAGTGATAATACATTGACAGGACAGACTGTCCTATTGAGAGGTTTTGAATGGAAAGAAGAAATACCTCTACATAGGATATACCTCGCATCTGACTTGATGACAGGATATGTGACAGTTGGAGTAATATCAAAACTTCCTGTTAAGGGCATATCTGTTATCCTAGCAAATGATTTGGCGAAAGGGAGGGTGAGACCTGAACTGATTGTAAAGGAAAATCCCGACCCTAGTCCTATGGTGGAGACAGGAAAAGAAAAAGAACTTTATCCTGTAGGTGATGTCATAAATGGTATGACACCACAGAAAAAGAAAGAAGAAATTCTCTCACAAGAAAAGAAAAAGAAAGAAGAAATTCTCCCACGAGAGAAGAAAGAGGAAGAAGAAGTGGAACTAGATACTACTATTTTCTCCATGATTGAAGATTGTCCGAAAGAAAATGAACAATCAAAGAAGTCATCGCAAAATGAATTGATTGCTGAACAGAAAGTAGACCCAGAGTTGCTACAGCTGCATGAGAAAGCTGTCGACGAGAAAGAAATTCCTACTACTGATGTCTATGAACAGATAGACCACAGCATAAACAAACAACAATGCAAACCTGCAGTTGCCGGTACAGATGAAGATTGGAGGAGCATCACTGAAGAAACGAGTGCGGAGAGCTGGACCGAAACTATCAAAAGCTATGGGTTACCACAATCCATACCGACAGATCGAAGGACCAACTTCGCCCCGGAACTCTTCAATCCAGTCCTAAAGAACTTATGCCTGGAGCACGAGATGTCAACTGAATCCCATCCGGAAAGTCGAGGAGCCTATGGACCAATCTTTGGACCCACTGTCCGAGGACCACTCAAACTACTTCAAGAGGAATGGCAGACCGAATTGGACCTCCTTGGGCTGATCAAGTACCTAGATAAGTACATATATTTTTTGTCTGACATAACTGTGTTTGTTAGAAAAAAATTGTACACTGCTCACATGCAGATGCCATTGTTGTGTGATGAAAGCAAGGCAAAAATATTATATCATTTGAAAATGATAAAGCCTTACCTTCTGAAAACAATTGGAATAAGCTTGATGTTGTTAACATTGTTACTCTTATTTGTAAAATTCATGCCTGGAGTACAGGATGAATTGAATGACAGATTCACTGATAGTTAGTTACCAAACTTACTATTTTAAAACTAAATCCCTTACTTGTGAAGAAAAAGGAATGAGTAAAAGTATTGTTAGAGTAAATATCATTATAGTGTGATATTTCTAAACAAACTTGTTAGGTTGAGCATTTAAAATAATTGCTATAAGAGAAAAAGATCAGTTTTATCCGCAGAATTGGTTTCTAAATCAGAGGACATTAAAAATGTGGACTGATTATAAGATATGTTTGAGAATCTCTGGAAATGATAATTGAAACATTTGGCAGAGAGGATAATTTGATTGATAAAGATGTAAATGATTTTGAGAAAAGAGAATTTTTCTATCACTAAAGTATTGAGAAATGTTTTTTATTGTACTATGGAAATTTATTTTATCATGTACTGTTGTTGAAATAATTGCACTGAGTCAGGATGCAAATTTCTTCTATGTGAATTTATTCATTTATTATATTATCATTGAATGTATGATAATGAAGGGTAAAAATAGTTGCTGCAAGACAGAACTATGACTAAAAAGAATTCCAAGAATTGTTTTATATATGATTTTTCACTTTTAGGATACTGTTACATGAAAAGCAGACCAGAAGTGAAACTAATGTAAAATAAAACTTATCCTTGTTTTGTATAAATTTAGGATATGTGCCACTGACTTGACACTGTAAACCAGAATGGTTGAGAATGTCATGGTTGAGAATTTATAATGTTGACATACCAATGTTCAACTAATGTATGATTAATTAAGGATTTCATGTCAAGATTGTAAAACTAATCTATTTTTTTCTATATGAGTTAAAATAGATTGAATGAATTGTACTGACAAGCAAAAGATTGGGTAGACCTGAACACTGTGAGGAACAGGAGAACCTAGAATCTATGAATAATGAATAAAACCTTTGTGGAACATGGAAAAGAGCAATGGATTCCAACCTTACCATAACTGAAAAGCTGGGAGATGGAACCATTCAGACCAGAAATTGTTTTGTAAAAAATTGTTAAATTGATTTCTGTCTGAAAAAAAATTAATAGTCTATGCTCTTTTAAAGTCTGTTATCTTTTGTACTTCAATAATATTGTATTTGAAATGTCTTTGATGTAATCTAAAGAAAATAAGTACTTACTGTGTAGTACTAAGATTGTATGAAGATAATATAACTTGTTTTTATTGATAGTTAATTAAGTAAATTAACCAAATCTGTTTTAAGTAAATCCATGTCGGCATGAAAGATAGAATGTTTCAATTTAAAACTGCTGTGAACTCTTTTAAAAAAGAAAATAATGACGTAGAAAGGTCATGGTAAAATGAGAAATTGAAATATTTTTAATGATTTTTGCTATAAACTATCTAAATTCTGTAACAGACTATGTTTAAGTTTCTTAAAATAACAAAAATGAATTTAATATTGAGATAATAAGTTGTTAAAGAATGCTCATTTAATACGATAACGTTTTGGTCGCGTAGAGATTTATTTTCTTTGACCTCGGCTGTGATGAGGTAAAAATTTGCATAGCGATGTCAATATTGTTAGAATCAATTGAGAATGAGAGGGTGAAAAAAGGAATAAAGAGAGTGCGGAATTGACCTACATTTTGGGTTTTGACACAGACAGTATTGTTTAAAGTTTAATGTGTTAGCCAGCCTACAAACATGAAAAAAAAATACTGTCGAAGCAATAATATTTTTTGTTGTAAAGTGAAATTAGGTCAGGGCTAGTATTTTTTTTGTTTTGCAATTGAGTTAGGCCTAGCATGTGTTCTATCAGAACGTTGGTTTTTTTTTTCTCCTTATGAAAAAATAAGTCGTGTCTGCATAGACATTAAGTGATTTTTTCTTTTGTTGTTTGATTACAAATGTAAAAGCTAAGTTGATAATTAAATGAACGAGAGAGTTTTATTAACGTGGAATGATAATGGAATGGAAATTATTAGATTGTATAATGTTTAACCCTATGTATTTTTCTTGTATACAAGATTTAGATAAACAATTTAATTGTCCATTGTTTTGAATTAAAAATTGAATGATTGAATGACTATAGTTAAGCCATTTGATAAGATGAATTTATATTGCATATATTATTATGTTATTGTTATCAGTTCGATTGAATTATTGGGATCGCCAATTGAACTGTATTGTTTTCCCCGGAATATTTTCTTTTATAATTATTCCTTAAAATTAACATTTTTTTAAATGTAAAAGAAATAATTATAAAACTTTTAAGGGTGGTCGTGTTACGAATCTCGGTCATAGAGGAATGACGTAGTAAGGCATTGACCTCTTAACAAGTGCGTATCAGAGTCCAAGGCGACCAAGGTTTGACCTTTATGCCCTGAGGGCAGTTTAAATAAAATAATTCGTCCAACCCCGTGGAAATTGGAGGATAATTCTGGATCGTAGTAATTATAGAGAAAGAGGTTAAAATGCGTATTAAGACCCTGTAGAATCTTCGATGATAGTTTTCTTTGTAAAGTTCCGACCTCCTTAAAGTTAGTTCAGTTTAAACGTTTGTCGAGTGAAGTCGCTATATTCATTTGTATATTATATGTCATTTTATTGAAACTTATGTTGCCATCAGTTGATAAAGTTTATTGATCGTTTATATTGAGTCTACAATTTAAATAAAATTGTTTATTCAACAACTGGAGTTGTTTGATCTATCATTGTTGAGAAATGTGTTGAAGATAATTATCACGAATATAACTACACTACTGCATGGACCTGTCAGTCAAGGAACCCCTAGCTTGGGCTACAGATTAGCAGAATCTAGAGACTTCTAATAAAGATACAACTATATTCATTGAATCCGATTTAACGAGTCGTAATAATAGTCATAATAAAGAGGTTCATAATAATATTATTTCATTTATTTCCCATTTTTTGAATGTTCCATCTTGGTCTTTGTAGTACAATTCTGGTAAAGTGGGTGTCTGGGTTTCAGCGTGTTTGACTTTCTTTATGTCTATTTTAAGAGCTCCATCATAATTCTTTTCACTTATTAAAGATTTTTGTGTTAGAATAATTTCTTTGCATCTTGATAAGTTATAATTTTTGAGCTTTTAATTTTTGTATATCCTTTTCTTCAATCCATTTTGGACACGTTTTTGAGAATGATAGATGTTTTCCTTCACAATTTACACATTTCATTTCTGCACTGCATGTTTCCAAGCTGTGGCCTTCATTTCCACAACGTGGGCAGACAGCATTTCTTTTGCAGTGTTTTTTCAAGTGACCGAATTTTTGACAGTTAAAACATCTCATAGGGTTTGGTATGTAGTCTTCAATTTTGATGTTTAAGAAACCTGCTCTAATTTCCTTTGGGGGAGTTGGTTTATTAAAAGTTAAAATTATTGTGTTAGTTGCAATTTCTTTTTTATCTCTTTTTATTTTTATTCTATAAGCTGAGATAACTCCTTGATTTTTTAGTTCTTGTGTTAATTCATCTTCCGTACAGCATTCCAATTCTTTTGATTTTATAACTCCCTTTGAGCTGTTTAGGAAGGCATGGGCTTTTGTTTCTATGGATATTCCTGCCATACTAGTTGTTCTTAATAAATTGGTTGAGTGCGCTTTTTTTTCGCATTCCACCAGAATCTGTCCAGATCGTAATTTCTTTACAGATTTAGGTGGTCCTGCCATCCCAGTTATGGCTTTTTCTATCACAAAGGGTGATAATTTAGTTAGTGGTTTTTCTGTTTCTTTAGATGAAATTGTAATAAATTTTGGCCATATTTCTGTATTTTCATAGTTGTTCGAATCTTCACCTCTTTTTCGTTTTGTCTCTCTGCCCTCCATGTTTTCAAGTGTTTGGGTTTGTATATACCCGCGGCTCCAGCCGCTTTTCAAAGGTTTAGTAGCTAGTTTTAGTTTTTTTTACTGTTTCGTTATATTTACAAAAAAATTAATAATAATTAAAATCACAAAAAATACTTCCTAATAAGTTTCAAACTTTAAATAAGTACGTATTTTCAATAAAAATCTCAAGGACGTAAACATTGAGGTCATAACATCACCGCCATCTTGGAGCGAATCTAACCGTACATAACAAATGGCCATTTGCGTTCATTTACTATCTTGAACATGAGATTTACTATGTTAAATGCAAGGGTCTTTTCGGGTTTTCCCAATTCTGCTGTTATTTTTTTAATGTGGCGAGACCTTTTTTAAAAGTTACGCACTGCAATTTGGCCTGGAGAGGTTAATGGTCTTTTAAAAATAAATACTGGCGTAGTACGTAATTGTTAATTGCTTATATTTTATATTGTAGTGTTTTAGGGTCCATACGTATCATAACATTTTGTATTTTAGTTTCACCACAGTTCACCCGACTCCTCACTTATAATAAACCTGCGAGTCAGTCTTGAAATCACGAAGAAAACAATATTGTTCTTATTACCTTCTATAGTTATTAAATTAACACTCATCATTATCATTGGCTCCAAAGTCTCTGGCACTTGAAAGCTTGACCGTTGGAGATTGTTGGGCAGCCTACTTTTCTTTGCTGCTCGTTTAGCCTCCGCCATTAGTCGAAGCTTGCCCTCTGCCGCATTTATACCGGTGTGTAAGGTGCCTCTCCAATTATTTCTGTGCTGAGCAAGGTTCTCCCAGTTTCCGACCTCTACATCTATAGCCGTTAGGTCACGTTTGCAGACGTCCTTGAACTTGAGTTGGGGGCGGCCGGTAGCTCTCTTGCCTTCCGCGAGCTCAGCATATAGCAGGTCTTTTGGGATTCGCCCATCCTCCATCCTGGAAACATGGCCAAGCCACCGAAGACGTCGTTGGCGAAGGAGAGGGATCATGATAGGCATGTTAGCCCGTTGCAAGACCTCGTTGTAAATTAACATTAACACATAGATAATAATCATATTATTTGATTTACTCATCTATATTGATATAACAACTTTATTCTTCCATTGTCGCCATTCTCTTGTATCCAACTTCTTGTGTATCTCAACTTCTTGTATTTCTACTCCTTGTATTTTAACTTCTTGTCAATATCACTCACGTCACACCCGCACCGCACAACACGCCTTCTTTTCACACCAAACACTTACACTCTATATTTCTCATTATATTAATACTTCACACTAATGACTATCAAATTATTTCTTTTTTTCATAATAGATGTTTGCCTTATCCTTTTAAATTAAAAGTAACCAACTGTTTTAATTTTTAAATGGATTCACGTCGCTATTGAGAGCCATCCTTTAATTGGCGACTTTATACACTCTAAAATTAAATGATACGAATTATAAAGGACAAGTTATAAATTATTTTTTTTTTATTACCAGAAGCTTTATAGCAACACATTTGTAAATGTGCCAGGTTCAGGACGACCAAACACACTATAAAATAGTAAACACTAAATACCGAAATAAACATTCTCAATACTGTTTTATTGATACAATAAGGAAGAAAAAAAAATTAATACCAAAAAATAATCGTTCTCACTTTAAAATTTATTGCATTGAAATATTTTTTTCTACTTTTTTTTTCATTATTTACTTTTTTATTGTTCGGTATTAGTGTTTGTTTTTTTCTTTTAAATAGCATATTAATGCGTATTTAATATTATTAATAACAAGTCATGTCAACACAACTGTTAGTTACTTTTTAATACCAGAAGATTGACAGCAACAATTCTTATGCATATGACAGGGTCAGGGCGACTAGAAACAATTAAAAATAACAAAAATTAAATACCAAAAATCAAGCGTTCTCACTACAGTTTTTATTGTAATATTGTATGTTCTTTCTCTCTTAACAAAACACTGTGCAGTCATTCGTTTCTCCGTCATTTTGACAAACATAACCACTAGTATATATATATATTTATTTTATATGTATATATATATACATTATGACGTAATAAGCCCAAATTAATAGCCCACTCGTGCGTGCGTGTGTCTCCGGGTACTCGTTGAGTGCTCCTTATTAGGCCTCAATCGCTTGATTTCTGGGTGTGTAATAAATGAAACGCCCACTTGTGTTTGTGTTGAGTTGTCGATCGCTGCTAACTATGACGTCAGTAGTTTTCCATCTCTTCTTCTCTACAAGAAATGCACTCTAGGCGGATACTATTTGAAGTATCCCTATATACATGTCATGGAATTTGACTGCATTTCTTAAAATCATATGATCGCCAGCGCCATCACATAGGGAAGGGCAGTGTATATAGTATGCTCTTCTAGAGGGCGCAAATATAACCTAAGTTCATACCGGACTCACTGACGGTGCTATGAACCCCGTCCGAGAGTCGACTGCTTTAACTCACCTCACACGGTTGAGTCTTTTCCAACCCTTGTTTGGATAAGCGTTAGCAGGTCATGCACTCCGACATGGAAAGGTATGAGTAGGAAGACCTGTACGAGGCTAGCCTTATGGTGGCTGCATATTGGGTCGGCTTGCTACGATTGCATTCTTTTTTTCCGAACGTACATTAGCTCACCCCTCGAGTCATCCAGGGCTTGCCTTGTATTCCTGTAATAGTCGCTGATGATGCGTTGGCCAAGGGGATTTCGTCTGACACGGGGATGACCCTATCTAAAGTGATTACATCCCCTCAAGGCCACCTTTGAAAGCAGCCGTTTTACAGGACGTTTTGCATACCTTTTCATTCGTCGCACCAGGCTTGAACCTTACTTCACCGTAGTGAGTACAAACCGAGACTAACCTCTTAGGGTTGGAGGACAATCACACTTGTACTACGCAGTGTAGCCAAGTCAGCATATATGTTTGGTGCAAACAGTTGACCGTTCCCATCCACTCTGTGCTCCTGCAAGGCAGGGCAATCATTGCTCCTGGACGCGCTTCCGGTATATCGTTTTTCCGTAACGAGTTACTACTGCCCGACGGGTTGAAAACCCATGAATCCAGAAGTGCATGTTCGAGGTCACGCCTAACCTTTGTAACAACAGCAACCATGGCCGCCAGACATTGTCATAGGCCTGTTTAAAATCCAGAAACACTGCTAGTGTGGACTCTTTCCGCTGAAACCCGTCAGCCATTTTCTTAACCAAGAGCGTCACCTGATCCATCGCATTTCTTCCAGATCGAAAGCCAGCCTGTGATGGGGCGATTAGTCCAGTATATTTCAAGTACCTCACGAGCCTAATATTGATCTTTATTTCAGCTACCTTCCCTACACACGATGTTAAGGAAATCGGCCGGTAGCTTTCAGTCTGATCCTAACTTTACTCCTCTTTAAGATGGTTACCACTAAGGCCCCTCTCCACTGTTTCGGTAGAAAACCTTCAGACCTTGTTTGGTTTCTTTACCACGATTCTCCAGATGTGTTGATCAGCTCGTTGCTAATACAATCCAGCCCGGGGCGGGGGGGAGGGCCTTTCCAGCTTTGCACCGCATCAATACATAATCCAGTTCTTGCCGGGTAAAGGGTACCGTGAATGTGTTCGTCTCACTCTCTCCCGTCATGTTACGTTCGTTAGCTTTCCGAACTTTTTCTAGGGCATCAGACTTCTGGCACAAGAAAGCATCATTAACGTTTGGCTGGTCTTCTTTTACCTTCCTTCTGGTGCGCTTCTCGCCGGTGAGTTGATGCAGGTCTCTTTCCTCTGCTTCCAGCCCGGTGGTCAACGCTTGTCTCCAGCTTTACAAGTATCTGGTAAGTTACTTCCAGCTATTTGTGTCTATAGCTTTGCTTTTAGATTTCCCTTACATATTTTGATTTTTTTGTGGTGCCAGCATGTAGTCTTTTTTCCTGTGGCTATTTGTGAGAATAGGATGTCTTTAAGGATTATGTCATCCTTCATCCTACACACATATTTTAGTCGACGTTGATGGAGAAGAGTTATCATGTATGTCATTTTGGCCCACTGAAGCACTATGTTTTAGTGATTTAATGTATGTGAAGTTCTCCACAGGCTCAAGTTGGCAGTCGTTGGCGGTAATTTAAATTGGGTTAGCTTCCTGTGCCATCAAAATAGTCTTTTTAAGGCTGATAGGCCGTAGTCGCTAGAGACCTTGACGAATCCGCCCAGTAGGCTTTGCAATTAGTGTGTATAGCTATTATAGCGTCGTCTGCAAAGAGAATGTCCGTAATGACTGTTTTCTGTATCTTGCTATTTGACTTCAGTCTGGCCAGGTTAAATAGTGTACCAGAGTGTGGTGATAAATCCCATCGGTTAATTTTCCAAAAGGCATGTCTCACTAGGCTGGCAAAAAGATACAAAAAAGTGTTGGTGCAAGAACATAGCCCACTTTGACTTCGTTAAGGATGTCGAATGCTGCAGAAGTTGACTCATCGCACTGTGTGCCTTTTATTCAAGCATGGAATGGCTGTATTATACTCAGCAGTTACGGTGTGCAGTTAACGTTTGCCAAGGCTTTAACCCATATCTTGCTGAGATTTTATTTTTTCGTGATTTTTACATATGTAATAAAAAGTGATGATGTAACAAACAAATGAAAGTTATTTTTTGAAAATTTTATTTTTTTATTGAAATATTTAAATTTTTTGAAGTGTCCTTAAAAAAAGACGCCAGCAACAAATGATACCGTGACATTGCATGTTTGCAATAGAAACAGGCCCTCTTATTTCAAGGATAAATACACATTTTTTAACAATTTAAGTTAGAAATTTTAATTTATAGCTTTTTAAAACAATAGGATAAGAAAATAGTGTAATAAAACATTGGCATTCGAGTGGCATCCGGGCACGGAATGGGTTAACAGAACAAACCAGAAAAACCAATAACGTCATTTAAAACACTAATAAAAATGTAAGATTAGACTCTGACCACAGATAAGCGTAGGACGCAATAATATTTTCTTACAGAAGTAGCGTGTGTAATATATAATATAAGAATATTTTAATCATATTTAATTTTTTTAAAGTATGCTTTACATAATAATATCTTTGTTGTTTGCATAATATGCTGTAGATATTGTGATACTCGGCGTAAGCACCTAGATAAATATATATATATATATATATATATATATATATATATATATATATATATATATATATATATATTAGGCAGCTGAGCCAACAGTATATATATAGTTGATATCACTCATTACTTATAACGATATCTAATATTCTTTCCGATAATGCATTATATGGTAAAAAGAAATATATTCTATGATGGCGTCTCGTCGAATTGTTTTCATCTTATTGCATTGTAAATATCCTATTTCGTATTGGAATTCTGGGCGTCGGATAGGTCTTCTGGGCAACCGATTGGTATTCTGGGCAGCGGATTTGTACTTTGGGCATCGGATAGGTCTTCAGGGCAACGAAATGGTTTGCTGGGCAACAAAGTGCTCTTCTGGGCATCAGATCTGAACCCCTCTTCTCGACGATAAAGCGGACCGAGATTTACTCTCTTATGGCCCGGAGAACAAAATTTGCAGTATTACGCAGATGTGATAATCCCCATAAAGGGTCGGTCGGCACAAACGGTTGACCTCCCCCCTCCACTCTGAGCCCCGTGCAGAGCGGGGCACTCGACAAGCACATGTTCGACCGTCTCCAGCGCCTCCATGGAGTTTCTACACCACATATTAGTCTTCCGTGTAGCAGACAGGTCTTCTGGGCATCAGATTCATTGTTTGGGGAGCTGATTCGTCTTCTGGGCAGCAGATGCCTTGTGGGCAACATATTGATGTTATGGGCATCAGATAAGTCTAATGGGCACTGGATTGGTCTTATGTGTAGAGAATAGGTTTAACGACGGCGCATTCGTCTTTAAGGCATCATATTTGTATTTTGGGAAGCTGATTTGTCTTCTTGGAAAAGGATTTGTGTTCAGGGCATTTGACAGATTTTATGGGCAACCATTGTTTGGACATTATATTGGTGTTATGGGTAGCGAATAATCTTATAAGCATCTTTTGTCTTTTGGGCAATGTATCGAAGCCAGCAAAAGAAAAAAAAAGCAAGAAAGGTTTGTGTCGATCCTATTGTAATAGAAAAAGAGTAACCAGCTTAAGAAAAGGAGAACCCTTTCTTTGTCGGCTGTATGATGTATTCTAGAATTTGGTCAACATAAATTTTCTTAATTAAAACAATCTGCAAAGCTGAATAGTCTTATCTCAGATTCAACATTATTTGTATTTGTTTTTACATAATTAGGAGACCTAGAATATAGAAATTCACTAGAATGTCTTTAGTTACATCATATTTATTACATACATGGCGGCTGAATCAATATATTGAGTGTATTATATCATCTTCGTCTTCTACTTAAGTAATAGCATGTTGAATTGAGTAAAGGTTGTGACAAATTATGAGAATATAATTGAAATATATCTTAGAAGTAGTCTAATAATGTAGGCTATATTTATGTATATACTTCAAATGTTAAAGACTCCCAAATATATTCCAAAAGAAATTTAAAAAAATAAAGTTTTTCTATGTTTTAGCAAAGAAAACACTAAAAAACTAAATTTCATGTCACGGTATCATTTCTTGCTGGCGTCCTTAAAAAAGGACAGTTCGTTTTAACACCTCTGTGTAATTATTATTATTTTTTTAAACTAAATATCTATGTTTATGCCTTCTACGAACATTAATTAACACATTTATGTTAAAGCTAAAGTACATTTTTATTATTTTCTTTAAAAAAAAATCTCACTTTTTCAGACTTGACTTTTTTTCCTCAATTTTATCAAACTCGCGATATAAATTTGTTTCGAGCGCAAAACAATCTAAAAGCAGACAAATAAAGATAATAATTAGGTAGATCAGCATATATTCTTTACATTCATTGAAAAAAATCCATACTTTTAACTTAATTTCATGTCTTAAATCGCATTTTACGAAGTATCGTTAAATATGGACGCCAGCAAGATATGGATTAAGGAGTCCGTCTTTGCTGAGTGGGTCGAAAGCCTATGTAAACAGGCTATAACTGGCGTATTTAAGCGATTTTTGTGATACTCGACATATTCTTCAGATTTTGTATATGATCTGTGTTTCGCCTTCACGGGCCCTAAAATATGTCAATCTCTTAATAGATAATTCAACAAAGATAATTTAGAAATCCTGGTATGTATAATAATCTTTATAAGTGCCAAAGACACACGTAATTGTTGGTAATGAATCAGGAAAGTCAATACCAGGTGCAAATATTAAATATTGCTTACTTACAAATTGTATACAGTAGTTTCCTATTATAAAACAAGTCGGACGGAGAAACATACATCTTTCTATCAGAGTTGAGCGTAGACTGACTAAACTAAAGCAATTTCGGTTCCCAACCGATATTACAACGCAAAATAGGTATTTTTCTCCTCTTTATCAGTTATCAAAATGAGAACCATTTAACTAAATCGAGGAATAAAGCATTATTAATTTCCGTGTAGTTTTTACTATAAAAAACGTAACTTATCTTCCTTTTATAATGTTATGGGCAAAACAACCCATTGTTAATGGAATAGTCCAAGCGGTGATTTCAAAGGTTGAGATTTCTAAATCCACTCTCTCGATCTGCGCAAGCTAAGTGAGCGAAAGCTTGTATTTCCTAATTATTAGGAGATATATCTAATGTTAGACACAGCCCTCTGTCGTCTTTTCAATTCAAACTAAGTAAAATGTTTTGTTTTCAAATAATTAAAATTTGCTCGTTGCAATAGTACTTATTCATAGTGGCATATTAACCCATATTCAGCTGGCGTCTTTTTTAAAGGACACTTCGTAAAATGCGATTTTAGACATCAAATTATATTAATAATTTGCAATTTTTAAACAGAATGTAAAGAATATAGATATATACTGATATATATATATATATATATATATATATATATATATATATATATATATATATATATATATATATATATATATATATATATATAATTATTATCTTTTTCAAAATCAAAACGATAAAAATTGACTTAAGCTTGAACATAACTTTGTTAAATACGTCTTTAGCATTTAAAGCAAGGTGAGTAGGAATGATATTATGTTGTTTGTCCATATTAACTAGCTTATAACCATATTGTACATTTATATACATATACAGTATTAGACTACTTCATATAATTATCTCTATTTTATTCTCAACATCTGTCACAAACTTTACTCAATTCAACATGCTATTACTTAAATAAAAATCTTCTAATATGCACTCAATATATTGATTCAGCTGCCATGTGATGCAATGAAGATGATGTAACTAAAGACATTCCAGTGAATGTCTAGATATCTTAATTATCTAAAAACAAATACAAATAATGATGAATCTAAGATGGGGCTATTCAGTTTTACAAATTGTTTGATCAAATTTGTGTTGATTAAGTCCTAGTAAACATAATACAGCCGACAAAGAAAGATTTATCATTGTCTAAAGTTGACTGCTCTTTTTCTATTACATTGGATCGACGCAAACCTTTCTTGCTATTTTTGTCTTTTGCTGTCTACGATACATTGCCCAAAAGAAAAATCTACACAATCCAATCTGTGTGCCCATAAGACCAATATAATGTCCAAAAGAACAAATTGTTGCTCACACAATATGTCCGATGCCCTGAAGACCATATCTATGCCCAGATTACAATGATTACTCTTTAATATCAGACAACTGATTAAGAAAGCTAGACTAGAACTAATTGCTAATAACTGCAGACCTGTAAACAACTTGCCTTTCCTTTAAAAAGTTCTATAAAAGACAGCTCTCATTCAACTAATGGAGCACTGCAATAAATATGACCTGTTTCCGGAATATCAATCTGCATACACACCACACTATAGTTTTGAAACTTCTCTGGTAAAATTAATGAATAATCTTCTGTGGAATGGAATGGAACATCAGGAGGTAACTTCACTGATGACAATATAAATAAGTGCAGTAGATACAGTAGATTAGTAGTAGTAGTAGTACAGTAGATAATACAGTAGATTATGAAATTGTAGTATATGTGTTAAAAGCTAACTTTGGTACCGAAGGACAAGCTCTAAACTGGTTTGACAGCTATTTAAGACAAAGACGTTGCAATGTAAATGCTAGAGAAGCGTACTCTTAACTACAATAAAAGACATTTTCAGTCAGGCAGGATTCGTACGCAGGGCCAGTGCTACAATAAAAGACATTTTCAGTCAGGCAGGATTCGTACGCAGGGTCAGTGCTACAATAAAAGACATTTTCAGTCAGGCAGGATTCGTACGCAGGGCCAGTGCTACAATAAAAGACATTTTCAGTCAGGCAGGGTTCGTACGCAGGGCCAGTGCTACAATAAAAGACATTTTCAGTCAGGCAGGGTTCGTACGCAGGGCCAGTGCTACAATAAAAGACATTTTCAGTCAGGCAGGGTTCGTAAGCAGGGCCAGTGCTACAATAAAAGACATTTTCAGTCAGGCAGGGTTCGTACGCAGGGCCAGTGCTACAATAAAAGACATTTTCAGTCAGGCAGGATTCGTACGCAGGGCCAGTGCTACAATAAAAGACATTTTCAGTCAGGCAGGATTCGTACGCAGGGCCAGTGCTACAATAAAAGACATTTTCAGTCAGGCAGGGTTCGTACGCAGGGCCAGTGCTACAATAAAAGACATTTTCAGTCAGGCAGGGTTCGTACGCAGGGCCAGTACAACAATAAAAGATATTTTCAGTCAGGCAGGGTTCGTACGCAGGGCCAGTGCTACAATAAAAGACATTTTCAGTCAGGCAGGGTTCGTACGCAGGGCCAGTGCTACAATAAAAGACATTTTCAGTCAGGCAGGGTTCGTACGCAGGGCCAGTGCTACAATAAAAGACATTTTCAGTCAGGCAGGGTTCGTACGCAGGGCCAGTGCTACAATAAAAGACATTTTCAGTCAGGCAGGGTTCGTACGCAGGGCCAGTGCTACAATAAAAGACCTTTTTTAGTCAGGCAGGGTTCGTACGCAGGGCCAGTGCTACAATAAAAGACATTTTCAGTCAGGCAGGGTTCGTACGCAGGGCCAGTGCTACAATAAAAGACATTTTCAGTCAGGCAGGGTTCGTACGCAGGGCCAGTGCTACAATAAAAGACATTTTCAGTCAGGCAGGGTTCGTACGCAGGGCCAGTGCTACAATAAAAGACATTTTCAGTCAGGCAGGGTTCGTCCGCAGGGCCAGTGCTACAATAAAAGACATTTTCAGCCAGGCAGGGTTCGTACGCAGGGCCAGTGCTACAATAAAAGACATTTTCAGTCAGGCAGGGTTCGTACGCAGGGCCAGTGCTACAATAAAAGACATTTTCAGTCAGGCAGGGTTTGTACGCAGGGCCAGTGCTACAATAAAAGACATTTTCAGTCAGGCAGGGTTCGTACGCAGGGCCAGTGCTACAATAAAAGACATTTTCAGTCAGGCAGGGTTCGTACGCAGGGCCAGTGCTACAATAAAAGACATTTTCAGTCAGGCAGGGTTCGTACGCAGGGCCAATGCTACAATAAAAGACATTTTCAGTCAGGCAGGGTTCGTACGCAGGGCCAGTGCTACAATAAAGGACATTTTCAGTCAGGCAGGGTTCGTACGCAGGGCCAGTGCTACAATAAAAGACATTTTCAGTCAGGCAGGGTTCGTACGCAGGGCCAGTGCTCTATTTACTCTATGCTTCCACAATGCAAGAAGAAATTGTACAAAATGGAGATATACACGGATATGCCGACTACCATGCTTTAAAAATAAAATTCTTACCAACTAAAAATGAAACCATCGTAATTTCTACTCTCGAAAAATGTTAAGACAAATCAAAGTATGGATAGACGGTAATAGACTAAAAATGAATACATCAAAACTGAATTCATTCTGTTTGGTTCGAAACAACAAATTTAAAAAAATGACAAACAAATTATCTAATCATCAACAGTGAGAACATCCTTAAATCAACTCAAATAAAATATCTTGGAGTATATTTAAATGAAAATCTAACTCAAAGAGCAAATAAAAAACAAATGTAAATCGGAAATGTAGAATCTGCAGAGAATAAAAAGTATTAGAAAAATTCTAAAAAAGAAGCATGTGAAACACTAATCGTATGAATGGTAATATATCATCTAGACTACGCGAACTCTCTATTCATTGGACTGCCAGAGTGTGATTTGAAAAAAAAATACAAAGGGTCCAAAAATGGCTGCAAAATTTTTTCTGAACAATGAAAAAAACTCATTAACCTGTCTAAAAAGACAGCACAGGCTGCCTATAACACTTAGAATACAATTCAAAGTTCTGTCTATGCTCTATAAAAGCCTTCATGAATATGAGTTAAGATAACATATAACAATTTAATGATTTAATAATAAAATTGAAAATTACAATATCAAAAAAATAAAATAAAATATAAACTCTTCTTTGTAAGAAAAAACAACAACATCCAAATGAGAAGGCTTGAAGCTCAGTGACACAACAACAATAATAAAAAAAAGTGTACAAGGCCTTGTTTAATTACAATCGCCATTGAAATATGCGTTTATAAAAACTGTATATACAAAATACAACTTTAATGATTTCTGTGTGTACAGAAACACTATGTGTACAAAATACTGCCACCAACCCCCAGCATCCAGCACTTGTACAGTTTTTATCAAAGTAGGTTCGATAATATAACCTTTAGAAAAGGTCAATAACAGTAATATTTTTTTTGGCGTCGAAACAAAAAATAATATTCTAGAAACTATAAATATGTCCACAGGTCAAAACAAAAGAAATATAAGGGAAAAATACTGTCCTTTCGTGCACTGAAGCATGACGCTATCCGACTCCAGCGTTTAATTTAAAAAAAAATCAAAGGAAAGCGTTCAAGGTGACGGAACCAACACGTACTAGAATCTTAGAGTCACGTAACAATATATATAAATAGTCATAATTAAAATAATTGCTATTATTATAATAGAGAAATTATATATCTATGCACACAATTTTTAGAAAAATATAACAATAGTTTTGTTATAATTTTAAACGTTATGACCTGGACTAAATACGATCATAAAATCACATGAAGGATTTTTAAGAACATTTTTTTTTTGTCTTTTTGTAGGGAAGGGAAGGGGATATTTGTTTTCTAAGTGAAATGTCTTTTTTTAATCGTTTTAAATATAAGTGATTACAATTGGATAATTAGTATGTGTCATTTATTATCTTATAGTTACCGTGGCGCATGCGAAGACTTGATATAAAAGTAAAAAAAAGTAGAGGATATAAAATGTTTCACGAAGGAATATTTAAAATTTTTAACGAAGGTAAATGAAAAAAAATATGTGTTTAAAAGTATTTTTATAAGTGGTGATAAAACTTGTCTGCCTGAGATGGATGATGAATAGATTCGATATATGCGGGCTAGATATTGAGAATACCAACGGTAGTCAGGGAGACACAGGGCAACTCCAGAAGCGAGAAGTTGACAAATATGGAGTGTTATTTGCGAAACATAGGGTTTGATTAAATCAAATTGGCAATGGACGGCATCTTAGTATGACGTTAGCACTGATGGCAAGTATCGCCTCTTTGTATTCAATTCTAGTTCTCATAGGTAGCAAGGCAGCCAGTGGAGCACACGCAGGAGAATTGTAAAAGAATTGAGTATTTCAGCCGGGCAGCACTGTTTTCATTACATGTACGCTGTAATTAGGTGACGTTATCATCAGGTATCCCGGTTAGCAGAGCATTAAAGTAGTCGAGGCGTGAGAGTATAAAGGCAGCGGCAAGTTTCTTTGCTCAGTCAAATGACAGATTAAGTCGGATCTGACCAAGTCTACGCAAATATATAAAGGAATCTGCATCGGATGCTAATGTGGACATCGAAAGACATAGTCCTACATTACACTTACATCATAATGGAACAGCGAATGCAATATAGATAATTGTAACTAGCATTCAGATAGCATAGTACCCTAGGCGGTTAAATCCGAACTTAGGTACTATGCTATCTGAGAACTAAAAAGTCGTAATCATTAGGCTTAGGTATATGTAAGTGGGTCTTTTAATATAAATTATTGACTTTTAACATTTTTTACATTCACCAAGTGTTTAACTGTAGTTATGACGTCCTTATTTATTTTTAATGAGCATTATAAGTCATCGAAACATTCAACTTCAACCACAATCCATGAATGAAGCTTATATATAGCCACTAGCCTAGACTTTTGTTTTAATTGTTAACACCAAATTAATATTGCTATAATAAATGCTTCCATGATTTTTTGACACGAATTATTCATGTTTCCTTTCAAATATTTAGGATTTGTGTGTTTTTTAAATTTCATTTCTAACCTATTGATAAAATTACGAGTCGGTCATGTTGCTTTGATAATTATAAACATCGCGCAGTGACGAAAAAAGACGATTAGCCAATTTGCGTCACTTGACAAAACCAATGAGGACTATGCACGTTTTATCAAAGTAAACATCGGACGACACATCTTTTTATCAAATGATGAGGTTTTTTCTGTGTCCAATCTAATATCTCCGTTACTTGATCGATTTAGATCATAGGTTCTCAACGGGGGCGTTATCGCCCCCTGGGGGCGGTGAGAAGCTTTAGGGGGGCGCTGACATTATCGAGGGCGATTGGGGGGGGGGGGGCGGTGAAGGGCAAATGGGCGGTTCAAACGTACCTGATATAATTTGAACACCTCAGCTATTTGAGTCGATTAGTTTTTGGATGAAATAAGATGTAATTGCAAGTGCTGCTAAATATCTGATATCCTCCAACAGTAGGCATAGGCTACATATCATTAAACTAATAAGAAATAGGAATTGTAATGACTTTTCGATGAAGTAGGGGTTAGTATTTGGCAAATATGGTGTGCGGCCAGCTGGTCCTATTGTTGGTTCACCGGACTGTCAACCCCGCTGACCGATCACTATCGCCGTGACATATGCTAATATTAATGATATTTTGATCTCAGATTTACTAAGATGTCTTTTAATTCGTTTGAATCTTTTGAGAAGAGCGTCAATGATATCGTTAATTGGTATAAATGAGTACAAATCAATGTTTTAATTACCGGTATGCTGAAAGACGGAATTTATGTAATCAAATCAAATTTCCTTTTTTTTTGGATCAATCAATAAATCTTATCTTATCTTATCTTATAGATACTAAGACTTAGTAATCATACAAACTAGGTAGTTATTGTAATGCTTGAAAACATACATATATATTTAGTAATAGAATATTTATTTTGATAATTTTCAAATATTTTTTACAGTTTGATCATTTCAAAGTTATAAAAGTAAGCCAATTTTTTTATTAAAGAAAAAAATACAGAAATATTAGATCAAATTAAACGGGTTAATTATCTCCCTTTAATTAACACATTTTAATGTTTCCACATTTGATTCAACAGTGATGCCGAACAAGTTATGTTTTGTGACATAACAAATATTACTGATTATTATTACTTCTTTCTGCTTACATTCAACATTGTGATATTCATAACAAGATTTAATTATAATAGGATTAAAATAATTTCCTGCATTAATTGTTTTGTCCATTTAAGGAGTTTATATTTTAAACATTAATAAGTACAGAAACTACATGATATAGTGCTATTAAATAAATCTCTTATATTTCTAAATAAATAATACAAATAAATTAGTTAAATATTAATAATACTAAGTTAGGCCTATGTTTAATTAAAATTAAGTTGGGGGGCAGTGAGCGGAAAAAAAATGGTAAAAGGGGGCGGTGAGCCGAAAAAGGTTGAGAACCTATGATTTAGATTAGATCATGGGAGTTGGTCACAATTTAGAGAGACATATAACGAATAACACAGGGGTCATAACTAAAAATTTTCCAAAATGTGACTACGTGCGTTCTTTCAGTGGAGTCTTCATATTGATCTTTATAGTTCTTTTATGTGTGACTTGTTTATTTACTTTCGTATTGTAGATCGCATGTCAACAGAATGCTAAATATGTCAATGCTATATATTTACTGTTTATAGATCTACCTCTCCATACCAGCTATAAATTTGGCCTATCGTGATATCGTTTCGATTGTGGACATTACAAATATGTCTTTTTTTATTTATTGGAGAATTAAAGGGTGGGGGGGGGGGTAGTGTAAATTTTGATCGTGTTTTTTCCTACTTTCATAAGGTATTAGATTTATTGCACGTGTAAGCGTATTATAAAAAATGAACTAAGACATTCATTGCCTTAAAAAGACTCATAAAATTCACCTTTTTTTTAAATAATTCTTATCGATACACTGGCATACGTGATTCAAAAGAATCTATGCTAAGGTAATAAATATTGCCATAGGTATAAACTTAAGAATTCTCTGATAAAATATTACAAGCAACATGCTCTAGCTTGCCTCGCTTTTGTATAACTATTTTAAAAAAATATACATCCTTTTGTTCAAAGTCACTTAGCATGTAAAGAAGCCCTTTTTCCACTTCTGTATACTTGATAATGTTTTGTCGAGGGTCTCCGACGTGATTTATTCTTACATTTAATCATTTCAACTATTCTTATATATACGAACAAGTTCTTTTATACCAGTTTAAAATGAATTAATTGGCAAAAGAAGACTTTCTTAGAAAAATTAACAAAAAAGCCCAATATAAAAAATATAGGTGTAAAATAGACCCCACGAGATAAAACTCTCAGCAATTTTATTGGACCCTCCGGATGGGTCGATAACCAAATCAAGCCATACACTAGATTTTCACGTGGGTGGTCGTCACAATAATACTTACTACGTATTATTATTATTAATTATTATTATAATAGTTTCACTCGGACACGGGCAGTGAAGGGTTATGGCTCAGTGCACTTTCTTTTTATAAATCAAATTATTAGCAATACATGTAATCTAAACAAACTATTAGGTGTTGAACTGTATAAAATAAAATAATGGTTTTAAAATGCCATAACGTTTATTATGACTTTCACTAAAATATTTTTACTAGATCCGTTTAGTCCCTTTAGGTGGTCCAGATAAGAGTTGTTTAAGGTATGTTCCTCATATTAAATACATGTAAATATGTCGTTTTCAACACAAATAAAATATACATTCATAGAACAATATTTCGTAAACTCTAGATCAAGGGTAGACCATTTTAAAAACAAAATTTGCAGGTACAGACAAAATCATTTAGTATTATTGTTGCTCTTGGCTGGCGATGTAGAATATAACCCAGGCCCAGTCAAGACAGTTAGAGATAGATGTAACATGTGCATTAAGCCATGCACAGCAAAACAACGAGCCATTCAATGTGACACCTGTGATGAATGGTACCATGCTGCTTGCTTGCATATGAACACCCCAATTTATATAGCGTTAGGAAATAAAGATGCCTCTTGGCACTGTGTACAGTGAGGTGTCAAGGTTTTGGACACAACAATGACTCATTAGCACGTAGATAGATGGATAGTGGAACGTAAGATCATAGATTAGTGCAAGTTTAGGATAGAACGCAGAAGAGTAGTCTGACGCCATAAGACATCTCTATCTCACGCCACTGTAACTCTCAACTCTTACCTAAATTCTCACTACATTCTTTTATTTCCCAATTCAGAGTTTACTAACTAATGCTACGGGATTGGTACTTAACCTTAAATGAATGAGTATGTGTGTCAGATATATGAATTCCTTAATGTTTATATTATTATTATTATGCCTTAGTCTATTAATTCATGTTGCTATTTTAATGTATATGTATATAAGCATTACATCGTTGACCCAAATATTCTACCCCCTGCTTAAACCCCACCTGTGCCCCTTCTGCGCTCCCCCACCCACTTATCTCCCCTCCACCTACCCAACTCGTAGCGGCTTTTTAGCTATTCCTTTTAACCCCTTTGTTCCAAGGAACTGACCAGAGAAAGTTGTTTCACGCATATACATCACTTCTCGGGGAAATTGACCGCTGAACCACTTGACATAGCTATATCAAGGGAAGATAAATCGTTTCCCCTCTACTATGTTCCCCCACCACCCCGCATTGTTGGCGGTATTAATTGTTTCATCCACACCCACCCCTATTTTCCCTCTAGTAAGTCATCCGTTTATACAGAACTATCTTCATACTAGCCAATCGGAATCCTATCTTAATCTAAATCAATAGAATTAGCCAACCAGATTGATGTAGATCACGTGATTTGAAGACGCCAACGCGCAAAAACCTGAGAAGTTAGTCTTAGCGTCAGTTTTGGTTCGACGTTCTGCCCGTCAGCTGTCTGTAATCTTCGACTCATATTATTAGACTCCCCCCGCATGTTTTAGACTCTAGTAAAAGATTTTCCCTCAGTGTAGTTGTACCTTAATGATAGAATGCATGCCATTACCATACACAAAGAGCTAGCTATTGCTGTGTCAATTCACATATATATATATATATATATATATATATATATATATATATATTTCACATTGGACTATTGAATGAAAATAAACATCATAACCGTCACCAGAGATTTGCTTGTATACCACTTAGAACTGTCTGTTTGTGTACGTTGTACAATCTAACGAGCCAGGAGAGACGTATTGTTGTTCCAGGGCGATTACAGCATCGGCGCCACATATCCCTACAACAACAAGCCACCACTACCCTCAGTGATTCACAACTCCACTCCCTCAACGGTCGCCCTTATGACATGTAGGCTGCCACATTTTAGTTCAGGTCTGTTTCATTCTCGTTACCTAGATACCACTAACCCCTACAGTGCCTTGACAAGCCCATAAGTTAATAATTTAGACCTAAATAAACCCTTAGCTAGATAAAAATAAGTAAAAAGGCACTTTTTAACACTAAATCCCATAAAACCCCAAATCAGCATCACCTCAAAACTCTTACAATAAATTTCCAAAGCATTAAAAATAAAACATCTGATTTAGAACTTTTAATAAATAATGAAGAACCAGACATAATTGCAGGTTCCGAAACATGGCTTAGCCCAGATATTTACAACACAGAGATATTCAATAATAATTATGACATTTTTATAAAAGATAGGTCAGACAGGCATGGAGGAGTCTTACTAGCCATAAAATCTACCCTAATAGCTGAAAAAATTAAAATAGAATCTAAAAATAAACCAAACTTAGTATTTTGTAAAATAAGCAGGGTAGTCGTGAATGTGCGCGTCCGCCAGAACACCTAAGTTAGCACTTCCAATGATATAGGGAGAGATAAGCAAAGACATACTTTTTTGGCCAGCAAAATATTGTAGCCAAAATAAAATAAAAAGCGAAAGCCAAATCTAAATAATCATTGTTTTAAATTTCAAATCGAAAGTTATCTCCTATCTAAAGTTAAAAAAAATATTTACAATATCAAAACAATTAAGTCTTTGTGTGTCTAGTAGTAGTAGGCTAGTCAAGTTTATTGAAGTAATTTATAATTATAATAGCCTACTAAGTGTCTAGTTCGGAATAATTTTAGGTCTATATATAATTTTTAAGGTAGGCATACTTATACATTGCTTTACATAATACTTTAGACTTTACTGTAATAGTAATAGTATTTGTAATTTTCGTAGAACTATTAACAGTTATAATTATTTAGCCTATTTATAGTAGTGCTGTTGCCTATTAAGTTTTATTAGGGCTATTATTAGTATATTATTATTAATAGTATAGAGTTACTATTTACTATAGAGTTGTCGTAGACTGGTGTAGACTATCTGTAGCCTACGTCTGTCAGTGTAGGCCTAACAGTATCAGAAAATAATTGAATTAATCATGACCGGTAAATTATATGTAACCTAGACTAGGCCTATCCAGTTTGAGTTATAATTTATAATGTAATAGTAGGCCTTCCCTAGCCTATCCAGTTTATCCACTATCATTTATATTAAAATCTAGTAGCCTATCATATTTAATTTAATCATATTACTAATTTCTGCTGTTTCTACGAAAATAGTAGGCCTTAGCCTTAGACCAATAGTCTATAGCCGCGCTATAGACTATAGTGACATATATTATAGTATTTATAGCCTAGCCTATAGGGCTATGCTATACTATATATATATATATAATAATTTGTAGTGTAGGCCTAAGTCTTTCTATTGTTTGAGTTTGCTTAAACTAGTTGGCAAAGCCTAGCTATGTTTAAACTTTAATCTAGGGGCCTACATGTTAGGCCTACTAGGCCTATGTTAACTATGTATTTGTATTTGATAGGCTAGACCTATTTGTAGGCCCTAACTAATTAGTATTATTGGCCTAATATTAAATCATATCAGGTTGGGAATTGGCATAACGTAGGCTATGGCACATATAGTCACAGGCTTGCTATTATTAGCCTTTAATTACCCAGCTCTGATGGGTAGCCTACCTGACCTTAGTTGGGGTAAAGTAAAGTCGGCTGTGCATAGTGCTGGCCACACAATCACCTAGTATGCCGTGGCCACGGAAACTGGTGAGCGATGCGTCACCAGCCTTATTATCAGTTTGCTGTAATTAGACAGACACACTTCACTTTTTCAAATATTCAATATTGTTGTCTTAATATGAATGTATTAAAATTAATATAGGAATCATAGTAACATTTTCTTTAGGTTTTCAATGACATATTTTTTACATATGCCTGTCATTCTTTTCCAGTCCTTCACAGTCACAGTGCAAATAATGTCATCCCTAATAGTCAAACTCTGAATATGCAGTACTTTAATGCACAGCAGTGGGCAAGAACTTGTGTTAACCAGGTACCATTTGCTGTAAGTAGACAGACACACTTCACTTTTTCAAATATTCACTATTGTTGTCTTAAAATGAATGTATTAAAATTAATATAGGAACCATAGTAACATTTTCTTTAGGATTTCTATGACAGATTTTTTACATATGACTGTCATTCTTTTCCAGTTCTTCACAGTCACAGTGCAAATGATGTCATCCTGAATAGTAAAACTCTGAATATGCAGTACTTTCATGCACAGCAGTGGGCAAGAACTAGTGGTAACCATGTACCATTTGCTGTAAGTAGACAGACACACTTCACTTTTTCAAATATTTAATATTGTTGTCTTAATATGAATGTATTACAATTAATCTAGGAAGCATACTAACTTTTTCTTTAGTTTTCAATGACACATATTTTACAAATGACTGTAATTTTTTTCAAGTCCCTAATATTTGTAATTAAAATTTTTTTCATTTAAAAAATTAAATGAAGATTTTTGACAACAAGAATCATGTTCAATTTAAATTTTTCCAGAAGCTGTTTAGTCAAGATTACCTCAAGTCAGCTGAACAAATAGAGATTTACTGTTGGAATGTATATTGACAACACCTAAAGTTTTAGTCTGCTTCTGCTCCATTCACCAGTGGCACTGCTTCTGCTCCATCCACCAATGGCACAACTTTATGGAGGCTGTCTCTCCATTGCCAAAGTGCATAAGAAAAACTGATTGTTCGGGTTCCACAAGATTTATTTTGTATTTACTGCAATGAGAAGTATGTCAATCCACCAACAGAACATTGGATTGAATGTCACAAATGTAAAAAGTGGTATCATGAAAATGGTGCCCTTGTAACTGAAAATAATTACTTTATTTGTGACCTTGGTATATAAGTGAAATTTTTTTTCAGTTCTTTTTTCATGGAAAGGGTGTTCACATTATCTTTTCCTATTCATATGTGTGTCTCTCATATTTTTCCTTGCATGGTTTTGACTTGTATTTCTACAACTTGTGTCAAATCATTTTAAAACTTGATTTTTATTAGCACAGAGAGGAGATAAATTTATTTATTTTTTCTTTTGTTGCCCTTATTTCTGTGTATGAAAATGTTGAACCTATCTTACCCTTATGCCTGACACATCTTTCCCACTCAGAGGGAATTATGGGTGACATTTGAAATTTTTACTTTTTCTATATTATTAATGTGAGATAGCATTTTACTTTTTTATTATTATTAAATTTTAAACTTTATTTTACATGATGTTCATGCCATTTTCACTTACAATATTACATGTGTTACAATTTGTAGACTAAATAAATGATGTTGAGATGAGGTAGATGTGATGTTGGGATGAGGTAGATGTGATGTTGAGATGAGGTAGATGTGATGTTGAGATGAGGTAGATGTGATGTTGAGATGAGGTAGATGTGATGTTGAGATGAGGTAGATGTGATGTTGAGATGAGGTAGATGTGATGTTGAGATGAGGTAGATGTGATGTTGAGATGAGGTAGATGTGATGTTGAGATGAGGTAGATGTGATGTTGGGATGAGGTAGATGTGATGTTGAGATGAGGTAGATGTGATGTTGAGATTCAAGAACCATAGAGATAAAGACTCTAAACTCTAGGCATATGAAGATTGCCCACTCATACATGAGTCCAAATGACCAATCCATTTTGGCAATAGCTAGTTTACGCTACACAAATTATTTTCTCCGACACCCGCTTTTTACTATATAAAGTCTATTAAAAAACACACGCGCTATACGTCAGGTTTTAAACTTAAGGGCTGTATTTTATTAATTAAACTTAATAATATATATAGGTTAAGGCTAAGTCTTTTGCTAAAATATACCCATGCCAAACTGGCAATAAAACTGGTAACCTTCTTACTACTTGCCAAACTGGCATATTTATCTTAACAACCGAAGCATGCTAACTTAGGTGTTTTCGCGGACGCGCACATCCACGACTACCGATTTATTCTTAAAGAACAGACCAGGACTAGTAATAGATTATGAAATAATCCCTGGACTTTCAGATCATGATATTGTCAGAGTAAAAAACAAAATAAAAACCCAAATAAGCAAGAAACCTAAAAAAATATGTTTTCTCTGGAATAAATGTAACACAACAGAACTACACCAAACAGCAATAAAATTCCAAACCATTTTTCTTACTAAATACAATGTTGTTATGGACTGTCACAATGATGACTATTATTACGACTCGTTAAATCGGATTCAATGAATATAGTTGTATCTTTATTAGAAGTCTCTAGATTCTGCTAATCTGTAGCCCAAGCTAGGTGTTCCTTGACTGACAGGTCTATGCAGCAATGTAGTTATATTCGTGATAATTATCTTCAACACCTTTCTCAACAATGATAGATCAAACAACTCCAGTTGTTGAATAAATTTTTTTATTTAAATTGTAGACTCAATATAAACGATCAATAAATGCATCAACTGATGGCAACATACGCATGAAATATACAAGTATCAATATAGCGACTTCACTCTACAAACTTTCAAACTGAACTAACTTTAAGGAGGTGGGGACTTTACAAAGAAAACTATCATCGAAGATTCTACAGGGTCTTAATACGCATTTTAACCTCTTTCTCTATAAAATACTGCGATCCAGAATTATCCTCCAATTTCCACGTTGTTGGACGAATTATTTTATTTAAACTGCCCTCAGGGCATAAAGGTCAAACCTTGGACTCTAATACGCACTTGTTAAGAGGTCAATGTCTTATTACGTCATTCATCTATGACCGATATTCGTAACACCACCTTCCTTCAACATTTTTATAATTATTTCTTTTACATTTTAACAATACTAAAAATGTTAATTTTAAGGAATAATTATAAAAGAAAATATTCCGGGGAAAACAACACAGTTCAATTGGCTATTTCACTAATTCAATCGAACTGATAACAATAACATATAATAATGCAATATAAGTTAATCTTATCAAATGGCTTAACTACAGTCATTCACTCATTCAATATTAATTCAAAACAATGGACAATTCAATTATGTCTATCTAAATCTCGTACACAAGAAAAAATACTTAATCATTCTTAATAGATATAATATAATGTAATTTAATAATTTCTATTACATGAACATTCCACTGTAATAAAAACTCTTGCGTCCATTTAATTATAAACTAATATCTTTTACAATTATTGTAATTAAACAACAAGAAAAAATCACTTAATGTCTATTCAGACACGACTCATTTTTCATAAGGAGAAAAAAAAATCCGCTGATGAAAAAAATACACTAGGCTTGACCTAATTACTCTTTACAACAAAAAAAATATTATCCATCGGCAGTATTTTTTTCAAGCTTGTATGCTTGGAAAACATTAGACAACTGTCTGTGACGGGACAAAAGATTTCTAGGTCAGTATTGTTTTTTCTTTCTCTCTCTATTCCTTCCGATCACTCTCTCATTCCCTAAATGTTTACATCGCTATGCAAATTTTTACCCTATCACCGCTTTAGGTCAGAAATTGCTACGCGATTAAAAAGTTATCTTGACTAAATGAGCATTATTTAACAACTATTATCTCAAAATTACATTCATTTTTGTTATATTAAGAAAATGAAACATGGTATGTTCACTAATTAAAATAGTTTATAGACAAATTCATTAAAAATATTTCAATTTCTCATTTTACCATGACCTTTCTACGTCATAGGTTTCTTTTAGTGTAGTTCACATCGTAGCAGTTTTAAATTGAACACTCAGACAACATGGATTTACTTAAAACAAATTGGTTAATTTACTTAATTAACTATCAATTAAAGCAAATTATATTATCTTCATACAATCTTAGTACTAAACAGTAAGTACTTATTTTTTTTAGATTACATTAAAGACATTTCAAATACAATATTATTGACGTACAAAAGATTAAAGAGCATAGGCTACTATTAATTTGTTTTCAGAGAGAAATCAATGTAACAATTTATGTACAAAACAAACTGCTGGTCTGAATGGTTCCATATCCAAGCTTTTCAGTTATGGTAAGGTTGGAATCCATTGCTCTTGTCCATTCCATAAAGGTTTTATTCATAGGTTCTAGGTCCCTGTTACTTTCACAGTGTTCAGGTCTACCCAGTCTTTTGATTGTCAGTACAATTCATTCAATCTATTTTAACTAATACAAAAAAAATAGATTAGTTTTACAATCTTGACATGAAATCCTTAATTAATAATACATTTGTTGAACATTGGTATGTCAACATTATAAATTCTCGACCATGAAATTCTCAACCATTCTGGTTTACAGTGTCAAGTCAGTGGCACATCCTAAATTTATACAAAACAAGGATAACAAAGTTTACATTAGTTTCACTTCTGGTCTGCTTTTCATGTAACAGTATGCTAAAAGTGAAAAATCATATATAATACATTTCTTGGAATTCTTGTTAGTCATAGTTCTGTCTTGCTGCAACTATTTTTACCCTACATTATCATACATTCAATGATAATATAATAAATGAATAAATTCACATAGAAGAAATTTGCATACTGACTCAGTAAGCAATTATTTTAACAACAGTACATGATAAAATAACTTTCCATAGTACAATAATAAACATTTCTCAATACTTTAGTGATAGAAAAATTATCTTTTCTCAAAACCATTTACATCTTTTTCAATCAAATTATCCTCTCTGCCAAATGTTTCAATTATCATTTCCAGAGATTTTTAAACATATCTTATAATCAGTCCACATTTATAATGTCCTCTGATTTAGAAAACAATTCTGCGGAAAAAACTGATCTTTTTCTCTTATAGCAATTATTTTAATGCTCAATCTAATAAGTTTGTTTAGAAATATCACACTATAATGATATTTACTCTAACAATACTTTTACTCAGTCCTTTTTCATCACAAGTAAGGGATTTAGTTTTACAATAGTAAGTTTGGTAACTAACTATCAGTGAATTTGTCATTCCATTCATCCTGAACTCCAGGCATAAATTTTTCCAAATAAGAGTAACAATGTTAACAACATCAAGCTTATTCCAATTGTTTTCAGAAGGTAAGGCTTTATCATTTTCAAATGATATAATTTCTTTGCCTTTATTTCATCACACAACAATGGCATCTGTATGTGAGCAGTGTACAATTTTTTTCTAACAAAAACAGTTATGTCAGACAAAAAATTTATGTACTTATCTAGGTACTTGATCAGCCCAAGGAGATCCAATTCGGTCTGCGATGCCTCTTGAAGTAGTTTAAGTGGTCCTCGGACAGTGGGTCCAAAGATTGGTCCATAGGCTCCTTGACTTTCCGGATAGGATTCAGTTGACACCTCATGCTTCAGGCATAAGTTCGTTAGGACTGGATTGAAGAGTTCCGAGGTGAAGTTGGTCCCTCGATCTGTCGGTATGGATTGTGGTAACCCATAGCTTTTGATAGTTTCGGTCCAGCTTTCAGCACTCGTTTCTTCAGTGATGCTCCTCCAATCTTCATCTGTACCGGCAACTGCAGGTTTGCATTGTTGTTTGTTCATGCTGTGGTCTATCTGTTCATAGACATCATTAGTAGGAGTTTCTTTCTCGTCGACAGCTTTCTCATGTAGCTGTAGCAACTCTGGGTCTACTTTTTGTTCAGCAATCAATTCATTTTGCGATGACTTCTTTGATTGTTCATTTCCTTTCGGACAATCTTCAATCATGGAGAAAATAGTAGTATCAAGTTCCACTTCTTCTTCCTCTTTCTTCTCTCGTGCGAGAATTTCTTCTTTCTTTTCTTGTGAGAGAATTTCTTCTTTCTTTTTCTGTGGTGTCATACCCTTTATGACATCACCTACAGGATAAAGTTCTTTTTCTTTTCCTGTCTCCACAATAGGACTAGGGTCTGGATTATCCTTCACAATCAGTTCAGGTCTCACCCTCCCTTTCGCCAAATCATTTGCTAGGATAACGGATATGCCCTCAACAGGAAGTTTTGATATTACTCCAACTGTCACATATCCTGTCACCAAGTCAGATGAGAGGTATATCCTATGTAGAGGTATTTCTTCTTTCCATTCAAAACCTCTCAATAGGACAGTCTGTCCTGTCAATGTATTAACATCCAATGGTAATACATCTTTAAGCATCAGGGTTAATGATGCCCCTGTGTCTCGTAATATTTTTACGGACTTCAGTGGTCCTTCCTTTTGTAAGGCCACACAACCTTCACTAATGAACGGTCGAAAACTGCACAGGGTCTCTGTGTCAATTTTATTCTTCCCTTGACCATGACTTTCGGGTGTTTTTTCATCTTTCGACGAATTCAGACTCTTGTTTGAGTCAAAAATACTTTGGTCTACTTTTTCGTCTCTGTGGACTTGGACAATTAATCCAATAGTAGCCATTCTGTATTTATAATCAGGATATTCATCCTTATTTTCTTCAGTTGAAGATTTCTCTACCTTCTGACTTTTGCTCTCAGGCAAATCCACCCTCAGTGTTTCTGGTTTAGAAGAATCTTTCTTCGAATTCAGTTCGTTTGTATTTTCGCTTCCTTGTACATTCTGTATTGGTGTATAGCTAGCGCACATTACTACTTTATTAGGTTATTTGTCGCTTCTTATGCTCCTACAGTCTTCTATGCTATGTCCTACTCTTTTACAAAAAGTACATTGGACGTTTTTGTTGACATGTTTCTTATTAACATCATTTTGTTTCACAAAATGCTCCTTTTCACGATGTTTTTGTTGTGTGTTTTCTGCTGGCCGTTGTGACCTATTAAAATTCTTTCCATCAGCTGTTCTATGACACAGTGTATATTGTTCCGCTAAATCAGCAGCTTTATGTGGGTCAGTGATGTCACGCTCGGATAGATACATTCTTACATCCGGCCTAACCTTGTTAATAAAATCTTCTAAAAGAATGATATCTTTCATTTCTTTTAATGTGGAGATATTTCTGGATTTTATCCACTGATCCATTAACTTTTCTTCTGCTCGAAGGAAGTCTAAGTGTATTTGGTAAGGGGGCATTGTGTACTGACGGAACCTTTTCCGATAACTTTCAGGTATCTGGTTGTACGCTTTCAGTACAGAATCTTTTATGATTTCATAATCATTTAAATGCTCCTCTTTTAACAATGGAACACAATCTCTTGCCCTTTCCTGAATAAAAGCTGTTCTTACCAATATTCCCCATTTATCTTCTGGGAACTTAAAATCTCTGCAAGAAATCTCAAAGGTCTGGAAGAAATTAGCTATTTCACTTTCTTTATCAATGTAGGTAGGGACTAGCTTTTTCCATCTGGCCATCTCTACATCATTATGAGATTCTTTTTTAGTAGCTCCTATCTTTGCTAGTTCTATTCTTTCCTGACTTTCTCTTTGACTTTTCTTATCTTCCATTTCCATCCGTTTCATTTCTAGCTGAAATCGCAACTTTTCGGACATTGTAGATTTCGACGTCTGACCTTCAACTTGATATTCCTCCGCGCTTGATTCTACTTTCATTTTTCCACTAGCAATCAACACATCTTTTATCTGCTGTGTCAACACAATTCTGGATGGTGTAGTCTCAGTAATTTCTATCTTCAAGATCTCAGCGATCTCTTTTAACTTCTTTATGGATAAAGTTTTCAAAACTTCTTCTTCTTGATTTTTTAATAAATTCCATTCTTTCGTTAAAAGATTTTTAAAGTAGTAAATTTCCAACTTACGTTTTTCCAATCGGAAGAATAAATTCAGCGTTCTTAGACTTGCTCAGTAGGTCACGATATTACACACAACACAACACAACTTGAATATATGCTTCACTATACAACTATCCCGGACGAGCCCCCACATTGTTATGGACTGTCACTATGATGACTATTATTACGACTCGTTAAATCGGATTCAATGAATATAGTTGTATCTTTATTAGAAGTCTATAGATTCTGCTAATATGTAGCCCAAGCCTGGGGTTCCTTGACTGACAGGTCTATGCAGCAATGTAGTTATATTCGTGATAATTATCTTCAACACCTTTCTCAACAATGATAGATCAAACAACTCCAGTTGTTGAATAAATTTTTTATTTAAATTGTAGACTCAATATAAACGATCAATAAATTCATCAACTGATGGCAACATACGCATGAAATATACAAGTATCAATATAGCGACTTCACTCTACAAACTTTCAAACTGAACTAACTTTAAGGAGGTGGGGACTTTACAAAGAAAACTATCATCGAAGATTCTACAGGGTCTTAATACGCATTTTAACCTCTTTCTCTATAAAATACTGCGATCCAGAATTATCCTCCAATTTCCACGTTGTTGGACGAATTATTTAATTTAACCTGCCCTCAGGGCATAAAGGTCAAACCTTGGAAACTAATACGCACTTGTTAAAAGGTCTTATTACGTCATTCATCTATGACCGATATTCGCAACAATGTAAATAGTCCAGTTGAATATATTTGGCAATTCATAAAAACCATCTTAAAAGCAATAATGGCTGATTCTGTGCCAAGAAAACAAACATCAAATAAAATAAACAAATGTTGGTTTAACGCTAAACTAAAGAAACTGTGTAAACAAAAAGAAAATCTATTCAACAAGTTTAAGGCAACTAATTCAATTAGACTACATAAAAAAATACCTAAAAATTAAACTTTTAACTCAGAATCAAAGCAGACAGCTGCAGAATGAATATGTTAACAATGTAATTTCTAAAGATAATAATAAAAACTTATGGTCCTACATTAAATCAAGAAAAATGGACACTACAAGCATAGCTCCACTAAAAGGCCGAAACAATAAAACTTATAATGATAATGAAACTAAAGCTAATATCCTAAACACACCCTTTGCATCATCTTTTTCAAATCCAGGTGACAAAGAAATATTAATAAATTTAAACAAACTAGAAGAGATAGGAAATATAAATGTAGATGAAAAAGGCATTAAATAACTCCTAACCAACGTAAAAGGTAACCAATATTCTGGTCCAGATGAAATACCAGCAAGACTGCTTAAAGAACTAACTAATGAATTATCTGCAATCTTTAAAATACCTTTTCAGGCCTCTCTAAACCAGGGCAAAGTGCCCAAAGATTAGAAATTATCCAATGTAAATTATAGGAAATTATAGACCTGTTTCCGTAACTAGCAAAACATGTAAATTACTTCAACATATAATATATGGTAGTATAGTAAATCATCTAGACAAACTTCATGCACTGTGTCCACACCAATATGGTTTCAGGAAAAATAGATCATGTGAGACTCAATTAATAGGCTTACTAGATGACTTGTCTAAGGGATTAGATAATAACCCTTTCAGGACCAAAGGTGGTTAGGATTGAAATTATTTTTTTATTTGTAGTATATGCTTGAAATGGACGTATATGAACAATGCTATTGAAATTGTAAAAAAAATAATTTTTGAGGCGTGTGTCCGAATGTGGTACTTTTGTGTACCACGAAAGATTTCCACAAACGTTACCTGTAAGTACCAATATGTTTAAAGTACAATGCTCATATATTTTAATAACATGTATTGTTTTTTAATAACAAAAAAAGTCATAAATGAAGTTTCAGACTTTTAATTACTCTTTTTTTTATAAAAAATTCATGCCAAGAATAATATATAAAGCATGTTATAACAAGAAAGCTGATCTAATTAGATAACAATAACAAAGTCACATATCAGTCATTTATATCATGAAAAAGTAAAAAACAATTCTTTTTCTCATTAGAGCAAAGAAAAATATTGCACAAGTTACATTTACTGTGAGGTCTAGACTGAATCTTTTTTTGTGAACAAACCTCACATCGCCCTCTTTCATTAACATAATCAAGGTAGGGCTTCCAACATTATTCAATCGAATTGAGTCACTTACATAATTACCACCCCGCCTTTGCTTCTTTGGTTTTGGTAATGGTGATTCATAGGGGTTGTTTAGAGGACGTCCTATACGAGGAGGCCGGGACAGAGTAATCAGCCCTAATGCAACATCTCGGAGAAAATTTAAAAGGGGCAATTTTGTAGCAGTTATCTTGGAATATGCTATGTAAGCATTGACAACAGTTCTGTCAATAAGTCCAAAAAACAATCTGTGCCACCATTTCTTTGCTTTTCTATTAAGTCTATAAGCAGCTATTAGCATGTCTGCCTTGTCTACTCCACCCATGTACATATTGTACTCCTTTACCGCTAGTGGACAGACACATTCTTCTTCATTCCCATCCTTTTGTGTTCTTTTAACAACTGATGCTTCAGAAGAGTGAAAAATATATGCTACTAGAACACCTTTATTATCCATCCATTTAACAACAAGAATTCCGTCAGAGCTTGTCCTAAAATCAAATTCACCTCTAGCCATCTTTTTATCTTCTTTCTAACCCACCGGAAGTCCTCTCCTATTCATTCGAATGGTTCCACCACCAAAAACTAAAAATTATTTCATTTGTTCAAGAAGAGGTATGGAGGTGAAATAATTGTCAAAATAAACTTTATGATTTCCACCTTTGAGATCTTCAATAAGATCACATTTTCACCCAGTCCGAAACCTGCCACTGAGCCTGTTCCCTTGCCTTGGTACACATCTAGTTTGCTTATATATCCATCCATGTCAGATCGCACCCAGAGTTTAAAACCTCTTTTGATGGGTTTCATCGGACAGTATTGTTTTATACTAGACCTTCCCTTGAATAGTACCACGCTCTCATCGATACTCTGGATAACACTGACATCATAAAGTTAGACAAATTGTTGGTTGAGGGATGAAATTAATCGCCGAATTTTCCAGACTTTGTCATGGTCAAGAGGCTGGATCGTATTGTCATTTACATGTAAATTTACCAAGATTTGGTCAAACCTTTTTCTTGTCATTACAATTGAAACAACAGGGACCTCAAGATCTGATTGAGTGCTCCAATAGTCTCTGTATGAGGGTAAACAGTGATAGCCCATTACTAGATTTGCCCCAACAAAACCACGCAGATCTGCCAAATTTATTGGAACAACAAGACGATTTTGTTGGGCGATATATAGATTTGTTTGAAGGATAATGTTTTCTTCTATAACTGTGTCAAAGAAATTCAGAAAATACTCCACTGTAGTCTTCAAATGTTTAAATTCTTCTGGTTTAAGACCTATATGATGGAAATATAAACAAATGAAATTGGAATTTTCATAATAATTAACTTACGGTAAAACAGAAAAAAAAATATCAAAAGACATTTTTTATTCTACTAAATTCCTATTTAAAAAAAAAAATTAAGTGAATCTAACCTTCATGTTTTATAAATTCATTGGATGAATCTCCCTTCTCTTTTTTTTCTCCAAATACGATCTCTTATAGGTGTAGGATTGTCAACTTCACTGATATCGGATGAAGAGTCATCTTGTGCAGATTTTAAATATAAAATTTTAAAATTAGTATGTAAAATATACGATTTATATGTAACTATTTTGAACAATTATAGTAATACAAATTACTTCCTCAGTTCAGGTCTATACATTTTAATTATTTTACTAAATAATTCAATACTGCTTACTGTGTAGTTGAAAATGTAGGATCACATTGAATATATTCTTCATCTGAATCGGACTCCTCGTCAGATACATTATCAGGCAAATTTTTAAGTAAAATATGAGCCTCATTTATGTTGTACCAACGTTCTCTGCGTGAGCAACTGGGGCTGTGTTCTGTCATTGCTCTGTAGTAATTGTTTACAATATAGCAAAATATATAGCAATTATAAATTTCTAAAATATAAACAAAATTTATAAACATAAAACTAATATTTTGTAAATATATTTTGTATTTCACACAAATTTTGCATATTGGATAAAAACACAATAGGCCTACTGTCTCATTTAATTAGGTGCTGTGAATTCAAACTCAATTTTATGCAAAAAATTTGATACACAAGTTATATAATAATTTAAAAAACATGTAAAAAATAATAAATTGTAAGCTTTTTTTTGGCCAAATATGTATTATTAAAATAAATTTTGGAAAAGAAATATGTAATTAATAAAAAATATATCAATATATGTCATTGTCACATATTACTTTAAATATATCTAAAGAGATATGACAAAAATATAGCTTTCCTATTATCAACCAGTGAAGCTGGAAATCCTACGTGGTTCTTATAAGTACCAGTGGTATAAACTATATTTAGAGCATGATGCTAGTAATCTAAAACATTATTTTATGTCAATTAATAAAAATGAATTGAATAAGATTTCTAAAAAAAAATATTCACATATTTTAATAGAATAAAAAAAAAGTTATACATTTTTTATTTACCTGCAAAATAAGGTTCTGCTAAAAAAGAGCTTCAACTCACAAGAATTTCTTTAAAAAATAACAAGATGTGTAAAATGGCAAACGACAAGGCCGGAAGTCTGCAAGGAACGTCACTCTAACAATAACAATGAGAATTAAGATTTTCAGAGTTACCCGACCTGAATAAAATGCCTTTAATTTAGCTTGACTTATAAGTACCAGTGGTCCGGAAAGGGATAACAGCCAAATTGATTCAATATTACTAGATTTTTCAAAAGCATTTGATAAAGTTCATCATTCTAGTCTTCTTAAAAAACTTAAATACTTTGGCATCTCTGGTCCCTTACATCAGTGGATTCAGGACTTTCTTATAGGCAGAGAACAAACAGTGATAAATGGATCTAAGTCATCACCAATAACAGTAAACTCAGGAGTTCCACAAGAGACTGTTCTAGGGCCCCTACTAATTCTAATTTACATTAATGATCTGCCAAATTGTATCAACACCGGAACAAAAGTAAGATTATTTGCAGATGATTGCATAATTTATAGAATAATAAAGACAGGAAAAGATAGTGAACTTTACAAAAAGACCTAGATGAACTATAAAAATTGGGAATCAAACTGGAGTATGTCTTTTCACCCAGAAAAATGCCAACTAATAAGGGTATCCAAGAAAAAGAAAAAATTAATATCAAACTACATTATTCATGGTAAAGAACTAACTCAAACTAACAATGCTAAGTATCTAGGAGTAATAATAAATGATAAGTTATCTTGGAATCCCCATATTGATGAGGTTCTTAATTATTAAGAAATCAAACAAAACATTAGGATTCATAAAAAGAAACTTTTACAAATGTAATAAGAATATAAAACTAAAATGCTATATCACATTAGTTAGGCCTATACTAGAATATGCAGTATCTGTATGTGACCCATCAACTAAGGAAAACATTAAAAAAATTAGAACAAATTCAAAAAAGAGCTGCAAGGTTCAAAACTAGTGAATATTCCCAATTAACAAGAGTAACACTATTAGTAAAATCACTAAACCTAGAAACACTAAAGACAGAAGGGCAAAGAGTAAAGTAGTAATAATATATAAGGCATTAAACTCTAATTTAGAAATACAACACAATAACAACCTGTTGCAAAGCTCAGATAAACATAAAGACAAATACACTTTTCTTGTCCCTTAGTGCAAGAACAAATGCATATAAGTACTCTTTCTTCTCGAGTGGCATTCGGGCATAGAATGGGTTGCCTGAACAAATCAGGAAAACCAATAACCTAACATCATTTAAAACATTAATAAAATGCAAGACTAGACTCGGACCACGGATGAGCGTAGGACGCAATAATCTTCTTTATATAAGGAGCGTCTGTAATGTATAAGATAAGATAAGATAATGGTGTGCAACAGGCCGTTAGCGGGCCACAACAAGCCCGCCAAGCCTTTTCGTTTGGCCCCCGAAGAGCTTCTAACGGCATTTAAAAAAAAATTCATTGCATTGTTAATGCACATAAATGTTCAGTCTGTTTGGCCGTCAAGTTGTATAAAATTTCATATGTGGCTCAAAGCAGAATAATGTTGCACACTCCTGCTATAGATTATACATACTATACTTTAAAGCATCACTGAAATACAAAGTTGAAAGCTGATTTCTTGCCGTCTTCGTTCTAATCTTTCTAAAGCGGTCTACTTCTATTCTTACATTGACCACACTGGGATTATTGATATATAAACGATAAACGTATTCTTATACGCCAACATTACAACAGAGTTTTCTTTCTAAGACCAGACTTTGTGTAAAGTATAAAGCATGATTCTAGCTAATGTCCCATAGGTTGGACGTTTTACATGGTGGCATTCCCGGCTACTGTTCCACTTATGGGAAGCTTGTTCGACACCTGATACAATTAAGTCAAACACATAAATGTGTACTTACTTTTGAGCATGTTTATTTTTTTATCAATTTTTATTAAGATGAAAGGTCAAGGACATGTACAATGCCCAAAACTATTTTTTTGTTTTTATAAGGTATAAAAGCATTTAATAGGAATTTTTTTACAAAATGTCCCATAAGTGTGGACGCAACAGAAAATGTGTAAACATATATTTTTCTATATTTGTGTACTAAGCAAACGCAAATTATACATACTAAGCTTGATAGTATGGAATTGTGTTTGCTGCATTTGGTGAACGGGGGAGGAGTCTATTTACAATATCGATTTTTCCTGCCTTTACATGGTGTAAGATTTATTACATCTGTCAGTGTATTTTAACAAGTGCAATATCTTTTACGACATTTATTGCTAAAAAAAAATCAATAAGTTAATACGATTGGATGAAACATGTTTATACGTGTTTGATATAGTTCACATGAGATTAGCAGGCTAAATTATATGAAATAAAACATTCAAAATATTAGGGTATTTATTTTACATTCTATACAGCGAGTGTGGTGGTAAGATCGTGTGCTGAATTCATAAGTATGTTATAATAGTAGTGTAAGGTATTAACTAAAAGGTTTTGTTTTTTATTTATTGTATTTTTAATTAGTGTTAATGTACATGCGCAAAATAACACTTGAAATATATTTGAAAATTATAAATATGTAACCAAAATATTTATGTAATTATTATCAATATTTATATAAAAAATACCAAATCTATAATGTTGTACCAATTATTTATATAGATTAATGTTTAAAAGCATGAATTGATATTATTTTAAAAGATGATTTTAAACATATTTTCTTTAAAAAAGCGTTCAATGTTTTTAATTAGTTAAAATAAATATATTTTCCTCTATCGAGTTTTAATAAGAAAGGATTATGGTGAATAGTTCGACATAATCTTTTTTTTTTTAAATTGCGTTATTTTAATCTCCGCATAACAATAATTAATTGTAAACCCACTTTATTTGGACTGTTTGCCCGATTCATTGTACATAAATGAACTATTGTTTGTTGTTATTTACATTAAGATATATATATATATATTTATTTATTTTAAAACTTTAGACTTCCTCACATTGAATTAATTTAAAATTACGACAATTTGACAATGAACAGTGATAATTCAACAACAACAGTGACACAAGTCAACGAGCAGACAGAAGATATACCTGAAGGGGCTACAAGTAATGACGTGTCAACAGGTGAATTAATATGTCACAATTATTTCTTTGTAAATAGTTTAAGGCCAAAATATATCCTGTTATTTACACAATAGCATTACATTTCCAATCAATGTTATTTTAATTTATTTTTTTTGATGTGCAGTTTTTACTTTCGTTTATTTAGAGTAAACATGAAATTTTCTTTTTATATCGTAAAATGTCTTAAAGTTATGGTACTGTGTACGTTGTGAAAGACGTACGGATTCAATAGCATGGCTGGCTACAAAATTAATATTGCCTCAATTATAGAACCTTTGTTATATGTCAGTTAAAAAAAAAACATATTTTCAATAATACCAAAACTTCTATTAAATCTATTGTTAGTACTAAATTATATTCTCCTATAATTTTTAGAGGAAAAACTATTTGGTCCATTATTATACGCAATGATTAGTCATGAATTTCAAGTTGTTTTTATTATTAGATTTGGAAAGTGAAATATTGTAATGGCTATACCGAAAATTAATCAATGATTTTATGAGTTATAGGGCACACGGTTGCCGAGCGGCAGAGAGTTCGACTGGCAATCCGAAGGTTTTGGGTTCAAATCCTGGCTAGGATTTTTTTTCCGGGACTTGAGGGTGTCCCTGAGTCTACCCAGCTCTGATGGGTACCTGACATTAGTTGGGATAAAGTAAAGGCAGCTGAGCAATGTGCTGGCCACCCATCACCTTTTATGCTGTGGCCACAGAAACTGGTGAACGCTGCTACACCAACATTATGGTCAGTTTGGTCCGAAGGGTACTTTACTTTATGAGTTATGTAGTTAATGTACTTTTTCATTCGTTTAAGTATGTGAATAGCTTAGTGAATGGCATGATAAGATCTTTATTAATAATAAGCATTTAAATAAGCATTATGTCATTTATATTTCGTAAATCAGTTAAATATATTTCTAGTCATGTTTTTAGGTAGTATAACAACAAAGGATGTGGGATAATGAGATACATCCATTTTTAAAAAAAATGAATGTTTAACCCATATCTTGCTAAGGTTTTATTAGTTATTTTGTGAAAATTTTATTTTTTATTGAAATATTGAAATTTTTTAAGTGTCCTTAAAAAAGGACGCCAGCAACAAATGATACCGTGACATTGCATATTTGCAATAGAAACAGGCCCTCTTATTTCAAGGATAAATACATATTTTTTTAACGATTTAAGTTAGAATTTTTAATTTATAGCTTTTTAAAACAATAAGATAAGAAAATTGTGTAATAAAACATTGGAATTCGAGTGGCATCCGGGCACGGAATGGGTTAACAGAACAAACCAGAAAAACCAATAACATCATTTAAAACACTAATAAAAATGCAAGATTAGACTCTGACCACAGATAAGCGTAGGACGCAATAATATTTTTTACAGAAGTAGCTAGTGTAATATAAAATATAAGAATATATCAATCATATTTAATTTTTTTAAAGTATGCTTTATATAATATTATCTTTGTTGTTTGCATAATATGCTGTAGATATTGTGATACTCGGCGTAAGCACCTAGATAAATAAATAAATAAATATATATATATATTTATATTAGGCAGCTGAGCCAAAAGTATATATATTATATAGTTGGTATCACTCATTACTTATAAAGATATTTGATATTGTTTTCCGATAATGCATTATATGGTACAAAGAAATATATTCTATGATGGCGTCTCCTTGAATTGTTTTCATCTTATTGCATTGTATATATCCTATTTCGTATTGGTATTCTGGGCGTCGGATAGGTCTTCTGCGCAACCGGTTGTTATTCTGGGCAGCGGATTTGTATTTTGGGCATCGGATAGGTCTTCAGGGCAAATAATTGGTTTGCTGGGCAACAATCTGCTCTTCTGGGCACCAGACCTGAACCCCTCTTCTCGACGATAAAGCGGACCGAGATTTACTCTCTAAAGGCCCGGAGAACGAAATTTGCAGTATAACGCAGATGTGATAATCCCCATAAAGGGTCGGCACAAACGGTTGGCCTCCCCCTCCACTCTGAGCCCCTGCAGAGCGGGGCATTCGGCAAGCACATGTTAGACAGTCTCCATTCAGTTTCTACACCACAGATTATTCTTCTGGGCAGTAGATTCATTGTTTGGGGAGCTGATTCATCTTCTGGGCAGCAGATGCCTTGTGGGCAACATATTGATGTTATGGGCATCAGATAGGTCTAATGGGCACTTGATTGGTCTTATGTGTGGAGGATAGGTATAACGACGGCACATTCGTCTTTAGGGCATCATATTTATTTTTTGGGCAGCTGATGTGTCTTCTTGGAAGAGGATTTGTGTTAAGGGCATTTGACAGATTTTATGGGCAGCAATTGTTCTTTTGGACATTATATTGGTCTCATGGGTGGCGAATAATCTTATAAGCATCATGTTTGACTTATGGTCAATGTATTGAAGCCAGCAAAAGAACAAAAAAAAAGCAAGAAAGGTTTGTGTCGATCCTATTGTAATAGAAATAGAGTAGCCATCTTAAGAAAGGAGAACCCTTTCTTTGTCGGCTGTATGAAGTGGGTCTGAGAGTTATAAGATACCGTCGCTCTTTGGACGGTTGTAACGCTTGGACAATAGTGGGACTGAGTATTATAAGATATCGTCGCTCGTTGGACGGTTGTAATACTTGTTCTGTCTCCTAGCCTCCGCCGTAGTAGGTTATGGTCCAGCGCGATGGAGCTAGTTTCCAATAATGCAGCATTGCAGCCAGCTGTCCTCTGATGGCTAGCTCAGACTTTAGGAGAAAGTCGTGCTAAACGTACCTCAGCGACATTGAGGACAAACACCAGCAAACGGTTGACTTGACCCTTTACTCTGGATCTTGCAGGTAGTGCGGCAGAGACATTGCCGATCGTTTGTTTTGCTACGTCACTTTAGCCCCCCTGGGCGATCGCTCCCCCTGGAGCAGACAAAAACATGGCTTGTACAACTGAAACGAATACCCCGAGTCTGGGTATTACTCAGCTGAGCCACCCCGGTCACTTGCCAAGTCGCGTTGGGGCATTGACCGATAAGTCCACGTCCAACGTGAACTGTCAGTTTCCAGTTTCCAGTCACCCTGCCATTCTTGACCTTATCACTGTTAAATTTTAATAAAGGTTTATGGTCAATCAACACTTTAAATTTCTTGCCTAATAAATATTTGTGCAACCAAGTTATAGCCCAATAGAGACCCAAACATTCTAATTCTATTAGCGAATAATTTTCCTCAGTCTTATTCAATGTTTTACTAAGATACAATATAGGCTTATTAATTCCTTGATCATATTGCATTAAACAAGCCTCTAAACCTTTTCTTGAGGCGTCAGTAGCTAACGTAAGCTCCTTTCTGATATCTATGGGCACTAGAATAGGTGTAGTCTGAAATATAGCTTTTATAATTGCTAAAGCTTCTTCACATTCTTTATTCCATTCAATTTTGTTAAGACTATTCTTTTTTGTTAACTGTACTAACGGTTCCACAATGTTTGAAAACTTCGGAATAAATTGTCTATAGAAACTACATAACCCTATTATCGATCTCACATTCTTATTTGTTATAGGTGTACTTATGTCTAATATTTTCTTGGCTAACTCCTGTGTCGGCTTTATCTCATTGTTCCAATTTTATACCCCAAAGTCTGGTATATCATATCTTTATTTTCTCTGGCGATGCTGTTATATTATACTGTCTCAATATTTTCAATACTCTTTCTAATGTTTCCACATGACTGTTCCAATCCTGAGTAAATATACAAATGTCATCTACATAATGTTTTATACCCTTTGTTTTCGGTAAGATTACATTCATCATCTTCACAAATGTGGCTGTACTATTTACGAGTCCGAACGACATATTATTCCATTCATACAACCCCCCAGGTGCACTAAATGCTGTATATTTTTTAGACTCTTCATCCATCTTTATTTGATAGAATCCTCTAGTACAATCTAAATGCGAAAATGTCTTCGCGGAAGAGATTTCTTTTATCAAATCCCTATCCACCACTGTAATCTCATTAAGTTTCCTAAAATCACAACATAATCTTATTTTCCCGTTTTTCTTTTTTACTATCACTATGGGAGATACATAGGATGACTTCGAAGATCTTATCAACCATCTAAAAGTAGCTTTATTTCTTTTTCTACATCTTCTACAAAGCTGTATGGTATAGGATACGTTTTTCTTTTAATTATTTCAGTTGAATTTAGTCTTATTTCATGTTCTATAACATTCGTCTGACCAGGTATGTTTGATATCACATCTCTAAATGCTTCCAATAAGACTCCTATTTTCCTTTTATATTCATTAGGTACTTCTCCATTCACATCTATATCTTTTATTGAGCCCTTGTCATCTAAACATGGAGTGTGTATAATTATCTGTTCCTTATCATCTTCAGATGTAATGTTATTTATTACTGGCTCGTTAATTTCTTCTATAATTGTTTCTATCTGTTTAGGTATTTCTGTTACTTCTCTTTGTAAATCAATGTGGAAAATTTTGTCTCTACCTTTTACATTTATGCTATAGTCCACATCACTAATTACATTACTTACTACATATGGTCCTTGCCATGTTTTAGACTTATTTCCCTTAGGTAAATAAATCATTACCTTATCCCCTTTTTCCAGTTTTCTTAAAAATCTGTACCTATTTTTTATGTTTCTATGCCTATCACTATTCTGTTTCAAAAAATTAGAAAAGACATTTTTTATTCTACTAAATTCCTATTTAAAAAAAAAATAAAGTGAATCTAACCTTCATGTTTTATAAATTCATTGGATGAATCTCCCTTCTCTTTTTTTTCTCCAAATACGATCTCTTATAGGTGTAGGTTTGTCAACTTCACTGATATCGGATAAAGAGTCATCTTGTGCAGATCTTAAATATACAATTTTAAAATTAGTATGTAAAATATACGATTTATATGTAACTATTTTGAACAATTATAGTAATACAAATTACTTCCTCAGTTCAGGTTTATACATTTTAATTATTTTACTAAAATAATTCAATACTGCTTACTGTGTAGTTGAAAATGTAGGATCACATTGAATATATTCTTCATCTGAATCGGACTCCTCGTCAGATACATTATCAGGCAAATTTTTAAGTAAAATATGAGCCTCATTTATGTTGTACCAACGTTCTCTGCGTGAGCAACTGGGGCTGTGTTCTGACATTGCTCTGTAGTAATTGTTTACAATATAGCAATATATATAGCAATTATAAACTTCTAAAATATAAACAAAATTTATAAACCTAAAACTAATATTTTGTAAATATATTTTGTATTTCACACAAATTTAGCATATTGGATAAAAACACAATAGGCCTACTATCTTATTTAATTAGGTGCGTGAATTCAAACTCAATTTTATGCAAAAAAGTTGATACACAAGTTATATAATAATCTAAAAAACATGTAAAAAAAATAAATTGTAAGCTTTTTTTGGCCAAATATGTATTATTAAAATAAATTTTGGAAAAGAAATATGTAATTAATAAAAAATATATCAATATATGTCATTGTCACATATTACTTTAAATATATCTAAAGAGATATGACAAAAATATAGCTTTCCTATTATCAACCGGTGAAGCTGGAAATACTTCGTGGTTCTTATAAGTACCAGTCGTATAAACTATATTTAGAGCATGATGCTAGTAATCTAAAACATTATTTTATGTCAATTAATAAAAATGAATTGAATAAGATTTCTAAAAAAAATTATGCACATATTTTAATAGAATAATACATTTTTTATTTACCTGCAAAATATGGTTCTGCTAAAAAAGAGCTTCTACTCACAAGAATTTCTTTAAAAAAAAAACAAGATGTGTAAAATGGCAAACGACAAGGCCGGAAGTCTGCAAGGAACGTCACTCTAACAATAACAATGAGAATTAAGATTTTCAGAGTTACCCGACCTGAATAAAATGCCTTTAATTTAGCTTGACTTATAAGTACCAGTGGCCCGGAAAGGGATAACAGCCAAATTGATTCAATATTACTAGATTTTTCAAAAGCATTTGATAAAATTCATCATTCTAGTCTTCTAGTGTGTATAATTATCTGTTCCTTATCATCTTCAGATGTAATGCTATTTATTACTGGCTCGTTAATTTCTTCTATAATTGTTTCTATCTGTTTAGGTATTTCTGTTACTTCTCTTTGTAAATCAATGTGGAAAATTTTGTCTCTACCTTTTACATTTATGCTATAGTCCACATCACTAATTACATTACTTACTACATATGGTCCTTGCCATGTTTTAGACTTATTTCCCTTAGGTAAATAAATCATTACCTTATCCCCTTTTTCCAGTTTTCTTAAAAATATGTACCTATTTTTTATGTTTCTATGCCTATCACTATTCTGTTTCAAAAAATCCTTAGCTTGTTGCACTGCATATACAATCTCTTCCCTAGTTTTTACTACAAAGTCATATGCAGTTATACTTTCCTCTTTATCCTTCATTATTTCCTTTTTTAAAATATCTATTGGACCTCTGGGATTAGCACCGAATATTAATTTAAATGGGCTCAAATGTGTAGACTTATGCTCAGTTTCATTATAGCTATAGATCACCATTGGTAGATATTGTCCCATTGGCTTTTATTATCTTCAACAACTTTCTTTAACATTACTTTTATGGTCTGATTAGCCCTTTCTACCGCGCCATTTAACTGTGGATGGTACCTAGCTGAGAATATCTGTGTAATGTGTAGCATTTTCGCAAAAGACGCTGTCAATTGCGATCTAAATTGTGTTCCATTATCTGATAAAATAACCCCTGGAAATCAAAATTTAGTAAATACCCCCAACAGAGCATGACACACTGACTTAGCTGTTATTTCCTTTAGAGGAATTGCCTCTATCCATCTAGAACAAAAATCTACAATAGTCAACACTTACCTAAGTTTTCTACTTGATAACGTGTTTAACGGACCCATTATATCAACGGCGACCTTTTGGAAAGGTCTTAACGCTAACTCCATTGGTTGTAAAGGTGCCTTATGCTTTGCTCCAATATTATTGTATTTCTGACAAATCAAGCACCCCTTGATATATTCCTTCACTTCTTTTCTCATCCTAGGACAATAAAAATGTTTACATATTCTTTTATACGTTTTATTCAACCCCATATGAGCCGCTAATGGTATAGTATGAGCCGCTTTTAAAACTAGCTCTCTTAATTTACTGTGCATAACTATTTGATAACTCATTTTATCATCCTTAACCTCATACCTAATCAACACCTCCTTCATGTATTTGTAGCCATATTTGCTATCATTTTTGCCTTTTATTTTACCTCTTATTTTGTCTAGACTTATATCACCCTTTTGCTCTATGATAAGCTGTTCCCTAGATATATTCATTATTGTATCTACATTTTCACACCCTGCTATCTGTTCAACATTATCATTTAATTCCTTCTGAATAACTTGACTTCTAGTCATTACATTTATTACCTTTTGTTTGCGTGCATTTGTTTTTACCTCTTGACTTCTAGACATTACATTTATTACTTCTTCTTTGCGTACATTTGTTTTTACCTCTTGTACAGGTACGTTCACTTTCTCTTTATCAATTACATTTATTAAATGAGATTTCATTTTTCATATTCATCTATATATTGCGATGCAACTTTATATGCCTTCTTATGGCTTTTCACATTTTCTCTAAGGATATTAGGTAATTGATTCCTGTCTATTTTATTTTCCTTTAGTACTTTTTCTAAGTTATTTATATATTCTCCCATATTCTGTGTACCATTCCAACTTTTTACTGTATCTATTTCCTCCTCTTTTACTTTCATGTCCTGCATACTACCAATAATTTGCTTATCTGATAACTTTAAATTTAACTCTCTCTTTCCTTTTAACCATTTTTCCAATACAATATCGTGATTATCCTGCACTATTCCCGGTATATTTCCCAAGATTAACGGAGCTACCGGTGATTTCATTATTAACGCCTTAACTCTGCCAGTTATCCAAGGCGTATCAATGTCAATTAAAGCAGTATTGCACTCAATAGTTTTGCCATCTCCTAACTTAATTATTTCTTTCTCCCTACTCATATGTTCTTCTTTTACTAGCTTCCTATCTGCCACAACTGTAGAACAGCAACTGTCACGTAAGACATATGTGGTACACTTATTAACTATAGCTGGATATAGTATCAGAAGCCCCTTACTTTCCAACATGGCCCCCAATGTATTCTCATCACCCCCTTTTCTTTCATGTTTATCACTAGCCCTATTCACCGGTTGTGGACTCCCATCCGGCGAACTATCTTGATTATGTAATACATTACATTTAGCATCTCTGCGTTTACTCCTTACATGCTTATCATCATTCCTATGATTTTGTTTGTATTTGTCAAACCTAGCCTGTCTATTATCACCTCTGTGATTGTAACTATCTCTTCCTTTTCTATTACTATCCCTTCTATCTTCATGCACCCTCAGTTTACAGTCTATCCTTTTATGACCTACATTACCACATTCCCAACACGCACCCGTTGCCAATCTCTTATTGTTTCTAAACCTATCCTGATTACTGAATCTCCCTGATAAACTCAAGTTTATCCTTGGCCTACTTATCCTCATAGCGAATAGGTTATTTACACCCTCTTCTTTACTCCTACTAAGTTCTTGATTGGGCCGACTATCTTTAAAGTCCGACAACGCCCTGATTAACTCTATTTGGTTATGTACCTTTCTCTCCTTTATAAACGTGTATAACTCACTACTTGCCATTTCCAACACCCTATCAATCAAAAGTAACTCTATTAATGCATTATAGTCTCCCTTTGCTATCCCTGTCATTTCTATCCAATTTACTAAACTAGTCTTTAAATTATTCACGAATATATGTGGATCATCTGACTTCATACTTTAGTATTATGAAATTGCATTCTGTTATGTTCTTCCGTTTTACTAAAATGTATAAGTAATTTAGCTTTCAGTTCTTGGTAATTTAATGTTTCTGCATTCTCTATACATTCCATAGTTTCTCTTAAACTACCTTTTATTGACTGAAAAAAATGAACTTTCCAGTCAACCTCTACAACATCATTTATTCTCATCTGAGTTTCAAAAACTTTCAAAAATCTATCTATACTCTCACTTTTATCATAAGCCTGAACTTTTATAATTTTACTAGCACCATTATTGTTATTTCTATTACCCAACGTTGCATTGTTGGTTTCTTGTGTTAGACTATTTGTTCTTTGTTTTTAACGTTCGAACTGGATACTATGATCTAGTTCCATTTGTCTTAATCTAAGTTCATGCTCTCTTTGATCTACTTTTTCTCTTTCTTCTCTAATTCTTTCTTCTGCCACTTTCTTTTCTACGAAGTCCGCTAAATCTGATTTCGGAATCCCAAATTCTTTACCCCTACGGATCCAAACATCCGTTTTATCCTCCATATTTACCAGTACTTACTAATATATTTGTCTACTTTTATGTGCACAAATCCTTTTTAAAACTTTACTATATATATCAATAGAACAGCACTGTAATGGTCCTATATACCAGTTAATAACACCAATTTAAGCAATGCAATGTCTCTATATACCAGTTAAAACACCAATTTAAGCAATGCAATGTCTCTATATACCAGTTAATAACATCAATTTAAGCAATGCAATGTCTCTATATACCAGTTAATAACACCAATTTAAGCAATGCAATGTTTCTATATACCAGTTAATAACACCAATTTAAGCAATGCAATGTCTCTATATACCAGTTAATAACACCAATTTAAGCAATGCAATTTCTCGTATATACCAATTAATAACACCAATTTAAGCAATGCAATGTTTCTCTATGCTAGCTAATAATACCTTAAGATGCCGTAAAATGGGGTAACTTTGGTCTACTTTTTTGCAAACAATGAATATTCTGACAATACACGTAACTGTAATTATGACTTTTATAGTTCAAATCAGGGGCTATAGCATTACCATTAAGTACAAATAATTAAAAAACGATTATATTTTCAATTTTTGTATTATTTTAAAAAAATAATTAGTGGCCAAAGTTACCCCTGCATGGGGTTACTTTGGCCAGCTATAGAAAAATATAAAAAAAACAAAGTTAGACAACACTAGGCTTACTTTAGCCACTTATAAAATATAACAGATGTAAAGATAAACAATGAAAAACAATGTTTATTGAGTAAACTTGTCAAAAATGTTGGAGAATGACCGTTTCTTAGGCGCTGGTACCTATTTTTAATCACCGGAATCAGATAATGATATATCAGAATCACCACTTGTCTGATTTTCTAATACCAGCAGGTTAATAAGTAAAAGTACAACGTCTTCTGGCTGATCTACGTCTACCTACACCATTTCAGAGTTGCTAACAGTATTAGAACAAGAAGATTCATGCATATCTAGTATAACCTCATCAGAAGGCCCAGCAACACTTTTTCCTCGCTCAACATTAAGACGTTGCTTTCGTCTCTTTATCACCACGTCCTCTTTGCCAAAACGCATCTCTTGTCAGTGAGATAGAAAGGACTCAGCACATCATTTGCCTCATCCTTTCCATTGTGAGGAATACCGGTACGCATCAAGATATGTTCATGATCCATAGGGTAGATTCCTGATTTCTTAAAGCCAGCCTTGATATTGTTGGCAACCTTTACACTTTTGACTTGTAGCATCCATTAGCTGTTTTAGCAGATCCAGAAATTTGTCCTTTTGAATGTCTGTGCTTTATTTCCTCTAGAAGATTTGTAATCAGTCAGAACGGAGCGTCACTTTTCATTAAAGGTCTGAAAAATGCCACATCAAGAGGTTGGCCAAAGTTACCCCAAGGTAGTGCCATTTATAGGGGTAAAATTGGCCACCTGCCTAATTTTATCTTAAGTTGAAAATTATATGTAAATAAATATAGTTAGCATCTAACGCCTCATATTATTTATAAGTATATGTAAAAATATTTTACTTAAACTTACTGGAGTGTGATAGAAAAATACAAAGTTTAAAGTATGGAAAAATCAGAACAAAATGGCTTCCAAAGAAGAAACATTATAATTCAGTACCTAATATGATGGGACTGTTGAACACTCAAAGAAAATATTAGAAAATGGTTTAATAATTAAGATAATTTAGTTTGAATTTGCAGAAATAGTATTTTAAAAAAATACAGATGTAAAAATATTTTTTCTCCTACTGGCCCAAAGTTACCCCTGAAGGCCAAAGTTACCCCATTTTACGGTGCACCAAATACTATTTCATGATACAATGTTGCAACTAAACAAATGTCACATGTACACTATTTTCTATTTTTGTGTACCCTTTAACTTTACCTTTTATACACTCATGAAACAGCAATACCGTGTTTCTAAATATCACCTGAATCTCACCTTATATTTTCATATATCCTTGACACATTTCAGTCAAGTTATTCTATTTTCAGCGCACAGGTAATATCCTTATACCTTTTACGCAATTTGCAATTAATTATTCAATTAAAGTCACCACTATGCATGCATAGTTATGTAAAATATACAACAAAAAGTGGATTAATATAATAGTACCAGGTGACCGATCATTCGATCGGTAATAAAGAGCAGACGCGTGTACCTTAGGCTAACATCATGTGTATGTAAAACAACAGTGCTTAAATTTAAAAAAATACGTCTTTACCAGACCAAAAAATTGCATTTGTCTTTTTCTTTTTTCTACTATGAATAACATGGGCTTTAAATTCTAACAGTCGAAGCAGATTGTTATTTGTGCAGTCGCCCAACAACCCCCCCCCCCCCTCTTAAAAAAAAAAAAAAAAAAAAAAAAGCATAACTCATTTTAAACCCCCTAAAAAAAGAACATGTAGGCTAGAGTTGTCAGTTTTAAATCCAACAGAAATATTTGTCATTTATGTCATAAAATCGCCAGGCCACAGCGAATACAGAACAGTACTGCGCTTTTGGTTATGTGCAAGTGTAAAAGAGACACGGGAACTGCCCTTCTACGCTCGCTCCACTGGCTCCCCGTGAAAGCCAGAATTGAATATAAAGTGGCACCACTTTGCCATCAGTGCAGTTTTAACAACGAGTTTCCGTCCTATCTCAAGGCACTAATCACAACTTATGTCCCGCAAAGAACAGTTTGTTCTGCAAACTCATCGCTTCTGGAAGAGCCCCGTTTCTCTCTGACGACCGTTGGCTTTAGAGCTTTCCCAGTATCCGGTCCGAAGGTGTGGAATCAACTTCCCATTCAACTGAGGCGAACAAGCTTTACTGTTTTTTTTCAAAAAGAACTTAAAAACTCAGTACCAGGTGACCGATCATTCGATCGGTAATAAAAAGCAGGCGCTTGTACCTTAACATCATGTGTATGTAAAACAACAGTGCATAAATTTTAAAAATATGTCTTTACCAGTCCAATAAATTGTATTTGTCTTTTTTCTTTTTTCTACTATGAATAACATGGGCTTTAAATTCTAACAGTCGAAGCAGATTTTTATTTGTGCAGTCTAATATCTAGATTTTGACCGAAACCACCCCCCCCCCCCCCCCCGAAAAAAAAAAAAAAAAAAAAAAAGATTAATCTCATTTTAAACCTAAATAAAAAAGCATGTAGGCTAGAGTTGTCAGTTTTAAATCCAACAGAACTATATGTCATTTATGTCATTAAATCGCCAGGCTACAGCGAATACAGAACAGTACTGCGCGTTTGTTTATGTGCAAGTCTAAAAGAGACTCGGGAACTGCCCTTCTACGCTCTCTCCACTGGCTCCCCGTGAAAGCCAGAATTGCGTATAAAGTGGCGCTACTTTGCCATCAGTGCATTTTTAATAACGATTTTCCGTCCTATCTTAAGGCACTAATCAGACCTTATGTCCCGCAAAGAACACTTCGTTCTGCAAACTCATCGCTTCTGGAAGAGCCCCGTTTCTCTCTGACGACCGTTGGCCTTAGAGCCTTCTCAGTATCCGGTCCGAAGGTGTGGAATCAACTTCCCATTCAACTGAGGCTAATAAGCTCTACTGTTCTTTCAAAAAGAACTTAAAAACTTATTATTTCAATATTTACCTTAGATAACATTTAACATGCTTTAGAAACTTACTGTCTTATTTATGGGTTGGGTCGGTTAATGCTACATTTATTTGTTTTGTCTTTTTTTTAATCATCAATTTAGCTCTGCCACCTGGCCTAGTGTTTTATCCGTATTCTTAGTTGTATGTTAAACGCGCTCTGAGCTTACATTATGTTTGTTGGCAGCGCTATACAAATACTATTATTATTATTATTATTATTATTATTATTTAAAAGACTGAAAATGAAAAGTTTAAATTTAAAATATCGTGAATTACGTTACAATTTTTAGTTCTTCTACCCCTTCCCCTATTGGTGAACGCCCGTTTGAATCTGTGGCGCCTTCACTGTAGAACGGCTTATCTGAGACACTGAAAAACTCTGTGTCAAAAAAGGCTTTCAAGAAGAATTTGAAGACTTTTCTTTTCAACTAAGTTGATTAAGTACACATCCATCAGTAAAAAACTTGTTTAAAATAATTTTAAAATGTTATTGTCGTTTCGTGGCTCCATCGGCCGAAACCTTGTTTAAAACTATTTTAGAGTGTTATTGTCGTTTCGATTTTGTGAGCGCGCTGAGCATGCTTTTATTAGCATGTAGTGAGGCGCTATATAAATGACCAATTAATTAATTAATCAATTAACTTTTACCACTGTCAAACTTTCCTATAAAATTATGTCAATTTTTGTAACTCCCTCCCTCAACCCATTCAAGCTAACAATGTGTTACGGCCAGCAAATATGTTTGATAGGAATTAAAAAGGTCTACGAATAAATGTAAATCGGGTAAAAAAAATAGGCATAGGACAGCAGTCCTCTACGTTAACAACTTAGCTAGAGAAGGCACATGTCAGATGTGAAAAGCTATTAGACAGTATATAGGACTAGGCCTAAATAAGTTAGTGACACAAACTCACAAATTGACCAATGGGGATCCGTGGGGACACAAACACGATCTTTTTATATATAGATATTTTCAAATTTTTTTGTTGTTGTTATTTTGAGCATTAAATTTAAATACTAAATAATTAAAAGTGAAATTATGTTATTCATTGAAAAGACTGCAAATGAAAATATCATAATATATATAGGCTACGTTAGATGATGTGTTTAATTTCTCCCCCCCCCCCCCCCGCCCTTCAATAAAACTAACAGTATATTACACTTCTGACTATTGTTATAAGGAAAATACGAATATACTGAATTTACATCTTTTCTAGTTTACCAGATTTCGAATGGGCATTATTCACAAGTATTTCCGGGTCACGTGATGTACGATCAGGAAGTGTTTGTTTACATAATGATAAAGAAGTAATTATAAGAAGTTGTCTTAGTGTGATAGGATTCCGACGTTAAATCTTCACTAAAGAAAAATAAACTATGTTTTCATCGATATCCGCTGATAGATACAAACGTCTTAAATGCATGGCATGCCAAAAGAAGACATAATAACAGAGTATATTATGTTCCAAACACTTCGTAAACGAAGACGGAGATTTCCTTGTTTAAACCTTTCACTGCTAGGCCTAAGCGACGGTAAGTGTACTTGCCATTGCATTGGCCTAGATCTTCTTACCGTAAGTCACTGATAAAATGATCTCATAAAATTAGAAAAATCATTCTCTTATGCATATTTCAATTTGTATGTGTGATTAGCTAATACCCTACAACTGAGTTGTCAACTCATTAATGGCCAATTAACTTTAACCAAGACCAAAATATTATTTATTATTATTAGGCCTAAATGTTATAACCCGTAGGCCTATCTAATAATGATAATGATTAGGCTATTTTTATTATAAAATGCAATCCAATGCGATATTTGCTATCTGCTATGCTAATGAAAAGCTAATTAAACTATTTATATATTAGGCCTACAAGGCACGAGCTTCTGCTTAGTCTTCCACTATTCATACATATGGTAATTATACCATTACAAGTCGTACTCTGTAGGCTAACTCTGTAGACTTCGTAGGCCTATAGTATACTTCGATGTCGATAGTGTCGACTGTCGCTTCGAAAGTCACTCACCCAATAGGCCTAAATCTCTTCATGATTAAACAATGCGTGGCTTTTAAAAACCATTTTCATGTGGATATGTTATAATCACACCCATGTGCAGTGTTTAAGACATCTGTGCCGTTATATAATGTCTCTAAACTAAATGTTTTTAATAAGCATTGATACAGATAAAATAGAGGCGAAAGACGCCATTATCTGTTTGTAGTCTGTACATCACGTGACCAAAATGCTATCGCTAAGGACTTGTGAATAATGCCCATTGACAATGTTAACATATTCTAATATATCTTACTTTGGTAGGCCTTTATAAGCAAATCATACATATTTTTAATGAAACATTCATTGAATTTTTAAAAAAGTGGATACTAATACAGTGTTTATTATTTACAGTGTAGAGTATGCTATATACAGCGTAGTTTATACTGCTACAGTGTACACTATATACAGCTATTCATTGTTTAAACACAAACAAGTTTTAGAGGTGTTTTTTTTTCTTCAAAAAATGTCAGATAAAAGAAAGTTAAAAATAGACCTTTAGTTTGTTGAAACTTCATCTAATTCTGTTATTATTTAAACGGCAAACTATCATCTGACTATTAATTAATTCGTAAATATGTATTTGTTTTTATTTTTTTGTAAATTTAATCTAAAATATATTGAAGTTTAATCTAAAATATATTGAAGACGTTCTAATCTAAATAAGCCGCGAGGGCCGCATACTATCATTTGTCCGACCGCGCGTTACCAACTGGCTGTAGTTTGCTCACCCCTGCATTACATAAATTACACTTGGTCTTGCTTTAAATTATTTCTTTCATCGGTGCGCAACAGTAGTCTAAAGAAGAAATTAAACTTCTTTCTGCTGTAGTAAGCCTACGGGTATTCCCGAAACGTCATAACTGCGACGCAACAAAACACCGCTTTTGAAAGGCGCACTACACGTGCGTCGAGCAATGGCATGTTTTCACGGCCAAAATCAATATCTACGTTAAATCTAATTTGTATTTTTGTCTAACGTCCATTTCCGATTTTTAATTGTGAGGCCGAAAAGCTGTAGATTTTTTTTTAGGTGAAACAAGTCGTGCATTAAAACATGAAGATAATTGTTAAAGCGCTTTTGAAGAAAATTTCCAGACATACATACATATATATATATACATACAATTTTTGCTCGTATTATAGTATAGGATTATTTCAATATTTACCTTAGATAACATTTAACATGCTTTAGAAACTTACTGTCTTATTTATGGGTTGGGTCGGTTACTGCTACATTTATTTGTTTTGTCTTTTTTTTAATCATCAATATAGCTCTGTCAGCTGGCCTAGGGTAATATCCGTATTCTTAGTTGTATGTCAAACGCGCTCTGAGCTTACATTAAGTTTGTTGGCAGCGCTATACAAATATTATTATTATTATTATTTTTATTATTATTATTATTTAAAAGACTGAAAATGAAACGTTTAAATTTAAAATATCGTGAATTACGTTACAATTTTTAGTTCTTCTACCCCTTCCCCTATTGGTGAACGCCCGTTTGAATCTGTGGCGCCTTCACTGTAGAACGGCTTATCTGAGACACTGAAAAACTCTGTGTCAAAAAAGGCTTTCAAGAAGAATTTGAAGACTTTTCTTTTCAACTAAGTTGATCAAGTACACATCCATCAGTTTCCCACTGCAGACTTTGACCGCGACCAACTGGTACAACTGTCCTTCCGGTGACAACAACGACCTTCAACGGCTTCTGCTTTCTACAGTAACAGCGACAAGATTCATGTCTTCGATCTCTTGTATTCACTGCAACAGGTTCTAACGGCTGCAAGGTTTGACGTTAGTCTAACAATGACGATCTTCACAGCTACCTCTGCTACAGGTTTCTTCCACGGCTTCCACTTTCAGTGACGATATTACTGTCCTAACAACGATAAGCTCTGACAGTCATCAGCCTTATGCTTCCTATGACAATTAGCTCACACAGCTCTCTCTATGGTCCGAAATCTAATCTCCAAAATCAGGCAGGTTCACCAACTCTGCTCCCTCCACTCACGAGTCCACTTCACAAGCCTCCCAACGGACCAGATCAGTCCATGACCTCCAAAACAGGCAAGTCCTCCAACTCTGCTCCCTCCTTTCACAGGCAGGCGTTACACCAGAGTAAATTACTTCAGGCTGCTTCCACGGACCGGATCAATGAGTGATCTCCACATCAAGTAGAATCACCAACTTTGCATACTCCACTAACAGGCAGGCATTACGACAGAGTTCCGAGTTGAGTCTTTACCGTTGAGTACTTTCAAATAGCTTGATCTTGACTGCCCCCAAATCTGTCACAGGAAGAAACCACACATAACTGTGTAAACTCAACAAAGGCAGCGTTGTACAACTTGTAGTACTTTAATTCATGAGTTCCGTTCCACTGTAACAATTAGATCAGCTATTACTCAAAAAACATTCTTGAGTTCGTAGTCTGTACAATTACCAACTAGGACGAATACTGATCTCATATACGTCTTGATCATGTACAGACAGAATCCCCACTGAAGTGTCTTTAGAATTCAGCGTTGCTATATCATTCATACTCTCTGCACTTCCCTTTCATACCATAGTGCAATCTCGTACATAATAATAACATGCACACCTTTCTTATTCCTCATCTAACCCCATGCGCAATTTCTATAATATCTAATTATATAGTGACAGTTAGGTTTTCTTTTTCCATATAGATTATTTTGACCTCCCTAGATTAGCTTTTTAGGGCTTTACGAGACATGAAGGTCATTCCTTTTCTGAAATATTATCAGTATTGCATAGACTTTCAAAGCCTGGAAGAAAAGTATGAATACTTTTTTCTCCCCTTCCATGAAACGGTGGAACCTTTAATTTTTTTTTTATAGTTTTTTTGTAATTCCTGTTCTACCTTAGAACTGTTATCATGTTATAATTACTTTTAAGACTGCTATTTTATTAGCGACTTTTCTTCTCTTACTTTATGTTCTCTTTCTATTTTTCTCCTTATTGCTCTGTCCTCTCTATCTTTATCTTTAATTTCTTTATGTTCTCTTTTCCACTCTATAACTTTGGTTACTATGCAATTTTGTAAATCTTTTTTGTGTATATCATACTAATTTGGTGGCTGCTACACCAGCTCTATGATCAGTTTGGTCGGAAGGGTATTTTACTTTAATCCTTTGCTAATGAAATATGAAATGAAATAAATGAAAATAACACAAAAAATAGAGATAAAATGTAACCAAACAAGCAGTAACATTAAATATTATTTACAGTTTAAAAAAATATAATATGTCCGGTTTAAGTGTATATATGCTATTCAATTGTTGGGTCATAAGCGTTTTTGTAATAGATTCCATATTCTTGATTTCTTGTTCTATGTTATTTTCTCCAACAACGTTTATCATTTCCTACAGACTCTTTGAACGCTGGAAGATAACTTTGGTTATTAGGTTGCAATACTCTTCAGTGGAGTTATTTTGATGGATGTTTGCATAATTTAAAATTTCTAGCTTGTATTTTTACTTATACTAGTATTAATTTAGTTTTTGTTAATAAAGTAAATGGCACAAAACCACAGTCTTTCAAGCATGCCCTTGTCAAGCCTCTTTTTAAAAAGTCCAATCTGGATGCTGAGTGCCTAAATAATTACCAGACAGTTTCCAACCTACTGTTCCTATCTAAGGTCCTCGAGCTTATCGTGTTGGCACAGTTGTTGAATCACTTAAAGCATCATGACCTCTTGAAACAGTTCCAGTCAGCTTACAAGAAGTGCCATAGCACAGAGACAGCACTTGTCAATGTAATTAATGACCTACTTTGCGCGTAAGACTCTGATCAAGTGTCAATCCTGGCAATGCTTGGTTTGTCGGCTGCATTTGATACGCTTGACCATGAGATTCTTCTCGATAGATTGTCTACTACATTTGGATGCTCGGGATGTGTTTGCAGCTGGTTTAGATCCTACTTTACTGAACGCACGCAAAGTGTCGTCATTGATGGGTCTGTCTCAACATGCTCGTATCTGCAATATTGGATTACCACAGGGATCAGTTCTAGGCTCGGTATTGTTTACACTGTACACTTATCCGCTTGGCGATGTTATCAGGCCTTTCAATATTTCAAATCATATCTACGCGAATTCACTGTTACATGATTCTACTGTTCCCGCTGAAGTCTCTCGTATAGCAGCCAACCTCAATCTGCTTCAGATGACGGAAAAGAGACTTAAAGATGAATGAAGATATGACCAAGGTAATTCTAATCGGAACTGAAAGTAAAATCGCCAAAGTTGAGGGTTTGGAATCATTGATAATCTTGAACTGCCATATCCCCTTTCAGAAAATGTAAAAAAAACCTCGGTGTCGTTATCGATTCACAGTTGTCGTTCGATGCCTACATTAGAAACCTATGCAGAGGCCTTCTTTTTCAGCTGCGTAGACTTGGTCAGATACGACCTTATTTGTCATTTGACTCTGCAAAGAAACTTGCCGCTGACTTTGTACTATCGCGCCTCATCTACTGTAATGCTCTGCTAATAGAGATACCTGACGATAAGGTCGCCAAATTACAGCCTATTCAAAACAATGCCGCCCGTCTGGTCATTGACAAGTCTTAATGAGGCGTGAACTTTTGAACCCGAATGTCGTGAACTTCCTATTCTATTTTTAAACTAATAACAAAAAAAGCATGCTTTTGCTGGTGTTTGACAATTGATTTCAACCTCGACGGCCAGTTCTAGTCTTTTAGAATTATACAAAGGATACAATATTAGTTATGAGGAATCCGTTCTTAACATCAAAAGTGAACAGGCCATAATTAATACTCAAGTGTTAGTCGCGTAACGTAAAATTTTAATTTGTTTACAAAATAAATGAGTCAAGAGTTGCGTATTTCTTGGTTATTGAAAAACAAAATGCGTAAATTCATACAAACGAATAACAAAAATTCGTTTGCATTAAGCAATAAGTTTGATATTTTAAAAAGGTGATTATTCCCTTTTGACTTTCACAATACATTGTTTTGCTATGTAAACATCTATTGGAAATTAAATAAATTTTAATCCCCAACAAATTTGAGTCCAACAAGTAAAGTAGCACACAGACATTGTTTCGAAGAAAATGATCGAATAAGAACGGAAATGTTTTTCCACGTGACCTTTTAATGCATGCATACACGGTAAGACTTGTCCATGCGTAAGTCAAGGCGTGATTCTGCGACAGTTCTCTTTCGTCGGTTCCATTGGCTCCTTGTGAAAGCCAGAATTGAATATAAAGTGGCGCTACTTTGCCATCAGTGCCTTTTAAATAACGAGATCTCGTCCTATCTCAAAGAACTAGTTATACCATATGTCCCGCAAAGAGCTCCTCTTTCTACCGACTCATCGCTTCTGGAAATGCCCCGTTATTTCTCTGACGACCGTTGGCTTTAAAGCCTTCTCAGTATCCGGTCCGAATGTGTGAAATCTACTTCCCATTCAACTCAGGCGAACACGCTCTATTGTTACTTTAAAAAAGAACTCATTATTTCAATATTTACCTTAGATAACATTTAACCTGCTTTAGACCCCTACTGTTTTATTTATATGTTGGGTGGGTTAATGCTACATTTATTTGATTTGTCTTTTTTTATTACCAATTAGCTTTGTCTCCTAGCCTAGAGTAGCCTAAGAGCCGTGTTCTTAGTTGTATGTTAAATACGATATGAGCTTACATTACGTTTCTTGGCAGTGCTATACAAATATAATAATTGTTATTATTATGATCGCTACATGTGCCGGTGAGGTCAAATTTGCTAAGTGTTTTGTGAGTTCTGTGGAAAAAAAATAGTGAATGTCATGAGTTTTCTTCTTATGATCGAAGGTTTGTAAAGAAAGACAAGACGTATATGAGCTTTGTAAACTAAAATGCCGGACAAGTTCGGCAAAAAAAAATTGTTTCGCTTCATGTTTACTGATTTGTCTCAGTCTTTCCTTCTTTTTCAGGCTCAGAAAAAGCACAGTCAACAAGACAACAAGATCAAATTGGTCAAGAAAAACCTTGTTCAGGTAGGTAGGGCATCCCCACAAGAGTCACCCATAGTCCATGCAGTGTTCACCGTATTTCCATTTCCCGCCACCTGCCCTTTCCTGGTATTTCAAGCTTTAGATTTTTTAGCCATTCGGTAGTCCGAGAGCAGGCCGTCACGTCCTTTGTTAAGTTTTGCCTGGAAGAAATTTCCATTTTAATTTTTTTTTAAAGATTTCATATTGTTAGGTATGTTCAAGTAGACTATCTCCCCCTGACCTCTAGTTGAACTTTGCCACTGTCGCGTCATTAGTTGTTGTTTACTAGATGATGCAAGAGCATTCTCTTATAGCCTAGAAAATGTAAGAAAGAGATGTTTACAATTTTTGTGAGTTATTCTTAGCATACTTTTATTCCAGAAATCTCTAAGATGTATAGTATAAATATAGGTGATTCGCGTTATAGAAGGGAAGTTTTTCTAATATCGATGTAGTCTATAATATATTCTTTTATAGAGCTTTTATTATAAAATCAGTGGCAGTGTTGTGTATTTATTGTGTTCTCCACCTTACTACATTATATTTAATTCTGTCATAGGATTATTTTCGTGAGTGTATTTATTGTGTTCATCTTACTAAATTGTTCTTAATTATGTTGTAGGTTTCAAGTGAGTGTATTTTCCTTTCATGCTTTTATTTTGAATTAAGTAGGCTATATTAAGTTAGTTATTAAATTATTTTAAATTGGTATCGTCTAAAGTGTTGTTTTATTAGAGAAGTTATTTTTTTTCTTAGTAGTAAATAAGTTAGCCACAAAAAAATAATATTACTAGTTATTTCTTACAGCCTCTTTAACGAGACCTCATAATTTAAATTGAATTATAAAAGAGGTTCGTAATAATATCATTACACAATAATTCAGGACGCATAAATGATTAAAAAAAACACTGCTATCTTTATAAAATAATATCACATGCTTATTTTTTATTTTTTTTTAAATTATAGAGTAAAGTGCAAAGTGTTTAGTTTTTAAATATTTCATTCAACGAACAGATACAACATATAACATAAAAAAATACTTTAAAACTATTAATCTCGAATCGTAAAAAAGTATTATTTTTTTCCAGAAAAAAAGCAAAGCATTTTGATAATCGGACTTTCGGATAATGGCAAAAAGTCCATTGGAAACGCTTTATTAGGAGAATCTAAATTTAAGACAGAATTTCGCGAGTCCGAAAGTAGGACAACAAAGATTTACAGCGAGAAAGTAGGGGAAAAAAGAGTAATGATTTTTCCATACCTTGGTGATGATTTAATGGATAATGAAAACAATATTAGAGAAGACATAAAAACAAATCTTAACACTTGTGAAGATTCAAATGGTGTAGATGCTATTGTTTTTGTTTTAAAGTATGGAGTTCGGTTCACGAGACAAGATAAAGATGCAGTTCAAACAATAAAGAGCCTGTTTGGTGAAAAAGTTTTTAGCGACCATGTTATAATAGCATTTTCATACGGGGACAATTTCAAACAGAGCAACAAAGACGCTAAATTTACTATTGAACAATGGTACCAGCAACAAAGAGGAGAACTACAGAATCTTTTTAAAGAGGTCCAATACCGATGCGTTCTATTCAACAATAAATGTAAAAAGCAACAATTTGATCAAGCAAATGACCTGTTCAGTCTCATTAAAGTATCTAGCAGTAGCGAAAAAGAAAAAAAAAAAGAAAAGGTAGAAAACCCAAAAAGAAACAGTGATAATAAAGATAACAAACCGGATAACAAAAAAAGTAAAAAAAATAAAGACAGTCCTTTGTTGACAGATAAAAGTAGAACATGTCTTACAAACAATGAACCTAAACCTGTGCCTATTCAAAAGAAGTACACAGAAAGTATTTTTAATGAAATAACACGAAAAAGTCGTTGTATAGTTTCCTAAAAATATTTGTCATTACACTTGAACCAAATCTAAGAACTGTAATATGGGTTTATTTAAATTGACATGTTTGTTTTAAATGTATTAAAAAAATAGAAATGACGAAAACAAATATTTTATTTGTTTACTTTTATTACATTTTATATTAATCGACAAATGGAAGTATTGGGTTGTGCCAATTTTTTTTATTGAAAATGTTTTGTTAGTCTTAAAGTGATGTAAGATTACACTGAGCGAATTTAAATCAAACATTTTATTGCAAATATTTTAAAACAATAGAAACTAGGAAGTCAAGCTCCACTGTCTACATTAAGATTTTCCAGTTATTTATTAAATTAATATACCTTCTTTACAATAAAAAAAAAGTCAATTTCAAGTTGTTGTTTTTTTTTTTTGTAAACATTACATTCTAGATATGGTTTGCAAAAATTATGGATGTTGAACGAAAATTGGAAGTCTAACACCGAGCTTCGTTATTGTAAACATTTTAAAGATATTTTTTTTATAAATATAGTATCCTACGATGTTTATTGTGTGTATGCAGGTTCGATTTGAAAAAAAGTTTCATTTAATGCTTGCTAACACTAAGTAGTCAGAGATATGACTTGAGAATCAAGCACTTCTTTTTTCTGGTAAAGCTAAACGTTTTCAATTTAAAAGCAGAACGATTTATAATATGTACATTGTGTAACAATACTGACCTATATGTGTATGTATAAATTATTACATGGGAAATAAAATATAATTTGTAGTAATTAGGGATTCACTTGTATATTATAAATAAATTCTATTGTTTTGTTAATAACCATAAAAATATATATATATATATACATATTTTATGCTTTATAAAAGTTTTTATTTTAGTACATGTTCTTGGAAACTACAATAGTGTACCTGTTTCATATATGTTTATTAAATATATTTTGCAAGCCTTTTAAAAAATAAATATTATAATAATATGATCAGATGTAGTTTTGTTATACTTACTACATTTTTTTTACTAGTTTTAAGATTAATTAGCATAGCAAAAAAAAATATGTTAGCAACTTATTTTAGAAAAATATTTAAAACAAAAATATGCTGGCCAAAGGTCAAAGACCTTTTGAAGTAAAGGTTACACAAGATTTGGAAATGGATTAACTAAACCATCATGAAATCGGCATACAGCATCAATTGGTAAGCCCTAACTGCTACGTTACCCTGCTTGTACCTTATTCATATATTAGGTTTGCAATTATTATACATGCCGAGTAGTATGCATTATATATACAGCTCTATTTATTCTATAGATGGATTCAATGTGATAAGATGAAAACAAAGGACAGAGCCCGAGAACGAATGTTTCAGCTTCCCATTATTTAAGTCCTCGTTCGATCCCAATTCACGCAAAGCTGACTTGAATTCAATTTCCCTATATTTACAATAACACTACCACTGTCACTTCTCACACACGCAAGTATTTGTTGCCTTCATTCATACAACATTGGGTCTATCACCTTCAAAGTCAACATATATTAACCCGTTTATAACTTTTAAAAATAGTTAATTAACACACACCTGTAAATCTAGAGGGCAAAAGCAATATAGTTCAACCTAGATAGCTGACGCCCAACTAGAGGTGTGTAACTTGGGGTCAGGTTTTGAAACGTGTATAGGAACGATACACATGGTTGAAACTTGTTGCTAAGATTTAAGTATTTGAAAGCGTCACTTTAATACTGTAAACACAACTATAGAACTGGCTGAATGACATTTCTTTTTTTTTTTTCAATTCGCTCAATAAGCCCTTAGAAAGTTGTACTTCGTCACCCACAATGAAGTTTTAAAAAAAAACGAGCGAAAACCTAAATAGAAGGAAAAAAGAATAAATAATAAGCATATCTTATTTTTTTAAGTACATATTTTTTTTAACATATGAAACAAATTATATCCAACATTGTTGTGATGATGGGGTTGAGTGGCCTGCAGGGTGCACAAAGCTATGCGTGTTACTCAGAGCGTATGTGCCTGGAACTCTATGAATATCAAACACTGGATTGTCTATCTAGACAATATGATGGCAGTCCTATTACATTCTTTAAGGATTTTAATTTGCTCATTCAGGCTGGAAATAAAAGATAGTAATGCAAAATATACACATTTTGGTATCGTCGATGAATTTGTATATCTCAATAAACCAAGTCATATGCTACAGTTGACGATTAATAATATTCGAACTCAATAAGCATCACCCAATATGCGTTAATATTGATATGGCAGAGCATTATATTTGAATATGAAGATTTCAGTCATAAAAAACTATAATAAAATGCGTAATTGAAGCGCACTATGCGTGTCGACAGATGTGTCCGAAATGTAGCATAATTAAAACGAAGGCAAATGAAGCAAAAAAAAAAACATAAATGAATCCTTACTAGAAGCTAATTAAGTGTAAATAAATTGCGCGTTTATATAAAGACATTGTAAAATTTTGAACAATTCTTCAATTAGTCATAATATAGACTAAAAATGTTAACCATATTCTGTTGAGGTAGAAACATTTTGTCATTTTCAGATATTATTTAGTTTTCGGGTTACAACGGAAGGAATTTGCTTTTGATTTTTCTTTAATTTGAACACTTTTTGTGATATTGACGTTATACAAAAATTTCCCATAAGTGGGACCGTAACAACAAGTGGTTTAGTTACATGTTCATATAATTGTCGATTTTGTATTTGTCTCATGTACATAAGTAATTAACCATGCTCGTATTTATTATATTATAAATGACTCTGTTTGTATTGTAAATATACCTTTAGTTAGATGTAAAAAAAAAAAAAATTATATAAAAAAACTACAAGTCATGTTGCTGTTTTATTCCTTGTTTGATGTAATTGCGCGCAAATAAAAATTAAAAAAAAATGAAATCTCTTGATGTTTACTGTTTAAAAAATTATTACACGGTAACTGCCCTTGTATATAACTTGGATTAGACGCTATCTTGTTTTCCAGTTGACCCGTGTGTGGAACACTCGAATCGGCCCTCTTGGATCCGCCCCCTTCTGACCCGTCATATTGGATACCACTTGAAACACTTAATTTACTTAAATTTTAAAACGTTCAACCCTAGTAAGTAAAAAATTACACATCAAAAATGAAACGATTCAACCATTTACGTATATCAAACTGAATTTTAATAGTTAAAGCGATGTTTATTAGCAGTTATACATTTAAAAGATACACATTTAAACTAGGTAAGTAAATAAGGAAATAATGATGCTATAGTAAGTCAACCATTACACTTCGTTAAACGATTAAACAATTTAAATTATTTAAATTGAAAAGAGAAATATTTAAAAAAAGAATACTCGAAATACACATTCACTAAAATAATGTGCATTCGCGTGAACGCTCACAACCAAGTTAAAGACCATCTGGCCGAGAGAATAGTTAAAATATGCAACATTTATGTTTAAAAGTGTTTACAGAGCGCACTGAGCATGCTAAAATAGCATAGATAGAAGCGCAATATAAATAACCAATTTAATTTTAATTTAATTTAAATTTAAACGAGTTAAGTAAACTGTATTTACATGTATTATCAATAAAAATTTAAAGAAAATGTGCAAAATACAAATGTAGACTTATGTAATTATAAAGTATGTAAGTAAAAGGATTGAACTTACTGTACTAAGTGCTTTAGTGCAAAAATGTAAAAACCTAACCACATGGATGATTGATAAGCCAAAACCCATTAGTGCAAAAAGTTGACCTTTAGCTCTGTACTAAGTGCCTTAGTGCAACAGCTGGTGAACTAAAAATGTCTGAATTGTTACATCATCGTGACGAGCCAGATGCCGTAGCCGAGATTCAGGTTGGTAGATAAGTAAATTTTTGACGAGGGCTGTTTCGGTCAGCAATGCGTAAAATGCACTTAGCCAAGTGCAACTAATGGAAACTGACCATAGGGCCAGTCAAATCCAATTACCTGTACACTGAAACTCTCAGCCTATGCTTAATATACGTAACCAGAAGTAATGTTTAAATGGGTTTAGACAGTGTTGGCTTTTAAGATGCTACTGATAAATACAGGTGTGGTCAAAATACGCTATATATAGTCCGAGGCAGATTGCTAAATTTCACTTGTTCTAGCATCGCAAATCTACCCCTGTTCCAGTTTTTGTGTCTTGGTCGCTGCTATATACAGAAAAAAGGTAAGTTATTTTTTGCTTTTATATCACAATATGTTAATTTAGTTTGTATCGTTATATAGATAGTTGGTGGTTTTATTTTTAACCTGCTTACAATATATACATAGGGGCATGGTAGCCGAGCGGCAGCGCGTTCGACTGGCGAGCCGAAGGTCCCGGGTTCGAATCCTGGTGCAGGCTAGGATTTTTTCCCGGGTCTGGAGGGTGTCCCTGAGTCTACCCAGCTCTGATGGGTACCTGACCTTAGTCGAGGTAAAGTAAAGGCGGCTGTACATAGTGCTGGCCACACAATCACCTAGTATGCCATGGCCACAGAAAATGGTGAACGCTGCTTCATTGGACCTATGGATCAGCTCGGTCCGATGGGTACTTTTACAATATATACATAGTACTATTATTAACATTTTTATAAGACAAGCTTTTATTTATTTCAGATCTTGTCACCGCTTCCTGTTTACTGATGTAAATAAACTATACTGTAGATATGAATTGATATAAATAAACTTGTTTGATTGCTATAAATACATTATACTGTATATATGAATTGCTATAAATACACTATACTGCATATATGAATTGATCTAAATAAAGTTTTTTGGTTGCTATTGTATGTATATATGTATTGCTATAAATAAACGTTTTGTTTGATGTACATACTATGATAGTATTATTAAAAATAAACTTATTTAATTGATGTATGTACTATGTCTATATAATAATATGAATAAAATCACATAATAACTTAAACTTTTTTTTTTTTCTATATGTTGTACTGTTGTACTGTTGTAGTGTTGTACTGTTATACTTTATGTCGTACTTTTGTTTATTGTCAATAAATAAGAAAAAGGCTTAATCAAACCGAAATATTAATATTAAACATTCTTAAATTAAAAAAATCCCGTGTTAAAATCATGTGTAAGAACAAAATGGACGTCATCTTATTTAAAAAACCCTTTACAATATATTTATGGCTATACCAATACAAATTAGTTATTAATTAAGTATAAAATAGAGATAATTACTATATACAAGTAAGTAAAAATATAAAAGGTATATAAAAGGTGGCCTATTTAGTGCTAATTTTGGGCCTGAGTACTTAAAAAACACCTATTTACACGATAATTATGGTTCTTAAAATTATAATTAGTTAGTTAATTAAGTATACACTAAAGACAATTACTATATTCAAGTAAGTAAAAAGTTAAAATAGGAAAAAAAAATGTGGTCTATTTAGTGTTAATTACGGCCCTTGGTAATTAATAAACGCGCCTTTACAAGATAATTATGGCTATAAAAAAAAATTCAATTATTTAATTAAGTATAAAATACACAAAATTACTCTATCTCAATAGGTAAAAAGGTTAAAAGTATATAGAATGTGGTCTATTTAGGGATAATTGCAGCCCTTTGCAATTAAAAACAGACCCGTTTACAAGCTAATTATGGTTATTAAAATTATAATTAGTTAGTTAATTAAGTATTAATTAAAAACAATTAAGTAAAATGTAAAAAAAAAAAAAAATGTGGCCTATTTAGTGGAATTTAGAACCCTTGGTAAATAATAAACGCCCCTTTACAAGATAACTATGGCTATACAAATTAATTTTTTTTAATTAATTAAGTATAATTTTAAGAAAAAATGACTGTATCCCAGTAAATAAATGTGCCCCTTATTAGAGAATGCTTAAAATGTGATAATTACGGTCCTTGGTCATTAAAATCGCTCCTTTACTCGATAATTATGGCTATACAAATTATAATCAGTTAAATAGTTAAGAATAAAATTAAGATAATTTCTGTATCGAAGTAAGTAAATGTGCGTTCCTTACATGCGAATTGTTGTTTGAAATGTGATAATTACGGCCCTTAGTAATTAAAATCGTCCCTTTACGAGATAATTATGGCTATACAAATTATAATCAGTTAATTAGTTAAGAATAAAATTAAGATAATTACTGTATCGAAGTAAGTAAATGTGCGTTCCTTACATGAGAATTGTTGCTTGAAATGTGATAATTACGGCCCATAGTAATTAAAATCGTCCCTTTACGAGATAATTATGGCTATACTAATTATAATTAGTTAATTAGTTAAGAGTAAAATTAAGATAATTACTGTATTGAAGTAAGTAGATTTGCGTTCCTTACATAATAATTATTGATTGAAATGTGATAATTACGGCCCTTAGTAATTAAAAGCGTCCCTTTACGAGATAATTATGTCTATAAATATTATAATTAGTTCATTAGTTAAGAATAAATTAAGAAAATTACTGTATCCATGTAATTAATAAGGTAAAAACGTCTTAAAATGTTGTCTACTTAGTGATAATTACGGCCCTTAGTCATTAAAAAACACCTGTTTAAAAAATAATTATAACTATAAAAGTTATAATACGTTAATTATGTATAAAATAGAGACAATTAATGTATGCCAGTAAGTAAAAAGTAAAAAAGTATTTAAAAAAACGTGGAATATTTAGTGCTAATTACGACCCTTAGTATTTAAAAACGTTCCTTTACACGCTAATAATGGCCATAAAAATTTCAATTATTTAATTAATTAAGTATAAAATTAAGAAAATTACTGCCTCCAAGTAAGTAAAAATAACCCTTACACATCAATTATCGATTCAAAGGTGCTAATTAGGGCAATAAACACATTAAACTTATTGAAAAAAGCCTTTTACTATTGAAAATTATAAAGAACACTATACACAAGATCAATTAATTAATTAATATTATTAATTAATTATACAATTTTTGAACCGCTGAACCTTAGAAAGACCCTTATAAAACAATGGGAGAAAAAAAAATGACATGTGTCAATCAGTGTAAGACAATGGCAAAAAGTAATACTACACAAAAATAATCACATGATCAAATCATGAGCTAAAAACATGAGGAACCGCCATCTTGGTTCCGCCATCTTTAATTAAAGCGTAATGCCACAAAATAACCGCGTGGTCAAGGGGTCACTAGGTCACGGCCGGTAGCGGGGTCACTAGGTCACGGCCGGTCGTGTAACAACACGACAAGACGCCATCTTTGATGACGTCACTTCCAGTAGGGGTCACATCTGGTAAAACTACTTACGGGGTCAAATGTCACTTCCTGATCAAAGGTCAAAGGTACACTGTGGAGCTGTAGAGCGGCTCCACAAATAATAATCGAAAACTACACACTTTACTACTCATGATGTACCTTTTTTTTTATTTTGAGCATTAAACTTAAATACTAAATAATTAAAGGTGAAATTATGTTATTCATTGAAAAGCCTGCAAATTAAAAGATTATAATATATATATAGGCTACGTTAGATGATGTGTTTAATTTCTTCCCCCCCCCCCCGCCCCTCAATAAAACTAACAGTATATTACACTTCTGACTAGTGTTATAAGGAAAATACGAATATACTGAATTTACATCTTTTCTAGTTTACCAGATTTCGAATTGACAATGTTAACTCATTCTAATATATCTTACTTTTGTAGGCCTTTATAAGCAAATCATAAATATTTTTAATGAAACATTAATTGAATTTTTTAAAAAGTGGATACTAATACAGTGTTTATTATTTACAGTGTAGAGTATACTACTACATTGTATGCTATATACAGCGTAGTGTATTCTGCTACAGTGAACACTATATACAGTGTAGTGTAATCTGCTACAGTGTACAGCTATTCATTGTTTAAACACAAAACAGTTTTAGAGGTGTTTTTTTTCAAAAAATGTCAGATAAAAGAAAGTTAAAAAGAGACCTTTAGTTTGGTGAAACTTTATCTAATTCTGTTCTTATTTAAACGGCAAACTATTATCTGACTATTAATTAATTTGTAAATATGTATTTGTTTTTCTTTTTTTTTAAATTTAATTTAAAAATTAAAGAAGTTTAATCGAAAATATATTGAAGACGTTCTAATCTAAATAAGCCGCGAGGGTCGCATACTATCATTTGTCCGCCCGCGCGTTACCCACTGGCTGTAGTTTGCACATTCCTGCATTACATAAATTATACTTGGTCTTGCCTTAAATTATTTCTATCATCGGTGCGCAACAGTAGTCTAAATAAGAAATTAAACTTCTTTATGCTGTAGTAAGCCTACGGTTATTCCCGAAACGTCATAACTGCGACGCAACAAAACACGGTACTTAAAAGCCGCACTACACGTGGGTCGAGCAATGGCATGTTTTCACGGTCAAAATCAATATCATATCATATCATATCATAAATATATATAAATCTCAAAAGGAATATGTATGTATGTATGTATGTATGTATGTACATAACGCATAATCTTTTTAAATACTGGACATAAAAACGTGAAATTTGCTACAAATATTATTTGCGTTACGGCGGTGAATACTGTCAAGGTTTAAAAAAAATAAAATGACCGCAGTGGTCAATTTGGTCAAAAAACGCGAATAAAACGACACATTTTGGTTTCATGTTAAAATTGCCGTTCCAACTTTTTATAGTTTTTCGATCGATCGCGCTAAAACAAATGTAAATAAGAGATTATTTCTGCACTGCGTAATCACATTTTGCACAGAGCTAACTAGCCGTCTTTTTTTAATGACGTCATCAAATATTTTGCGTATTCATCTTAAATTAACTTTGTTTGAATGTTTGCTATTGCACTTTATGAATGAATAGAACAAAATATATTCACGTTTTAATTCGTGTCGTATACGTAATACAACTTTTGTAGTTGTTGCGTGCAATCTAATTATAACTGCTTGAGTAGTTAGAGTGTATGTAAACATAACTTTTAGCTTTTTCAATTCGTTTGTAGCGGGCGTATACGCATTAAAATCTTTCTAGGGGGAAATATTTCACATTTCAGTTCAATTCGTGTGTAGCGGGCGTACAAAATGTCATTCACATTTAAATTTGTGAGGTATACATCGATAAACTTTTTAACGGGCAAGGTTTTATTAATTGCCTTATATATTAACTGTGTAGTCGGCAATCTCATTATAACTCCATGGGTAGATAAAGTGTATGTAAAATATCATTATGCGATTACATTGAATACAATTTTTAAAAAAAAAAATTTTCTTCTTTGTTTCTTATTGGTTTCATTTGTTGTTGTTTTACATGTTGAATAGAAAAATTAATTCTAAGTTTGCTTCCAAAGCAACAATAAAAAAAAAAGCAAATAACAAAAACAACACAACATAGGTCTGCGACTTAATGTTTGTCGTAAAAATATGTATCAAACAATCATTTTTTTTTTAAATAAAAGTACTGTCGAATTTTCTTTATCAATGAATAGAACAAAATATAATCACGTTTTAATTTGCGTCGTAATTTATAGCGGGCAATTTTTTAATTGTTATAATGGGTAATGGGTAATGATTTTAACGGGTAATTTATGTTGTAGCGAGCAAATAAAAAATTACCTCACGTTTAAATTCGTCTCGTAGGTCATGCGGTCAATCTTATTATAGCTGCTTGAGTAGTTAGAGTGTATGTAAACATAACTTTTAGCCGGTTCGGAGGACCGGGCACATACCGGCTTGTATATATATAAATCTCAAAAGGTGTATGTATGTGACTATGTATGTATGTACATACCGCATAATCTTTTTAAATACTGGACATAAAAAAGGTAAAATTTGCTACACATATTCTTTGCGTTACGGCGGTTAACACTGTCAAGGTTTTAAAAAAATTTAAATGACCGCAGTGGTCAGTTTGGTCAAAAAACGCGAATAAAACGACATATTTTGGGTTCATGTTGATTTTGCCGTTCCAACTTTTTATAGTTTTTCGTCACAAAGTTAGAAAAAAAAAGGATGCGCTGAGATTATTTTTATGACGTCATCAAAGTTTGCGTATGGATTTTTTAGCAATTAAGGGACATTTTGAATTCATGTTTAAATTGACGTCATCAAACTATGTTCATGGATTTTATCTCAATGATGGGAACAAATTTTCTTCATTTTTAAATTGCCTACGTGCCGTAAACAAAATAAATTCTTTACACTACCAATACTGTAGTTGATTTTCTTAATCTATTACTACTTTAATACTTTTCAGTGTGAATACATGACTTAAAGCTAATTATTAATTTAAAACTTTACAAACATAGGAAAAAGCAAATAGATTTAGCATTTTGTTTCTGTTTCGGGAAGTAATACCGACGCCTTACTAAGCTTATTTAAACGCAGTGGTCCAGGTTACACTCTATATTTAAGCAATGCGTATTTATGCGTTTTACAAGGGAACAAAATTACCGGGCAATGTTTATATTACCGGGCAATGTTTATATTAACGGGCAATGTTTATATTACCGGCCATGTTTATAATACCGGGTAATGTTTATATTACCGATCAATGTTTATATGACCGCGCAAAGTGTATAGGCACCTTTAGGCTTATACCCTTGGTAACAGTAATTGTTTAAATTACCGGGCAATGTTTATATTACCCGGCAATGTTTAAATTGCCGGGCAATGTTTATATTACCGGGCAATGTTTAAATTACCGGGCAATGTTTAAATTGCCGGGCAATGTTTATATTAACGGGCAATGTTCATATTACCGAGCGATGTTTAAATTGCCGGGCAATGTTTATATTACCGGGCAATGTTTATATTACCGGGCAATGTTTAAATTGCTGTGCAATGTTTATATTACCGGGCAATGTTTATATTACCGATCAATGTATATATTACCGGGCAAAGTGTATAGGCACCTTTAGGCTTTTACCCTTGGTAACGGCCATTGTTTAAATTACCGGGCAATGTTTATATTACCGGGCAATGTTAAAATTACCGGGCAATGTTTATATTACCGGGAAACGTTTATATTACCGGGCAATGTTTAAATTGCCGGCTAATGTTTATATTTCCGGGCAATGTTTATATCACCGGGCGATTTTTAAATTGCCGGGCAATGTTTATATTACCGGGCAATGTTTATATTACCAGGCAATGTTTAAATTTCCGGGCAATTTTTTTTTTACCGGGCAATGTTTATATTACCGGGCGATGTTTAAATTGCCGGGCAATGTTTATATTACCGGGCAATGTTTATATTGCAAGGCAATGTTTATATTTCCGGGCAATGTTTATATTACCGGGCGATGTTTAAATTGCCGGGCAATGTTTATATTACCGGGCAATGTTTATATTACCGGGCAATGTTTAAATTGCCGGGCAATGTTTATTTTACCGGGCAATGTTTATATTACCGGGCGATGTTTAAATTGCCGGGCAATGTTTATATTACCGGGCAATGTTTATATTACCAGGCAATGTTTATATTACCAGGCAATGATTAAATTGCTGGGCTATGTTTAAATTGCCTGGCGATGTTTAAATTGCCGGAACTAACTTTACAAAAAAAAACATACTACTTTATGTATGTTGCAAAAACAAAACTAAAAAACTATAATGTGTCAAGCATATTCTAAAAAAAACCCGTTCGAAGAATCGGGCACATATCAGCTAGTATATATTTAAATCTCAAAAGGAATATTTATGTATGTATGTATGTATGTGGATATGTATGTATGTACATACCGCATAATCTTTTTAAATACTGGACATAAAAACGTGAAATTTGCTACAAATATTCTTTGCGTTACGGCGGTGAACAATATTAAGGTTTTAAAAAAATTAAAATGACCGCAGTGGTCAGTTTTGTAAAAAAACGCGAAAAAAACCACATATTTTGGGTTCATGTTAAAATTGCCGTTCCAACTTTTTATAGTTTTTCGTCACAAAGTTAGAAAAAAAAACGATGCGCTGAGATTATTTTAATGACGTCATCAAAGTTTGCGCATGGATTTTATCTCAATGACGGGAACAAATTTTCTTCATGTTTAAATTGCCTACGTGCCGTAAACAAAATAAATTCTTTACACTACCAATACTGTAGTTGATTTTCTTAATCCATCACTACTTTAATACTTTACGCTGTGAATACATGACTTAAAGTTAATTAATAATTTAAAACTTTACAAACATAGGACAAAGCAAATAGATTTAGCTTTTTTTTTCTGTTTCGGGAAGTAATACCGACGCCTTACTAAGCTTATTTAAACGCAGTGGTCCTGGTTTCACTCTATATTTAAGCGTTGCGTGTTTATGCGTTTTACAAGGGAACAAAATTACCGGGCAATGTCTATATTACCGGCCAATGTTTATATTACCGGGCAATGTTTATATTACCGGGCAATGTTTATAATACCGGGTAATGTTTATATTACCGATCAATGTATATATTACCGGGCAAAGTGTATAGGCACCTTTTGGCTTATACCCTTGGTAACGGCCATTGATTAAATTACCGGGCAATGTTTATATTACCGGGCATTGTTTATATTACCGGGCAATGTTTATATTACCGGGTAATGTTTATATTAACGGGCAATGTTTATATTACCGGGCGATGTTTAAATTGCCGGGCAATGTTTATATTACCGGGCAATGTTTATATTACCGGGCAATGTTTATATTACCGGGCGATATATAAATTGCCGGACAATGTTTATATTACCGGGCAATGTTTATATTAGCGGGCAATGTTTAAATTGCCTGGCAATGTTTATATTACCGGGCATTGCTTATATTACCAGGAAATGTTTATATTACCGATCAATGTATATATTACCGGGCAAAGTGTATGGGCACCTTTAGATTTATACCCTTGGTAACGGCCATGATTTAAATTACCGGGCAATGTATATATTACCGGGCAATGTTTATATTAACGGGCAATGTTTATATTACCGGGCGATGTTTAAATTGCCGGGCAATGTTTATATTACCGGGCAATGTATATATTACCGGGCAATGTTTAAATTACCGGGCAATGTTTATATTACCGATCAATGTATATATTACCGGGCAATGTTTATATTACCGATCAATGTTTATATTACCAGGCAATGTTTAAATTGCTGGGCTATGTTTAAATTGCCGGGCAAAGTTTAAATTGCCGGGCAATTTTTTAATTGCCGGAACTAACTTTAAAAAAAAAACTTACTACTTTATGTATGTTGCAAAAACAAAACTAAAAAACTATAATGTGTCAAGCATATTCTAAAAAAAAACCCGTTCGAAGAATCGGGCACATATCAGCTAGTCTACGATAAATCTAATGTGTATTTTTGTCTAACGTCCATTTCCGATATTTATTTGTGGGGCCGAAAAGCTGTAGATTTTTTTTTAGGTGAAACAAGTCGTGCATTAAAACATGAAGATAATCGTTAGAGCGCTTTTGAAGAAAATTTCCAGACATACATACAATTTTAACTCCTATTATAATATAGGATATTGTAACAAATTAAAATTTTGTTGAAATGCAATTTAATTTTTTTGTTAAAACATTAGAAACAGTATAAATTGTGCTTCATGACTTGTTAAAATTATTAAATTATTTTTCTCGAAAAGGCCCTTTTTTTCGAAAATGGTCGTAAGGGGGAGCAAACGCTCCCCCTGCTACCCCCTTGGCTACGCTACTGCTTACATAACAATGGTTTTCAGAAGGATTATGTAAATCCGGAGCTTTGAATGGAGACTAATGCTTTTGCTTGACCATATTTTGTTGCTGTTTCATGCTGGTTCAATGTGATGTTTGCACTTCTGGCATCTGTAGTGTTGATCATTACTTTGCTTTTTTCTCCACCCCGTATGTTCCATGAACAAATTACTAAAACTTAGGTATTGGCTTTAACATTCTCTTAAGCAAGGACTTAGACTAAGTTAGGTCTGAACATAAAACTATTGTCTGCTGCAAAAAGGAAAAAGAGGCACAATATTTTTAAATAAAGTTTTTTTTTTGGTCGTTTTTTTTTTACTTGTCTACTACATTTTTAATGGAGAAAAAGTGTACGTAAATCTTTAAAAAAAAAAAATAGTGATGGCCGACATGCACGACTCACAAGAGTCAGGCTTGACTAAACTAGGCTAAGTCAAACAATGGAATGTTTATGTCTTGATACAAAATATATTTTGACAGTTTTTAATGTCCAAAGCGTATGTAATGCAATGTTACTTTCCTTTTAAGTAAAGAAAATATTTTAAAACTATAGGATGTCCAGCTATTTCTCCTGGGTAAAATCCCAATATTCTAGATTTTTATGACCATGAATTTTTTTTATTCCTTTCAAAATTCTGTTTTTCCTGGTTGTGTGAGAGCCCTGTATGCAATAGTAATAATGACATTTGTATTTCGCCGCCAACAAATATAATGCAAGCTCAGAGTGCATAGGTGAAATCCACAAATGGAGATAGTTGTGTTGTATTCATAGAGCGTTTGTTGTATGATTATACAGCCAATTAAAATACATGCCATTGCAATATTTTGATACAAACAAAGCATAATTTTGGGGGATAATTTTTTGGTTACTTTGCACATAGTTTCACTGGCTCTTCCACTTGAATTTCCAAGTGAAAAATGTTACGTGAATTAAGTTTGCTAATTCAATCAAATTAAAATACGTGTTGTCACTTAAAATCCGATCGGGTTTGCTCTTTTTTTCCTGTCGATAAGACGCACTGTGCCCGGTTGGTATGTTTCAGCTTGCAATGTTCTCGACCTTGCTATGTTACCACTTCACAAAACTACGTAATATTCTATGATAAGGTATAATAAAAATTATTTGTTTGAATAATGTAATAAAAAAATTAATAAATATAAATGATTTACAACTTTTTCGTTATTGCAAATGTCAGTCAAGTGACCTTAGTAAAATTATTGGACTTGCAACATTTTGTGATTAAAAATGCCCTTTAACCTTGTCTTACTGTTAAGCGTTCTTCAAAATTAAATAAAAGCCCTTAAATCTCAGTATTTATAACGCTTATTTATGTTTTTCTTTTATTGGTGATAAATAGGGTGCATATATAATAATGGTTATTTATATAGCGCCTCTATCCATGCTATTTAAGCATGCTCAGTGCGCTCTAGAAGAGTATTACGTCCTCTAGTCCCAAAACTCCTGCAGGGCGGCAGGGATAGGTCGGTTGCAGGGATAGAACCCGCGACGTGTCAGTAGGCTACGTGCATAATCTATGTACCAAGGTCATACATTCCTAAAAAAAAAAATTACGAAAGGCGTAGGCCTACTTTCGATGTAGCTTTAAAAGTGATTCAACAAAATTATTACTTTATTATCTCTAAGAATAGATCCTAATTTTTTTTTTTATTTATATTATAAAAAAAAAACATATTGGATTTATATTCGCGACATTGTTTCATGGGTGTCATTGATTTTGAAGTACCTGGTGAATATATAACATTTTAGCAGCAAACTGTAGAGTGCAGCAAGTGCGTCATATTTTTGAATGTATCTAAAAACACTGTTTGCTTGACATTTTTTTTATCTTAAGTTCACTTTTAAGGCAAAAATTAAAAATCAATTTTGTAATAATATCAGAATACTGTTGTATAAACAATGTAAGAGTAGCTTCATAGATTTGATATCTTTTTAAACACTGTTTAAGATTATTTATTCTCAATTAAAACATGAAAGATTTGTTTTCCTTTAAAATATGGGGCGATTTTTTTAGCATAGGCCCATCGGCATATAATATATCATAGCACATGTCTTCTTATTTCTCCCACATTTCTACATAAAAAATTGCGACAAACATATGTTTTCTCTCGAAGGCATATCAACGCAATAAACTATTGATATAATTATAGTATAAAGATATACTAAGTATTCAAACATTCCCATCTCACTGTCTTTTATCTAGAAGGTAAACATCTTAGAGAAATTATTAGCATAGTTTTTTTTTCGTTAATATGTATTGCTCTCACGCAACATGACGACAAGTAATATAAACAAACATAGGCACCATGCACCCTTTACAAGTAATAAATGCTAACAATGTGATTTATAGTTTTAACTAACAAGAACAGGCAAGCACTAGTATTTATAATGTGAAGGGTTAAAATCTCATAGGCTGATGACCTTTTTTATGTTAGCTCTCAACATGTATAAGCAAGTTTAAAAAAATAAATAGATACGATTATTTGTAGCAATAGCATATTTTAAAGTGCATCCTTAATTGATAGTAATATTTGTTTAGAAACTGGACACAATCTTATTTACGAACCCAAGCGTGAAAGAATTACTTTGTTTTCCTTAAGTAGTGGAAACAATAACATGTCTTTAAAAAAAAAAGAATTCATTATTGTTAAACATTTGAAAGGCTAATGATATTGGTCACATATGGACAAATCCAATATTTAAAAAATATAAGGACCACACAAATTTAGTTAAGAATATACAAATTAATACTAAATAGTAATCAACAAACACAGCAACCAAAGTAATCGACTTATGATAATTGACAGTACTAATACTGTACAATAATACATTACAAAATGTACTGAACATTCTCTTCAGTCTACTGTCAGTAATAGAGGGAGGGCCCAGTGGGGGGGGGGGGTGGAGTAATGAGCTTCAAAATATTATTTGCAATCAAAAAAAGAAAATAAGAATGGTGGCGTCCACACACGGGAAATTCGAGTTTATGATTGTATTAAAATCTATAAATTGAATTCTGACTTCTCGGTAAAAAATATCGATCAATGAAATAGTTTGAAGAGTTTTATCTTGTGAGGTGCAGGGTCACAATTTGAACATTTTTTTTTGAATCGATGTAAAGGCACAACTATATTTCGTATCTTGAGTTTATTTTTTCATATATATTCCACTGTTACAACTTAATACATGTTATATTGTTCTACAACATTTTGTTCGTGTTGATTAGACTCGTGGAAAATTGAGATTGCAATACTAATATATTATTAAAAATAATTAAATCAAGTCGGAGACCATGAACGTGACTTTATCAGAACAAAATAAGGAAAAAGATTTCGAGCTTCATCTACTTACAATGTGACGTTCAAACCAATAGATTTTGAATATCAATTCTATAAATTGCTCTGTATGCAGTTTATTACTTAAAAAAAAACAACCAATAAACAAAGCTTTTGTATAAACCATTGGTATGGTTTGGACTTGCATAAATAAAACATGGCAAACGAAATTTTAAAATGGCGTTCAACACACACTCATAACCAATAGTCCAGGCTGATGAAGAAACATTTTGATAAGCTGACCCCCCTTCCCCTTTTTTTTCCCAATTGAACAAACCCGAATCTTATTTCCAACTTTTTATGGGGCATACATTGAATTTCATGATTGTGTGTGTTGAATTATACAGTCAATCAGTCAGTCAGTCAATCATTCTGTCAGTGGTGCGATGTTAGAGGTCAGATCAGCAATCGGTGTACTGGCTTACCTGTGTCAACAGAGACTCATTCAGGGGTTAGAGTAAGCCCAGCGGAAAAATGGACTTCTAGAAGGAAGCTGTTGTTACGCTTAGATATGGGTTATGGAGATAAACTGCCTAAAAACAGTTTTTTCGCTCTTCCTCCTTGGTATCGATATCCTAAAAGTACGGATCGGGTTGAACTTACGCCTACTACACCTTTCGGCTCTCATCCCGGTCATGAGCAAGTCTTACCTACTGTCCCCAAGAATTGCATGTTTCCTTTATCCAGGTCACGGCGCGAGATGTTTCGGGGTCGGCCTATCTCTGACAAGTTTTGTGTTGAAATTCTTTCGTTGATTTGATTCTCCTGCCCAATGCTTTCTACGTCAAAGCGTTTTCTGGTGCAACTTCTGCTCCTCTTCTAACACGTACAACTTGCTGGGAACTCCTGAATTTCTTGAAGATGCACATACGGTCTATCTGGTTTCTGAAGAGGTCTGGTAAGAGCCAGGCTGGATAGAAGCCTACGTAACCTCAAAGTAGTGACTCAGTGTAACAGAGCACAGATCCGAAAAGTTCCACATAGGAACGTCGTGTAGCTGGACTGGTGAGGCCCGCATGCGGGATTCCCGGGTGGAAAAGCAATGCACGATAGGACTCTGCTCCGGCTAATAGCGTAGGTCTCCAGCCTTTCCTGGCTGGGGAATGTCAATCTCATAGTTTCAGCAGTAATAGGTTATGGTCCAGCGCGATGGAGCTAGTTTGTAATACTGCAGCATTGCAGCCAGCTGTACTCTGATTGCTAGCTCAGACTTTAGGAGAAAGTCGTGCTAAACGTACCTCAGCGACATTGAGGACAAACACCAGCAAACGGTTGACTTGACCCTTTACTCTGGGTCTTGCAGATAGTGCGGCAGAGGCATTGCCGATCGTTTGTTTTGCTACGTCACCACTATAGCCCCCCTGGGTGATTGCTCCGCCTGGAGCAGAAATTAGCACGGATAGTGCAACTGAAACGAAATACCCGAGTCTGGGTATTACTCAGTTGAGCTGCCCCGGTCACTTGCCAAGTCGCGTTGGGGCATTGATCGTAAAGTCCAAGACCAACGTGACCTGTCAGTTTCCAGCCTCTGTCACGGATGGAGAAGAACCACGCGGATCTGAAGTCTCAGGAAGTGGGACCACTCAAAGGAGGGTAGAGAGGTTTGCAGGTGAACTTTCTAGGACAGGACGCTCATTGCAGGGGCCCAATGTACACACTATCTCTGTCCGTACGGGAAAAGCAAAGTCTGGGGATGGGAATACCCCGGGCGCTGCTGTAGCCAAGCAGCAGTCGAAAGTCACCCTCTGCCAGGCGAAGCAGAAAAGCAGCTGCAGGCCAGCCAGTGGATCTACTCGCTCTAGACAGGTAGATTCATGGAAGACTGGAGGTCAAAGGGACCTACGAAGTGACAGTAAAACCAGGCCTGGTAGAAGCATGTGTCCCATTTGCTACTGTATTGTTTGTGATATTATATTGGTATTATTAAATACTAAGTAGCACAGACTTGAGCACACATTGAATCAGGTTCAGATGAAAGTTTATTACATATTCACAGTATACAAAACATCATTGGACGAATAAGATCATTACACACAGTTCTCTATAGTCTTTCCAATATTCACTTATATGTTACTTCAATAATATCCATACATTTCTTCTCACTAGAACACTGATTGTATCTAGCTCTTCAAAATAGACTTTAATTATACAATAATATTCTAAGTCTCACTTTGGACTTGAATCACTTAAACATTCAGTCCAATAGAACTTATTATAGAAATAACACCTTCTATCTGAAGGATCCAACATGTACTGATTATTCTTACTATCATTCTCTCCCTTGTCAACTCGTGACCACTCACTCAAGTCATGCTTTTCTTACATTCTTCTTTTGAACACTTCACTACTGTTTATATTTATTTAGAGAAAAACTAAATCAAATCAGCTCACTGTAAAAATCATGTTTCAGTGAATAGACTGAACTGTAACACCTTTGTGGGAAATTCTACTTTGGTGGATCAGGTTAGTCACAATAAGACCGCGTTCTGCCAATCCCCAAAGGTGACTCCTGCGACTAGTGTAACGGAGCACAGATCTGACAAGTCCCACCTAGGGGCTTCGTGTAGCTGGACTGGTGAGGCCCGCAAGCGGGAATCCCGGGTGAAAAAGCAACGCACGATAGGACTCTGCGGCCGGCGAAAGCAGAGGCAGCCTGACTGTAAACGTGACCTAGGCAAAGGCTCGCACAAAAAGAGCGCCCAGCTCCGGGTGATGCACCTGAACGTGTTTGGCCTAATGCCCAAGTCTCTAGAGATCCAAAAACTATTGCATGAGTATGATATTGACGTGGCAATGTTCCAGGAGTGCAAAATAGGGAAAGAGAGGGTGGCCTCTTTTACGGATAATACGGTCTTTCGATGCACCTGCTGCTTGGGAGGCAGTGGAGGGCTGGCAACCCTTGTCCGAAGTTCACTTCAAGCTCGAGTAGTGAACCGCAGAACGGGCAGCAGCAAGATCTTTATCCTTACCCTGGAGGTGTTGAATAATGGGAAGGCTTACAACCTCCGAAGAAAGATTTGGACCTCACCGTGGAGGCACATCTTTCTCACACTTGTATTGGCGGTGATTTCAATGCGGCGTCACCGACCTGGGGCTATGCTATCGCAAAAAATTCAGGACGACTGGTGGAGGAGCTATGCAACAGCACGACGCTGATCCGATTACATGGTACCGACACCCCACCTACCTTTTTCCACACGGGAAATGGAAGTGAATCGAGGACGGATCTCACACTCGTGAGTGCTGATCTGGCTTCTAGCACCTCTATGGAAGTGTTGGGTGATGTTGGGAGTGATCATTTGCCCGTGTTGGTCACTATCAATATAGGAAAAGCAAGCAGAGAACTTTTCGGGCCTAGGATGTGGATCTACTCGAAGGCACGATGGGACGAGTACAGAGCGCGCACCGACCGTGCCCTCGAAGAAGTGCCAATCGAGACTGGGCCGATCGACTCAGTGTATGGTACGATGGTAAAAGCCATACTAGGGGTTGCCAGAAAGACGATACCAAGGTCCCATGAGAAGCGCAAGTTCAGACCGTTTGGACAAAAGCCCTAGGAGAGTTGGTCCGCAAAAGGAAGGCTGCTCGCAAACTCGCGAGCAGGCTGAAGTCGCCAGAGAGATCTTGAGAGTACAACCGCTATTCCGGAGGCAAAGTTGTCAAAATGGACTGATACATGTGCTGGATTGGACCTTGCCGAAGGCCGGCAGGCTTGGAACCTTATCAACCACATTGAGCGTGCTGAAGTAGCTAGGAAAGCACCAGATTCGTTGGCAGGAGCAGGGCCCATTTTATCGTATGCCAGACGGGCGGAGATGCTCAACTGACATTTTGTGCGTGTCGAAAAGCAGGGTGGAAGAACGAGTGTGTCTGCTGGTCTGGATAAAGTCCGGAAGGCAAACGAACGCCACATGACGGGAGAGGGTGAGGTTAGCACATTCACGGTGCCCTTTACCCGGCAAGAACTGGATTATGTTTTGAGACGGTGCAAAGCTAAGAAGGCCCCAGGGCTGGATGGGATCAGCAACGAGCAGATCACTCACCTTGGAGCTGTTGGTAAATGCAAACTCTTGAAGCTCGTAAACTGATCTTGGTCTGAAGGTGTCATAGCGAAACAGTGGAGAGAAGCCTTGGTGGTACCCATCTTGAAGAGGAGTAAAGACCCGGGTTAGGCTGAAAGCTACCAACCGATTTCCCTAACATCGTGTGTAGGGAAGGTAGCTGAGAGACTAATCAATAGAAGGCTTGTGAGGTTCCTAGAGGTTAATGGACTAGTTGCCCCATCACAGGCCGGCTTCCGTATTGAAAGAAGTTCGATGGATCAGGTAATGCTCTTGGTTCAGAAAATGGCTGATGGGTTTCAGCGGAAATAGTCCACACTAGCAATGTTCCTAGATTTTAAACAGGCCTATGACAAGGTCTGGCGGCCAGGGTTGTTGTTGAAGTTACAGAGGCTTGAAATAGCCACTAACATGTAAAAATGGATAAATGGGTCTCTAGCCCGAAGGACAGCTGCAACTCGTTACGGGAAAGCGATTTCTGGGAAACGCGTCTTGGAGCAAGGATTGCCTTAGGGCTCATCACTGTCCTGTACACTGTTTCTAGCTTTTATTAATGACCTGCCGAACTATCTGGGAAGCTCGTCTCTGCTTTTCGCGGACGATGTTGTGGTCTGGTCGACCGGGAGGGAAGCGCCTGCTCTACAGCGGACCTTCCAGCATGATTGAAACGCAGTAGCCTGTTACGCTAAGCTTTGGGGTATGGAGGTAAATTGCCTAAAAACTGTTTATTCGCTCTTTACCATTGGAATCGATATCCTCAAAGAGCCGATCGAGCTAAACATTGATGGCCGCGCTCTGGCATGCGATCAGAAACCGGTCTACCTCAGAGTGACGCTGGACCGAAAGCTAACGATGTATGACCATGTGAAGTTAGTCAAAGAGAAAGCTTCTTCGAAGCTGAACTTTGTCAAGAGACTGGCCAGTACTGGCTAGGGTGCAAAGGCGAGTGTGTTGAGAAATCTCTACCTAGGAGCGGTAAGATCTCAGATGGATTAAAGCTTCCCGGTACAAATCTTTGCGTCTGATACAGCGTTAAAGACGTTGGACTCTGTACAAAATCAAGCCCTCAAACTAATATGTGGAACGTTCTGAACTGCCCCAACATCGGCTGTTGAAATCATGGGAGAAGAAAAAGGGCCGTTATTACTGCATACGAGCGGTATAAACGGTTGGAGGAAAATTCGCCTCTCAGGAAGCTCGTCGATTCCTGGGAGGGCAGAAAAAGAATCTCAATGCAGTCCTTCATGCACCACGCATTGAAGCTCAGCGCAGAGATCGGACTCTCGGTCGACCGCACGCCCATGCGGACGGGAGTGGAACCTCCTCCTCACTTATCTTTCAACCTTCCAGGGACACGGGCGAACCTGATTGAAGCAGTCGGACACGGTGCTTGCCTGACGACTAAGAGGCGCGCAGCTGCTCTAAGGACGGTACGGGCATATCCGGGATTCGTTGTGGCGTACACTGATGGGAGCGCGATCATAGGGGCCGAAGCGCGTTCTGGGTATGGTGCTTTTGTGTCTTACCCGAATGCAGTAGAAAAACGGGTTGAGCTAAGTGGGCCTTGCGGGAAAATCTGCATCTTTGATGCGGAGATGGAAGCCATCAGAATTGCTGTAGAGATAACTGGGACAACGTTTGAGGAAACCCCAGCTGCTCGTGCTGATGTGGTAATCTTCAGTGATGCGCTTTCAGTACTCCAAGCCATCGACGGCTTGGGTTCATGACCCGATCTGCTTGTCCCACTGTTGGCTGCTATTTCCGATCTGATCCTCAGGTACGAGGTGAAGGTCATTTTGCAGTGGATTCCATGTCATGCAGAAGTCCCTGGCAATGAGATAGTGGATGCCTTGACCAAGAAGGGATGCCTGGTTCCCACTCCAGAGGGTCCGTCCACCTTTGAGAGTACCCGCAAAACGATCCGTCAGTGGGAGAAAAGACAATTTTTGAAGAACTGGGACGAAACTGACAAGGGACGAGGCGTGTGGCAGCAACTAAAACGGCCAAATCGAGCTGCTCCGTGGTGAAAGCTCCGCAGGAGAGAATAGGCTACGATAGCCCAGTTCCGTACAGGGCACTGTCCTATTTTTCGCCTATTTCAGACGATTTAGGCCCAATTTAGATTCGCGTTGCCGACATTGCTATGAAGCAGAAGAGACGGTCGAGCATTTGCTTTTATACTGCCCTGCCTTGCAGGAGGAAAGAGTAGATTTGAATGGTTAACAGTTTGCACCATTCCTTTATGGTAACCTGGCTGTGCTAGGTAGTACAAGTGTGTTTTCCTCCGAAATAATTAGTCTCGATTCGATCACTCCGGTGAAGTGAGGTTTAAAGTATGGTAAGAGACAGGTGACTATGTGTATCTTTCTATGGGGGAAGATGATTCCACTGATAACAAGGCTGTTTGCAGCACACATGTCTGCAAACCTCTTTCCATTGTCAATCATCTCTTCTAGCCTCTCTCGATCCATAACCTTTTTGTAGCCAGTGTTGTCGTCTCCTATGTCGATTTTCTTTATCTTCGTTCTAAAAAAAGCAGGATACCTCTTTAGTCATGCTCCTTCCAACCAGAGAGTGCTTCTTGGGCAGCCGTTGAAAGCATGAGCCAGAATCAGTCTATCCCGCCATGCTGATGCTGAGGATGCTGATCTTGTGGTTCCTCATTATCTGCTGCCCTTTGTGCTGCTTTCCCAGGTTCAACATTGTGCGAATATTCCATGTTACGTTGGTGAGTGTGGTCCTGTTATAGATGATGGCCTTCTACCAGACATCACCGTACCTCCAACTGGAAGTCCATTGTCTTCCAGTACCGAGCTGTTTGTTAAAAACCGTGTTCGTATTGCCGTAGCAATTGCTGTAGTTTTACGGAAAGGGGCTGCTAACCCCTCACCCAACCCAACTCCATTCTCACCCGGCTTGGAAGCGACCATGTCGGAGTTTCGCCAGGCAAGGCATGAACTTAATATCTTATATAAAGAGTATGCTATAATAGGAAAGTGGTACTGGGTAAGAAAACGGGGGTTTATGATATTAATAATGATATTATTTTGTCTGGGCGTGAATTATGTAAATTTGTGACATCCCCGTTGGGACAGGCAAATTATACCAAAAGTAAACAGACCAACAACAATAATGAACTCAAAATTAAAAGATTGTAAATCACTTTTAATATTACAAATTATTCAGTTTGTTATAATCTTAAATCATACATAACATATATATGCATACAATATTTTAAAACAACACTAGAAGGGTAATTAAATTCTATTTTAATATAGGCATCATAAATTTACTAACACCCCCGCCCCAAAACCAAACAATATACCGGTCAACTAAGACATCATATTTAACAACAACCACATACCACTATACAGTGTAAACTAGCCTCTGGTCAACGGGTCCGCGTCACAATGGCCCAAATTTGATTAACCTATTTATATAATTTATATACTACGTGCAATCTAATGTTCCCTTTAACTACTACAAACGTCTGGTCTTTCTTTGTCAATTTGTGCAACTAATTATTTGCGACGTATTTTGCCACAGTAATGGTTAAAGCTATCATTTTAGTTTACTGGCCCACATGAACATTTTATTTTTCTTAAAATAATATATAGAGTCTAGTTAATAATATTACATATTTCCTTTTGTTTCGGTCGAATGTATTCATTTATTTATTGTCAAAAGTGTTAATACTGGCTGATGGCTATTATCTTGCTTTTTCAATAGATCAGTAAATATGTTAATATATGTTTTTTTCTATGTCTTTATGGATCTAGAATTACGTTATGCTTTATTTCGTACTAACTGATGTATAAGTTTACAGCTCCTGCGTTCGTGTTTGCTGAGGTCAAGATGTTAACATATTTTGACCCACTACTCTAATTTGTTTTTGCTGGTTTTAATATAATATTTTATTTTGGCTTCGCTTTATTGTAGCTTGTTTTATGTTTGTTGTATTTTTCAGCAGCTTTTCTGGCTCTGGCTCTATTTTTTTAGTTGCTATTGTTACTAGCTGAGAGATCCAGAATGTTATTTTTTAATTTGTATCTTTTATCTGTTCCTGAGAATTCCTTTTACACCGTGTGAATTAGTACTATTAAATGGTGAATTCTGGAATGCTAGACAGTTATGTGTCTTTCATGCTAAAATTTGGCCCAGTTAGCTTTCTTATACTAGCTGAATGTTTTTCTGTGTGTGTAACATTCAACCGAACATCATAATAATATTATAATAATATTATAATAGGATGGGACATTGGTTGCTACCGACATCACTGAGTACTGATTATCTCTGTTGATTTATTATGTAAGCCTATGTTGATATTAGTGTCTCCAAAAACATTTATTATGTATTTCATGTAATTTATGTCTTTTTTATGTACTTTATGTCTTTTATGTCAATGTTTATGTTATTGTTGGTCGTTATTTCTGCTTGGGTATCATTTTTAATAAGTGTCACTGTTTGTGTAGTTGCATTTATATTGGGTGCATCCGGTGATGGTGACTTTTTTGTTTGGAAATATTGTCTCTTGTAGTAATACGAAGTGTCTGCCATATTTTTTATATTTGTAATCATAATATGTTGAGCTGTAGTATGTTGAGGTATGTGTTGCCAGTATCTGACTTTTCACAGGCAGCCCTTGAATATTCTGCCTGCTCAGACCTTCTACAAGGCGACGTCTGAGCTCGTCAGCATTTTTATTATGTTTTTCTGGTTATTTCTTTGTCGCTTTTTTTTTCTATATTGAATCCCAGAGGTTCGAGAGAGTTTTCAGTTTTGCAACCAGACCTGTGAGTGGTGCTCCGGGTCTGAGCTACATTGAGTAAAGAGTTTCTGTGGATTTAGGTGGGGATGGTCTATGGTCCCTTCTCTGCCAGTCTCCAAATGTTTTTACTACTCAGTTATGCCTTTTTGTTTTTTTTAGATTTTGGGAATGCTCTATGGATATGGCTCGTCCTGGATCCACAACCCTTCACAACATTACACTCATTGTCCCTCCGCTACCAACACCAATTTTAAAATACAACAAAAAAAATATATAAAAAACAGGACGAGATTTTCGTCTTTTGTGTCCAGAGTGTAAGGATGCTGAATGTGAACCAAGGGGGGGGGGGCAACAAGGTTTTGTAATAGGGACTAGCCACCACACGACAAGCCGAGGGCGTGGCGTTTCGTGTAACATAGGCTAGGTTTCCGCAGCCCATGCACAAACTGCGGCATACCCCTCGAATCATTATCGTGTTGGCTGGCCCGTACATTTTCAATGTCACCTGATAGAACAAATTTTATAGTATAGAATGAGGCATAAAAAATAGATAATATGAATATCAATTTTATTGATCATAATCATAAAATATGCTAAAATCTTTTACCCTCTGCATTGGTACATGCATATATTCTCTTTAGAAAACTGTATTTTACTATTTTGATAGTTAAAGTGGTGATCCTTTGATACTCGGTTGTTATCGCATTTTCAAACCACCAAGAATGCTTGGACGTATGCATTTCTTTTTTAATTTAAGAATACATATATATTCCTATAATTTAGATGTATTTTAAGCATTACTTAAAGTCCCTTTATTTAATATGTTTTATTATGTTTTTTAATCTATGATTGATATAATTGAATTTTTTTTTTTGCAATCACAGTATTTTAACTCTAGTGACTAAATAAAAGACGTAATTTAAAGAAAATTAGAAATAACTGTCCATTGAATAATATAGGCGACAAAAATTGGCATATGCCTGATATAATATTTTAAGGTCATATTTTCTACTCGACCGTCTAAATTGTAATACATGAGATGCATGTAAAAAATATAGTTTATTTAACTTTGGTTTATTAAAACTGTGTGACCACACTACAAACTCCTCCCCCTCTGCCTTGTTCATCTGACGGGGATGAGTATGGGAGGCACATATTTATTTGCTTATTAACTTTACTTCGAAGATAATTTAGTCTTGTATTAAAAATACGGACATAAAAAATTATTTTAAATTGCCAAAACCTTTTTCTGATTACTCATATGTTTTTTTTTTAGAAAACAATAAAATTAATTGAACCATGAAAATATGTTTCTGACTACAAGATAGCTGTTTAAAGATATACATATAAAACATAGACAAGTCGGAAAATAATGAAAAAAAAAATTAATGCTAAAGTGAATGGTGCAGTTTAGACAACAAAAAAACTTGTTGATTGAGTTTCGTAATGTTGTATTTATAATAAGTAACTACATAATACCCATAATATTGTGACAATTTAGTGTAAATGTTTAAAAAATATATTCATTTTGTTTTCCTTTATTTGGACAAATTTTCATTCACAACTGTACGCTTCAATTTTACATGCTATTGTTATTACAAATGCAGAAACTTATCGGGTTACTTATAAGAATAGATTAATAGATGGTTTGAACTATATGAACATAGTTACAGTAGCATGACAATCTTCAAAAGTTAAAAAAAAACAACAAATTATTTCATGTATAAAAACTATTCATTAGTATTATTATATTACTAGTGGTTATGCCCGTCAAAATGATGGAGAAACGAATGACTACAATGTGTTTTGTTAAGAGATAAAGAAATGAGACTATATTACAATAAAAACAATGAACGTTTCTTTTCGGTATCTAGTATTTGCTCTTTTCAATTGTTTCAGGTCGCCCTGACCCTGGCATATGCATAATAATTGTTACTGTCAAGTTTCTGGTATTAAAACGTAGCAAGCAGTTGTGTTGACTTGTCTTGTTATTAATAATAGCCTATTAAATTAACAATAATATACTATCTAAAAGAAAAAAAAACCACAATACCAAACAATAAAAAGGTAAATAATAAAAAAAGCGTAAGTAAAGTAAAGTACCCTTCGGACCAAAGTGATCATAGGGCCGGTGAAGCAGCGTTCACCAGTTTCTGTGGCCACGGCATACTAGGGGATGTGGGGCCAGCACAATGCCCAGCCGCCTTTACTTTACCCCAACTAATGTCAGGTACCCATCAGAGCTGGGTAGACTCAGGGACACCCTCAAGTCCTGGGAAAAAATCCCGGCTTCACCAGGATTTGAACCCAGGACCCTCGGATCGCCAGTCGAACGCGCTGCCGCTCGGCTACCGTGCCCCATGCGTAGAACATAATATTTCAATACCATAAAAACTAAAGTGAGAACGATTTTTTTCGGTATTTAATTTTTGTTCTTGCTTATTGTATTAATAAAACAGTGTTGAAAATGTTTCTTTCGGTATTTAGTTTTTGTTATTTTTAATTGTTTCTGGTCGACCTGACCCTGGCATATGCATAATAATTGTGGCCTCAAGGACTGGCGTAGTGTGTAAACCGCCGATACATTCCCATTAAGAATACACTGGCGGGCGAACGCACGGGGCACAGCCCGCGCAGCGGGTCCGAGGCCCATATCACTGCCGAGAGGCCACTGGTCTCGGTGGGGAGGAAGCAATGGACGCTGCAATCCCGTCTCAAGAACCACCCAGTGCCTGGATGCATGTACCTATAGTAGGCCTTTAGGATTTATTCTACCGGGTGACAGTGCAGCTATACTGGCGAGCCACCTCGATAATGATCCTTTAAAGAACCGCAGTGACCGATCGCTGGGCTGTGGAAACCTTCCCCGTTACACGGCACGCCACGCCTTCGGCGTGACGTTAGGTGGCTGGAGCCTGGACAGAGATTGCTCAATCCTAAGCGTTACGCCCTGGACACAAGAGCCGAAAGAGACTTAAGAGACTTTTAAATTCGATATTAAAATGTAGCGAATAGTTGTGTTGATTTGCAGTGTTATTAATAATATTAAATTAACAATAATATAAGAAGAAGAATGGGCATTTCTATAGCTCTTCGATCCATGCTATTAAATTAGCATGCTCATATACTATCTAAAAGAAAAAAATATATAAATGCAAAACAATAAAAAAGGTAAATAATTTAAACAAAATTAGAAAATAATATTTCAAGGCAATAAAAACTAAATTGAGAAAGATTTTTTCTGTATTAAATTTTTGTTCTTGCTTATTGTATCAATAAAACAATACTGAGAATGTTTCTTTCGGTATTTAGTTTTCTTTTTACATTGTTGCTGTCAAGCTTATGGTACCCGGTATTAGAAAGTAATCATTTATAGGCCTAACTTGTTTTTTTTTATCATTCGTATCATTTAATTTATAGAGTGTATACAGTCGCCTATTAAAGGATATTCTCAATAGTGACGTAAATCCATTAAATAATTAAAACATTTGGTTACTTTTTACTTAAAAGGATAATGCAAACATCAATAATGAAAAAATAAATAATTTGATAGACATTACGTCATACGCTAGTATTTTTTAAAGTAAACAATTGAAACTCTCCAAGCCAAATTGCGGTGCGTAACTTATAAAAAAGGTCTCGCCACATTAAAAAAAAACAGCATAATTGGGGAAACCCGAAAAGACCCTCGCGTTCAACATACAAAATATCGCGTTCAACATAGTAATGAACGGAAATGGCCATTTGCAATGTACGGCTTTATTTAATTTGCATGGCTGGATCTAACATTTTGAATGTTTTAAATTAACACATTCATGATTATAAGTCATAAAATAAAATTATCTTTCGGAGTACGTTTCCGATTTATACATTTAATTTTTGTCCCGATTAGTCAAACGGCTTAGGTGCCTATAGCGAACAAACATATATATAAATATATAAACAAACATATAAACAAACTCACGGTAATTATATATGTTGATGATACATTATAAACAAAATATATTAGACAATATTATTATAAACTATTCGCCTCTCATTATTCTCAATATGTCGAATTTTAATATATAAAAATAGACAGTCTTTTCTAAAATTGAAAATCACTTACATAAAAATTATAAAAAAGCAATCTTATATTAAAGATTAATAAATATTGATTCATTTTAGCGAATAGTGTAGTAAAATGAATATAAATGTTAGAAAACCACACAAGTTCCTTGTTGGCTCTCTTTTTGGGCATTTTCAAAATCACAATGAGTGTACTTTTTCGTAATAGGCACAAGCTTTTTTTCATCTTCCTTGTGACTTTCCCTTGCATCAGACTCGATTTCTCTTTTATTGTCTGGCTGCGAACCATATTTTTCATCTCCTACATTTCCTTCACAGTATTGTTTTCCAGAATGGCTTTCGTGCTCTTCTATTGCACTTGCATTTTCTTTTCTTTTAGCAGGTGACTCCGAATTGTTATCGGACACTTCTTGATCATTCATATGTGCAACATTTTCTAGTATACTAATGCAACCCAAAAGACTTTCAACTTGTGATGTTTTGTTTTTTGCGTCTGCGGATATATTATTGAAAAGTACGCGTCTATATTTAACGTCTTTAAAAAGTTTTTGTATTTCACCTTCTTGTTGCTCACACCATTGTTCAAAAGTCAGTTTGCTGTCCTTGTGATCAAGTTCAAAATTGTCACCATAAGAAAAGGCCAAGATAACATGGTCTTTGAAAACGTTTGGCCCAAACATTTTTTTAGTTTTTTCAACTGCATCTTTTTCTTGTCCGGTAAACCGAACTCCATACTTTAAAACAAAAACAATTGCATCTATCTCATTTGAACAATCACGTTTTTGAAAAAAAGGTTTTATGTGTTGATAAATATACTGTTCAGTGACTGTCAATGCATCACATATGTAAGGAAAAATTATTACTCTTTTCCCTCTTGCCTCTTTTTTACAAATGCCTGGAGAATTTCTATTATAACTTTGTTCTTCAAAATTAACTTCTCCTAATATAGAATTTCCAATAGATTTTTTCCCATTACCAGAGAGTCCAATGATCAAAATACTTTGCTTTATTTCTAAAGAAAATAAAATTAGAAGGCAAGCAATTAAATATTTATAAAAAAAAATTAACATTTAATGTTAAGATCTTTACATTACAATATTTTATATACATGTTGACCATTTTTATTACGAAAATAAACAAATTGGACTTCTAGCACGATAAAATATACATCGAAATATTATATTTATTAAATTAAAATGTACACATAAATAGACAACTATATTACATATAGTTATCTTATCTTAAATATTACAGATTATTAATTAGATTATTAACAAGATTATTGCTTCCTAAGCTCATCCGTCGTCCAAGTCTAGTCTTGCAGCATTAAAAATGTTTCGAATAATGTTAAGTTACTTGTTTTCCGGTTTGTTCAGCCAACCTATTCTAAGCCCGAGTGCCACTCGAGAAGAAAAAGTTATCATATGCTTTTTTATATGCGACTTTAGTTTTGGAGTATAGACAAATGACGTTATATTTACACAATTGTGTATGCCTGAATACTTTTGAATTTGGCCCCTAAATGTGACTATTTCTGATTTTTTTTTTAAAGTCATAGCGATTAGATTTTATGAGACGATATGTAAATATTGCTTTGAAAAATATATAGCAGATCTTATCTTATACATTACAGACGCTCCTTCTATAGAAAAGATTATTGTGTCCTTCGCTTATCCGTGGTGACGTTAAATCTTAACATTTTAAATAGGTCACTATTTAAAAGTGTGTGGCTTAAGTTTTTATAATGTATGCCTTCCTCAAACAAACACACGCACACATACACTGACATCTAAGCAAGATTGAAACAAAACAAACTTTAAAAAATGTTAAAACAAGTCTTATTGATATCTATTTGTAAAATATCTAAAAGCTTGCATCATGCTTGTAAGAAATCTCATCTCAATTGAAATACTGTCTTTGTAACATCATGCTATTCTTGGAAAGGGAAAACATCGCAATTTTAAGACTTCAGAGAACATCTTAGAATGCATTAAAGCTAATAGTCTTTTAATTCAATTATATGTAATTGGTTCCTCAAGACTGAACACCACCATTTTTTTTCCATTGTTAATTTTTTTTTCTGTCGTAAACTATTTCCTATCATTGTGGCGTTAGTGATACCTCGGAGTTTTCTCATATAGACATTTTGTGTCGCTTTGTTAAGGTAAAACATTCCTAAGCGTGTAGAAAACACTCAACAAAAAACTATTGTATGGTGAACAAAATAATATTGCTTTTAAGGAAATGTTTAGCATTGAATTTATTACAGTGCAAAACGACAGTTAAAGCCCACTATGGCAGAAGCAAAGGAGACGACGATATATTTTACCTTTTCATGTATTACTAAAGGGCCGTTTGCCTGATGACAAATCCGTTTTTTATTTGATATGCTGACGATTCTAACGATTTTTATAAATATTTGAATTTGTTGAAATGTGATTTGTATTGGTTGACATTTTACGGCATGTTTATTTATTATTAGATACTATTACGTTCCTGCCGGCATCCGCAAAAACCATTTTAAGTAAAATTCATTGAACTTCATATATTGTAAAAATAAAATATTATGTTTTAAAGGCGTCTTTCAGGGTTTACGGTTCGTCTTCATTGTTAGGGAGGCTATTGTGGGTGTTTATGGTTAGCTTTCAGGGTTAGGAAGGCATTAGTGGGGTTTATGGTTTGTTTTTAGGGTTAGGAAGGCGACTTTCAGATTTTATGGTTAGTTTTCAAGGGTTAGGGAGGCAATTGCGGTATTTAAAATTAGTTTTTCAGGGTTAGCAAGGCATCTGCATGGTTTATGGATAGTTTTTAGGGCTAGAGAAGCAATTTTGGGGTTTAAGGTGAGTTTTTATTGTAAGGAAGGCAACTTTCAGTGTTTGTGGTTAGTTTTCAGGATTTGGGAGGCAACTGTGGGGTTTTTGGTTAGTTTTCAGGGTTAAGGAGGCAATTGTGGGGTTTATGGTTAGTTTTCATAGTTAGGGAGGAAAATTTATGGATATATTGTTAGTTTTCAGTACGAGGGAGGCAATCTTGGGGTTTAAGGTTAGTTTTCAGGGTAAGGGAGGCGACTTTCAGGAATTATGGTTAGTTTTTAGGGTAAGGGAGGCTATTATGGGGTTTAAAAAAGTATTTTCTGGGATAACGGATCTATTTTTAAGATGAATGAATATTAAAATGTCTTTTTTTCGTAAATGTGTTTCTAAAAACGAATTTTGTGTTTGTTAAAAGCAAAACATTGTGTAATTCAAAATGGCTGTTCACGCTTTATCACGACACACGCATCTTGCGGTTAGGACGATATTTATGGAATAAATGTTATTTTAAAGAATTCAGGTAGGGTTTTTATTTATCATTTCGTGTGCTTTACGATAATTTCGTGTTGTTATGTGTTGTTTTTATATGTTTTTTTTTTAGAAATCGGTTACAAAAATTATATTTTTCTTAATTAATTTGCCCGCATATTACAAGAAAGGTGAAGTTTCTAGTGTCTAGAAATGTCCATAGCTATAAATAAACAGTGACGTCACGTCATCTTAAAAATCAACATAAAAATAACGTTTTGCGACACTGAAACTGATAAAATATAATGAACTTTATGATTTTTTTAACATTTGAAATTCATATTTCAGCCTCCAAAATAAGTTTGCCCAGTTGCTTAGGCAATAATAAATGTGCTCGATAAAAAAAAAGAAACAATTTTTTTGAACCGTACTTTTGGCGAAGGAAGTGTCCGTTACGATGTTTAGATCATGTTTTATTTATGCCATTAATTCAATAACATTTAAGTATAACTAATATGACTCATCAAGTTAAAAATGTAAAACCATGATTATGGCTTACTCTGATTCCGGCTTTGTTTCCAAACTTTTGAAAAAGCATACCAAAAATATAAATAGAATTCTAATAAAACAAGAAAACAATATTATTCTCCCCCCCCCCCCGTGATTTTACTGGCTTTTTCTAGTAATGAAAACAGGAGAGTAAAGCTTAATGAAAAACTAAATTTAGACATAATTAACATAGTATTAAATCAACACAATGAGCTATATATACTTTGAGTGCACAATCACTGCATTTGTCGGAGAAAATGCGGACTTTTCTATATTATAGTTATGTAAGATGTTCGATTTGACCCGTAAATACATTCAATTAATATTTAGCCTAATTTATTATCTTGTTTTAAATACTTTACAAATTAGTAGAATCCTTAATATACAAATTATCCATAAAGTAAATAGATAAGCTATTTAAAATTGCCCTATAAAATTATATAATATCTTATTTAAACAAAAAAAAACTTTACCTGTTGATGTTGTTTCATTTTCATTTCTCATTTCTGGTGACTGTTTATCATTTTCAGTTGTATTCATTGATGATACCTCAGAACCTTTTAAATAAATTATATATATATATATAATCTTAATATACATTCAACAATTTATATTGTTCTTGATTCTAATATAAAATACCCGGCTAAGAGTTAAAAACAAATATAAAGCCATGATATTTATCTACATTTAGAAGTAGTATTTTAATGATAAAAATAATCATATAAATTTTATTTATATTATGTGTTATCTAAAACGGTGAAGTCAGATTTTATTACCCGTTGGTTCAATTTTACGAACGAGAGACATTCTAACCTATAGGCCTAACCCTGTAGACTGACGAACGAAAAGATAAAACAAGCGTCTTTACATAGCTTTTAGCTTGCTCATGTGTCACTGTAACCGTAATTTATTATGTCACATACAAGCGCACTAATTCCAGTTCAATCTAGATAGTTATAAAAAACTAACTCGTCAATTTCTTTAGTTTGACATATCAGCACTGTATTTTAACACTTGACCTCTAATATCATAATAATTTAATATATATATATATATATTTAGTACCAGGTTCGGTAATAAAGAACAGGCGCTTGTACCTTAACATAATGTGCATGTAAAAAAGCAGTGCCTAAATGTTAAAAATACGTCTTTACCAGACCAATAAATTGCATTTGTCCTTTTCTTTTTTTCCCGTCTACACAAATTCAACTTATATAAGTAAACGTCCTTTGGCGTATTCATTTCTATTTTATACTCATTAAAATATTATAAATTATAGTATTGTATGCAACCCTCCACCCAACCCCAATATTACTTTCCTCATATCGTATTTAAAATTTGCTCCCAAGCAACATTTTTGGTGTGGTTTATATAATCTGCCTGAAAATAGATAAACATTTTAACTGTATCGATCTTTTACTCTAAACATAGGAGACCGACTCCAAAACACTGTAAAGTTTAATGTTTGGACCTTTATAACAAATTCATGCACCATAGGGTGACGCTGAAATGTATTTTAAATTTCGCATAAATCATCTTTTCCAAAGGAGGTGTCTAAAATTAAGCTTTTTTTGAGTTATTACTTTACAAGTTGATCTGAGTTATTAGACTATTGCATTGGTTATTCATAAATTAGTAAAATATCCCTTTTACCATACTGTTAGGCCCAAGCTTTAAGCCTGGTTTAATGTTGACTCTGGTGTTATTTATTCTTTTTTTGTAATAAAGTAGGCCTGTTCTAATCTCCGTAGGCGTCTATATACCATATAGCTGACATAGAACATCTATTCAGTACTGATCTTTGTAGGCGAGTCCACAGTACAGGGTAACTTGCTTATAGCTATCATACTTGCTACAGACATGACTAACGTAACATAATTTTCCATGAACTGTATAAAAACCGAAGTTTAATGCAAAACCTTTCATAGTGAAAACTTTTAAAAATATGGAGTTATTAAATTATTTATAGCACCACGCGATTATAGTAAATTATCTTGCTTTTTCCTATGCAGCTAAATAATTAAAAAAAAAGTGTGTTTTTTAAACCAGCTGCTGCAAAACGGCTATAAAAATGGACACTGGCAAAGTCTTAAGGTAGCAAAACTATGACGGATATTTAATTTGGTTTAACTGAACCTTTGTTTTTTTCTCCCTTAGGGCTTGTCTGTTACGTTTTAGATGAATTTACTTCAAACCCCCACCACCCAAATCTGAAAAAAAAAAAATACTATATATACGGTATAGTCTGATATGTATTAAGATAAATTTAAGCACTGTATATATCTAACGGTGGCCTTGTGGCAGCGCGTTCCGTTGGCGTACCAAAGGTTCCGGGTTCCAATCCTAGTGCAGGCTAGGATTTTTTCCTGTTTCTGGAGGATGTCCCTGAGTCTACCCAGCTCTGATGGATACCTAAGCTTAGTTGTGGTAAATTAAAGGCGGCTATGCATAGTGCTGGCCCCCCATAATCACCTAGTATGCCGTAGCCACGGAAATTTGTTAACGCTGCTTCATCGGACCTATTGATCATATTTGTCCGACGGGATACTTTACTTTTTTTTACTTTTTTTTTTAAATATCTAACGTCTTTTAGTAATGGGTCTATATAGTAGATGTTTGATTTGCGTCTCCCAAAAAACATCCTCAGAGTATATGTCTTTAATATGAATGTTTTTTAACTTTTTTTTTAAATTTTAACTTTGCAAAACTTTCTGGCTGGCTTGCTAGCGATCCACCAGCCGACGTTTGGAAGGCTAATTGAACCACTTTCCTTTATCGTATCGATCTGGAACCTGGCATATATAAGTGAAACCTGGGCAACACATTATATATAATTTGAGTCACATCTACCTACCCCACCTGCCAAAATCATCTTACACCTTTCTTTTTACATTTATGTTAAAAGTAAAAGTAAAGTATCCCGTCTGGTTAAATTGATCCATAGGGCCGGTGAAGCAGCGTTCAACAGTTTCTGTGGCAACAGCATACTTGGCGATTGTGTGGCCAGCATTATGCCCAGCAGCACATTGATAATTCACCTTTAAAATTGGGTTAAAAAAATGTGAAATATAAAAATTGCGACGAATAACTTGGGATTTAAACTTTAAATTATAACGATCAAATCTGATTTATATTTGTGCAGTGTAACAAGCAGCACACACTGCTTTGGCTCGTATTCGTCACTTTGATTAACACCGAAGAGAAGGTTAATTAATGACACTGTTTAATTAATGAAGAATGAAGCATACAGCTCGGAATAATACAGGACTCTGGATAGGATATTTAATATATACAAAGACATCAATAAACTATAACTAAAGAACAACTGTCAACATGTCGCATACTAAATCCACTTCCGATTATATTTAGTGCAACAACAACAAGATCGAATATAGGGTGCTTACGTGACATCAGTCTAATATGTAGATTTTGCCTGATAAAAGAAAACAAAAGTAGAAAAAAAGCAAAAAACAAACATCTTAATTTCATTTCAAACCCTACAAAAAAACATGTAGGCTAGCCTTGTCAGTTTTAAATCCAACAGAAATATATGTCAGTGATGTCGTTATGTTATGTATTTAAAAGACTGAAAATGTTTGTTGAAAAAAAAAAGTCAAATATATAGTTTGGTGAAACCTAATCTAATTATGTTACTGTTTAAACGGCAATCTATTATCTCACTAGTAATTTTAACGTAATAGCAAACATTTTCCTCATATCATTATTAAACTTGTTTTTGTTAGTTTTTGTTTTAATTTAATCTAAAATACATTGAAGTCATTATCATCTAAATAAGCCTCGAGGGCCGTATACTATTATTTGTCAGCCCGCGTGTTACCCTCTGGCTGTAGTTTACAGACCCCTGCATTACATAAATTACACTTGGTCTTTCTTTAATGATCCTCAAATAAATGAAATCCCTTCTTTATGTCAGACCAGGAATTTAATTAAAGTGACATCTTAATAAATTGACTTGTCTAAAACCTCGAGCATGGAATAGTGAGCAACGGATAAGTTACTTTTGTTTTTAAATTTATTTCAACTACTTTGGAATGCTGTAGAGAAATTAAGAAGAATAGTTTGCCCCCATACAAATACACATGTTTATACTGCTACAAAGCACCTTACTTTCGTTGTATAATATTAAATACCTTAGCATTGAGAAGCATAGTGTTACTTTAGAATAATTTCATCACATTTTTAAGTCTTTTAATTCGCACAAAAGTGTGACTGGTTTTGAAAATATTGACAGATAAGGAGATATTCTTATTAGCACTTCAAACATACGTTACATTCTAAAAAAAAAAACTAGTTCAAACAGGCAGAATTCTGACATAAATCACACCAACAAAGAAATAAGCGTTAAATATAGCAAACAAATAATGTCCGAACTTGTTTCTTGCCAGCCCAGTTTAGTTTGTAAATTATTTTTCGTTGTTAAGGTAGTACAGAATTCGTCATAAAGGACCATTGAATTTAATATTTATGATTCTTTTTAGAGGTAAGCTTAATAATGGCTTTGCCCCACATAAATTATAGTAGTCAAATGATCTATATGTTATCGTTTTAATAGCTGTATGCTACACTAGTGTTTACTAAACGTTTTGATTGAATTCTCTTTTGAAGTTAATTTCTCAATGGTACCCTCTAAAAGGTCAAATCCGTAGGTGTCGCATTTCACTACATTAATTAAATCTATAAAAGTTAACAAATACTTTGCTTCTTATTTTTGCTCAAAACAAGTTATACGATGAAATTGTGTAGCAATAAATTAGATAAATCGAAATCTTAAAATAAGAAGTGTCAGTAGACAACACAGGTAGAAGTTTTGGTAGATGGAATGTCTGCAAACAGGTTGTTGTTAGAGGTATTGTCAATAGCAGAGTATATATATATTTAGGTACATAAAAGTTTCGCTTGATAGATATGTAAATCGTATGTCGTAGACGAAAAGTATATAAATCATGTATCCTTACACCATAAAGTTCCAATTATAAGTAAGTATTTGGTTCTGAACGAAACAAAAATAAATCTAAAAAGAATCGAACTTTTTAAAATAGTTTTTGGTTTATTTTTTAGTCACAAAATAGCTTATTTCATTATAAATATACCTATAACTCATCCATTTAAAAACACGTTAGATAAGTTATAATATTTAAATGGCATGGCTTAAAACTATTTTGAATGTATGTGTATCTACTTTTTTTATTACTAATAGATCGTAAAACAAATAAATGTGGAATGTAGAACTCGGCGTTTTTTTTATGTTACATAAAAACAATAGCAAAGCAAAAATATTATTCTGGACCAAACACGTTAGTATGTTCAATATGTTCCTAAGCCGTTTGACTATTCGGGCCAAAAATTAAACGTATAAATTAGAAACGTCCTCCAAAAGATAATTTTATTTTATCACTTATAATCATAAATGTGTTGATTTAAAAAATCCACAATTTTATATCCAACTATGCAAAAAAATATAACGGTACAAAGCAAATGGCCATTTCCGTTCATTTACTATGTTGAACGCAAGATTCACTATGTTGAAAGCGAGGGTTGTTTTCACTTTAAAAATCCCTGTGCAACTTTTTATAGTTTTTCGCAAAGCTAGAAAAAAAAAATTTGCGCTAAGATTATTTTTAGAACAATTCAAACGGAGTAAGGACATATTTTTAAGATTTGCGACACAGATATTTTTTAATTACATGATGGTAAACTTAGTTTGCAAATAAAGGGAGTATGATAAAAACTGTGTTTTTATGGTTTTCTTGTTTTATTATAGATGTTTGCATTATCCTTTTAAGTAAAAGTAACCAAATGTTTTAACTATTTAATGGATTTACGTCGCTATTGAAAATTTCCTTTAATAGGCGACTGTATACACTCTATAAATTAAAGGATACGAATTATAAAAAATAAAAAAAAGTTAGGCTTATAAATGGTTACTTTCAAATACCGGGTACCATAAGCTTGACAGCAACAATATAAAATAAAAACTAAATACCGAAAGAACCATTTTCAATACTGTTTTATTGATACAATAAGGAAGAACAAAAATTAAATACCGAAAAAATCTTTTTCGATATAGTTTTTATTGCATTGAAATATTATTATATATTTTTTATTGTATTTTTTACCTTTTAAAATGTTTTGTTTTTCTTTTAGATAGTATATTTTTGTTTATTTAATACTATTAATAACAAGCCAAGTCAACACAACTGTTCGCTACATTTTAATATCGAATTTAAAAGTCTCTTTAAAAAACCCGGACGAGCCTGTCGGCTCTTGTGTCCAGGGCGTAACGCTTAGGATTGAGCAATCTCTGTCCGGGCTTCAGCCACCTAACGACACGCCTAAGGCGTGGCGTGCCGTGTAACGGGGAAGGTTTCCTCAGCCCAGCGATCGTTCACTGCTGTTCCCATAAAGATCATTATCGTGGTGGCTCGCCAGTATACCTGCACTGTCACCCGGTAGCACAAATCCTATATGCCTACTAAAGGTACATGCATCAAGGCACTGGGTGGTTCTCGAAACGGGATTGCAGCATAATATGCTTCCTCCCACCGAGACCAGTGGCCTCTCGGCAGTGTAATGGACCTCGGAACCGCTGCGGGGGCTGTGCCCCAGGCTTTGCCCGCCAGTGTATTCTTAATGGGAACGTATCGGCAATTTAAACACTACGCCAGTCCTTTAAGACACAATTCTTGTGCATATGCCAGGGTCAGGTCGACCAGAAACAATTAAAAATAACAAAAACTAAATACCGAAAGAAACATTCTCAACACTGTTTTATTAATACAATAAACAATAACAAAAAATAAATACCGAAAAAAAAAGCGTAACCACTTTAGTTTTCATGGTATTGAAATATTTTTTCTACGCTTTTTTCATTAGTTACCTTTTTATTGTTTGGTATTGTGTTTTTTTTTTCTTTTAGGTAGTATATTATTGTTAATTTATTAGGCTATTATTAATAACAAGTCAAGTCAACACATCTGTTTTCTACGTTTTAATACCAGAATCCTGACAGTAACAATTATTATGCATATGCAGGGTCAGGGCGACAAGAAACAATTAAAATAAACAAAAACTAAATACCGAAAAGAAACGTTCATTGTCTTTATTGTTATAGTCTCTTTTCTTTCTCTCTTAACAAAACACATTGTAGTCATTCGTTTTCCCGTCAATTTGATAGGCATAACCACTAGTATATATATACTATACTATAATACGAGTGAAAATTGTATGTATATATATATATGTGGAAATTTTCTTCAAAAGCGCTCTAACAATTTTCTTCATGTTTTAATGCACGACTTGTTTTGTCTGAAAAAAAAATCTACAGCTTTTCGGCCCCCAAAAAAAAATCGGAAATGAACGTTAGACAAAAATAACCTTTAGATTTATCGTAGACTAGCCGGTATGTGCCCGATTCTCCGAACGGGCTTTGTATAGACAATGCTTGACACAATATAGTGTTGTTTTTTTCAACATAAATAAAGTAGTATTTTATTTTTTGGTGTTTTTTAATGGTGTGTCTTTATGTATTTATTGTTGTTGTGCAGACTTTAATATACACCAGTTCAATATACAACTAAAAAGGAACAAGAAAGGAGGTTTTTTTCTTGCCCACTGTGATCTAATAGTGTGAGTTTATAGGGTACTCTTTCTGTAAAACAGAACTCACATGACATTTTTAAAGTACTTTTAATAAAAAAATGGTTGTTTGATAATTTTCTTTGCGACAGCACTAAGTTAGAGACCTATGTTGCTGTTGTTATTTTTTTGGTGTTATTTGCTATTTATTTATTTATTTATTGTTGTTTTAAAAGCAAACTTAGAATTACATTTTAAATTACACAGGAAAACAATAAAATAACAAATGAAACCCATATGAAATAATAATAAGTTTATAAAACGTATACGACACGAATTAAAACTTTAAAAAGTTAGTTTCGGGCTTTGTGTAGAAAAGGCTTGACACATTATAGATTTTTTGTTTTGTTTTTGCAACATACATAAAGTAGTATTTTTTGTATTCAGTATTTATTCTGGTATTGTTTTGAACACTTTTATATGCAACATTTCAATATACAACTAAAAAGGAAAAACAAAGAAGAATCATTTTTTTTTATTTCTTGCTCAAAGTATGACCACTGTGATCTAATGGTGTGCGTTTATTGGGTAATTAAACTCTTTCTGTAAAACAGAACTTACATGTTTTTTCGACAGTACTTTTATTTTAAAAAAATGATTGTTTAACATATTTTTTTACGACAAACATTAAGTCGCAGACCTATGTTGTGTTGTTTTTGTTATTTGCTATTTATTTATTTATTGTTGCTTTTGAAGCAAGGTTAGAATTTATTTTTCTATTCAACATGTAAAACAACAACAAATGAAACCAATGAGAAACAAAGAAGAAAATTTTTTTTGTTAAATTGTGTTCAATGTAATCGCATAATGATATTTTACATACACTTTATCTACCCATGGAGTTATAATAAGATTGCCCGCTACACAGTTAATATATAATGCAATTAATAAAACCTTGCCCGTTAAAAAGTTTATCGATGTATACGTCACAAATTTTAATGTGAATGATATTTTGTACGCCCGCTACAAACGAATTGAACTGAAACTTGAAATATCGCCCGCTAGAAACGAATTGAAACGTGAAATATTGCCCTCTAGAAAGATTTTAATGCGCATACGCCCGCTAACAACGAATTGTAAAAGCTAAAAGTTATGTTTACATACACTCTAACTACTAAAGCAGTTATAATGAGATTGCACGCAACGACTACACAGTTTATATTTTGTATACGACACGAATTAAAACGTGAATATATTTTGTTCTTTTCATTCATAAAATACATTAACAAACATTGAAGCAAAGTTAATTTATTTTAAATGACTACGCAAAGTTTGATGTCGTCATAAAGAAAAGCTGGCTAGCTATCTCTGCGCGAAATTTGATGACGCAATAAAGAAATAATCTCCTCGCGTCCTTTTTCTTATTTATTTTTTGCGCGATCGATCTAAAAATGATAAAAAGTTGTACTGGCAAAGTCAATGTGAATCAAAAGTTGTGCTTTATTCGCGTTTTTTGACCAAACTGACCACTGTGGTCATTTTAATTTTCTTTAAAACTTGTCAGTGTTCACCGCCGTAACGCAAAGAATATTTGTAGCCAATTTCACGTTTGTATGTCCAGTATTTTAAAAAATTATGCGGTATGTACATACCACCCTCATACACCTTTTGAGATTTATATATATACTAGCCGGTATATGCCGGTCCTCCGAACCTGTTAAAGTTATGTTTACATGCACTCTAACTACTCAAGCAGTTATAATGAGATTGGCCACAAGAACTACACATTTTATGTTTCGTATACGACTCGAATTTAAACGTGATGGAATTTTGTATTTGCCCGCTACAACATTTTATATTTAGTATACGACTCGAATTTAAACGTGATGAAATTTTGTATTTTCCCGCTACAACATAAATTTCCCATTAAAATCATTACACATTACCCATTATAACAATTTAAAAATTGACCGCTATAAATTACGTGCATTAAATTAAAACGTGAATATATTTTCTTCTATTCATTCATAAAGTACATTAGCAAACATTTAACCACAGTTAATTTAAAATGAATACGCAAAATTTGATGACGTCATTAATAAAAAGACCGCTAGCTATCTCTGTGCGAAATTTGATGACGCAATAGAGAAATAATCTCCGCGCGTCCTTTTTTCTTATTTGTTTTAGCGCGATCGATCGAAAAACTATAAAAAGTTTGACTGGCAAAGTCAATGTGAATCAAAATATGTGTTTTATTTGCGTTTTTTGACCAAACTGACCACTGCGGTCATTAGATGTTTTTTAAAACCTTGACAGTGTTCACCGCCGTAACGCAAAGAATATTTGTATCAAATCTCACGTTTTTATGTCCAGTATTTAAAAAGATTATGCGGTACGTACATACCCACATATTCCTTTTGAGATTTATAAATATACAAGCCGATATGTGCCCGATTCTTCGAACGGGCTTTTTTTTTAGAATATGCTTGACACATTATAGTTTTTTAGTTTTGTTTTTGCAACATACATAAAGTAGTATTTTTTTTTGTGGTCAGTATTTTTTTAATTTATTTTTGTTTTGCACACTATATTATACACCAATTCAATATACAACTAAAAAGGTAAAACAAATAATAATAATTTTTTTTTATTTCTTGCTCAAAGTATGACCACTATGATCAAATTTTGTGAGTTTATTGGGTAATTAAACTCTTTCTGTAAAACAGAACTCACATGTCTCTTAAAAAGTACTGTTAATTCGAAAACGATTGTTTGATATATTTTTTTGCTACAACATTAGTCGTAGATCAATATTTATTTATTTTTGCTTTTTTTTGTGTTTTTGTTGGTGTTATTTGCTATTTATTTATTGTTGCTTTGGAAGCAAACTTAGAATTAAATTTTAAATTCAACAGGAAAAACAATAACAACTGAAACCGATATGAATCATAGTTAATACAACGTATACGACATGAATTTAAACTTTTAAAAGTTGGTCCGGCAAATTTAAACATTGCCCGGCAATATAAAAATTTCCCGCTACATAGTTTATAAGACGTATACGATACAAATTAAAACTTTAAAACGTTGAGCTCGGCAATTTAAACATTGCCTGGCAATTGAAAAATGTCCCGCTACAAAGTTTATAAGACGTATACACAGAATAGGTATAGAACAGAATGCACAATCCCTATATACGCAGTCACTAAAAGTTACCATTTTCCGCAATGCAGCGGTCGCTAGAGACGCTACTATAGTAAAATGTGAAAGGATATCTACGTCTGCCATAAATATATACAATATATATAGGGCCTACATTATCTTTCATTATAGGCTTACTTTTATATAAATTTGACTTAATTACCCATTTTGTTTTGAACATTATATGATTAGGCCAATATGATGTAAAAATATTTATTACCCGGTACTGATTTGAAAAAAAAAATGGCTTATACGTAGCTTGGTACCGGTAACTAAATTGCTACGGCTACCTGTACATAAATATATATACTTTTTAAACCAAAATAAACTTTTAAAATTATGAAGGGAAATAGGCATATAATTCATAATGAGTTAATATGAGGTTGTTTATGCTGTTGTTTATCCTTTATGGAGTCAGGAAAACCATGCAGTTTGACATGCTCTTTTTTACGATAATCAGTCGTTTTCGCATCATTGTTGTAGTTTATTACACAACCGTTTATGCACATTTTGCCTGAAATATTAGCTTTGGGTGTTCGAACTTGTAGATTTGAAGATTGCGCATTCTGTTTTATACCTATTCTGTGGACATATACAACACGAATAAAAACGTGAAGGAATTTTTTATTTGCCAGATACAACGTAAGATACCCATTAAAACCATTAATCATTACCCATTATAACAATTTAAAAATATCCCGCTATAAATTACGACGCAAATTAAAACGTGAATATATTTTGTTCTATTCATTCATAAAGTACATTAGCAAAGGTTGAAGCGAAGTAAATTAAAATGAATACGCAAAATTCGATGACGCCATAAAAAAAAAGACAACCAGCTATCCCTGCGCAAACTTTGATGACGTCATATAAAAATAATCTCTACGCGTCCTATTGTCTTATTTTTTTTAGCGCGATTGATCGAAAAACTATAAAAAGTTGGAACGGCAAATTCAACCTGAACCCAAAATATGTCGTTTTATTTGCGTTTTTTGACCAAACTGACCACTGCGGTCATTTTAATTTTTTTTATAACCTTGACAGTGTTCACCGCCGTAACGCAAAGAATATTTGTAGCAAATTTCACGTTTTTATGTCCAGTATTTAAAAAGATTATGCGGTATGTACATACCCAGCCAGCCACATACATACATACATATTCCTTTTGAGATTTATATATATACAAGCCGGTGTGTGCCCGGTCCTCCGAACCGGCTAAAAGTTATGTTTACATACACTCTAACTACTCAAGCAGTTATAATGAGATTGCCCGCACGACCTACGACACGAATTTAAACGTGAGGTAATTTTTTATTTGCCCGCTACAACATAAATTAACCGTTAAAATCATTACCCATTACCCATTATAACAGTTAAAAAATTGCCCGCTATAAATTACGACGCAAATTAAAACGTGAATATATTTTGTTCTATTCATTGATAAAGAACATTCGACAGTACTTTTATTTAAAAAAAAATGATTGTTTGATATATTTTTTTACGACAAACATTAAGTCGCAGACCTATGTTGTGTTGTTTTTGTTATTTGCTATTTATTTTTTTATTGTTGCTTTGGAAGCAAACTTAGAATTAATTTTTCTATTCAACATGTAAAACAATAACAAATAAAACCAATAAGAAACAAAGAAGAAACTTTAAAAAAAAAAAAATTGTGTTCAATGTAATCGCATAATGATATTTTACATACACTTTATCTACCCATGGAGTTATAATGAGATTCCCGCTACACAGTTAATATATACGGCAATTAATAAAACCCTGCCCGTTAAAAAGTTTATAGATGTATACGTCACAAATTTAAATGTGAATGACATTTTGTACGCCCGCTACAACCGAAACGAACTGAAACGTGCAATATTTCCCGCTAGAAACGAATTGAAACGTGAAATATTTTTCGCTAGAAAGATTTTAATGCGTATACGCCCGCTTCAAACGAATTGAAAAAGCTAAAAGTTATGTTTACATACACTCTTACTACTTAAGCAGTTATAATGAGATTGCACGCAACAACTACAAAGTTTATATTTCGTATACGACACGAATTAAAACGTGAATATATTTTGTTCTATTATTCATAAAATACATTAGCAAACATTGAAGCAAAGTTAATTTTAAATGAATACGCAAAATTTGATGACGTCATAACGAAAAGCCGGCTAGCTATCTCTGCGCAAACTTTGATGACGTCATCCTAAAAAAAATCTCAACGCCATCCTTTTTTTTATTTTTTTAGCGCGATCGATCTAAAAACTATAAAAAGTTTGAACGGCAATTTTAACATGAACCCAAAATATGTCGTTTTATTCGCGTTTTTTGACCAAACTGACCACTGCGGTCAATTAATTTTTTTTTAAAACTTGACAGTTTTCACCGCCGTAACGCAAAGAATATTTGTAGCTAATTTCACGTTTTTATGTCCAGTATTTAAAAAGATTATGCGGTATGTACATACCCAGCCAGCCAGCCAGCCAGCCACATATTCCTTTTGAGATGTATATATATACAAGCCGATATGTGCCCGATTCTTCGAATGGGCTTTTTTTTAGAATATGCTTGACACATTATAGTTTTTTAGTTTTGTTTTTGCAACATACATAAAGTAGTATGTTTTTTTTTTGTGGTCAGTATTTTTTTAATTTAATTTTGTTTTGCACACTTTATTATACACCAATTCAATATACAACTAAAAAGGAAAAACAAATAATAATAATTTTTTTTTTATTTCTTGCTCAAAGTATGACCACTATGATCGAATTTTGTGAGTTTATTGGGTAATTAAACTCTTTCTGTAAAACAGAACTCACATGTCTTTTAAAAAGTACTGTTAATTCGAAAATGATTGTTTGATATATTTTTTTGCTACAACATTAGTCGTAGATCAATATTTATATATTTTTGCTTTTTTTTTTTTTTTGTTGGTGTTATTTGCTATTTATTTATTGTTGCTTTGGAAGCAAACTTAGAATAAAATTTTAATTTCAACAGGAAAAACAATAACAACTGAAACCGATATGAATCATAGTTTATACAACGTATACGATACAAATTAAAACTTTAAAACGTTGAGCTCGGCAATTTAAACATTGCCTGGCAATTGAAAAATTTCCCGCTTCAAAGTTTATAAGACGTATACACAGAATAGGTATAGAACAGAATGCACAATCCTTATATACGCAGTCACTAAAAGTTACCATTTTCCGCAATGCAGCGGTCGCTAGAGACGCTACTATAGTAAAATGTGAAAGGATATCTACGTCTGCCATAAATATATACAATATATATAGGGCCTACATTATCTTTGATTATAGGCTTACTTTTATATAAATTTGACTTAATTACCCATTTTGTTTTGAACATTATATGATTAGGCCAATATGATGTAAAAATATTTATTACCCGGTACTGATTTGAAAAAAAAATGGCTTAGACGTAGCTCAGTACCGGTAATTAAATTGCTACGGCTACCGGTACATAAATATATATACTTTTTAAACCAAACTAAACTTTTAAAATTATGAAGGGAAATAGGCATATAATTCATAATGAGTTAATATGAGGTTGTTTATGCTTTTGTTTATCCTTTATGAAAGTCAGGAAAGCCATGCAGTTTGACATGCTCTTTTTTACGATAATCAGTCGTTTTCGTTTTCATTGTTGTAGTTTATTACACAACCGATTATGCACATTTTGCCAGAAATATTAGCTTTGGGTGTTCGAACTTGTAGATTTGAAGAAAAGGACGTTGTAGGCTAAATAAGCATAAATATAGAGTGTAACCAGGACCACTGCGTTTAAATAGGCTTAGTATGGCGTCGGTATTACTGCCCAAAACAGAAATAAAATGCGATTGCGCATTCTGTTTTATACCTATTCTGTGGACATATACAACACGAATAAAAACGTGAAGGAATTTTGTATTTGCCAGATGCAACGTAAGATACCCATTAAAACCATTAATCATTACCCATTATAACAATTTAAAAATATCCCGCTATAAATTACGACGCAAATTAAAACGTGAATATATTTTGTTCTATTCATTCATAAAGTACATTAGCAAAGGTTGAAGCAAAGTTAATTTTAAATGAATACGCAAAATTTGATGACGTCATAACGAAAAGCCGGCTAGCTATCTCTGCGCAAACTTTGATGACGTCATCCTGAAAAAAATCTCAACGCCATCCTTTTTTTTATTTTTTTAGCGCGATCGATCGAAAAACTATAAAAAGTTGGCACGGCAATTTTAACATGAACCCAAAATATGTCGTTTTATTCGCGTTTTTTGACCAAACTGACCACTGCGGTCATTTTAATTTTTTTTAAAACCTTGACAGTGTTCACCGCCGTAACGCAAAGAATATTTGTAGCAAATTTCACGTTTTTATGTCCAGTATTTAAAAAGATTATGCGGTATGTACATACCAGGCAGCCAGCCAGCCAGCCACATACATACATATTCCTTTTGATATTTATATATATACAAGCCGTTATGTGCCCGGTCCTCCGAACCGGCTAAAAGTTATGTTTACATACACTCTAACTACTCAGGCAGTTATAATGAGATTACCCGCATGACCTACGACACGAATTTAAACTTGAGGTAATTTTTTATTTGCCCGCTACAACATGAATTACCCGTTAAAATCATTACTCATCACCCATTATAACAATTACAAAATTGCCCGCTATAAATTACGACGCAAATTAAAACATGAATATATTTTGTTCTATTCATTGATTAAGAACATTCGACAGTACTTTTATTTATTTTTTTAATGATTGTTTGATATATTTTTTTACGACAAACAATAAGTCGCAGACCTATGTTGTGATGTTTTTGTTTATTTGCTATTTATTTATTTATTGTTGCTTTGGAAGCAAACTTAGAATTAAATTTTCTATTCAACATGTAAAGCAATAACAAATGAAACCCATATGAAATAATGTTTATAAAACGTATACGACACGAATTAAAACTTTAAAAAGTTAGTTCCGGCAATTCGAACATTGCCCGGCAAATTAAACATTGCCCGGTTATATAAACATTGCCCGGTAATTTAAACATTGCCCGGTAATTTAAACAATGCCCGGTAATTTAAACATTGCCCGGTATTATAAACATTGCCCCGTAATTTAAACATTGCCCGGTAATTTAAACATTGCCCGGTAATTTAAACATTGCCCGGTAATTAAAACATTGCCCGGTAATTTAAACATTGCCCGGTAATTTAAACATTGCCCGGTAATTTAAACATTGTCCGGTATTATAAACATTGCCCGGTAATTTAAACATTGCCCGGTAATTTAAACATTGCCCGGTATTATAAACATTGCCCGGTAATTTAAACATTGCCCGGTAATTTAAACAATGGCCGTTACCAAGGCGATAAGCCTAAAGGTGCCCAGTTCTCGGAACTGGATAAAATAACCCATGGAGTTATAAGCAATAGTCTTAAGCGGGGATAAAGTATTTTCCGGTAACTTAATTTTTTTACTTAAACCATTTAAATATTGCATTCTACAAATTACGACGCAAATTAAAACAAAATTTTGTTCCCTTTCTTAAACGCATAAATACGCAAAATTTGATGACGCCATATAATTATAAGCTTAAATATAGAGTGTAACCAGGACCACTGCGTTTAAATAAGCTTAGTAATGCGTCGGTATTACTTCCGAAACAGAAAAAAAAATGCTAAATCTATTTGCTTTGTCCTAAGTTTGTAAAGTTTTAAATTATTAATTAGCTTTAAGTCATGTATTCACAGTGTAAAGTATTAAAGTAGTGATAGATTAAGAAAATCAACTACAGTATTGGTAGTGTAAAGAATTTATGTTGTTTACGGCACGTAGACAATTTAAACATGAAGAAAATTTGTTCCCGTCATTGAGTTGAGATTTATATATATACAAGCCGGTATGTGCCCGGTTCTTCGAACCGGCTAAAAGTTATGTTTACATACACTCTAACTACTCAGGCAGTTATAATGAGATTGCCCGCACGACCTACGACACGAATTTAAACGTGAGGTAATTTTTTATTTGCCCGCTACAACATAAATTACCCGTTAAAATCATTACCCATTACCCATTATAACAGTTAAAAAATTGACCGCTATAAATTACGACGCAAATTAAAACGTGAATATATTTTGTTCTATTTATTGATAAAGAACATTCGACAGTACTTTTATTTTAAAAAAAATGATTGTTTGATATATTTTTTTACGACAAACATTAAGTCGCAGACCTATGTTGTGTTGTTTTTGTTATTTGCTATTTATTTTTTTATTGTTGCTTTGGAAGCAAACTTAGAATTTATTTTTCTATTCAACATGTAAAACAATAACAAATGAAACCAATAAGAAACAAAGAAGAAACTTTAAAAAAAAAAAAATTTTGTTCAATGTAATCGCATAATGATATTTTACGTACACTTTATCTACCCATGGAGTTATAATGAGATTGCCCGCTACACAGTTAATATATTCGGCAATTAATAAAACCCTGCCCGTTAAAAAGTTTATCGATGTATACGTCACAAATTTAAATGTGAATGACATTTTGTACGCCCGCTACAACCGAAACGAACTGAAACGTGAAATATTTCCCGCTAGAAACGAATTGAAACGTGAAATATTTCCCGCTAGAAAGATTTTAATGCGTATACGCCCGCTTCAAATGAATTGAAAAAGCTAAAAGTTATGTTTACATACACTCTTACTACTCAAGCAGTTATAATGAGATTGCACGCAACAACTACAAAGTTTATATTTCGTATACGACACGAAGTAAAAAGTGAATATATTTTGTTCTATTCATTCATAAAATACATTAGCAAACATTGAAGCAAAGTTAATTTTAAATGAATACGCAAAATTTGATGACGTCATTACGAAAAGCCGGCTATCTATCTCTGCGCAAACTTTGATGACGTCATCCTAAAAAAAAATCTCAACGCCATCCTTTTTTTAATTTTTTTAGCGCGATCGATCGAAAAACTATAAAAAGTTGGAACGGCAAATTCAACATGAACCCAAAATATGTCGTTTTATTCGCGTTTTTTGACCAAACTGACCACTGCGGTCATTTAAATTTTTTTAAAACCTTGACAGTGTTCACCGCCGTAACGCAAAGAATATTTGTAGCAAATTTCACGTTTTTATGTCCAGTATTTAAAAAGATTATGCGGTATGTACATACCCAGCCAGCCAGCCAGCCAGCCAGCCACATATTCCTTTTGAGATTTATATATATACAAGCCGGTATATGCCCGGTCCTCTGAACCGGCTAAAAGTTATGTTTACATACACTCTAACTACTCAAGCATTTATAATGAGATTGCCCGCACGCATGACCTACGACACGAATTTAAACGTGAGGTAATTTTTTATTTGCCCGCTACAACATGAGTTACCCGTTAAAATCATTACTCATCACCCATTATAACAATTACAAAATTGCCCGCTATAAATTACGACGCAAATTAAAACATGAATATATTTTGTTCTATTCATTGATAAAGAACATTCGACAGTACTTTTATTTTTTTAATGATTGTTTGATATATTGTTTTACAACAAACATTAAGTCGCAGACCTATGTTGTGTTGTTTTTGTTTATTTGCTATTTATTTATTTATTGTTGCTTTGGAAGCAAACTTAGAATTAAATTTTCTATTCAACATGTAAAACAATAACAAATGAAACCCATATGAAATAATGTTTATAAAACGTATATGACACGAATAAAAACTTTAAAACGTTAGTTCCGGCAATTTATACATTGCCCGGCAAATTAAACATTGCCCGGTAATTTAAACATTGCCCAGTAATTTTAACATTGCCCGGTATTATAAACATTGCCCGGTAATTTAAACATTGCCCGGTAATTTAAACATTGCCCGGTAATTTAAACATTGTCCGGTAATTTAATCATTGCCCGGTAATTTAAACATTGCCCGGTATTATAAACATTGCCCGGTAATTTAAAAATTTCCCGGTAATGTAAACATTGCCCGGTATTATAAACACTGCCCGGTATTATAAACATTGCCCGATAATTTGAACATTGCCCGGTATTATAAACATTGCCCGGTAATTTAAACATTGCCCGATATTATAAACATTGCCCGGTAATTTAAACATTGCCCGGTATTATAAACATTGCCCGGTAATTTAAACATTGCCCGGTAATTTAAACAATGGCCGTTACCAAGGCGATAAGCCTAAAGGTGCCCAGTTCTCGGAACTGTATAAAATAACCCATGGAGTTATAAGCAATAGTCTTTTCCGGTAGTTTAAACCATTTAAATATTGCATTCTACAAATTACGACGCAAATTAAAACAAAATTTGGTTCCCTTCTTAAACGCATAAATACGCAAAATTTGATGACGCCATATAATTATAAGCTTAAATATAGAGTGTAACCAGGACCACTGCGTTTAAAAAAGCTTAGTAATGCGTCGGTATTACTTCCCGAAACAGAAAAAAAATGCTAAATCTATTTGCTTTGTCCTATGTTTGTAAAGTTTTAAATTATTAATTAGCTTTAAGTCATGTATTCACAGTGTAAAGTATTAAAGTAGTGATAGATTAAGAAAATCAACTACAGTATTGGTAGTGTAAAGAATTTATGTTGTTTACGGCACGTAGGCAATTTAAACATGAAGAAAATTTGTTCCCATCATTGAGATAAAAATCCATGCAAATAGTTTGATGACGTCAATTTAAACATAAATGAAAAATGTCCCTTCATTGCTAAAAAATCCATGCGCAAACTTTGATGACGTCATAAAAATAATCTCAGCGAATCCTTTTTTTCTAACTTTGTGACGAAAAACTATAAAAAGTTGTTCTGGCAAAGACAATGTGAATCAAAAGTTGTGTTTTTTTCGCGTTTTTTGACCAAACTGACCACTGCGGTCATTTTAATTTTGTTTAAACCTTGACAGTGTTCACCGCCGTAACGCAAAGAATATTTGTAGCAAATTTCACGTTTTTATGTCCAGTATTTAAAAAGATTATGCGGTATGTACATACCCAGCCAGCCAGCCAGCCACATATTCCTTTTGAGATTTATATATATACAAGCCGTTATGTGCCCGATTCTTCGAACGGGCTTTTTTTTAGAATATGCTTGACACATTATAGTTTTTTAGTTTTGTTTTTGCAACATACATAAAGTAGTATGTTTTTTTTTTGTGGTCAGTATTTTTTAAATTTTTTTTTGTTTTGCACACTTTATTATACACCAATTCAATATACAACTAAAAAGGAAAAACAAATAATAATATTTTTTTTTATTTCTTGCTCAAAGTATGACCACTATGATCGAATTTTGTGAGTTTATTGGGTAATTAAACTCTTTCTGTAAAACAGAACTCACATGTCTTTTAAAAAGTACTGTTAATTCGAAAATGATTGTTTGATATATTTTTTTGCTACAACATTAGTCGTAGATCAATTTTTTTTTTTTTTTTTTTTTTTTTTGTTTTTTGGTGTTATTTGCTATTTATTTATTGTTGCTTTGGAAGCAAACTTAGAATTAAATTTTAAATTCAACAGGAAAAACAATAACAACTGAAACCGATATGAATCATAGTTTATACAACGTATACGACATGAATTAAAACTTTAAAAAGTTGGTCCGGCAAATTTAAACATTGCCCGGCAATATAAAAATTTCCCGCTACATAGTTTATAAGACGTATACGATACAAATTAAAACTTTAAAACGTTGAGCTCGGCAATTTAAACATTGCCTGGCAATTGAAAAATTTCCCGCTACAAAGTTTATAAGACGTATACACAGAATAGGTATAGAACAGAATGCACAATCCCTATATACGCACTCACTAAAAGTTACCATTTTCCGCAATGCAGCGGTCGCTAGAGACGCTACTATAGTAAAATGAGAAATGATATCTACGTCTGCCATAAATATATACAATATATATAGGGCCTACATTATCTTTCATTATAGGCTTATTTTTATATAAATTTGACTTAATTACCCATTTTGTTTTGAACATTATATGATTAGGCCAATATGATGTAAAAATATTTATTACCCGGTACTGATTTGAAAAAAAAATGGCTTAGACGTAGCTCGGTACCGGTAACTAAATTGCTGCGGCTACCGGTACATAAATATATATACTTTTTAAACCAAAATAAACTTTTAAAATTATGAAGGGAAATAGGCATATAATTCATAATGAGTTAATATGAGGTTGTTTATGCCGTTGTTTATCCTTTTTGGAGTCAGGAAAGCCATGCAGTTTGACATGCTCTTTTTTACGATAATCAGTCGTTTTCGCATCATTGTTGTAGTTTATTACACAACCGTTTATGCACATTTTGCCTGAAATATTAGCTTTGGGTGTTCGAACTTGTAGATTTGAAGAAAAGGACGTTGTAGGCTAAATAAGCATAAATATGGAGTGTAACCAGGACCGCTGCGTTTAAATAAGCTTAGTATGGCGTCGGTATTACTGCCCAAAACAGAAATAAAATGCGATTGCGCATTCTGTTTTATACCTATTCTGTGGACATATACAACACGAATAAAAACGTGATGGAATTTTGTATTTGCCAGATACAACGTAAGATACCTATTAAAACCATAAATCATTACCCATTATAACAATTTAAAAATATCCCGCTATAAATTACGACGCAAATTAAAACGTGAATATATTTTGTTCTATTCATTCATAAAGTACATTAGCAAAGGTTGAAGCAAAGTTAATTTTAAATGAATACGCAAAATTTGATGACGTCATAACGAAAAGCCGGCTAGCTATCTCTGCGCAAACTTTGATGACGTCATCCTGAAAAAAATCTCAACGCCATCCTTTTTTTTAATTTTTTTAGCGCGATCGATCGAAAAACTATAAAAAGTTGGAACGGCAATTTTAACATGAACCCAAAATATGTCGTTTTATTCGCGTTTTTTTACCAAACTGACCACTGCGGTCATTTTAATTTTTTTAAAAACCTTGACAGTGTTCACCGCCGTAACGCAAAGAATATTTGTAGCAAATTTCACGTTTTTATGTCCAGTATTTAAAAAGATTATGCGGTATGTACATACCCAGCCAGCCAGCCAGCCAGCCACATATTCCTTTTGAGATTTATATATATACAAGCCGATATGTGCCCGATTCTTCGAACGGGCTTTTTTTTAGAATATGCTTGACACATTATAGTTTTTTAGTTTTGTTTTTGCAACATACATAAAGTAGTATGTTTTTTTTTGTGGTCATAATTTTTTTATTTTATTTTTGTTTTGCACACTTTATTATACACCAATTCAATATACAACTAAAAAGGAAAAAGAATTTTTTTTTATTTATTTCTTGCTCAAAGTATGACCACTATGATCGAATTTTGTGAGATAATTGGGTAATTAAACTCTTTCTGTAAAACAGAACTCACATGTCCTTTAAAAAGTACTGTTAATTCGAAAATGATTGTTTGATATATTTTTTTGCTACAACATTAGTCGTAGATCAATATTTATTTATTTTTGTTTTTTTTTGTATTTGTTGGTGTTATTTGCTATTTATTTATTGTTGCTTTGGAAGCAAACTTAGAATTAAATTTTAAATTCAACAGGAAAAACAATAATAACTGAAACCGATATGAATCATAGTTTATACAACGTATACGACATGAATTAAAACTTTTAAAAGTTGGTCCGGCAAATTTAAACATTGCCCGGCAATATAAAAATTTCCCGCTACATAGTTTATAAGACGTATACGATACAAATTAAAACTTTAAAACGTTGAGCTCGGCAATTTAAACATTGCCTGGCAATTGAAAAATTTCCCGCTACAAAGTTTATAAGACGTATACACAGAATAGGTATAGAACAGAATGCACAATCCCTATATACGCAGTCACTAAAAGTTACCATTTTCCGCAATGCAGCGGTCGCTAGAGACGCTACTATAGTAAAATGTGAAAGGATATCTACGTCTGCCATAAATATATACAATATATATAGGGCCTACATTATCTTTCATTATAGGCTTACTTTTATATAAATTTGACTTAATTACCCATTTTGTTTTGAACATTATATGATTAGGCCAATATGACGTAAAAATATTTATTACCCGGTACTGATTTGAAAAAAAAATGGCTTAGACGTAGCTCGGTACCGGTAACTAAATTGCTACGGCTACCGTTACATAAATATATACTTTTTAAACCAAAATAAACTTTTAAAATTATGAAGGGAAATAGGCATATAATTCATAATGAGTTAATATGAGGTTGTTTATGCCGTTATTTATCCTTTATGGAGTCAGGAAAGCCATGCAGTTTGACATGCTCTTTTTTACGATAATCAGTCGGTTTCGCATCATTGTTGTAGTTTATTGCACAACCGTTTATGCACATTTTGCCTGAAATATTAGCTTTGGGTGTTCGAACTTGTAGATTTGAAGAAAAGGACGTTGTAGGCTAAATAAGCATAAATATAGAGTGTAATCAGGACCGCTGCGTTTAAAAAAGCTTAGTATGGCGTCGGTATTACTGCCCAAAACAGAAATAAAATGCGATTGCGCATTCTGTTTTATACCTATTTTGTGGACATATACAACACGAATAAAAACGTGAAGGATTTTTTTATTTGCCAGATACAACGTAAGTTACCCATTAAAACCATTAATCATTACCCATTATAACAATTTTAAAATATCCCGCTATAAATTACGACGCAAATTAAAACGTGAATATATTTTTTTCTATTCATTCATAAAGTACATTAGCAAACGTTGAAGCGAAGTTAATTAAAATGAATACGCAAAACTCGATGACGCCATAAAAAAAAAGACAGCCAGCTATCCCTGCGCAAATTTTGATGACGTCATATAAAAATAATCTCTGCGCGTCCTTTTGTCTTATTTTTTTAGCGCGATCGATCGAAAAACTATAAAAAGTTGGAACGGCAAATTCAACATGAACCCAAAATATGTCGTTTTATTCGCGTTTTTTGACCAAACTGACCACTGCGGTCATTTTAATTTTTTTAAAACCTTGACAGTGTTCACCGCCGTAACGCAAAGAATATTTGTAGCAAATTTCACGTTTTTATGTCCAGTATTTAAAAAGATTATGCGGTATGTACATACCCAGCCAGCCAGCCAGCCAGCCAGCCAGCCACATACATACATACATATTCCTTTTGAGATTTATATATATACAAGCCGTTATGTGCCCGGTCCTCCGAACCGGCTAAAAGTTATGTTTACATACACTCTAACTACTCAGGCAGTTATAATGAGATTGCCCGCATGACCTACGACACGAATTTAAATGTGAGGTAATTTTTTATTTGCCCGTTACAACATGAATTACCCGTTAAAATCATTACTCATCACCCATTATAACAATTACAAAATTGCCCGCTATAAATTACGACGCAAATTAAAACATGAATATATTTTGTTCTATCCATTGATAAAGAACATTCGACAGTACTTTTTTTTTTTTTTTAATGATTGTTTGATATATTTTTTTACGACAAACATTAAGTCGCAGACCTATGTTGTGTTGTTTTTGTTTTTTTGCTATTTATTTATTTATTGTTGCTTTCGAAGCAAACTTAGAATTAAATTTTCTATTCAACATGTAAAACACTAACAAATGAAACCCATATGAAATAATGTTTATAAAAACGTATACGACACGAATTAAAACTTTAAAAAATTAGTTCCGGCAATTCGAACATTGCCCGGCAAATTAAACATTGCCCGGTTATAAAAACATTGCCCGGTAATTTAAACATTGCCCGGTAATTTAAACATTGCCCGGTAATTTAAACATTGCCCGGTAATTTAAACATTGCCCGGTAATTTAAACATTACCCGGTAATTTAAACATTGCCCGGTATTATAAACATTGCCCGGTAATTTAAACATTGCCCGGTAATTTAAACATTACCCGGTAATTTAAACATTGCACGGTAATTTAAACATTGCCCGGTAATTTAAACATTGCCCGGTATTATAAACATTGCCCGGTAATTTAAACATTGCCCGGTAATTTAAACAATGGCCGTTACCAAGGCGATAAGCCTAAAGGTGCCCAGTTCTCGGAACTGGATAAAATAACCCATGGAGTTATAAACAATAGTCTTCCATTTAAATATTGCATTCTACAAATTACGACGCAAATTAAAACAACTTCTTAAACGCATAAATACGCAAAATTTGATGACGCCATATAATTATAAGCTTAAATATAGAGTGTAACCAGGACCACTGCGTTTAAATAAGCTTAGTAAGGCGTCGGTATTACTTCCCGAAACAGAAAAAAAAATTCTAAATCTATTTGCTTTGTCCTATGTTTGTAAAGTTTTAAATTATTAATTAGCTTTAAGTCATGTATTCACAGTGTAAAGTATTAAAGTAGTGATAGATTAAGAAAATCAACTACAGTATTGGTAGTGTAAAGAATTTATGTTGTTTACGGCATGTAGACAATTTAAACATGAAGAAAATTTGTTCCCGTCATTGAGTTGAGATAATAAAATCCATGCACATAGTTTGATGACGTCAATTTAAACATGAATGAAAAATGTCCCTTCATTGCTATGAAATCCATGCGCAAAGATTGATGACGTCATAAAAATAATCTCAGCGCATCCTTTTTTTTCGAACTTTGTGACGAAATACTATAAAAAGTTGTACTGGCAAAGACAATGTAAATCAAAAGTTGTGTTTTTTTCGCGTTTTTTGACCAAACTGACCACTGCGGTCATTTTAATTTTTTTTAAACGTTGACAGTGTTCACCGCCGTAACGCAAAGAATATTTGTAGCTAATTTCACGTTTTTATGTCCAGTATTTAAAAAGATTATGCGGTATGTACATAGCCAGCCACATACATACATACATACATACATACATATTCCTTTGGAGATTTATATATATACAAGCCGATATGTGACCGATTCTTCGAACGGGCTTTTTTTTAGAATATGCTTGACACATTATAGTTTTTTAGTTTTGTTTTTGCCACATACATAAAGTGGTATGTTTTTTTTTGTGGTCAGTATTTTTTTAATTTATTTTTGTTTTGCACACTTTATTATACACCAATTCAATATACAACTAAAAAGGAAAAACAAATAATAATATATTTTTATTTTTATTTCTTGCTCAAAGTATGACCACTATGATCGAATTTTGTGAGTTTACTGGGTAATTAAACTCTTTCTGTAAAACAGAACTCACGCATGTCTATTAAAAAGTACTGTTAATTCGAAAATGATTTTTTGATATATTTTTTTGCTACAACATTAGTCGTAGATCAATATATTTTTTTTTTTAATTTTTTTTTGTTTTCGTTGGTGTTATTTGCTATTTATTTATTGTTGCTTTGGAAGCAAACTTAGAATTAAATTTTAAATTCAACAGGAAAAACAATAACAACTGAAACCGATATGAATCATAGTTTATACAACGTATACGACATGAATTAAAACTTTAAAAAGTTGGTCCGGCAAATTTAAACATTGCCCGGCAATATAAAAATTTCCCGCTACATAGTTTATAAGACGTATACACAGAATAGATATAGAACAGAATGCACAATCCCTATATACGCAGTCACTAAAAGTTACCATTTTCCGCAATGCAGCGGTCGCTAGAGACGCTACTATAGTAAAATGTGAAAGGATATCTACGTCTGCCATAAATATATACAATATATATAGGGCCTACATTATCTTTCATTATAGGCTTACTTTTATATAAATTTGACTTAATTACCCATTTTGTTTTGAACATTATATGATTAGGCCAATATGATGTAAAAATATTTATTACCCGGTACTGATTTGAAAAAAAAGTGGCTTAGACGTAGCTCGGTACCGGTAACTAAATTGCTGCGGCTACCGGTACATAAATATATATACTTTTTTAACCAAAATAAACTTTTAAAATTATGAAGGGAAATAGGCATATAATTCATAATGAGTTAATATGAGGTTGTTTATGCTGTTGTTTATCCTTTATGGAGTCAGGAAAGCCATGCAGTTTGACATGCTCTTTTTTTCGATTTTCAGTCGTTTTCGTTTTCATTGTTGTAGTTTATTACACAACCGTTCATGCACATTTTGCCTGAAATATTAGCTTTGGGTGTTCGAACTTGTAGATTTGAAGAAAAGGACGTTGTAGGCTAAATAAGCATAAATATAGAGTGTAACCAGGACCGCTGCGTTTAAATAAGCTTAGTATGGCGTCGGTATTACTGCCCGAAACAGAAAAAAAATGCGATTGCGCATTCTGTTTTATACCTATTCTGTGGACATATACAACACGAATAAAAAAGTGAAGGAATTTTTTATTTGCCAGATACAACGTAAGATACCCATTAAAACCATTAATCATTACCCATTATATAGAAAACTCACAGAAAAAGGGAATCCAAAGACTAGCTTTGATGAAAAAACTTGCTGGCTCAGACTGGGGTGCAAATCACTCTATCTTGAAAAAAACATATACCAGTTATATAAGGCCTACCCTAGAATATGGAGCCACAGTGTGGGGTACGGCAGCCCAATCAAACCTCCGAAAAATAGACAAAGTTCAAAACCTAGGACTTCGAATCATAACAGGAGCAATGAAAACTACCCCGATCAGGGCAATGGAGGATGCAACTAACCTAAGCTCTATGGAAACTAGACGAGAAACCAAAATCCTTACTCACTTCACCAAGTTAGAAGCATCAGGTCATCACCCTCTAAAACCCAAGCTACTCAAAACCTCCTCAACAAAAAGACTTCAAAGATCCAATTTTATACAAGAAGCCAAACATCTAAAAAGTAAATATAAAATAGAAAACATTGCAATTGAACCTACCCAACCCCACAGCCACTTCCCCCCCTGGGACCCAAGCCCTACTCTAAAAATCAGAGACGAACTAAGCAACATAGGAAAAAAATCTGACTACACGCCCGAAATACTAAAAGAAGCAGTAAACAACATCATTAGAGAACAATACCCTCAAAATGCATGGACCAGAGTCTATACTGACGGGTCAACTGGAAAAGATTTGAAAAATGGAGGCGCCGGCATTTTCATAGAGTGGCCAAATGGAGAACTCCTAGAAAAAGCCACTGCCACAAGTAGCCTCTCAGATAGCACTAGAGCAGAAAGAAAAGCAATTGAGCTTGCCGCAAATATACTAACAAGCCACACTCAATCCCCCAACAGCCGGATTGTCATCTTCTCTGACGCCAAAACAGTACTCCAGTCTCTAAAAAACCAAAATGCCCCGATCAACCAGTCACTCAGTACAGAACTTTTAAAACTGAGCAAAATAACTAAAGAACTGGTTCTCCAATGGATCCCTGGGCATATACAAAATGAAGGAAATGACACTGCCGACACCTTAGCTAATGCTGGAGGCAGACAAAACCAGACAGACCCATCTCTACACCCCGAAGAAATAAAGGCAATACTCAAAAGGAATGAATCCGAAAGATGGTCTGAGCTGCAACAAAACAACCCAAAGATTGATGCTTACTACAAACTCTCCCGCCAATTTCAACACATCATCTTCAGACTAAGGACTGGTCACAACAGGCTAAAGCAACATATGTTCCGCAAACTACGAATCGGAGCAAGCGAAATGTGCCCCTGCGAAACAGCTCCCGAAAATGCGGAGCATGTCCTTCAGACCTGCCCTCTGTATCTTTCTACCCGGTCAGCCTTTTGGCCCCTGGGGGCTACCCTCAACGACAAACTGTTCGGTGGACTAGAGCAACTGACAGCCACGGCGCAGTTCATTACAGCTATCGGACTTGTTGTCTGAATCCTCCCAATCATAACATTTGAGAACGAAGAAGAAGAAGAAGATTACCCATTATAACAATTTAAAAATATCCCGCTATAAATTACGACGCAAATTAAAACGTGAATATATTTTGTTCTATTCATTCATAAAGTACATTAGCAAAGGTTGAAGCAAAGTTAATTAAAATGAATTCGCAAAATTCGATGACGCCATAAAAAAAAAAGACAACCAGCTATCCCTGCGCAAACTTTGATGACGTCATCCTGAAAAAAATCTCAACGCCATCCTTTTTTTTATTTTCTTAGCGCGATCGATCGAAAAACTATAAAAAGTTGGAACGGCAAATTCAACATGAACCCAAAATATGTCGTTTTATTCGCGTTTTTTGACCAAACTGACCACTGCGGTCATTTTAATTTTTTTTAAACCTTGACAGTGTTCACCGCCGTAACGCAAAGAATATTTGTAGCAAATTTCACGTTTTTATGTCCAGTATTTAAAAAGATTATGCGGTATGTACATACCCAGCCAGCCAGCCACATACATACATACATACATACATATTCCTTTTGAGATTTATATATATACAAGCCGTTATGTGCCCGGTCCTCCGAACCGGCTAAAAGCTATGTTTACATACACTCTAACTACTCAAGCAGTTATAATGAGACTGCCCGCATGACCTACGACATGAATTTAAACGTGAGGTAATGTCTAATTTGCCCGCTACAACATAAAATTACCCGTTAAAATCATTACCCATTACCCATTATAACAATTAAAAAATTGCCCGTTATAAATTACGACGCAAATTAAAACGTAAATATATTTTGTTCTATTTATTGATAAAGAACATTCGACAGTATTTTTATTAAAAAAGAAAATGATTGTTTGATATGTTTTTTTAAGACACGACAAACATTAAGTCGCAGACCTATGTTGTTTTGTTTTTGTTATTTGCTATTTATTTATTATTGTTGCTTTGGAAGCAAACTTAGAATTAAATTTTCTATTGAACATGTAAAACAATAACAAATGAAACCCATATGAAATAATGTTTATAAAACGTATACGACACGAATTAAAACTTTAAAAAGTTAGTTCCGGCAATTTGAACATTGCCCGGCAAATTAAACATTGCCCGGTAATATAAACATTGCCCGGTAATTTAGACATTGTCCGGTAATTTAAACATTGCCCGGTAATTTAAACATTGCCCGGTATTATAAACATTACCCGGTAATTTAAACCTTGCCCGGTAATTTAAACAATGGTTGTTACCAAGGCGATAAGCCTAAAGTTATAATGAGATTTCCCGCTTCACAGTTAATATATACGGCAATTAATAAAACCCCACCCGTTAAAAAGTTTATCGATGTATACGTCACAAATTTAAATGTGAATGACATTTTGTACGCCCGCTACAACCGAAACGAACTGCAACGTGAAATATTGCCCGCTAGAAACGAATTGAAACGTGAAATATTGCCCTCTAGAAAAGAATTGAAACGTGAAATATTTCCCGCTAGAAAGATTTTAATGCGTATACGACCGCTTCAAACGAATTGAAAAAGCTAAAAGTTATGTTTACATACACTCTTACTACTCAAGCAGTTATAATGAGAATGCACGCAACAACTACAAAAGTTTATATTTCGTATACGACACGAATTAAAACGTGAATATATTTTGTTCTATTCATTCATAAAATACATTAGCAAACATTGAAGCAAAGTTAATTTTAAATGAATACGCAAAATTTGATGACGTCATAACGAAAAGCCGGCTAGCTATCTCTGCGCAAACTTTGATGACGTCATCCTGAAAAAATCTCAACGCCATCCTTTTTTTAATTTTTTTAGCGCGATCGATCGAAAAACTATTAAAAGTTGGAACGGCAATTTTAACATGAACCCAAAATATGTCGTTTTATTCGCGTTTTTTGACCAAACTGACCACTGCGGTCATTTTATTTTTTTTAAAACCTTGACAGTGTTCACCGCCGTAACGCAAAGAATTTTTGTAGCAAATTTCACGTTTTTATGTCCAGTATTTAAAAAGATTATGCGGTATGTACATACCCAGCCAGCCAGCCAGCCAGCCACATACATACATACATATTCCTTTTGAGATTTATATATATATATGATATGACAAGCCGTTATGTGCCCGGTCCTCCGAACCGGCTAAAAGTTATGTTTACATACACTCTAACTACTCAGGCAGTTATAATGAGATTGCCCGCATGACCTACGACACGAATTTAAATGTGAGGTAATTTTTTATTTGCCCGCTACAACATGATATACCCGTTAAAATCATTACTGATCACCCATTATAACAATTACAAAATTGCCCGCTATAAATTACGACGCAAATTAAAATATAAATATATATTTTGTTCTATTCATTGATTAAGAACATTCGACAGTACTTTTTTTTTTTTAATGATTGTTTGATATATTTTTTTTACGACAAACATTAAGTCGCAGACCTATGTTGTGTTGTTTTTGTTTATTTGCTATTTATTTATTTATTGTTGCTTTGGAAGCAAACTTAGAATTAAATTTTCTATTCAACATGTAAAACAATAACAAATGAAACCCTTATGAAATAATGTTTATAAAACGTATACGACACGAATTAAAACTTTAAAAATTTAGTTCCGACAATTTGAACATTACCCGGCAAATTAAACATTGCCCGGTAATTTAAAAATTGCCCGGTAATTTAAACATTGCCCGGTATTATAAACATTGCCCGGTATTATAAACATTGCCCGGTAATTTAAACATTGCCCGGTAATTTAAACATTGCCCGGTAATTTAAACATTGCCCGGTATTATAAACATTGCCCGGTAATTTAAACATTGCCCGGTAATTTAAACATTGCTCGGTAATTTAAACATTGCCCGGTATTATAAACATTGCCCGGTAATTTAAACATTGCCCGGTAATTTAAACAATAGCCGTTACCTAGGCGATAAGCCTAAAGGTGCCCAGTTCTCGGAACTGGATAAAAAAAAACCATTGAGTTATAAACAATAGTCTTTAGCGGGGATAAATTATTTTCCGGTAACTTATACCATTTAAATATTGCATTCCACAAATAACGACGCAAATTAAAACAAAATTTTGTTCCCTTCTTAAACGCATAAATACGCAAAATTTGATGACGCCATATAATTATAAGCTTAAATATAGAGTGTAACCAGGACCACTGCGTTTAAATAAGCTTAGTAAGGCGTCGGTATTACTTCCCGAAACAGAAAAAAAATGCTAAATCTATTTGCTTTGTCCTATGTTTGTAAAGTTTTAAATTATTAATTAGCTTTAAGTCATGTATTCACAGTGTAAAGTATTAAAGTAGTGATAGATTAAGAAAATCAACTACAGTATTGGTAATGTAAAGAATTTATGTTGTTTACGGCACGTAGACAATTTAAACATGAAGAAAATTTGTTCCCGTCATTGAGTTGAGATAATAAAATCCATGCACATAGTTTGATTACGTCAATTTAAACATGAATGAAAAATGTCCCTTCATTGCTATAAAATCCATGCGCAAAGATTGATGACGTCATAAAAATAATCTCAGCGCATCCTTTTTTTTCGAACTTTGTGACGAAAAACTATAAAAAGTTGTACTGGCAAAGACAATGTGAATCAAAAGTTGTGTTTTTTTCGCGTTTTTTGACCAAACTGACCACTGCGGTCATTTTAATTTTTTTTAAACCTTGACAGTGTTCACCGCCGTAACGCAAAGAATATTTGTAGCAAATTTCACGTTTTTATGTCCAGTATTTAAAAAGATTATGCGGTATGTACATACCCAGCCAGCCACATACATATTCCTTTTGAGATTTATATATATACAAGCCGTTATGTGCCCGGTCCTCCGAACCGGCTAAACGTTATGTTTACATACACTCTAACTACTCGGGCAGTTATAATGAGATTGCCCGCATGACCTACGACACGAATTTTAACGTGAGGTAATTTTTTATTTGCCCGCTACAACATGAATTACCCGCTAAAATCATTACTTATCACCCATTATAACAATTACAAAATTGCCCGCTATAAATTACTACGCAAATTAAAACATGAATATATTTTGTTCTATTCATTGATTAAGAACATTCGACAGTACTTTTTTTTTTTTTTTAATGACTGTTTGATATATTCTTTTTACGACAAACATTAAGTCGCAGACCTATGTTGTGTTGTTTTTGTTTATTTGCTAGTTATTTATTTATTGTTGCTTTGGAAGCAAACTTAGAATTAAATTTTCTATTCAACATGTAAAACAATAACAAATGAAACCCATATGAAATAATGTTTATAAAACGTATACGACACGAATTAAAACTTTAAAAAGTTAGTTCCAGCAATTTGAACATAGCCCGGCAAATTAAACATTGCTCGGTAATATAAACATTGCCCGTTAATTTAAAAATTGCCCGGTAATTTAAACATTGCCCGGTAATTTAAACATTGCCCGGTATTATAAACATTGCCCGGTAATTTAAACATTGCCCGGTAATTTAAACAATGGCCGTTACCAAGGCGATAAGCCTAAAGGTGCCCAGTTCTTGGAACTGGATAAAATAACCCACGGAGTTATAAGCAATAGTCTTAAGCGGGGAGAAAGTATTTTCCGGTAACTGAAACCATTTAAATATTGCATTCTACAAATTACGACGCAAATTAAAACAAAACTTCTTAAACGCAAAAATACGCAAAATTTGATGACGCCATATAATTATAAGCTTAAATATAGAGTGTAACCAGGACCACTGCGTTTAAATAAGCTTACTAAGGCGTCGGTATTACTTCCCGAAACAGAAAAAAAAATACTATATCTATTTGCTTTTGTCCTATGTTTGTAAAGTTTTAAATTATTAATTAGCTTTAAGTCATGTATTCACAGTGTAAAGTATTAAAGTAGTGATAGATTAATAAAATCAACTACAGTATTGGTAGTGTAAAGAATTTATGTTGTTTACGGCACGTAGACAATTTAAACATGAAGAAAATTTGTTCCCGTCATTGAGTTGAGATAAAAATCCATGCACATAGTTTGATGACGTCAATTTAAACATGAATAAAAAATGTCTCTTCATTGCTATAAAATCCATGCGCAAAGATTGATGACGTCATAAAAATAATCTCAGCGCATCCTTTTTTTTTCTAACTTTGTGACGAAAAACTATAAAAAGTTGGAACGGCAAATTCAACATGAACCCAAAATATGTCGTTTTATTCGCGTTTTTTGACCAAACTGACCACTGCGGTCATTTTAATTTTGTTTAAACCTTGACAGTGTTCACCGCCGTAACGCAAAGAATATTTGTAGCAAATTTCACGTTTTTATGTCCAGTATTTAAAAAGATTATGCTGTATGTACATACATACATACATACATATTCCTTTTGAGATTTATATATATACAAGCCGATGTGTGCCCGATTCTTCGAACGGGCTTTTTTTTAGAATATGCTTGACACATTATAGTTTTTTAGTTTTGTTTTTGCAACATACATAAAGTAGTATGTTTTTTTTTGTGGTCAGTATTTTTTTAATTTAATTTTGTTTTGCACACTTTATTATACACCAATTCAATATACAACTAAAAAGGAAAAACAAATAATAATATTTTTTTTTTATTTCTTGCTCAAAGTATGACCACTATGATCGAATTTTGTGAGTTTATTGGGTAATTAAACTCTTTCTGTAAAACAGAACTCACATGTCTTTTAAAAAGTACTGTTAATTCGAAAATGATTGTTTGATATATTTTTTTGCTACAACATTAGTCGTAGATCAATATTTATTTATTTTTGCTTTTTTTTTTTTTGTTAGTGTTATTTGCTATTTATTTATTGTTGCTTTGGAAGCAAACTTAGAATAAAATTTTAAATTCAACAGGAAAAACAATAACAAATGAAACCGATATGAATCATAGTTTATACAACGTATACGATACAAATTAAAACTTTAAAACGTTGAGCTCGGCAATTTAAACATTGCCTGGCAATTGAAAAATTTCCCGCTTCAAAGTTTATAAGACGTATAAACAGAATAGGTATAGAACAGAATGCACAATCCCTATATATGCAGTCACTAAAAGTTACCATTTTCCGCAATGCAGCGGTCGCTAGAGACGCTACTATAGTAAAATGTGAAAGGATATCTACGTCTGCCATAAATATATACAATATATATAGGGCCTACATTATCTTTCATTATAGGCTTACTTTTATATAAATTTGACTTAATTACCCATTTTGTTTTGAACATTATATGATTAGGCCAATATGATGTAAAAATATTTATTACCCGGTACTGATTTGAAAAAAAAATGGCTTAGACGTAGCTCAGTACCGGTAACTAAATTGCTACGGCTACCGGTACATAAATATATATACTTTTTAAACCAAAATAAACTTTTAAAATTATGAAGGGAAATAGGCATATAATTCATAATGAGTTAATATGAGGTTGTTTATGCTGTTGTTTATCCTTTATGGAGTCAGGAAAGCCATGCAGTTTGACATGCTCTTTTTTTACGATAATCAGTCGTTTTCGCATCATTGTTGTAGTTTATTACACAATCGTTTATGCACATTTTGCCTGAAATGTTAGCTTTGGGTGTTCGAACTTGTAGATTTGAAGATTGCGCATTCTGTTTTATACCTATTCTGTGGACATATACAACACGAATAAAAACGTGAAGGAATTTTTTATTTGCCAGATACAACGTAAGATACCCATTAAAACCATTAATCATTACCACCTATAACAATTTAAAAATATCCCGCTATAAATTACGACGCAAATTAAAACGTGAATATATTTTGTTCTATTCATTCATAAAGTACATTAGCAAAGGTTGAAGCGAAGTTAATTAAAATGAATACGCAAAATTCGATGACGCCATAAAAAAAAGACAACCAGCTATCCCTGCGCAAACTTTGATGACGTCATATAAAAATAATCTCTACGCGTCCTTTTGTCTTATTTTTTTAGCGTGATTGATCGAAAAACTATAAAAAGTTGGAACGGCAAATTCAACATGAACCCAAAATATGTCGTTTTATTCGCGTTTTTTGACCAAACTGACCACTGCGGTCATTTTAATTTTTGTAAAACCTTGACAGTGTTCACCGCCGTAACGCAAAGAATATTTGTAGCAAATTTCACGTTTTTATGTCCAGTATTTAAAAAGATTATGCGGTATGTACATACCCACATATATACATACATACATACATACATATTCCTTTTGAGATTTATATATATACAAGCCGTTATGTGCCCGGTCCTCCGAACCGGCTAAAAGTTATGTTTACATACACTCTAACTACTCAGGCAGTTATAATGAGATTGCCCGCATGACCTACGACACAAATTTAAACGTGAGGTAATTTTTTATTTGCCCGCTACAACATGAATTACCCGTTAAAATCATTACTCATCACCCATTATAACAATTACAAAATTGCTTGCTATAAATTACGACGCAAATTAAAACATGAATATATTTTGTTCTATTCATTGATAAAGAACATTCGACAGTACTTTTTTTTTTTTAATGATTGTTTGATATATTTTTTAACGACAAACATTAAGTGGCAGACCTATGTTGTGTTGTTTTCGTTTATTTGCTATTTATTTATTTATTGTTGATTTGGAAGCAAACTTAGAATTAAATTTTCTATTCAACATGTAAAACAATAACAAATGAAACCCATATGAAATAATGTTTATAAAACGTATACGACACGAATTAAAACTTTAAAAAGTTAGTTCCGGCAATTTGAACATTACCCGGCAAATTAAACATTGCCCGGTAATTTAAACATTGCCCGGTAATTTAAACATTGCCCGGTAATTTAAACATTGCCCGGTATTATAAAGATTGCCCGGTAATTTAAACATTGCCCGGTAATTTAAACATTGCCCGGTATTATAAACATTGCCCGGTAATTTAAACATTGCCCGATAATTTAAACAATGGCCGTTACCAAGGCGATAAGCCTAAAGGTGCCCAGTTCTCGGAACTGGATAAAATAACCCATGGAGTTATAAGCAATAGTCTTAAGCAGGGAGAAAGTATTTTCCGGTAACTGAAACCATTTAAATATTGCATTCTACAAATTACGACGCAAATTAAAACAAAGTTTTGTTCCCTTCTTAAACGCATAAATACGCAAAATTTGATGACGCCATATAATTATAAGCTTAAATATAGAGTGTAACCAGGACCACTGCGTTTAAATAAGCTTACTAAGGCGTCGGTATTACTTCCCGAAACAGAAAAAAAAAACTATATCTATTTGCTTTTGTCCTATGTTTGTAAAGTTTTAAATTATTAATTAGCTTTAAGTCATGTATTCACAGTGTAAAGTATTAAAGTGTGATAGATTAAGAAAATCAACTACAGTATTGGTAGTGTAAAGAATTTATGTTGTTTACGGCACGTAGACAATTTAAACATGAAGAAAATTTGTTCCCGTCATTGAGTTGAGATAAAAATCCATGCACATAGTTTGATGACGTCAATTTAAACATGAATGAAAAATGTCCCTTCATTGCTTTAAAATCCATGCGCAAAGATTGATGACGTCATAAAAATAATCTCAGCGCATCCTTTTTTTTCTAACTTTGTGACGAAAAACTATAAAAAGTTGTACTGGCAAAGACAATGTGAATCAAAAGTTGTGTTTTTTTCGCGTTTTTTGACCAAACTGACCACTGCGGTCATTTTAATTTTTTTTAAACCTTGACAGTGTTCACCGCCGTAACGCAAAGAATATTTGTAGCAAATTTCACGTTTTCATGTCCAGTATTTAAAAAGATTATGCGGTATGTACATACCCACATACATACATACATATTCCTTTTGAGATTTATATATATACAAGCCGTTATGTGCCCGATTCTTCGAACGGGCTTTTTTTAAGAATATGCTTGACACATTATAGTTTTTTAGTTTTGTTTTTGCAACATACATAAAGTAGTATATTTTTTTTTTTGGTCAGTATTTTTTAAATTTATTTTTGTTTTGCACACTTTATTATACACCAATTCAATATACAACTAAAAAGGAAAAACAAAAAATAATTTTTTTTTTTTATTTCTTGCTCAAAGTATGACTACTATGATCGAATTTTGTGAGTTTATTGGGTAATTAAACTCTTTCTGTAAAACAGAACTCACATGTCTTTTAAAAAGTACTGTTAATTCGAAAATGATTGTTTGATATATTTTTTTGCTACAACATTAGTCGTAGATCAATAATATTTTTTTTTGTTTTTGTTGGTGTTATTTGCTATTTATTTATTGTTGCTTTGGAAGCAAACTTAGAATTAATTTTTAAATTCAACAGGAAAAACAATAACAACTGAAACCGATATGAATCATAGTTAATGATAGTTTATACAACGTATACGACATGAATTAAAACTTTAAAAAGTTGGTCCGGCAAATGTAAACATTGCCCGGCAATATAAAAATTTCCCGCTACATTGTTTATAAGACGTATACGATACAAATTAAAACTTTAAAACGTTGAGCTCGGCAATTTAAACATTGCCTGGCAATTGAACAATTTCCCGCTACAAAGTTTATAAGACGTATACACAGAATAGGTATAGAACAGAATGCACAATCCCTATATACGCACTCACTTAAAGTTACCATTTTCCGCAATGCAGCGGTCGCTAGAGACGCTACTATAGTAAAATGAGAAATGATATCTACGTCTGCCATAAATATATACAATATATATAGGGCCTACATTATCTCTCATTATAGGCTTACTTTTATATAAATTTGACTTAATTACCCATTTTGTTTTGAACATTATATGATTAAGCCAATATGATGTAAAAATATTTATTACCCGGTACTGATTTGAAAAAAAAAATGGCTTAGACGTAGCTCGGTACCGGTAACTAAATTGCTGCGGCTACCGGTACATAAATATATATACTTTTTAAACCAAAATAAACTTTTAAAATTATGAAGGGAAATAGGCATATAATTCATAATGAGTTAATATGAGGTTGTTTATGTTGTTGTTTATCCTTTATGGAGTCAGGAAAGCCATGCAGTTTGACATGCTCTTTTTTACGATAGTTTTTTACACAACCGTTTATGCACATTTTCCTGAAATATTAGCTTTGGGTGTTCGAACTTGTAGATTTGAAGAAAAGGACGTTGTAGGCTAAATAAGCATAAATATAGAGTGTAACCAGGACCGCTGCGTTTAAATAAGCTTAGTACGGCGTCGGTATTACTGCTCAAAACAGAAATATAATGCGATTGCGCATTCTGTTTTATACCTATTCTGTGGACATATACAACACGAATAAAAACGTGAAGGAATTTTTTATTTGCCAGATACAACGTAAGATACCCATTAAAACCATTAATCATTACCCATTATAACAATTTAAAAATATCCCGCTATAAATTACGACGCAAATTAAAACGTGAATATATTTTGTTCTATTCATTCATAAAATACATTAGCAAACATTGAAGCAAAGTTAATTTTAAATGAATACGCAAAATTTGATGACGTCATAACGAAAAGCCGGCTAGCTATCTCTGCGCAAACTTTGATGACGTCATCCTAAAAAAATCTCAACGCCATCCTTTTTTTAATTTTTTTAGCGCGATCGATCGAAAAACTATAAAAAGTTGGAACGGCAATTTGAACATGAACCCAAAATATGTCGTTTTATTCGCGTTTTTTGACCAAACTGACCACTGCGGTCATTTTAATTTTTTTAAAACCTTGACAGTGTTCACCGCCGTAACGCAAAGAATATTTGTAGCAAATTTCACGTTTTTATGTCCAGTATTTAAAAAGATTATGCGGTATGTACATACCCAGCCAGCCAGCCAGCCAGCCAGCCAGCCAGCCACATATTCCTTTTGAGATTTATATATATACAAGCCGTTATGTGCCCGATTCTTCAAACGGGCTTTTTTTTAGAATATGCTTGACACATTATAGTTTTTTAGTTTTGTTTTTGAAACATACATAAAGTAGTATGTTTTTTTTTTGTGGTCAGTATTTTTTAAATTTATTTTTGTTTTGCACACTTTATTATACACCAATTCAATATAAAACTAAAAAGGAAAAACAAATAATAATAATTTTTTTTTATTTCTTGCTCAAAGTATGATCACTATGATCGACTTTTGTGAGTTTATTGGGCAATTAAACTCTTTCTGTAAAACAGAACTCACATGTCTTTTAAAAAGTACTGTTAATTCGAAAATGATTGTTTGATATATTTTTTTGCTACAACATTAGTCGTAGATCAATATTTTTTTTTTTTTTTGTTTTTTTTTTTTTGTTTTTGTTGGTGTTATTTGCTATTTATTTATTGTTGCTTTGGAAGCAAACTTAGAATTAAATTTTAAATTCAACAGGAAAAACAATAACAACTGAAACCGATATGAATCATAGTTTATACAACGTATACGACATGAATTAAAACTTTAAAAAGTTGGTCCGGCAAATTTAAACATTGCCCGGCAATATAAAAATTTCCCGCTACATAGTTTGTAAGACGTATACAATACAAATTAAAACTTTAAAACGTTGAGCTCGGCAATTTAAACATTGCCTGGCAATTGAACAATTTCCCGCTACAAAGTTTATAAGACGTATACACAGAATAGGTATAGAACAGAATGCACAATCCCTGAAAGTTACCATTTTCCGCAATGCAGCGGTCGATAGAGACGCTACTATAATAAAATGAGAAAGGATATCTATGTCTGTCATAAATATATACAATATATATAGGGCCTACATTATCTTTCATTATAGGCTTACTTTTATATAAATTTGACTTAATTACCCATTTTGTTTTCAACATTATAGGATTAGGCAAATATGATGTAAAAATATTTATTACCCGGTACTGATTTGAAAAAAAATGGCTTAGACGTAGCTCGGTACCGGTAACTAAATTGCTACGGTTACCGGTACATAAATATATACTTTTTAAACCAAAATAAACTTTTAAAATTATGAAGGGAAATAGGCATATAATTCATAATGAGTTAATATGAGGTTGTTTATGCCGTTGTTTATCCTTTATGGAGTCAGGAAAGCCATGCAGTTTGACATGCTCTTTTTTACGATAATCATTCGTTTTCGCATCATTGTTGTAGTTTATTACACAACCGTTTATGCACATTTTGCCTGAAATATTAGCTTTGGGTGTTCGAACTTGTAGATTTGAAGAAAAGGACGGTGTAGGCTAAATAAGCATAAATATAGAGTGTAACCAGGACCGCTGCGTTTAAATAAGCTTAGTATGGCGTCGGTATTACTGCCCAAAACAGAAATAAAATGCGATTGCGCATTCTGTTTTATACCTATTCTGTGGACATATACAACACGAATAAAAACGTGAAGGATTTTTTTATTTGCCAGATACAACGTAAGTTACCCATTAAAACCATTAATCATTACCCATTATAACAATTTAAAAATATCCCGCTATAAATTACGACGCAAATTAAAACGTAAATATATTTTTTTCTATTCATTCATAAAGTACATCAGCAAACGTTGAAGCGAAGTTAATTAAAATGAATACGCAAAACTCGATGACGCCATAAAAAAAAAAGACAGCCAGCTATCCCTGCGCAAACTTTGATGACGTCATATAAAAATAATCTCTGCGCGTCCTTTTGTCTTATTTTTTTAGCGCGATCGATCGAAAAAACTATAAAAGTTGGAACGGCAAATTCAACATGAACCCAAAATATGTCGTTTTATTCGCGTTTTTTGACCAAACTGACCACTGCGGTCATTTTAATTTTTTTTAAACCTTGACAGTGTTCACCGCCGTAACGCAAATAATATTGGTAGCAAATTTCACGTTTTTATGTCCAGTATTTAAAAAGATTATGCGGTATGTACATACCCAGCCAGCCACATACATACATATTCCTTTTGAGATTTATATATATACTAGCCGATTATGTGCCCGGTCCTCCGAACCGGCTAAAAGTTATGTTTACATACACTCTAACTATTCAGGCAGTTATAATGAGATTGCCCGCATGACCTACGACACGAATTTAAACGTGAGGTAATTTTTTATTTGCCCGCTACAACACGAATTACCCGTTAAAATCATTACTCATTACCCATTATAACAATTACAAAATTGCCCGCTATAAATTACGACGCAAATTAAAACATGAAAATATTTTGTTCTATTCATTGATAAAGAACATTCGACAGTAGCCTACTTTTTTTTTTTTTAATGATTGTGTGATATATTTTTTTACGACAAATATTAAGTCGCAGACCTATGTTGTGTTGTTTTTGTTATTTGCTATTTATTTTTTTATTGTTGCTTTGGAAGCAAACTTAGAATTAATTTTTCTATTCAACATGTAAAACAACAACAAATGAAACCAATAAGAAACAAAGAAGAAACATTTTTTTTTAAATTGTGTTCAATGTAATCGCATAATGATATTTTACATACACTTTATCTAACCATGGAGTTATAATGAGATTGCCCGCTACACAGTTAATATATAAGGCAATTAATAAAACTTTGCCCGTTAAATAGTTTATCGATGTATACGTCACAAATTTAAATGTGAATGACATTTTTTACGCCCGCTACAACCGAATTGAACTGAAACGTTAAATATTTCCCTCTTGAAACGAATTGAAACGTGAAATATTGCCATCTAGAAAGATTTTAATGCGTATAGGCTCGCTACAAACGAATTGAAAAAGCTAAAAGTTATGTTTACATACACTCTAACTACTCAAGCAGTTATAATGAGATTGCACACAACAACTACAAAGTTTATATTTCGTATACGACACGAATTAAAACGTGAATATATTTTGTTCTATTCATTCATAAAATACATTAGCAAACATTGAAGCAAAGTTAATTTTAAATGAATACGCAAAATTTGATGACGTCATACAATATACATAGGGCCTACATTATCTTTCATTATAGGCTTACTTTTATATAAATTTGACTTAATTACCCATTTTGTTTTAAACATTATATGATTAGGCCAATATGATGTAAAAATATTTATTACCCGGTACTTATTTGAAAAAAAAATGGCTTAGACGTAGCTCGGTACCGGTAACTAAATAGCTACGGCTACCGGTACGTAAATATATATACTTTTTAAACCGAAATAAACTTTTAAAATTATGAAGGCAAATAGGCATATAATTTATAATGAGTTAATATGAGGTTGTTTATGCTGTTGTTTATCCTTTATGGAGTCAGGAAAGCCATGCAGTTTGACATGCTCTTTTTTACGATAATCAGTCGTTTTCGCATCATTGTTGTAGTTTATTACACAACTGTTCGTGCACATTTTGCCTGAAATATTAGCTTTGGGTGTTCGAACTTGTAGATTTGAAGAAAAGGACGTTGTAGGCTAAATAAGCATAAATATAGTGTGTAACCAGGACCACTGCGTTTAAATAGGCTTAGTATGGCGTCGGTATTACTGCCCAAAACAGAAATAAAATGCGATTGCGTATTCTGTTTTATACCTATTCTGTGGACATATACAACACGAATAAAAAAGTGATGGAATTTTGTATTTGCCAGATACAACGTAAGATACCCATTAAAACCATTAATCATTACCCATTATAACAATTTAAAAATATCCCGCTATAAATTACGACGCAAATTAAAACGTGAATATATTTTGTTCTATTCATTCATAAAGTACATTAGCAAAGGTTGAAACAAAGTTAATTTTAAATGAATACGCAAAATTTGATGACGTCATAACGAAAAGCCGGCTAGCTATCTCTGCGCAAACTTTGATGACGTCATCCTGAAAAAAATCTCAACGCCATCCTTTTTTTTTATTTTCTTAGCGCGATCGATCGAAAAACTATAAAAAGTTGGAACGGCAAATTCAACATGAACCCAAAAAATGTCGTTTTATTCGCGTTTTTTGACCAAACTGACCACTGCGGTCATTTAAATTTTTTTTAAACTATGACAGTGTTCACCGCCGTAACGCAAAGAATATTTGTAGCAAATTTCACGTTTTTATGTCCAGTATTTAAAAAGATTATGCGGTATGTACATACCCAGCCAGCCACATACATACATATTCCTTTTGAGATTTATATATATACTAGCTGATGTGCCCGATTCTTCGAACGGGCTTGTATAGACTATGTTTGACACACTATAGTTTGTTTATTCTTTTTTTGTTGATTTTTTTTTGCAACATTCATAAAATTGTTGTTATTTTGTTGTGGTCAGTATTTATTTTTGTATTGTTGTTTTGCAGAGATTAATATACACCCATTCAATATACAACTAAAAAGGAAAAACAAATATTCAATTTTTTTAAATTCTTGGTCAAAGTATGCCCCCTTTGCGATCTAATGGTGTTAAGTTTATTGGGTAGTTAAACTTTGTTTCTGTAAAACAGAATTGACATGTCATTTCAACAGTACTTTTAATTTTTAAATTATTGTTTGCTATATTTTTTAAAGATAACATTAAGTCGTAGATCTATGTTATTGTTGTTTTGTTTGTTTTTTTGTTTTTTTTATTGTTGTTGTTATTTGCTATTTATTCATTTATTGTTGCTTTGGAAGGAACTTAGAATTACATTTTAAATTCAACATGAAAAACAATAACAAATGAAACCCATAAGAAACAAAGAAGAAACTTTTTTTTTTATGTTTGTTAAATTATGTCCAATGATCGCATAATGATATTTTATTGGAAAATAAAATTATTTCTGTCTTACGAATTTGACAATAATTTTTTAAAAATCAATACTTTGCAATAGGCCATATGCTCATTGTAACACATCTTTATATACAACATTCCTTGTTTTTGACATTGGTGCAAATATGAATAGTTGATTAGGAGAGCCAACTCTTGAGCAGGCAACATATAATTGCCCATTGGAGAAACATGGATATTCCAAATTAATTCCAGTGCACTTGATTGATTGACCCTGTGACTTGTTAATTGTAATGGAAAATGCCAACCTGACGGGAAACTGCAGACGCTTGAAAAAGAAGGGCATGTCTGTTGGAATAATTGGGATTCTTGGAATAAACACATCTTCTCCTTTTCCTTTCCCAGTCAACACTGTCGCTTCTATCACATTAGGGAATAAACTTTTGATGCATAAGCGTGTTCCATTACAAAGTATTGGCGGGTTTATGTTTCGGAGTAGAATTATGGGTGATCCAATTTTGAGTTGAAGTTTATGCGGTGGCATCCCGGGTGTGTCCAGAGAATTTAAAAATTCCGTAGGGTAGTTAACGGTTTCATTAACATCCGTGACGGAATCAAATGATGCGTATTCAGTACATGTTCCGGGTATCATGTCCTGAATCAGGCCATTCAACTCACTGACAGATGTGTTCTTAGAAGCAAGAATTGCTCGGTCACACAGCCATTCCTTGTTAAGGTAATTTTCCGAAAGGTTCGGATACACTTGGTGGATAAGATCTTGTAGGGATGTCACTCTTTTGCAGAAGTCATCAAGAAAGGTAATGTCCCCTGATTTCATCTGCGTGGGGTAAGTCCCTTCACCAATGTGTAAAAGATTTTCAGCAAAAATGAGTGCACCTGCTTCTTTTTGTTGCTGCACTCTCATATTTGTTCTTAATTTTATTGTTTTAACATTTCGCCAAAGAAAAGAAGATTTGAGGCAAGCATTGATTTCATCCGCTGGTGTTGACCTTGGTATGACAGGAAGAGTTTGACGAAAATCGCCAGCTAACACCACCAGAGCACCTCCCATGAATTGACTATTGTCTCTTAAATCCTGCAATGTTAAGTCAAGAGCTTCAAGTGACTTTTTGTGCGCCATTGTACATTCATCCCATACAATGATTTTGCAGGTTTTTAGAACCTTTGCTTGGCCAGAGGCTTTGCTAATGTTGCATGTTGGATGTTGCTCATTGGCAATATTTAGAGGTAACCGTAGAGCCGAGTGCGCCGTTCTTCCTCCATCTAATAACGTCGAAGCAATTCCAGATGATGCTATTGCGATTGCCAAATCACGTTTCATTCTTATTTCTGCAAGGATTATGTTTATTAAGAAGGTTTTTCCTGTTCCTCCAGGAGCATCGAGAAAAAATATTCCTCCTTTTTCTTCATTGACATGATTCATAATAACCTCATATGCTTCAGTTTGATCGCTGTTTAACAGAACTTTGTTGGATTCTACATTTTTGTGTAGTTCTTCAATGTTATAGTTTTTTTCTCTTATCAGGTCTTTGTCTAGAATATCCCGCTCATTTCTTTTAGGAGGCTGTAATCCTAAGTCTGGTAGTGTTTTGTTGTTTATTGATACACATTTATCCTCCAACAGAATTAGGGCCAAGTTGAAAATATCTGAAGAACAATTTGAACGAAGTGTTGAACTTGCTCTAATTGAGTTATCACGTGGTAAATCTTCGCTCATGGACTCTCTATACTTCTCCCACAAACCGTTTGGATTGGATGAATTGCATATAGTAAGAATAATGCAAAAAAGATTTCTTATCTGCTCCGGAGAAGATCTTAAAACAGCCTCTGATAAAGTGTGGTCCCAATGTCTATCATCTTCAAGTAATCCACGCCTTTGGCAAGCTTCTCTGAAAGTCTGGCAAACTTCACCGTTTACAGTTTTTAGATATTCAAAAGAAGTAGGTCCTCGAACTGCATGAAGAAGATGTCTGAGAAAATAGCACTCTGCGTTGTTTGGGTTGACTGTATAGACACGACCCAATGCTTCAATTGCTACGGCATCTTCACCTGCATCTGGTACACCTTGTTTTCTTTTGCAAAACACCTTTTTGGACTTATTCCAAGTGTAAAAGCGAGGTACTTCTGGATATAGCAGTGTCCTGGCAAAAGCGTCACTTTGGCATAATTGAAAAAAAGCTGTCAGAGTTGTATTTGGTGGTCTTTCTGCAAGGGCTTGCGCGTTTTCACGTGTGAAGTAAACTCTCTGCCCGTTCTCTAAGTGAACATTGAGATGAACTACTGTCGGGTGGCGTTCGTGAATTGGGAAACTCATAATGCGCCAAACCGCTTCGTTGCTACTGATGTATCTCCCTATCATGTACCGAGACACTTCATCAAGAGCGTTGTCATCTGTCACTCCAAAGACAGCCATGTCACTTCCTTTGTTTACATATTTGCAGATGTATTTGATAGATTTCACAGAGCTACAGTACTCGACATTTATGTGTGCGAGAAACATTTTGGAAAGAATTGGAGAATAAGTAACAACCCACTAGTTGTCCACTTCGACTTCCGTGTTGCCTTTAATTTAAATTGTTGCCCTGAAACCACCGTCTTGTGGGGCGCGTCTTCTGTAAACTGGATAGCAATCTTCACCAGTCTGAGTATCTTTAATTAATTTCCTAGGATATTTTTTGCTGCATTTTCCGTCTTTCATACAGGGTGCGTTGGTATTGAGATGTCCGCATGGTCCATGAATCATATTTTTCTTTTCACTACTGCAAACAGATTAGGGTCCGTCTCTGGATCTGGAAACTCTGCAGATATGATTTGATCAATATTGACTGGGTGTAGTTTTTCCTTCAACCAAATTAAATTGTGGGAGTGTGGAAGTCCTCTTTTCTGCCATTCAATGGAGTACATCCAGCATCGGGTTTCTCCAAAAATATTATATTTAGTTAAAATATCAATGAGTTTGATCTGTTTTTGTCTAAACACTCTTGCTATTATGTCTTGACGATCACTTGACGTCTGGCCAAATGAAAGTGATTCTTTGATTTCACCCCAGTCAGGATTGCACGTAAATGTGATAAATAGGTCTGGGCGTCCATAGGATCGAACATAAGACAGTGCATCTTGTGCATATTCCTGCATCTGTCTAGGGCTTCCGGTGAAAGTTGCTGGGAGAATCACAACTTTCCCAATATTTTGAATGTCCCCATCGTTCACCAAAGCATCCTTGAGGTGTATATAGTCTTCCACGCGCAGCTTTTTTTTATTTAGACGTATGTACAGGAGTCGCTCACTCTCAATTTTTGCATACATGTCCACAACGTATTGATGGTATAGTTGTCGACATTGTAAAATATGATTTGTGGATCCATTTCTGATCATCAACCTGTCTGCATAAAAGTCTAATGCTGAAACTTTTTTAACAGTTGGTGCACCTGTTACAGGATCAACCTGCTTCAGGTTGAAGTGGTATCCATCCTCGCCTTCACAAAATATGAGCGGGTATTGAAGAGCATCGTACGATCGATGTGTTTCTGAAATGCGTTGTAGTGAATTACTTCGCCTCTGAATTATGATGTCACGTTGATTGAAATCGTGGTCTGACATAATGATGGCGACTTCATTTACTTGAGGAGCATTAAAGCGACGTTCGTGTTCACCGGGCTCTCTTTTGTCTGCACGGATAACAACCTTGTATTCATCATTGGGCATGTTTTCTAGTGAAGTTTTGAAAGTATTAATGAGATGGTTGTTTTCATGAAGCATCCTTTGTAAGCTTAAAACAATATTGCGTCTCACCCCGGGGATACAATCGCATCGATGATCTACTTCAATCTGCTCATTTCCCATAAAGTAGACTTGTAGAAATTGTGGGTTTTGATCAGGAAGCGGGAGAAGAGATCCAATCCGGTGGTATACCTGTCCTTGTACTTTAAAAGTTGTTGCAAAACCGTTAAGATCCACCATTGAGGTAGCACCAAAAGACGTCATCTGAAAACATGAATTGTATCTTCTCAGATTACGCAGGAAATGGTTTGACTCTGAAGTCGTCCCAGACATTAATAACTGCAGATCATTGGGCGGTGTATTCAGGGGAGTAAGTTTAACTTTTCCACTCCTGCAGCACATTCCTGGTGGTTCTGTTTTAAATTTCTTTGCTTGACAATATTTACATATGTAGATCATTCCTCCAATATCAACATAAGGGTGTTGAGCGTAATCATGTTGGGGGTCATATTGGAATCCAGCTAAATTCAAATGTGAACTTCGTGACACCCTTGCCGTGTTTGCACTTTCCCGCTTTTTTTCAAGACGTTTCTGTCGCTCCTCTAATGTCTCGGTATCTCTTGATGTGGTTGCTATTTCTCTCATTTTTTTCAAGACGTTTCTGTCGCTCCTCTAATGTCTCGGTATCTCTTGATGTGGTTGCTATTTCTCTCATTTTTTCAAGACGTTTCTGTCGCTCCTCTAATGTCTCGGTATCTCTTAATGTGGTTGCTATTTCTCTCATTTTTTCAAGACGTTTCTGTCGCTTCTCCAAAGTCTCGGTAGCCCTTGATGTGGTTTCTCCTTCCCGCTTTTTTTCAATACGTTTTTGTCGCTCCTCCGAAGTCTCTGTAGCCCTTGATGTGGTTTCTCCTTCCCGCTTTTTTTCAAGACGTTTTTGTCGCTCCTCCGAAGTCTCTGTAGCTCTTGATGTGGTTTCTCCTTCCCGCTTTTTTTCAAGACGTTTTTGTCGCTCCTCCGAAGTCTCTGTAGCCCTTGATGTGGTTTCTCCTTCCCGCTTTTTTTCAAGACGTTTTTGTCGCTCCTCCGAAGTCTCTGTAGCCCTTGATGTGGTTTCTCCTTCCCGCTTTTTTTCAAGACGTTTTTGTCGCTCCTCCGAAGTCTCTGTAGCCCTTGATGTGGTTTCTCCTTCCCGCTTTTTTTTCAAGACGTTTTTGTCGCTCCTCCGAAGTCTCTGTAGCCCTTGATGTGGTTTCTCGTTCCCACTTTTTTTCAAGACGTTTCTGTCGCTCCTCCGAAGTCTCTGTAGCTCTTGATGTGTTTGCTTTTTCTCGCATTGTTTCAAGTCGTGTTCGACGCTCCTCTGATGTCTCTATGGCTCTTATTGTCCTGGCCCTTTCCCTTTCTTTGTCATGTCTAGCATCACTTTGTTCAACAGTTTCATCTTTTCGCAAACGTTTGGCTTTTATTGACTTTGGATTCTTTTGTCCTATTAGTTTTCTTTTCTTTGGAGGCATTTAAAGTATTGGCTTGGAAAGTTTATCAATATTTATATATTCAACAATAATGTAGATATATTATATTGACTTGGACAGTTTATCAATATTTATATATTCAACAATAATGTAGATGTCTTGTATTGACTTGGAAAGCTTATCAATATTTATATATTCAACAATAATGTAGATATCTTGTATTGACTTCGACAGTTTATCAATATATTTATATTCAACAATAATGTAGATGTCTTGTTCACAATATTGTTACTACCTTGCTTTGTAAATGATCACATAAATACTATTTTTAACAATAACAAATGTTGCCCTTCTTGTTATTTTGAAAGAGAAATGGGCTTACATCTATATACAATCATGTATCAATATCATACATATCATAAACAAATAAATGCAGCATACAATAAATAGTTACTATTTTTAACAATAACAAATGTTGCCCTTCTTGTTAGTTTTTAGTTTGAAAGAGAAATGGGCTTACATCTATATACGATCATGTAAGATATATCATCATCATACATATCATAAACACATAAACGCAGCATACAATAAATATGGGTATATAGACTATATGTACAACAGACAATAGTTAAAATATGCTTGATTAACTTCTTAACATTAGTATGAAAAATTACATTTAGGCCTATGTTTAGCGGTTAACCAAAACATGTGCTCCCTCTGCTTTCAATAAGCTTTCAATAAGCACGTCGCGGTGCGATGATTTAAAAATGCGCACCAAAAGCTACTCACGTATTTCCGGTAATATAAACATGAATGCAAAGATTGATGACGTCATAAAAATAATCTCAGCGCATCCTTTTTTTTCTAACTTTGTGACGAAAAACTATAAAAAGTTGGAACGGCAAATTCAACATGAACCCAAAATATGTCGTTTTATTTGCGTTTTTTGACCAAACTGACCACTGCGGTCATTTTAATTTTTTTTTAACCTTGACAGTGTTCACCGCCGTAACGGAAAGAATATTTGTAGCAAATTTCACGTTTTTATGTCCAGTATTTAAAAAGATTATGCGGTATGTACATACCCAGCCAGCCACATACATACATATTCCTTTTGAGATTTATATATATACTAGCCGATTATGTGCCCGGTCCACCGAACCGGCTAAAAGTTATGTTTACATACACTCTAACTATTCAGGCAGTTATAATGAGATTGCCCGCATGACCTACGACACGAATTTAAACGTGAGGTAATTTTTTTTTTGCCCGCTACAACACGAATTACCCGTTAAAATCATTACTCATTACCCATTATAACAATTACAAAATTGCCCGCTATAAATTACGACGCAAATTAAAACATGAAAATATTTTGTTCTATTCATTGATAAAGAACATTCGACAGTAGCCTACTTTTTTTTTTTTTTTAATGATTGTGTGATATATTTTTTTACGACAAATATTAAGTCGCAGACCTATGTTGTGTTGTTTTTGTTATTTGCTATTTATTTTTTTATTGTTGCTTTGGAAGCAAACTTAGAATTAATTTTTCTATTCAACATGTAAAACAACAACAAATGAAACCAATAAGAAACAAAGAAGAAACATTTTTTTTTAAATTGTGTTCAATGTAATCGCATAATGATATTTTACATACACTTTATCTAACCATGGAGTTATAATGAGATTGCCCGCTACACAGTTAATATATAAGGCAATTAATAAAACTTTGCCCGTTAAATAGTTTATCGATGTATACGTCACAAATTTAAATGTGAATGACATTTTTTACGCCCGCTACAACCGAATTGAACTGAAACGTTAAATATTTCCCTCTTGAAACGAATTGAAACGTGAAATATTGCCATCTAGAAAGAATTTAATGCGTATAGGCTCGCTACAAACGAATTGAAAAAGCTAAAAGTTATGTTTACATACACTCTAACTACTCAAGCAGTTATAATGAGATTGCACACAACAACTACAAAGTTTATATTTCGTATACGACACGAATTAAAACGTGAATATATTTTGTTCTATTCATTCATAAAATACATTAGCAAACATTGAAGCAAAGTTAATTTTAAATGAATACGCAAAATTTGATGACGTCATACAATATACATAGGGCCTACATTATCTTTCATTATAGGCTTACTTTTATATAAATTTGACTTAATTACCCATTTGGTTTTGAACATTATATGATTAGGCCAATATGATGTAAAAATATTTATTACCCGGTACTTATTTGAAAAAAAAATGGCTTAGACGTAGCTCGGTACCGGTAACTAAATAGCTACGGCTACCGGTACGTAAATATATATACTTTTTAATCCGAAATAAACTTTTAAAATTATGAAGGCAAATAGGCATATAATTTATAATGAGTTAATATGAGGTTGTTTATGCTGTTGTTTATCCTTTATGGAGTCAGGAAAGCCATGCAGTTTGACATGCTCTTTTTTACGATAATCAGTCGTTTTCGCATCATTGTTGTAGTTTATTACACAACTGTTCGTGCACATTTTGCCTGAAATATTAGCTTTGGGTGTTCGAACTTGTAGATTTGAAGAAAAGGACGTTGTAGGCTAAATAAGCATAAATATAGTGTGTAACCAGGACCACTGCGTTTAAATAGGCTTAGTATGGCGTCGGTATTACTGCCCAAAACAGAAATAAAATGCGATTGCGTATTCTGTTTTATACCTATTCTGTGGACATATACAACACGAATAAAAAAGTGATGGAATTTTGTATTTGCCAGATACAACGTAAGATACCCATTAAAACCATTAATCATTACCCATTATAACAATTTAAAAATATCCCGCTATAAATTACGACGCAAATTAAAACGTGAATATATTTTGTTCTATTCATTCATAAAGTACATTAGCAAAGGTTGAAACAAAGTTAATTTTAAATGAATACGCAAAATTTGATGACGTCATAACGAAAAGCCGGCTAGCTATCTCTGCGCAAACTTTGATGACGTCATCCTGAAAAAAATCTCAACGCCATCCTTTTTTTTTTATTTTCTTAGCGCGATCGATCGAAAAACTATAAAAAGTTGGAACGGCAAATTCAACATGAACCCAAAATATGTCGTTTTATTCGCGTTTTTTGACCAAACTGACCACTGCGGTCATTTTAATTTTTTTTAAACTATGACAGTGTTCACCGCCGTAACGCAAAGAATATTTGTAGCAAATTTCACGTTTTTATGTCCAGTATTTAAAAAGATTATGCGGTATGTACATACCCAGCCAGCCACATACATACATATTCCTTTTGAGATTTATATATATATATGACAAGCCGTTATGTGCCCGATTCTTCGAACGGGCTTTTTTTTATAATATGCTTGACACATTATAGTTTTTTAGTTTCGTTTTTGCAACATACATAAAGTAGTATGTTTTTTTTTTGTGGTCAGTATTTTTTTAATTTATTTTTGTTTTGCACACTTTATTATACACCAATTCAATATACAACTAAAAAGAAAATACAAATAATAATATTTTTTTATTATTTCTTGCTCAAAGTATGACCACTATGATCGAATTTTGTGAGTTTATTGGGTAATTAAACTCTTTCTGTAAAACAGAACTCACATGTCTTTTAAAAAGTACTGTTAATTCGAAAATGATTGTTTGATATATTTTTTTGCTACAACAATAGTCGTAGATCAATTTTTTTTTTGTTTTTTTTTGTTTTTGATGGTGTTATTTGCTATTTATTTATTGTTGCTTTGGAAGCAAACTTAGAATTAAATTTTAAATTCAACAGGAAAAACAATAACAACTGAAACCGATATGAATCATAGTTTATACAACGTATACGACATAAATTAAAACTTTAAAAAGTTGGTCCGGCAAATTTAAACATTGCCCAGCAATATAAAAATTTCCCGCTACATAGTTTATAAGACGTATACGATACAAATTAAAACTTTAAAACGTTGAGCTCGGCAATTTAAACATTGCCTGGCAATTGAAAAATTTCCCGCTACAAAGTTTATAAGACGTATACACAGAATAGGTATAGAACAGAATGCACAATCCCTATATACGCAGTCACTGAAAGTTATAATTTTCCGCAATGCAGCGGTCGCTAGAGACGCTACTATAGTAAAATGAGAAATGATATCTACGTCTGCCATAAATATATACAATATATATAGGGCCTACATTATCTTTCATTATAGGCTTACTTTTATATAAATTTGACTTAATTACCCATTTTGTTTTGAACATTATATGATTAGGCCAATATGATGTAAAAATATTTATTACCCGGTACTTATTTGAAAAAAAAATGGCTTAGACGTAGCTCGGTACCGGTAACTAAATTGCTACGGCTACCGGTACGTAAATATATATACTTTTTAATCCGAAATAAACTTTTAAAATTATGAAGGCAAATAGGCATATAATTTATAATGAGTTAATATGAGGTTGTTTATGCTGTTGTTTATCCTTTATGGAGTCAGGAAAGCCATGCAGTTTGACATGCTCTTTTTTACGATAATCAGTCGTTTTCGCATCATTGTTGTAGTTTATTACACAACTGTTCGTGCACATTTTGCCTGAAATATTAGCTTTGGGTGTTCGAACTTGTAGATTTGAAGAAAAGGACGTTGTAGGCTAAATAAGCATAAATATAGTGTGTAACCAGGACCACTGCGTTTAAATAGGCTTAGTATGGCGTCGGTATTACTGCCCAAAACAGAAATAAAATGCGATTGCGTATTCTGTTTTATACCTATTCTGTGGACATATACAACACGAATAAAAAAGTGATGGAATTTTGTATTTGCCAGATACAACGTAAGATACCCATTAAAACCATTAATCATTACCCATTATAACAATTTAAAAATATCCCGCTATAAATTACGACGCAAATTAAAACGTGAATATATTTTGTTCTATTCATTCATAAAGTACATTAGCAAAGGTTGAAACAAAGTTAATTTTAAATGAATACGCAAAATTTGATGACGTCATAACGAAAAGCCGGCTAGCTATCTCTGCGCAAACTTTGATGACGTCATCCTGAAAAAAATCTCAACGCCATCCTTTTTTTTTTATTTTCTTAGCGCGATCGATCGAAAAACTATAAAAAGTTGGAACGGCAAATTCAACATGAACCCAAAATATGTCGTTTTATTCGCGTTTTTTGACCAAACTGACCACTGCGGTCATTTTAATTTTTTTTAAACTATGACAGTGTTCACCGCCGTAACGCAAAGAATATTTGTAGCAAATTTCACGTTTTTATGTCCAGTATTTAAAAAGATTATGCGGTATGTACATACCCAGCCAGCCACATACATACATATTCCTTTTGAGATTTATATATATATATGACAAGCCGTTATGTGCCCGATTCTTCGAACGGGCTTTTTTTTATAATATGCTTGACACATTATAGTTTTTTAGTTTCGTTTTTGCAACATACATAAAGTAGTATGTTTTTTTTTTGTGGTCAGTATTTTTTTAATTTATTTTTGTTTTGCACACTTTATTATACACCAATTCAATATACAACTAAAAAGAAAATACAAATAATAATATTTTTTTATTATTTCTTGCTCAAAGTATGACCACTATGATCGAATTTTGTGAGTTTATTGGGTAATTAAACTCTTTCTGTAAAACAGAACTCACATGTCTTTTAAAAAGTACTGTTAATTCGAAAATGATTGTTTGATATATTTTTTTGCTACAACAATAGTCGTAGATCAATTTTTTTTTTGTTTTTTTTTGTTTTTGATGGTGTTATTTGCTATTTATTTATTGTTGCTTTGGAAGCAAACTTAGAATTAAATTTTAAATTCAACAGGAAAAACAATAACAACTGAAACCGATATGAATCATAGTTTATACAACGTATACGACATAAATTAAAACTTTAAAAAGTTGGTCCGGCAAATTTAAACATTGCCCAGCAATATAAAAATTTCCCGCTACATAGTTTATAAGACGTATACGATACAAATTAAAACTTTAAAACGTTGAGCTCGGCAATTTAAACATTGCCTGGCAATTGAAAAATTTCCCGCTACAAAGTTTATAAGACGTATACACAGAATAGGTATAGAACAGAATGCACAATCCCTATATACGCAGTCACTGAAAGTTATAATTTTCCGCAATGCAGCGGTCGCTAGAGACGCTACTATAGTAAAATGAGAAATGATATCTACGTCTGCCATAAATATATACAATATATATAGGGCCTACATTATCTTTCATTATAGGCTTACTTTTATATAAATTTGACTTAATTACCCATTTTGTTTTGAACATTATATGATTAGGCCAATATGATGTAAAAATATTTATTACCCGGTACTGATTTGAAAAAAAAATGGCTTAGACGTAGCTCGGTACCGGTAACTAAATTGCTGCGGCTACCGGTACATAAATATATATACTTTTTAAACCAAAATAAACTTTTAAAATTATGAAGGGAAATAGGCATATAATTCATAATGAGTTAATATGAGGTTGTTTATGCTGTTGTTTATCGTTTATGGAGTCAGGAAAGCCATGCAGTTTGACATGCTCTTTTTTACGATAATCAGTCGTTTTCACATCATTGTTGTAGTTTATTACACAACCGTTTATGCACATTTTGCCTGAAATATTAGCTTTGGGTGTTCGAACTTGTAGATTTGAAGATTGCGCATTCTGTTTTATAACTATTCTGTGGACATATACAACACAAATAAAAACGTGAAGGAATTTTTTATTTGCCAGATACAACGTAAGATACCCCTTAAAACCATTAATCATTACCCATTATAACAATTTAAAAATATCCCGCTATAAATTACGACGCAAATTAAAACGTGAATATATTTTGTTCTATTCATTCATAAAGTACATTAGCAAAGGTTGAAGCGAAGTTAATTAAAATAAATACGCAAAATTCGATGACGCCATAAAGAAAAGATAACCAGCTATCCCTGCGCAAACTTTGATGACGTCATATAAAAATAATCTCTACGCGTCCTTTTGTCTTATTTTTTTAGCGCGATTGATCGAAAAAACTATAAAAAGTTAGAACGGCAAATTCAACATGAACCCAAAATATGTCGTTTTTTTCGCGTTTTTTGACCAAACTGACAACTGCGGTCATTTTATTTTTTTTAAAACCTTGACAGTGTTCACCGCCGTAACGCAAAGAATATTTGTAGCAAATTTCACGTTTTTATGTCCAGTATTTAAAAAGATTATGCGGTATGTACATACCCAGCCACATACATACATACATACATATTCCTTTTGAGATTTATATATATACAAGCCGTTATGTGCCCGGTCCTCCGAACCGGCTAAAAGTTATGTTTACATACACTCTAACTACTCAGGCAGTTATAATGAGATTGCCCGCATGACCTACGACACGAATTTAAACGTGAGGTAATTTTTTATTTGCCCGCTACAACATGAATTACCCGTTAAACTCATTACTCATCACCCATTATAACAATTATAAAATTGCCCGCTATAAATTACGACGCAAATTAAAACATGAATATATTTTGTTCTATTCATTGATTAAGAACATTCGACAGTACTTTTTTTTTTTTAATGATTGTTTGATATATTTTTTTTACGACAAACATTAAGTCGCAGACCTATGTTGTGTTGTTTTTGTTTATTTGCTATTTATTTATTTATTGTTGCTTTGGAAGCAAACTTAGAATTAAATTTTCTATTCAACATGTAAAACAATAACAAATGAAACCCTTATGAAATAATGTTTATAAAACGTATACGACACGAATTAAAACTTTAAAAATTTAGTTCCGGCAATTTGAACATTGCCCGGCAAATTAAACATTGCCCGGTAATTTAAACATTGCCCGGTAATTTAAACATTGCCCGGTATTATAAACATTGCCCGGTATTATAAACATTGCCCAGTAATTTAAACATTGCCCGGTAATTTAAACATTGCCCGGTAATTTAAACATTGCCCGGTATTATAAACATTGCCCGGTATTATAAACATTGCCCGGTAATTTAAACATTGCCCGGTAATTTAAACATTGCCCGGTATTATAAACATTGCCCGGTATTATAAACATTGCCCGGTAATTTAAACATTGCCCGGTAATTTTTAACAATGGCCGTTACCTAGGCGATAAGCCTAAAGGTTCCCAGTTCTCGGAACTGGATAAAATAACCCATGGAGTTATAAACAATAGTCTTAAGCGGGGATAAAGTATTTTCCGGTAACTTATACCATTTAAATATTGCATTCCACAAATAACGACGTAAATTAAAACTAAATTTTGTTCCCTTCTTAAACGCATAAATACGCAAAATTTGATGACGCCATATAATTATAAGCTTAAATATAGAGTGTAACCAGGACCACTGCGTTTAAATAAGCTTAGTAATGCGTCGGTATTACTTCCGAAAACAGAAAAAAAATGCTAAATCTATTTGTTTTGTCCTATGTTTGTAAAGTTTTAAATTATTAATTAGCTTTAAGTCATGTATTCACAGTGTAAAGTATTAAAGTAGTGATAGATTAAGAAAATCAACTACAGTATTGGTAGTGTAAAGAATTTATGTTGTTTACGGCACGTAGACAATTTAAACATGAAGAAAAATTTGTTCCCGTCATTGAGTTGAGATAATAAAATCCATGCACATAGTTTGATGACGTCAATTTAAACATGAATGAAAAATGTCCCTTCATTGCTATAAAATCCATGCGCAAAGATTGATGACGTCATAAAAATAATCTCAGCGCATCCTTTTTTTTTCTAACTTTGTGACAAAAAACTATAAAAAGTTGTACTGGCAAAGACAATGTGAATCAAAAGTTGTGTTTTATTCGCGTTTTTTGACCAAACTGACCACTGCGGTCATTTAAATTTTCTTAAAACCTTGACAGTGTTCACCGCTGTAACGCAAAGAATATTTGTAGCAAATTTCACGTTTTTATGTCCAGTATTTAAAAAGATTATGCGGTATGTACATACCCAGCCACATATTCCTTTTGAGATTTATATATATACAAGCCGATATGTGCCCGATTCTTCGAACGGGCTTTTTTTTAGAATATGCTTGACACATTATAGTTTTTTAGTTTTGTTTTTGCAACATACATAAAGTAGTATGTTGTTTTTTTGTGGTCAGTATTTTTTTAAATTTATTTTTGTTTTGCACACTTTATTATACACCAATTCAATATACAACTAAAAAGGAAAAACAAATAATAATATTTTTTTTTATTTCTTGCTCAAAGTATGACCACTATGATCGAATTTTGTGAGTTTATTGGGTAATTAAGCTCTTTCTGTAAAACAGAACTCACATGTCTTTTAAAAAGTACTGTTAATTCGAAAATGATTGTTTGATATATTTTTTTGCTACAACATTAGTCGTAGATCAATATTTATTTATTTCTGCTTTTTTTTTTTGTTTTTGTTGGTGTTATTTGCTATTTATTTATTGTTGCTTTGGAAGCAAACTTAGAATTAAATTTTAAATTCAACAGGAAAAACAATAACAACTGAAACCGATATGAATCATAGTTTATACAACGTATACGACATGAATTGAAACTTTAAAAAGTTGGTCCGGCAAATTTAAACATTGCCTGGCAATATAAAAATTTCCCGCTACATAGTTTATAAGACGTATACGATACAAATTAAAACTTTAAAACGTTGAGCTCGGCAATTTAAACATTGCCTGGCTATTGAAAAATTTCCCGCTACAAAGTTTATAAGACGTATACACATAATAGGTGTTAAGGTCCTTTTATATAGTTCATACTTGTCTTGAGGCGTTATCTAAAATTTTTTTGTTGCCGTTTGTATATTGATTATTGGTAGCGTTCAAATCAATGACATCTATACATTTACTTATAGAATACTTCTTTAATATAATAATAATATGTACACATACTTAAATTAATGTGTTTATTTATACTTTACTTCAACTATTACAATAACATCTATCCTTCTTGTATATTACTCTCTCTATCTCACTTCTTGTCAATATAACTCCATGTATCTAACTCTCGTCACATCCGTTCTACACCAAATTCGCATCCTTTTCACACCAAACACTTTCACTTGATATTTGTCATTAAATTAATACTTCACATACCCTCCCCCATAGAGAAAAAATAAAATCTAACTTAGATTTTATTTACAATGTCATCAATAAAAAATTTACAATGCATGTCCTATTATATAATAATAACAATCATCAAAATTCAATATTCTTATACTCTTTTACAATTCCAACTTATTTATGAATATATATCAATTCATTCTTCACAATTCTCTTATTATTAATTTTTTTACTTATCATAATATCTCATAATGTACTCATACATATTTATATATATGATTATTTCCTCACAAAAATTCAATATTTTCCAATCTCATTATTGACCTTTTCTGTACAAAAAATATATTCTTCCCAAATTATAATATATCTTACCTCAATTTTATTTAAATCTGATATCTCCTCTATTAACTCTGTATCTCTATGATATATTTATTATCTTTAAAAAAAATTATTAGATTCTACTTACAATCATGTTTAAATTTTCTTAAACATATATATACATTTCAAACCCTAATTTCTACAATTTACCAACATCATTTTCATTTTACTATAACATCATTGTCTTTAAGTTTATGTTAATACATTTTCCTTTTTTAATTATTTCTTTCTTCACTGTTTAATCTCTTTTAAACAATTTGTTTTCCTATTTTTAATCTGGAATATTATCAGACAACCCAGACCAAACATCAGGAATATGATTATCAACACCCCTAATTGATTTAATTTCAAATTGGTAATCTGTTAAATACATAGCATATTTGTTGATGCGAGTATTGTTTATATTGCTAACATTGAAATTTATCAAAGGTTTATGATCCACCAAGATTGTGAATTTTCTACCCAGTAAGTATCTTTGTAACTTTTTCACAGACCAAAAGATTGCCAAACATTCCAATTCTATCACCGAATATCTTTTTTCACTGTTACTCAGTGCTCTGCTTAGATAATGAGCAGGTTTTAAAATCTTTTTCCCATTTACTTCAGATTGAGTCAACAGACAAGAACCTAGACCGATCTTTGACGCGTCAGTGGCTAAAATTAAATTATCATTTTCCTGAATTGTGGTCAAAATAGGTTCCTTATTTAACAATTCTTTAAGAGTGTCTAATGCTTTTTGACAATTTTCTGTCCATTGTATCTTTTGTGGTTTCATTTTCTTAGTCAGTTCAATTAATGGTCTAACAATCTGTGAGTAGTTTTTAATAAATTTACTATAATAATTGAATAGTCCTAATAAAGCCCTTACATGTTTCTTTGTTGTAGGTGTTTTTATATGTAAAATTTTGTCTTGAAAACTGCTTGTTGGTACTATCCCATTACTTGTAAGTTTGTGTCCTAAAAATTCAATCTCTGTCACTCCTAATTTTAGTTTGTCAAGTGACACTGTTAAATTGTTATCTTTTAACAATTGCAACAAATATTCCAGAGTTTGAAAATGTTCCTCCCAAGTGTCAGTAAAAATGCAAATATCATCCACATAATGTTGTATATGAGGATGAAGCGGAATGATCTTTCTCATCATTTTTGTAAATGTGGCGGTACTATTCACAAGTCCGAAAGGCATTCTTGTCCATTCAAACAAACCCTTATGTGTAGTAAAGGCAGTAAGATGCATTGATTCCTTGGCCATTGGAATCTGCCAAAAACCTCTAGTAAGATCTATGGAAGAAAATATTTTTCCTTTCCCAACTGTATTAATAATGTCTTCTATATTAGGAAGACCTTCCTGATCCAGCTGAGTTACTTTATTTAACCTTCTATAATCACAGCATATGCGAATATCGCCATTTTTCTTTTTTACCAAAACCATTGGTGATGAATATTGTAATTCGATTTTTTTATTAACTTCTTCTCAAGTAGAGAATCAAGTTCACAATCCACTTTATTTTTTAACATTTGTGGTACTATGTATGTTTGAGATCTAAAAGCAGTATGGTCATTCAATTCTATGGAATGTTCAATAATATTTGTTTGACCAGGTTCATGACTGATAACACTGGAAAACGCATTAACAATATTAGACAGTTTGTCTCTAGCTTCCCTAGAAGAAATGTGTTGTAAATCAACGTCTATTCTTATGTTCATCAACACTTGTAATTGATGCAAAGTGATTTTCAATTTCACCTTTATCATAACTATCTTCATGAATTATATCAATGTGTTCTTCACTTTGTCTTTCATTTAACAATAAGTTCACAGTTGGTTTGTTAATGTTCTGATTATATTTTCTTAATTGGTTTATATGATATATTCTCTCAGAACTATCAACCAAAACCTTGTAAGAAACTGCGGAAACTCTTTTCAGAATTTTATATGGTCCATACCATTCTGTTTTATTACCAGTACCTGTAGGCAAAAGTATCAGAACTAAATCATCAGGATTTAATATTCTTAGAACTCTGTGCTTATTAGTAGTATTACAATGAGTTTCAGATGCAATTTGCAATCTTTCCCTTGTCAACTCATTTGTATAATAAATTTGATCAGATACATCTTGTAAAAAATCACATGGATCCTGGAAAGTTTCCTGATTATTTAACATATGATCTATAAAATTACTAAATGGACTTTTCGGTTGCTTGCCAAATAACAATTGAAATGGCGAAAATCCAGTACTGTCATGAATTGCTGATCTATATGCAAATAGAATCATTGGTAGATAAACATCCCACTGTTTGGGTTTATCTATGCATATTTTTTCCAGCATTAGTTTTATTGTTTGGTTTACTCTTTCCACACATCCATTGGCTTGTGGATGATACCTTGCAGCAAATACTTGTGTTATTTCTAACATCTTTGTGAAAGCCTGCGTAAGATGTGAAACAAATTGACTACCATTGTCACTCAAAACAACTGCAGGAAAGCCAAATCTAGTAAAGATTGTAAGTAAAGCAGTGCAGATACGTTCTGCTGTAATTTCCTTTAATGGGACAACTTCAACCCATCGAGTAGCCAAGTCAATGACAACCAAAGCAAATCTGGTTTTAGTCGATGTTGTGGACATTGGTCCAATGATGTCTATAGCAATTTTTTGAAAAGGCATACCAATTTTTTCAAAAGCTTGAATTGGTGCAATATGCTTAGAGTGAATTTTATTTTTTCTTTGACATTCGTTACAGCATTTTATAAAGTTCTTAATGTCTGTCTTCATGCTCTTCCACCAGAAGTTTCTCATTAAACTTTGGTACGTTTTGTTTGTACCCAAATGCCCTGCTAATGGACTGTTGTGCCCAGCAGCCATAACTGTATGTGTCAGTGATTTAGGAATGACTATTTGCTGTTGTAGCCCATTGTTTCTTTTACAATTTCTTATCAAAATTTTGTTTTGTATTTTGAATTTTCCATTATTGTATGAGTTTGGTTTTTTCATGTTTTCAATGAGTTTGTTTATATATTGGTCCTTTGTTTGTTCTCTAACAATAGTTTCGTGATCAATTTTGTTTATTGAGGTAGCTGCAGTTTCACCGTTATTTGTTATTTCTGTTTGAATATTACAAATTATCTGTTTGTTTTGTTTATTTTTTCCTTTGTTTTCAACAACTGAACATTTAGAGTTTCCCTTGCTTTTATTTTCTTTAATTGCCAATTGTTTTGTCAGTTTTGATTTTATTGTCTCATAGTTTTCTATGGTTGCAATGCATATATTTAATGCTTGCCTATGTACTTGTAAGTGTTGTGTCAAAATTATAGGTTTTAATTCATTTGTTATGTTCTCATTTTTACAAATAGTCTCAAAATCTTCCATATATTCATTAATTTTCTGTGTTCCATTCCATTTAGGAAATTTGTCTACACTGTTTATTTTGTTTAAGGGTATTTCATCTAAATTTTTAACCCAATTCTTCTGATCTATTTTATTGGTTTTTAGTAAGTTCAATCTTTGTTGCATTGTAACAAATGGATTAGAACAGTTCTCTGAGTTGTATTCATCCAAGGTTTTTGGTTGAATGTCAGATAAATAAGTCTTTTGTGAAATCCACTCCTGATAAATTTCCAAAGAGTTATCCTGCTTAATATTGGGTACATTTCCAATAATTAAAGGAGCAGTACAAGATTTCATAATGAGAGCTTTCACAACACCAGAAATCCAAGGAGTATCAATGTTTATTTTTGCAACCCTACAATTAACAGAAGAACCATCACCTAACGTGACCATTTCTGTTTCAGGAAGATACTGATCATCCAGCACCAAGTTTTCATTACATATTATACAAGTGGCCCCTGAATCTCGAAGAGTCATAGTCTGTTTGTTATTCATAAAACATGGAAAAAGAAATAATTGACCACTGAATTCCCTGATAGAAATAAGCTGTTGTTGTCCTGTCCCATGTGTATTACTATTAAAATTACCTGTGTTCATGTTCATGCTATTACTATTGAAATTCTGAGCATAGTTTCCCTGTTCAACATGATTAAAGTTTTGATTAAAATTTCCCTGTCCAACATGATTATAGTGTTGTGTATTTCTTCTGTTAAAATGTCCTCTTCCTATATTTAATGGTCTATAACCCTGCCATGATTGATTATTAAAATTGTTACCCTCATTACTAAATTTTTTCTTGTAAGTTTGTTGTTGCTTGAAAAAACAATCTTTAGCAATGTTGACAAAAAAAACATCTTATCTGCTTTTTATCTCTCATTTGTGCATTACGCCATCTAAAATTGGGTGGTGAATAACTTCCTCTTCTCTGATTATTAAATCTGTTTTGATTTCTACTTCTTTCATTGTTGAAAGTGTTCATGTGATTAACCTTGGTTTTGTTTAATGCTACACCTGGGTTACTATCCTTAAAATTTGATATCGCATCAATTAATGATTCTATTGTCCTGACTTTTCTCTCCATTATATGTGTAAATAATTCCTTTGAAGCTAGTTCTAACAACTTGTCAACTACCATTATTTCTATTATTTCATTGGGATTTTTAATGTCAACCTTTACCAATTCCATCCAGGTTGTAAGAAAATTTTTAACCTCTGAGACAAAAGCTCTGGGTTCTGTTCTTTCAGTTAAGACATATGTATGGAATTGTTGCCTATAATAATCATCTGAGTGAATAAAAAATTTAATGAGTTGCTCTTTTATTTGTGCGTATGTTGTTATATCTTTACTGATATGTGCAAGAGCCTCTCTACCCTTGTCTTTCAACTGTGGAATTAAATGATGGTACCATTCGGATTCAGGTATACCATATCCTGCACATTGTTTTTCAAATAGAGTTAGAAAATCAAGTAATTTCTGGCCTTTCCCATCAAAAGGTGGCATTTTAAACCTGGGATATATCCTAGTATTAGTAGTACTGTTATTTGTTTCTTCCCTGTTTTGTTTAAGTTTAGCTAATTCCAATTCATGATTTAGCCTTAGTTCAGTTTCTTTTAATGCATGTTCTTTTTCTTTTAATTCATGAGCTCTCCTCTCAGCTCTCTCATCTCTCTCTCTATCTGCTAATTCTTTCTTTAATTCTTTAACTTTGTCTTCAACAAAAATTTGAAATTCTTTTTTATCAGTAATTCCAAATCTATTAGCTAGAGTCTCTGCCTCCTCATACATTAACTGTATTTGTGCCATTTTATGTACTTGTATTATGTATATTAATAGTTAGTATTTTACCAATGAAAATTATGTGTTTATATTACAAGTTGAATAATATGCTACACATTGGAAACATTTGCAAAAATTTTCAAAGCATGACAATATCAAAATAGACAGAAATAAAACATTGAAATAATGCATATATACATGTAGTAATTATCCTAACTATAATAATATTAATTGCTGCTCCATTGTGTTATAGAATATATTCAATATAACAAGAATGTCTTTGCACAGATGAATGTGTATAAATGTCCTTCTGAATTAATATAATGTTTATTCACACCTGAATGTTCATAATAGTTTCATCACATGTGTTCATTACCACACTCCAGATATTTTAAGCTAAAATGTCCATACAGTTTCTGACTATCCAATGTTCTGAATATATTACAAGTTCATCACCATCAGTGTAGGTATCAAAGAATGTCTAAATGTCCAAAATTATACTGTATTAGAAATGTCCATTCAACTTAAATAATTTTTAGAATCTCCAAAGTCTACTATCCATACGAAAATCCATGGTTACAAACCACTATCACTTTATTCATCAAAGTCTCAGAACTACCCCTTCAGGCCCAAATGTTCCAACTCCAAATGTTCAAAATGTCAATAGTCCACCATGTTGAAAATTAATATCCCTCAAAATGTTTCAGCGCTCATTCACACCTTTTTGTAAAGCACCGCTAAGGTTGTAAATACATCATTTTGTTAAGCACAAAGTACCGCTTTTTGCCATGTTGTAAACCACCACCTCTGTAATATACCGTTGAAAACACCATTCTTTACAACACCGCTGCTCATCATTTAATTAAGTTACCACCGCTGTTTACCAATTTGTAAACAAACACCGCTGCCTACCATTTATGTTAAGGTCCTTTTATATAGTTCATACTTGTCTTGAGGCGTTATCTATAATTTATTTGTTGCCGTTTGTATATTGATTATTGGTAGCGTTCAAATCAATGACATCTATACATTTACTTATAGAATACTTCTTTAATATAATAATAATATGTACACATACTTAAATTAATGTCTTTATTTAAACTTTACTTCAACTATTACAATAACATCTATGCTTCTTGTATATTACTCTCTCTATCTCACTTCTTGTCAATATCACTCCATGTATCTAACTCTCGTCACATCCGTTCTACACCAAATTCGCATCCTTTTCACACCAAACACTTTCACTTGATATTTGTCATTAAATTAATACTTCACAATAGGTATAGAACATAATGCACAATCCCTATATACGCAGTCACTAAAAGTTACCATTTTCCGCAATGCAGCGGTCGCTAGAGACGCTACTATAGTAAAATGTGAAAGGATATCTACGTCTGCCATAAATATATACAATATATATAGGGCCTACATTATCTTTCATTATATGCTTACTTTTATATAAATTTGACTAAATTACCCATTTTGTTTTGAACATTATATGATTAGGCCAATATGATGTAAAAATATTTATTACCCGGTACTGATTTGAAAAAAAAATGGCTTAGACGTAGCTCGGTACCGGTAACTAAATTGCTACGGCTACCGATACATAAATATATATACTTTTTAAACCAAAATAAACTTTTAAAATTATGAAGGGAAATAGACATATAATTCATAATAAGTTAATATGAGGTTGTTTATGCTGTTGTTTATCCTTTATGGAGTCAGGAAAGCCATGCAGTTTGACATGCTCTTTTTTACGATAATCAGTCGTTTTCGCATCATTGTTGTAGTTTATTACACAACCGTTTATGCACATTTTGCCTGAAATATTAGCTTTGGGTGTTCGAACTTGTAGATTTGAAGATTTCGCATTCTGTTTTATACCTATTCTGTGGACATATACAACACGAATAAAACGTGAAGGAATTTTTTATTTGCCAGATACAACGTAAGATACCCATTAAAACCATTAATCATTACCCATTATAACAATTTAAAAATATCCCGGTATAAAATACGACGCAAATTACAACGTGAATATATTTTGTTCTATCCATTCATAAAGTACATTAGCAAAGGTTGAAGCGAAGTTAATTAAAATGAACACGCAAAATTCGATGACGCCATAAAAAAAAAGACAACCAGCTATCCCTGCGCAAACTTTGATGACGTTGTCACGTGCGAAATCAGCTACTGACGTTAGATGATATTTTTAGTAATGTATTATTATATATTCTTTTGATTCATATCCATCTTGGATCTCACAAGGTTGTATAAGAATTTATATTGATGTTATTGAATTAGATTTGATGTTTATTTGACTCGTTGCGATATGAATCTTTTGTGTATAAAGTGATTTAGATAAACTGTACCTTAATATATAGGAAATCCACAATCCTGTTTGAAATTGAACACAATTTTATTCCAACAAGTTGAGATGATAAAATATAACAATACCACAGAATACATGTACCAGTATTATATAATGAAACTTAATCAGTTGAGATTCTTCTATAATGAATTAAGCCGTAATCCTATCTTTAAGAAAGTGGTCAAAAACAGTCCTCACACATTAGCGCCCAAACTAGAACTAAAACTAAACGGTATTCAACCCTCGTGCATATGACGTATTTTATTCCTATGACGTAGTGTCTAGACATATACATGTTTTATTCCTAACACGGAAACATTTCGGGTTTAAGATTATTTCATTTTAACTTTAGTTAATAATAACAGAACCAATATAATATGGAAATAAATCTACCCGTAACACTCGCCCCCCCTTACGACACAAAGGAATTACAGACAGCGTTAAGTATGGAATTCTTTGTAGAGTACCCATAAAATGAACCGAATTCCCAAACTATTCGTAAGATTTAATTGACTATTGGACAATCTTTTAAAGATTAAAATGAACCATATATTACATATCCCCTTAATAACAAAGTCGCTATTATGGAATCCCTTATCACATTATCTTAACAATGATTATTAATTAAACATTTATTTATCAATTAATATTTACAATTATGATTATTGTGTGTACAACGTTGACCATAAAACTATTACCACCAATAACCAATTCCCATAGAATTGATATGAATTACCCAAATAAGTGGAACTGATTAATAATTGATAGATAATTCTTTAGAAAATTTAATTTATTTATAACCGATCACTGTATCATTAACTAATGATTTTCAGTTATTATATTATTATTATGATGTCTCAATTATGACATCAAGAATATTTAAAAAAAAAAATGTTATAATCTCAGCTGATTTAGCTTTTACATAGCATAAAATAAGACATCCAAATTATAACATGACGACATAGAAACAAACAATTTGCAAAACACATCAATAATCAATTGAACAAACACAAGTGTGGATGTATTCAAGTTAAGTACCGGTGTGTGTGCAATTGATGTATGCAATAGTTACCTTTTACCTTACAACGTATGATTGTTTCTAGTAGAATTTGAAGTTTTGTTCTGTAATGTTTCATATTGTAATATTTCAAAACATAGTTTATTTATTGTCATATTTACAATAATATAAATGTTAATCAATACAATGAATGACATAAAAGAAAACATTCATGAGAAACTGGTTTCCTCTTATTCAATCAGTCTTGTTCTATTGTGTACATCTGCAAATAGATTAATATTAATATGTTCATTAATTTGACCTTTGATAGCGGATTGTTCGCAAGCGGGTAAATGTGCCAATTTTTCATTAAGGGATTTTAAAACTTTTGTGATTTTTAATTTGCTTTCTGCCAATTCACGTTCAATTTCGGGTGAATTATTCGCGACTCTAATAACAGTGTTTACCGAGGCAACAACATTTTGTTCTTCTCTGGTAATGTATGGTTTCAACATATTGATATGGCACACTCGTTGCGATTTCCGTCTATCAGGGGTCTTTACAAGATAGTTAACCTCACTAAGATTAGCCATAACCTCGTAGGGTCCTGCAAACTTGGCACTCAGGGGTTGACCAGACAGTAGCGTCAGCATGAGAACTTTATCACCAGGTTGGAAGATACGGGTTCTTGCGTTGACGTCATAATAGACCTTCATCTTGTCTTGTGCCTGCAAAAGATTAGATCTGACAACTTTTAATGCATTATACAGTCTATTTTTAAAATTTTCCACGTATGTCAGTAGACCAGTGTCTTCAGTGGATGACAACCATGTCTCTTGTAACAGCTTTAGTGGTCCACGAACTGTGTGTCCGAATACCAGTTCAAAGGGACTGAAACCAAGAGATTCTTGTACAGCCTCTCTGGTTGCGAAGAGTGCGAAGGGAATACCACGATCCCAGTCGTCGTTATGCTCGAAACAGAAAGTACGGAGCATATTCTTCAATGTTTGGTGGTATCGTTCCAGTGCGCCTTGACTCTGTGGATGATATGCACTCGATACTGCATGACGAATACCCAGCCGTTCTAAGACTTGGCGAAATATTTTCGATGTGAAATTTGAACCTTGATCTGACTGCACGGTTTTCGGAAGACCATATCGGGTGAAGAATCCGATAAGTGCATCAGATATTTTGTCGGCATTGATGCTACGTAGAGGAATAGCCTCTGGAAATCTCGTCGCCGAACACATTATAGTGAACAGATACTGGTGGCCAGCCTTAGTTTTAGGCAACGGACCGACGCAGTCTATAATGATGTGACTGAAGGGTTCTGAGAATGCTGGTATGGGTCGTAGAGGAGCTACCGGAATGGTCTGATTCGGTTTGCCGACCATCTGGCAGACATAACATGATCTGCAAAACGATGTGACGTCACGACGTAGGCCAGGCCAGAAGAAATATGGAAGAATCCTGTCGAAGGTTTTCTGTATCCCTAGGTGACCAGCATACGGTGAATCATGGGCCATATGTAGTATGTCCTTGCGGTATACATTGGGTACCACGATTTTATGTACTTCGCTGCATGTTTCATCGTCGTTTTCTTTCCCTCTCCATTTCCTCATCAACAACTCGTCCCTCAGGTAATAACCTGCGGCCATTGTTTCGAACTCTCCTTCATTCTTCGCTTCCTCTTTTAGCTTCCCGATCTCTGGATCTTTGCTTTGAGCAAGAATGAGTAGTTGTCTAGGCGACAAATTATTTTGATCAGTATGACTTGAGTGACCACCTAGAACATCCGCCATGAAGGTTGCTTGCAAGTCAATCTCTGGTGTTGGTTCTGGTTTCTTTGTCGATTCATTAGTCATCTGCTGTTTCTCCATAGCTCTGGTGATAACACATACTGAATTTTCAGTATTCTTATACTGAACAGAGTCTTTGGTTTCTTTAAGTACAGGATGTACCTGATTCTTGGCAATGTCACTTCCTAAAAGTAATGAAATGCCTCTGTAGGGAAATTTCTTCACTATCCCAACAATAACAGATCCAGTGAAGTAATTACTCTTCAACTGTATACGATGTAACGGTGCCGTAAGTGTTCCAGCCATAGTACTGATTAAGGCATACTGGCCTGTATGAGTCAATTTCGACGTTGGTACAGTATTCTTCAACAGTAGAGATATATCAGCACCGGAGTCACGTAGAATTTTAATCTTCCGTTCTCTAGCTTGATTATCTATAGGTGATACATATCCGTCGCTAACATCCGATAGCATGCACTCGGGTAGTTCTCTGCCTACTGAGTTTCTTGCTACACTACTGCCTCCATAAGTAAACGTTTTATTTACTGATTGTTCATCTGTCACACTCCCTTTGGAGTTGAAACTAGAATGTTCAATAGCCTCAGTCTTCATTTCAAAGACTTTTTCTGACTTTGAGCAACTTGGACATGCGTGTTTCGCCATCTCTTCATGACTAACATCAGATGTCTTTCTTTTAGCTTTAATTCTTTTGTGGGCAGTTTTATTTATGTGAGTTTCAGTTTGTACGGCGATGTGTGATAAAACCACGTTGTTCTTGTTTTTAATGGGTCTTTTCTCTTTATGTAGACTCCAACAATTCTCTTTTATATGTCCATCTTTCTTACAGAATGTACAGGTAATTCTCTTTTGTACAAAACTTGAATTCTCTTGTTTATCGGCTTTTTGTTTACTTTTATCATCTGTCGATCTTAACTTCATTTCTGAATTACTGTTTTGAGTCCTCAAAGTTGTTCTGTCATTTTGAACATAATGGCTATGCGGGTGAATAATGACGTATTCATCGGCTTTAACTGCTGCTTGTTCTGCTATTTCAATACCACGATCAGCCAAATGAACTTTTATATCAGTGCGAATCTTCTCAGTAAAATCCTCCATCAGTATGAGATTATATAGTTTTTCATAATCTTTATTCACATTCTTAAAACGTAACCATCGATCAAGATACTTTTTCTCTAATCTCAGGAAGTCAACATGTGAAACTTCTGGTTCCTTCTTGTACTCACGATATAACTTTCGATACTTTTCTGGAGTTAGAACATAACTCAATAGTACTCTGCTCTTTATTAGTTCATAATCATTGCATTCCCCTGGAGTCAAATTCAATACAACATCTAGAGCCTTGCCTTTTGTTAGAGCTGAACGTAAAAGTACTGCTTTCTTATCTTCAGGAAATTTATAATCGATCGAGTTTCTTTCAAAGACCATAAAGAACTCATCAATCTCTATGTTCTCCATGCTTGGGACATGCTTTTTAAACTTATATAGTTCCACATTATTTGTTTCCTGAATCGTATGAGTTGACGAACGAGACTTTGCCAATTCAATCCTTTCATTACTAGCGATTCTTTCTTTTTCCAATTCCCCCAGTCTTATCTCTTTCTCTGCTTCTATTCTTTTACCCTCTAATTGTAATTGTAATTGTAATTGAATTTCTAACTTCTTCATTTCTAACTGAAATTTCATGTCCGCACTTAGTTCATTTCCATTCATTTTAAATTCATGGTTATTTATGTCTGTTTTCAGGGTTTCTGATACATTGAGAACCACTGATTCTTCACTATTCATAGTATTTTCTTCAAGCATTCTACCATGTCTTTTAAAACAGTCCTTAATATCTTGAATCAATTTACTCCTTACTGGTGTAACTTCAGTAATGTCTATTCCCAGAGAGTTTGCAATCTCTTTTAACTGGGTTAGTGACATGCTATTTAACTGTTCTGACGTGATAGCAAAAATATTCAATTGCTCCAACGTAAGATTAGCTTCCGCCATGTTTTATATTAATGACGTAAATAGAAGATAAAAAATTTCAACTTTACCTTTTATAAAGTCCTTTGAAAATATTTTTACACCACTTAATATTTGTAGAAGATAAATTTTTAAGGATGATTGTATACAAAGCTGAAAACAGTATGTCCGAACACAGACAGTGCCTCCCACGTAGACAGAATTTGAATAAATATTTGTTGTAAATCGTTTTCACTAAAACAGTTGTATATTCTCAATTTCTTATACATACAAACTTTAGATCCAGGACTTGAGCCCCCAATCTTTTGTCACGTGCGAAATCAGCTACTGACGTTAGATGATATTTTTAGTAATGTATTATTATATATTCTTATGATTCATATCCATCTTGGATCTCACAAGGTTGTATAAGAATTTATATTGATGTTATTGAATTAGATTTGATGTTTATTTGACTCGTTGCGATATGAATCTTTTGTGTATTTGTGGATTTAGATAAACTGTACCTTAATATATAGGAAATCCACAATCCTGTTTGAAATTGAACACAATTTTATTCCAACAAGTTGAGATGATAAAATATAACAATACCACAGAATACATGTACCAGTATTATATAATGAAACTTAATCAGTTGAGATTCTTCTATAATAAATTAAGCCGTAATCCTATCTTTAAGAAAGTGGTCAAAAACAGTCCTCACACATTAGCGCCCAAACTAGAACTAAAACTAAACGGTATTCAACCCTCGTGCATATGACGTATTTTATTCCTATGACGTAGTGTCTAGACATATACATGTTTTATTCCTAACACGGAAACATTTCGGGTTTAAGATTATTTCATTTTAACTTTAGTTAATAATAACAGAACCAATATAATATGGAAATAAATCTACCCGTAACAACGTCATATAAAAATAATCTCTACGCGTCCTTTTGTCTTATTTTTTTAGCGCGATTGATCGAAAAACTATAAAAAGTTGGAACGGCAAATTCAACATGAACCCAAAATATGTCGTTTTATTCGCGTTTTTTGACCAAACTGACAACTGCGGTCATTTTATTTTTTTTAAAACCTTGACAGTGTTCACCGCCGTAACGCAAAGAATATTTGTAGCAAATTTCACGTTTTTATGTCCCGTATTTAAAAAGATTATGCGGTATGTACATACCCAGCCAGCCAGCCAGCCACATATTCCTTTTGAGATGTATATATATACTAGCCGATTATGTGCCCGGTCCTCCAACCGGCTAAAAGTTATGTTTACATACACTCTAACTACTCAGGCAGTTATAATGAGATTGCCCGCATGACCAACGACACGAATTTAAACGTGAGGTAATTTTTTATTTGGCCGCTACAACATGAATTACCCGTTAAAATCATTACTCATCACCCATTATAACAATTACAAAATTGCCCGCTATAAATTACGACGCAAATTAAAACGTGAATATATTTTGTTCTATTCATTGATAAAGAACATTCGACAGTACTTTTATAAAAAAAAAAAATGATTGTTTGATATATTTTTTTACGACAAACATTAAGTCGCAGACCTATGTTGTGTTGTTTTTGTTATTTGCTATTTATTTTTTTATTGTTGCTTTGGAAGCAAACTTAGAATTAATTTTTCTATTCAACATGTAAAACAATAACAAATGAAACCAATAAGAAACAAAGAAGAAACTTTAAAAAAAACAATTGTGTTCAATGTAATCGCATAATGATCTTTTACATACACTTTATCTACCCATGGAGTTATAATGAGATTTCCCGCTACACAGTTAATATATACGGCAATTAATAAAACCCTGCCCGTTAAAAAGTTTATCGATGTATACGTCACAAATTTAAATGTGAATGACATTTTGTACGCCCGCTACAACCGAAACGAACTGAAACGTGAAATATTTCCCGCTAGAAAGATTTTAATGCGTATACGCCCGCTTCAAACTAATTGAAAAAGCTAAAAGTTATGTTTACATACACTCTTACTACTCAAGCAGTTATAATGAGATTGCACGCAACAACTACAAAGTTTATATTTCGTATACGACACGAATTAAAACGTGAATATATTTTGTTCTATTCATTCATGAAATACATTAGCAAACATTGAAGCAAAGTTAATTTTAAATGAATACGCAAAATTTGATGACGTCATAACGAAAAGCAGGCTAGCTATCTCTGCGCAAACTTTGATGACGTCATCCTAAAAAAAATCTCAACGCCATCCTTTTTTTAAGTTTTTTTAGCGCGATCGATCGAAAAACTATAAAAAGTTGGAACGGCAATTTTAACATGAACCCAAAATATGTCGTTTTATTCGCGTTTTTTGTCCAAACTGACCACTGCGGTCATTTACATTTTTTTAAAACTTTGACAGTGTTCACCGCCGTAACGCAAAGAATATGTGTAGCAAATTTCACGTTTTTATGTCCAGTATTTAAAAAGATTATGCGGTATGTACATACCCAGCCAGCCAGCCAGCCAGCCACATACATACATATTTCTTTTGAGATTTATATATATATACAAGCCGTTATGTGCCCGGTCCTCCGAACCGGCTAAACGTTATGTTTACATACACTCTAACTACTCAGGAAGTTATAATGAGATTGCCCGCATGACCTACGACACGAATTTTAACGTGAGGTAATTTTTTATTTGCCCGCTACAACATGAATTACCCGTTAAAATCATTACTCATCACCCATTATAACAATTACAAAATTGCCCGCTATAAATTACGACGCAAATTAAAACATGAATATATTTTGTTCTATTCATTGATTAAGAACATTCGACAGTAATTTTTTTTTTTTTAATGACTGTTTTATATATTTTTTTTACGACAAACATTAAGTCGCAGACCTATGTTGTGTTGTTTTTGTTTATTTGCTATTTATTTATTTATTGTTGCTTTGGAAGCAAACTTAGAATTAAATTTTCTATTCAACATGTAAAACAATAACAAATGAAACCCATATGAAATAATGTTTATAAAACGTATACGACACGAATTAAAACTTTAAAAAGTTAGTTCCAGCAATTTGAACATTGCCCGGCAAATTAAACATTGCCCGGTAATATAAACATTGCCCGTTAATTTAAACATTGCCCGGTAATTTAAACATTGCCCGGTAATTTAAACATTGCCCGGTATTATAAACATTGCCCGGTAATTTAAACATTGCCCGGTAATTTAAACAATGGCCGTTACCAAGGCGATAAGCCTAAAGGTTCCCAGTTCTCGGAACTGGATAAAATAACCCACGGAGTTATAAGCAATAGTCTTAAGCGGGGAGAAAGTATTTTCCGGTAACTAAAACCATTTAAATATTGCATTCTACAAATTACGACGCAAATTAAAACAAAACTTCTTAAACGCAAAAATACGCAAAATTTGATGACGCCATATAATTATAAGCTTAAATATAGAGTGTAACCAGGACCACTGCGTTTAAATAAGCTTACTAAGGCGTCGGTATTACTTCCCGAAACAGAAAAAAAATACTATATCTATTTGCTTTTGTCCTATGTTTGTAAAGTTTTAAATTATTAATTAGCTTTAAGTCATGTATTCACAGTGTAAAGTATTAAAGTAGTGATAGATTAAGAAAATCAACTACAGTATTGGTAGTGTAAAGAATTTATGTTGTTTACGGCACGTAGACAATTTAAACATGAAGAATATTTGTTCCCGTCATTGAGTTGAGATAAAAATCCATGCACATAGTTTGATGACGTCAATTTAAACATGAATGAAAAATGTCCCTTCATTGCTATAAAATCCATGCGCAAAGATTGATGACGTCATAAAAATAATCTCAGCGCATCCTTTTTTTTTTTAACTTTGTGACGAAAAACTATAAAAAGTTGTACTGGCAAAGACAATGTGAATCAAAAGTTGTGTTTTTGTCGCGTTTTTTGACCAAACTGACCACTGCGGTCATTTTAATTTTTTTTAAACCTTGACAGTGTTCACCGCCGTAACGCAAAAAATATTTGTAGCAAATTTCACGTTTTTATGTCCAGTATTTAAAAAGATTATGCGGTATGTACATAGCCACATACATATATACATACATATTCCTTTTGAGATTTATATATATACAAGCTGTTATGTGCCCGGTCCTCCGAACCGGCTAAAAGTTATGTTTACATACACTCTAACTACTCAGGCAGTTATAATGAGATTGCCCGCATGACCTACGACACGAATTTAAACGTGAGGTAATTTTTTATTTGCCCGCTACAACATGAATTACCCGTTAAAATCATTACTCATCACCCATTATAACAATTACAAAATTGCCCTCTATAAATTACGACGCAAATTAAAACATGAATATATTTTGTTCTATTCATTGATTAAGAACATTCGACAGTACTTTTATTTTTTTTTAATGATTGTTTGATATATTTTTTTTACGACAAACATTAAGTCGCAGAGCCATGTTGTGTTGTTTTTGTTTATTTGCTATTTATTTATTTATTGTTGCTTTGGAAGCAAACTTAGAATTAAATTTTCTATTCAACATGTAAAACGATAACAAATGAAACCCATATGAAATAATGTTTATAAAACGTATACGACACGAATTAAAATTTTAAAAAATTAGTTCCAGCAATTTGAACATTGCCCGGCAAATTAAACATTAACCGGTAATATAAAATATTGTCCGGTAATTTAAACATTGCCCGGTAATTTAAACATTGCCCGGTAATTTAAACATTGCCCGGTATTATAAACATTGCCCGGTAATTTAAACATTGCCCGGTAATTAAACATTGCCCGGTAATTTAAACATTGCCCGGTAATTTAAACATTGCCCGGTAATTTAAACATTGCCCGGTATTATAAACATTGCCCGGTAATTTAAACATTGCCCGGTAATTTAAACAATGGCCGTTACCAAGGCGATAAGCCTAAAGGTGCCCAGTTCTCGGAACTGTATAAAATAACCCATGGAGTTATAAGCAATAGTCTTTTCCGGTAACTTAAACCATTTAAATATTGCATTCTACAAATTACGACGCAAATTAAAACAAAATTTGGTTCCCTTCTTAAACGCATAAATACGCAAAATTTGATGACGCCATATAATTATAAGCTTAAATATAGAGTGTAACCAGGACCACTGCGTTTAAATAAGCTTAGTAATGCGTCGGTATTACTTCCCGAAACAGAAAAAAATGCTAAATCTATTTGCTTAAAGTTTTAAATTATTAATTAGCTTTAAGTCATGTATTCACAGTTTAAAAAATTAAAGTAGTGATAGATTAAGAAAATCAACTACAGTATTGGTAGTGTAAAGAATTTTTGTTGTTTACGGCACGTAGACAATTTAAACATGAAGAAAATGTGTTCCCGTCATTGAGTTGAGATAATAAAATCCATGCACATAGTTTGATGACGTCAATTTAAACATGAATGAAAAATGTCCCTTCATTGCTATAAAATCCATGCGCAAAGATTGATGACGTCATAAAAATAATCTCAGCGCATCCTTTTTTTTCTAACTTTGTGACGAAAAACTATAAAAAGTTGTACTGGCAAAGACAATGTGAATCAAAAGTTGTGTTTTTTTCGCGTTTTTTGACCAAACTGACCACTGCGGTCATTTTAATTTTTTTTAAACCTTGACAGTGTTCACCGCCGTAACGCAAAGAATATTTGTGGCAAATTTCACGTTTTTACGTCCAGTATTTAAAAAGATTATGCGGTATGTACATACCCAGCCACATATTCCTTTTGAGATTTATATATATACAAGCCGTTATGTGCCCGATTCTTCGAACGGGCTTTTTTTTAGAATATGCTTGACACATTATAGTTTTTTAGTTTTGTTTTTGCAACATACATAAAGTAGTATTTTTTTTTTGTGGTCAGTATTTTTTTAATTTATTTTTGTTTTGCACACTTTATTATACACCAATTCAATATACAACTAAAAAGGAAAAACAAATAATAATATTTTTTTTTATTTCTTGCTCAAAGTATGACCACTATGATCGAATTTTGTGAGTTTATTGGGTAATTAAACTCTTTCTGTAAAACAGAACTCACATGTCTTTTAAAAAGTACTGTTAATTCGAAAATGATTGTTTGATATATTTTTTTGCTACAACATTAGTCGTAGATCAATATTTTTTTGTTTTGTTTTTTGTTTTGTTTTTGTTGGTGTTATTTGCTATTTATTTATTGTTGCTTTGGAAGCAAACTTAGAATTAAATTTTAAATTCAACAGGAAAAACAATAACAACTGAAACCGATATGTATCATAGTTTATACAACGTATACGACATGTTAAAACTTTAAAAGTTGGTCCGGCAAATTTAAACATTGCCCGGCAATATAAAAATTTCCCGCTACATAGTTTATAAGACGTATACGATACAAATTCAAACTTTAAAACGTTGAGCTCGGCAATTTAAACATTGCCTGGCAATTGAAAAATTTCCCGCTACAAAGTTTATAAGACGTATACACAGAATAGGTATAGAACAGAATGCACAATCCCTATATACGCACTCACTAAAAGTTACCATTTTCCGCAATGCAGCGGTCGCTAGAGACGCTACTATAGTAAAATGAGAAATGATATCTACGTCTGCCATAAATATATACAATATATATAGGGCCTACATTATCTTTCATTATAGGCTTACTTTTATATAAATTTGACTTAATTACCCATTTTGTTTTGAACATTATATGATTAGGCCAATATGATGTAAAAATATTTATTACCCGGTACTGATTTGAAAAAAAATGGCTTAGACGTAGCTCGGTACCGGTAACTAAATTGCTGCGGCTACCGGTACATAAATATATATACTTTTTAAACCAAAATAAACTTTTAAAATTATGAAGGGAAATAGGCATATAATTCATAATGAGTTAATATGAGGTTGTTTATGCCGTTGTTTATCCTTTATGGAGTCAGGAAAGCCATGCAGTTTGACATCCTCTTTTTTACGATAATCAGTCGTTTTCGCATCATTGTTGTAGTTTATTACACAACCGTTTATGCACATTTTGCCTGAAACATTAGCTTTGGGTGTTTGAACTTGTAGATTTGAAGAAAAGGATGTTGTAGGCTAAATAAGCATAAATATAGAGTGTATACAGGACCACTGCGTTTAAATAAGCTTAGTATGGCGTCGGTATTACTGCCCAAAACAGAAATAAAATGCGATTGCGCATTCTGTTTTATACCTATTCTGTGGACATATACAACACGAATAAAAACGTGAAGGATTTTTTTATTTGCCAGATACAACGTAAGATACCCATTAAAACCATTAATCATTACCCATTATAACAATTTTAAAATATCCCGCTTTAAATTACGACGCAAATTAAAACGTGAATATGTTTTTTTCTATTCATTTATAAAATACATTAGCAAACGTTAAAGCGAATTTAATTAAAATGAATACGCAAAACTCGATGACGCCATAAAAAAAAAGACAGCCAGCTATCCCTGCGCAAACTTTGATGACGTCATATAAAAATAATCTCTGCGCGTCCTTTTGTCTTATTTTTTTAGCGCGATCGATCGAAAAACTATAAAAAGTTGGAACGGCAAATTTAACATGAACCCAAAATATGTCGTTTTATTCGCGTTTTTTGACCAAACTGACCACTGCGGTCATTTTAATTTTTTTTAAACCTTGACAGTGTTCACCGCCGTAACGCAAAGAATATTTGTAGCAAATTTCACGTTTTTATGTCCAGTATTTAAAAAGATTATGCGGTATGTACATACATACATACATACATATTCCTTTTGAGATTTATATATATACAAGCCGTTATGTGCCCGGTCCTCCGAACCGGCTAAAAGTTATGTTTACATACACTCTAACTACTCAGGCAGTTATAATGAGATTGCCCGCACGACCTACGACACGAATTTAAACGTGAGGTAATTTTTTATTTGCCCGCTACAACATAAATTACCCGTTAAAATCATTACCCATACCCATTATAACAGTTAAAAAATTGCCCGCTATAAATTACGACGCAAATTAAAACGTGAATATATTTTGTTCTATTTATTGATAAAGAACATTCGACAGTACTTTTATTTAAAAAAAATGATTGTTTGATATCTTTTTTTACGACAAACATTAAGTCGCAGACCTATGTTGTGTTGTTTTTGTTATTTGCTATTTATTTTGTTATTGTTGCTTTGGAAGCAAACTTAGAATTAATTTTTCTATTCAACATGTAAAACAATAACAAATGAAACCAATAAGAAACAAAGAAAAAACTTTAAAAAAAAAAAATTTTGTTCAATGTAATCGCATAATGATATTTTACATACACTTTATCTACCCATGGAGTTATAATGAGATTGCCCGCTACACAGTTAATATATTCGGCAATTAATAAAACCCTGCCCGTTAAAAAGTTTATCGATGTATACGTCACAAATTTAAATGTGAATGACATTTTGTACGCCCGCTACAACCGAAACGAACTGAAACGTGAAATATTTCCCGCTAGAAACGAATTGAAACGTGAAATATTTCCCGCTAGAAAGATTTTAATGCGTATACGCCCGCTTCAAACGAATTGAAAAAGCTAAAAGTTATGTTTACATACACTCTTACTACTCAAGCAGTTATAATGAGATTGCACGCAACAACTACAATGTTTATATTTCGTATACGACATGAATTAAAACGTGAATATATTTTGTTCTATTCATTCATAAAATACATTAGCAAACATTGAAGCAAAGTCAATTTTAAATGAATACGCAAAATTTGATGACGTCATTACGAAAAGCCGGCTAGCTATCTCTGCGCAAACTTTGATGACGTCATCCTAAAAAAAATCTCAACGCCATCCTTTTTTTTATTTTTTTAGCGCGATCGATCGAAAAACTATAAAAAGTTGGAACGGCAATTTTAACATGTACCCAAAATATGTCGTTTTATTCGCGTTTTTTGACCAAACTGACCACTGCGGTCATTTTAATTTTTTTAAAACCTTGACAGTGTTCACCGCCGTAACGCAAAGAATATTTGTAGCAAATTTCACGTTTTTATGTCCAGTATTTAAAAAGATTATGCGGTATGTACATACCCAGCCAGCCAGCCAGCCAGCCAGCCAGCCAGCCAGCCACATATTCCTTTTGAGATTTATATATATACAAGCCGTTATGTGCCCGATTCTTCGAACGGGCTTTTTTTTAGAATATGCTTGACACATTATAGTTTTTTAGCTTTGTTTTTGCAACATACATAAAGTAGTATGTTTTTTTTTTGTGGTCAGTATTTTTTAAATTTATTTTTGTTTTGCACACTTTATTATACACCAATTCAATATACAACTAAAAAGGAAAAACAAATAATAATAATTTTTTTTTATTTCTTGCTCAAAGTATGACCACTATGATCGAATTTTGTGAGTTTATTGGGTAATTAAACTCTTTCTGTAAAACAGAACTCACATGTCTTTTAAAAAGTACTGTTAATTCGAAAATGATTGTTTGATATATTTTTTTGCTACAACATTAGTCGTAGATCAATATTTTTTTTTTGTTTTTTTTTTTTGTTTTTGTTGGTGTTATTTGCTATTTATTTATTGTTGCTTTGGAAGCAAACTTAGAATTAAATTTTAAATTCAACAGGAAAAACAATAACAACTGAAACCGATATGAATCATAGTTTATACAACGTATACGACATGAATTGAAACTTTAAAAAGTTGGTCCGGCAAATTTAAACATTGCCCGGCAATATAAAAATTTCCCGCTACATAGTTTATAAGACGTATACGATACAAATTAAAACTTTAAAACGTTGAGCTCGGCAATTTAAACATTGCCTGGCAATTGAACAATTTCCCGCTACAAAGTTTATAAGACGTATACACCGAATAGGTATAGAACAGAATGCACAATCCCTATATACGCACTCACTAAAAGTTACCATTTTCCGCAATGCAGCGGTCGCTAGAGACGCTACTATAGTAAAATGAGAAATGATATCTACGTCTGCCATAAATATATACAATATATATAGGGCCTACATTATCTTTCATTATAGGCTTACTTTTATATAAATTTGACTTAATTACCCATTTTGTTTTGAACATTATATGATTAGGCCAATATGATGTAAAAATATTTATTACCCGGTACTGATTTGAAAAAAAAATGGCTTAGACGTAGCTCGGTACCGGTAACTAAATTGCTGCGGCTACCGGTACATAAATATATATACTTTTTAAACCAAAATAAACTTTTAAAATTATGAAGGGAAATAGGCATATAATTCATAATGAGTTAATATGAGGTTGTTTTTGCTGTTGTTTATCCTTTATGGAGTCAGGAAAGCCATGCAGTTTGACATGCTCTTTTTTACGATAATCAGTCGTTTTCGCATCATTGTTGTAGTTTATTACACAACCGTTTATGCACATTTTGCCTGAAATATTAGCTTTGGGTGTTCGAACTTGTAGATTTGAAAAAAAGGACGTTGTAGGCTAATTAAGCATAAATATTGAGTGTAACCAGGACCGCTGCGTTTAAATAAGCTTAGTATGGCGTCGGTATTACTGCCCAAAACAGAAATAAAATGCGATTGCGCATTCTTTTTTATACCTATTCTGTGGACATATACAACACGAATAAAAACGTGAAGGAATTTTGTATCTGCCAGATACAACGTAAGATACCCATTAAAACCATTAGTCATTACCCATTATAACAATTTAAAAATATCCCGCTATAAATTACGACGCAAATTAAAACGTGAATATATTTTGTTCTATTCATTCATAAAGTACATTAGCAAAGGTTGAAGCAAAGTTAATTAAAATGAATACGCAACATTTGATGACGCCATAATAAAAAAAGACAGCCAGCTAACACTGCGCAAACTTTGATGACGTCATACAAAAATAATCTCTGCGCACCTTTTTTTCTTATTTGTTTTAGCGCGATCGATTGAAAAACTATAAAAAGTTGGAACGGCAAATTCAACATGAACCCAAAATATGTCGTTTTATTCGCGTTTTTTGACCAAACTGACCACTGCGGTCATTTTAATTTTTTTTAAACCTTGACAGTGTTCACCGCCGTAACGCAAAGAATATTTGTAGCAAATTTCACGTTTTTATGTCCAGTATTTAAAAAGATTATGCGGTATGTACATACCCAGCCAGCCAGCCAGCCACATACATATTCCTTTTGAGATTTATATATATACAAGCCGTTATGTGCCCGGTCCTCCGAACCGGCTAAAAGTTATGTTTACATACACTCTAACTACTCAGGCAGTTATAATGAGATTGCCCGCATGACCTACGACACGAATTTAAACATGAGGTAATTTTTTATTTGCCCGCTACAACATGAATTACCCGTTAAAATCATTACTCATCACCCATTATAACAATTACAAAATTGCCCGCTATAAATTACGACGCAAATTAAAACATGAATATATTTTGTTCTATTCATTGATTAAGAACATTCGACAGTACTTTTTTTTTTTTTTAATGATTGTTTGATATATTTTTTTTACGACAAACATTAAGTCGCAGACCTAAGTTGTGTTGTTTTTGTTTATTTGCTATTTATTTATTTATTGTTGCTTTGGAAGCAAACTTAGAATTAAATTTTCTATTCAACATGTAAAACAATAACAAATGAAACCCTTATGAAATAATGTTTATAAAACGTATACGACACGAATTAAAACTTTAAAAATTTAGTTCCGGCAATTTGAACATTGCCCGGCAAATTAAACATTGCCCGGTAATTTAAACATTGCCCGGTAATTTGAAACATTGCCCGGTATTATAAACATTGCCCGGTATTATAAACATTGCCCGGTAATTTAAACATTGCCCGGTAATTTAAACATTGCCCGGTAATTTAAACATTGCCCGGTATTATAAACATTGCCCGGTAATTTAAACATTGCCCGGTAATTTAAACATTGCCCGGTAATTTAAACATTGCCCGGTATTATAAACATTGCCCGGTATTATAAACATTGCCCGGTAATTTAAACATTGCCCGGTAATTTAAACAACGGCCATTACCTAGGCGATAAGCCTAAAGGTGCCCAGTTCTCGGAACTGGATAAAATAACCCATGGAGTTATAAACAATAGTCTTAAGCGGGGATAAAGTATTTTCCGGTAACTTATACCATTTAAATATTGCATTCCACAAATAACGACGCAAATTAAAACAAATTTTGTTCCCTTCTTAAACGCATAAATACGCAAAAATTTGAATACGCCATATAATTATAGCTTAAATATAGAGTGTAACCAGGACCACTGCGTTTAAATAAGCTTAGTAAGGCGTCGGTATTACTTCCCGAAACAGAAAAAAAAATGCTAAATCTATTTGCTTTGTCCTATGTTTGTAAAGTTTTAAATTATTAATTAGCTTTAAGTCATGTATTCACAGTGTAAAGTATTAAAGTAGTGATAGATTAAGAAAATCAACTACAGTATTGGTAGTGTAAAGAATTTATGTTGTTTACGGCACGTAGACAATTTAAACATGAAGAAAATTTGTTCCCGTCATTGAGTTGAGATAATAAAATCCATGCACATAGTTTGATGACGTCAATTTAAACATGAATGAAAAATGTCCCTTCATTGCTATAAAATCCATGCGCAAAGATTAATGACGTCATAAAAATAATCTCAGCGCATCCTTTTTTTTCTAACTTTGTGACGAAAAACTATAAAAAGTTGTACTGGCAAAGACAATGTGAATCAAAAGTTGTGTTTTATTCGCGTTTTTTGACCAAACTGACCACTGCGGTCATTTTAATTTTTTTAAAACCTTGACAGTGTTCACCGCCGTAACGCAAAGAATATTTGTAGCAAATTTCACGTTTTTATGTCCAGTATTTAAAAAGATTATGCGGTATGTACATACCCAGCCAGCCAGCCAGCCAGCCAGCCACATACATACATACATATTCCTTTTGAGATTTATATATATACAAGCCGTTATGTGCCCGATTCTTCGAACGGGCTTTTTTTTAGAATATGCTTGACACATTATAGTTTTTTAGTATTGTTTTTGCAACATACATAAAGTAGTATTTTTTTTTTGTGGTCAGTATTTTTTAAATTTATTTTTGTTTTGCACACTTTATTATACACCAATTCAATATACAACTAAAAAGGAAAAACAAATAATAATAATTTTTTATTATTTCTTGCTCAAAGTATGACCACTATGATCGAATTTTGTGAGTTTATTGGGTAATTAAACTCTTTCTGTAAAACAGAACTCACATGTCTTTTAAAAAGTACTGTTAATTCAAAAATGATTGTTTGATTTTTTTTTTCTACAACATTAGTCGTAGATCAATATTTTTTTTTTTTTTTGTTTTTTTGTTGGTGATATTTGCTATTTATTTATTGTTGCTTTGGAAGCAAACTTAAAATTAAATTTTAAATTCAACAGGAAAAACAATAACAACTGAAACCGATATGAATCATAGTTTATACAACGTATACGACATGAATTAAAACTTTAAAAAGTTGGTCTGGCAAATTCAAACATTGCCCGGCAATATAAAAATTTCCCGCTACATAGTTTATAAGACGTATACGATACAAATTAAAACTTTAAAACGTTGAGCTCGACAATTTAAACATTGCCTGGCAATTGAAAAATTTCCCGCTACAAAGTTTATAAGACGTATACACAGAATAGGTATAGAACAGAATGCACAATCTCTATATACGCAGTCACTGAAAGCTACCATTTTCCGCAATGCAGCGGTCGATAGAGACGCTACTATAATAAAATGAGAAAGGATATCTACGTCTGCCATAAATATATACAATATATATAGGGCCTACATTATCTTTCATTATAGGCTTACTTTTATATAAATTTGACTTAATTACCCATTTTGTTTTCAACATTATAGGATTAGGCCAATATGATGTAAAAATATTTATTACCCGGTACTGATTTGAAAAAAAATGGCTTAGACGTAGCTCGGTACCGGTAACTAAATTGCTACGGCTACCGGTACATAAATATATACTTTTTAAACCAAAATAAACTTTTAAAATTATGAAGGGAAATAGGCATATAATTCATAATGAGTTAATATGAGGTTGTTTATGCCGTTGTTTATCCTTTATGGAGTCAGGAAAGCCATGCAGTTTGACATGTTTTTTTTTACGATAATCAGTCGTTTTCGCATCATTGTTGTAGTTTATTACACAACCGTTTATGCACATTTTGCCTGAACTATTAGCTTTGGGTGTTCAAACTTGTAGATTTGAAGAAAAGGACGTTGTAGGCTAAATAAGCATAAATATAGAGTGTAACCAGGACCACTGCGTTTAAATAGGCTTAGTATGGCGTCGGTATTACTGCCCAAAACAGAAATAAAATGCGATTGCGCATTCTGTTTTATACCTATTCTGTGGACACATACAACACGAATAAAAACGTGAAGGAATTTTGTATTTGCCAGATACAACGTAAGATACCCATTCAAACCATTAATCATTACCCATTATAACAATTTAAAAATATCCCGCTATAAATTACGACGCAAATTAAAACGTGAATATATTTTGTTCTATTCATTCATAAAGTACATTAGCAAAGGTTGAAGCAAAGTTAATTTTAAATGAATACGCAAAATTTGATGACGTCATAACGAAAAGCCGGCTAGCTATCTCTGCGCAAACTTTGATGACGTCATCCTGAAAAAAATCTCAACGCCATCCTTTTTTTTATTTTTTTAGCGCGATCGATCGAAAAACTATAAAAAGTTGGAACGGCAATTTTAACATGAACCCAAAATATGTCGTTTTATTCGCGTTTTTTGACCAAACTGACCACTGCGGTCATTTTAATTTTTTTAAAACCTTGACAGTGTTCACCGCCGTAACGCAAAGAATATTTGTAGCAAATTTCACGTTTTTATGTCCAGTATTTAAAAAGATTATGCGGTATGTACATACCCAGCCAGCCACATATTCCTTTTGAGATTTATATATATACAAGCCGGTATGTGCCCGGTCCTCCGAACCGGCTAAAAGTTATGTTTACATACACTCTAACTACTCAAGTTATAATGAGATTGCCCGCACGACCTACGACACGAATTTAAACGTGAGGTAATTTTTTATTTTCCCGCTACAATATAAATTACCCTTAAAAATCATTACCCATTACCCATTATAACAGTTGAAAAATTGCCCGCTATATATTACGACGCAAATTAAAACGTGAATATATTTTGTTCTATTCATTGATAAAGAACATTCGACAGTACTTTTATTTTTTTAAAAATGATTGTTTGATATATTTTTTTACGACACACATTAAGTGGTAGACCTATGTTGTGTTGTTTTTGTTATTTGCTATTTATTTTTTTATTGTTGCTTTGGAAAAAAACTTAGAATTAATTTTTCTATTCAACATGTAAAACAACAACAAATGAAACCAATAAGAAACAAAGAAGAAACATTTTTTTTTAAAATTGTGTTCAATGTAATCGCATAATGATATTTTACATACACTTTATCTAACCATGGAGTTATAATGAGATTGCCCGGTACACAGTTAATATATAAGGCAATTAATAAAACCTTGCCCGTTAAAAAGTTTATCGATGTATACGTCACAAATTTAAATGTGAATGACATTTTTTACGCCCGCTACAACCGAATTGAACTGAAACGTTAAATATTTCCCTCTTGAAACGAATTGAAACGTGAAATATTGCCCTCTAGAAAGATTTTAATGCGTATAGGCTCGCTACAAACGAATTGAAAAAGCTAAAAGTTATGTTTACATACACTCTAACTACTCAAGCAGTTATAATGAGATTGCCCGCATGACCTACGACACGAATTTAAACGTGAGGTAATTTTTATTTGCCCGCTACAACATAAATTACCCGTTAAAATCATTACTCATTACCCATTATAACAGTTAAAAAATTGCCCGCTATAAATTACGACGCAAATTAAAACGTGAATATATTTTGTTCTATTCATTGATAAAGAACATTCGACAGTACTTTTATTTAAAAAAAAATGATTGTTTGATTTATTTTTTTACGACAAACATTAAGTCGCAGACCTATGTTGTGTTGTTTTTGTTATTTGCTATTTATTTTTTTATTGTTGCTTTGGAAGCAAACTTAGAATTAATTTTTCTATTCAACATGTAAAACAATAACAAATAAAACCAATAAGAAACAAAGAAGAAACAAAAAAAAAAAATTGTGTTCAATGTAATCGCATAATGATATTTTACATACACTTTATCTACCCATGGAGTTATAATGAGATTGCCCGCTACACAGTTAATATATACGGCAATTAATAAAACCCTGCCCGTTAAAAAGTTTATCGATGTATACGTCACAAATTTAAATGTGAATAAAATTTTGTACGCCCGCTACAACCAAAACGAACTGAAACGTGAAATATTTCCCGCTAGAAACGAATTGAAACGTGAAATATTTCCCGCTAGAAAGATTTTAATGCGTATACGCCCGCTTCAAACGAATTGAAAAAGCTAAAAGTTATGTTTACATACACTCTTACTACTCAAGCAGTTATAATGAGATTGCACGCAACAACTACAAAGTTTATATTTCGTATACGACACGAATTAAAACGTGAATATATTTTGTTCTATTCATTCATAAAATACATTAGCAAACATTGAAGCAAAGTTAATTTTAAATGAATACGCAAAATTTGATGACGTCATAACAAAAAGCCGGCTAGCTATCTCTGCGCAAACTTTGATGACGTCATCCTGAAAAAAATCTCAACGCCATCCTTTTTTTTATTTTTTTAGCGCGATCGATCGAAAAACTATAAAAAGTTGGAACGGCAATTTTAACATGAACTCAAAATATGTCGTTTTATTCGCGTTTTTTGACCAAACTGACCACTGCGGTCATTTAAATTTTTTTAAAACCTTGACAGTGTTCACCGCCGTAACGCAAAGAATATTTGTAGCAAATTTCACGTTTTTATGTCCAGTATTTAAAAAGATTATGCGGTATGTACATACCCAGCCAGCCAGCCAGCCAGCCAGCCAGCCAGCCACATATTCCTTTTGAGATTTATATATATATATGATATGACAAGCCGTTATGTGCCCGATTCTTCGAACGGGCTTTTTTTTAGAATATGCTTGACACATTATAGTTTTTTAGTTTTGTTTTTGCAACATACATAAAGTAGTATGTTTTTTTTTTGTGGTCAGTATTTTTTAAATTTATTTTTGTTTTGCACATTTTATTATACACCAATTCTATATACAACTAAAAAGGAAAAACAAATAATAATAATTTTTTTTTATTTCTTGCTCAAAGTATGACCACTATGATCGAATTTTGTGAGTTTATTGGGTAATTAAACTCTTTCTGTAAAACAGAACTCACATGTCTTTTAAAAAGTACTGTTAATTCGAAAATGATTGTTTGATATATTTTTTTGCTACAACATTAGTCGTAGATCAATATTTATTTATTTTTGCTTTTTTTTTTGTTTTTGTTGGTGTTATTTGCTATTTATTTATTGTTGCTTTGGAAGCAAACTTAGAATTAAATTTTAAATTCAACAGGAAAAACAATAACAACTGAAACCGATATGAATCATAGTTTATACAACGTATACGACATGAATTAAAACTTTTAAAAGTTGGTCCGGCAAATTTAAACATTGCCCGGCAATATAAAAATTTCCCGCTACATAGTTTATAAGACGTATACGATACAAATTAAAACTTTAAAACGTTGAGCTCGGCAATTTAAACATTGCCTGGCAATTGAAAAATTTCCCGCTACAAAGTTTATAAGACGTATACACAGAATAGGTATAGAACAGAATGCACAATCCCTATATACGCAGTCACTAAAAGTTACCATTTTCCGCAATGCAGCGGTCGCTAGAGACGCTACTATAGTAAAATGTGAAAGGATATCTACGTCTGCCATAAATATATACAATATATATAGGGCCTACATTATCTTTCATTATAGGCTTACTTTTATATAAATTTGACTTTATTACCCATTTTGTTTTCAACATTATATGATTAGGCCAATATGATGTATAAATATTTTTATTGCCCGGTACTGATTTGAAAAAAAAAATGGCTTAGACGTAGCTCGGTACCGGTAACTAAATTGCTGCGGCTACCGGTACATAAATATATATACTTTTTAAACCAAAATAAACTTTTAAAATTATGAAGGGAAATAGGCATATAATTCATAATGAGTTAATATGAGGTTGTTTATGCTGTTTTTTATCCTTTATGGAGTCAGGAAAGCCATGCAGTTTGACATGCTCTTTTTTACGATAATTAGTCGTTTTCGCATCATTGTTGTAGTTTATTACACAACCGTTCATGCACATTTTGCCTGAAATATTAGCTTTGGGTGTTCGAACTTGTAGATTTGAAGAAAAGGACGTTGTAGGCTAAATAAGCATAAATATAGAGTGTAACCAGGACCGCTGCGTTTAAATAAGCTTAGTATGGCGTCGGTATTACTGCCCAAAACAGAAAGAAAATGGAATTGCGCTTTCTGTTTTATACGTATTCTGTGGACATATACAACACGAATAAAAACGTGAAGGAATTTTGTATTTGCCAGATACAACGTAAGATACCCATTAAAACCATTAATCATTACCCATTATAACAATTTAAAAATATCCCGCTATAAATTACGACGCAAATTAAAACGTGAATATATTTTGTTCTATTCATTCATAAAGTACATTAGCAAAGGTTGAAGCAAAGTTAATTTTAAATGAATACGCAAAATTTGATGACGTCATAACGAAAAGCCGGCTAGCTATCTCTGCGCAAACTTTGATGACGTCATCCTGAAAAAAATCTCAACGCCATCCTTTTTTTTATTTTTTTAGCGCGATCGATCGAAAAACTATAAAAAGTTGGAACGGCAAATTCAACATGAACCCAAAATATGTCGTTTTATTCGCGTTTTTTGACCAAACTGACCACTGCGGTCATTTTAATTTTTTTTAAACCTTGACAGTGTTCACCGCCGTAACGCAAAGAATATTTGTAGCAAATTTCACGTTTTTATGTCCAGTATTTAAAAAGATTATGCGGTATGTACATACCCAGCCAGCCAGCCAGCCAGCCACATACATACATATTCCTTTTGAGATTTATATATATACAAGCCGTTATGTGCCCGATTCTTCGAACGGGCTTTTTTTTAGAATATGCTTGACACATTATAGTTTTTTAGTTTTGTTTATGCAACATACATAAAGTAGTATGTTGTTTTTTTTTGTGGTCAGTATTTTTTAAATTTATTTTTGTTTTGCACACTTTATTATACACCCATTCAATATACAATTAAAAAGGAAAAACAAATAACAATAATTTTTTTTTATTTCTTGCTCAAAGTATGACCACTATGATCGAATTTTGTGAGTTTATTGGGTAATTAAACTCTTTCTGTAAAACAGAACTCACATGTCTTTTAAAAAGTACTGTTAATTCGAAAATGATTGTTTGATATATTTTTTTGCTACAACATTCGTCGTAGATCAATAATTTTTTTATTTTTTTTTGTTTTTGTTGGTGTTATTTGCTATTTATTTATTGTTGCTTTGGAGGCAAACTTAGAATTAAATTTTAAATTCAACAGGAAAAACAATAACAACTGAAACCGATATGAATCATAGTTTATACAACGTATAAGACATGAATTAAAACTTTTAAAAGTTGGTCCGGCAAATTTAAACATTGCCCGGCAATATAAAAATTTCCCGCTACATAGTTTATAAGACGTATACGATATAAAATAAAACTTTAAAACGTTGAGCTCGGCAATTTAAACATTGCCTAGCAATTGAACAATTTCCCGCTACAAAGTTTATAAGACGTATACACAGAATAGGTATAGAACAGAATGCACAATCCCTATATACGCACTCACTAAAAGTTACCATTTTCCGCAATGCAGCGGTCGCTAGAGACGCTACTATAGTAAAATGAGACATGATATCTACGTCTGCCATAAATATATACAATATATATAGGGCCTACATTATCTTTCGTTATAGGCTTAGTTTTATATAAATTTGACTTAATTACCCATTTTGTTTTGAACATTATATGATTAGGCCAATATGATGTAAAAATATTTATTACCCGGTACTGATTTGAAAAAAAAAATGGCTTAGACGTAGCTCGGTACCGGTAACTAAATTGCTGCGGCTACCGGTACATAAATATATATACTTTTTAAACCAAAATAAACTTTTAAAATTATGAAGGGAAATAGGCATATAATTCATAATGAGTTAATATGAGGTTGTTTATGCTGTTGTTTATCCTTTATGGAGTCAGGAAAGCCATGCAGTTTGACATGCTCTTTTTTACGATAATCAGTCGTTTTCGCATCATTGTTGTAGTTTATTACACAACCGTTTATGCACATTTTGCCTGAAATATTAGCTTTGGGTGTTCGAACTTGTAGATTTGAAGAAAAGGACGTTGTAGGCTAAATAAGCATAAATATAGAGTGTAACCAGGACCGCTGCGTTTAAATAAGCTTAGTATGGCGTCGGTATTACTGCCCAAAACAGAAATAAAATGCGATTGCGCATTCTGTTTTATACCTATTCTGTGGACATATACAACACGAATAAAAACGTGAAGGAATTTTGTATTTGCCAGATACAACGTAAGATACCCATTAAAACCATTAATCATTACCCATTATAACAATTTAAAAATATCCCGCTATAAATTACGACGCAAATTAAAACGTGAATATATTTTGTTCTATTCATTCATAAAGTACATTAGCAAAGGTTGAAGCAAAGTTAATTTTAAATGAATACGCAAAATTTGATGACGTCATAACGAAAAGCCGGCTAGCTATCTCTGCGCAAACTTTGATGACGTCATCCTGAAAAAAATCTCAACGCCATCCTTTTTTTAATTTTTTTAACGCGATCGATCGAAAAACTATAAAAAGTTGGAACGGCAAATTCAACATGAACGCAAAATATGTCGTTTTTTTCGCGTTTTTTGACCAAACTGACCACTGCGGTCATTTTATTTTTTTTAAAACCTTGACAGTGTTCACCGCCGTAACGCAAAGAATTTTTATAGAAAATTTCACGTTTTTATGTCCAGTATTTAAAAAGATTATGCGGTATGTACATACCCAGCCAGCCAGCCAGCCACATACATATTCCTTTTGAGATTTATATATATATATATATACAATCCGTTATGTGCCCGATTCTTCGAACGGGCTTTTGTTTAGAATATGCTTGACACATTATAGTTTTTTAGTTTTGTTTTCGCAACATACATAAAGTAGTATGTTTTTTTTTGTGGTCAGTATTTATTTAAATTTATTTTTGTTTTGCACACTTTATTATACACAAATTCAATATACAACTAAAAAGGAAAAACAAATAATAATTTTTTTTTATTTCTTGCTCAAAGTATGACCACTATGATCGAATTTTGTGAGTTTATTGGGTAATTAAACTCTTTCTGTAAAACAGAACTCACATGTCTTTTAAAAAGTACTGTTAATTCGAAAATGATTGTTTGATATATTTTTTTGCTACAACATTAGTCGTAGATCAATATTTTTTTTTTTTTTTTTTTTTTTTTTTTTGTTTTTGTTGGTGTTATTTGCTATTTATTTATTGTTGCTTTGGAAGCAAACTTAGAATTAAATTTTAAATTCAACAGGAAAAACAATAACAACTGAAACCGATATGAATCATAGTTTATACAACGTATACGACATGAATTAAAACTTTAAAAAGTTGGTCCGGCAAATTTAAACATTGCCCGGCAATATAAAAATTTCCCGCTACATAGTTTATAAGACGTATACGATACAAATTAAAACTTTAAAACGTTGAGCTTGGCAATTTAAACATTGCCTGGCAATTGAAAAATTTCCCGCTACAAAGTTTATAAGACGTATACACAGAATAGGTATAGAACAGAATGCACAATCCCTATATACGCACTCACTAAAAGTTACCATTTTCCGCAATGCAGCGGTCGCTAGAGACGCTACTATAGTAAAATGAGAAATGATATCTACGTCTGCCATAAATATATACAATATATATAGGGCCTACATTATCTTTCATTATAGGCTTACTTTTATGTAAATTTGACTTAATTACCCATTTTGTTTTGAACATTATATGATTAGGCCAATATGATGTAAAAATATTTATTACCCGGTACTGATTTGAAAAAAAATGGCTTAGACGTAGCTCGGTACCGGTAACTAAATTGCTGCGGCTACCGGTACATAAATATATATACTTTTTAAACCAAAATAAACTTTTAAAATTATGAAGGGAAATAGGCATATAATTCATAATGAGTTAATATGAGGTTGTTTATGTTGTTGTTTATCCTTTATGGAGTCAGGAAAGCCATGCAGTTTGACATGCTCTTTTTTACGATAGTTTTTTACACAACCGTTTATGCACATTTTCCTGAAATATTAGCTTTGGGTGTTCGAACTTGTAGATTTGAAGAAAAGGACGTTGTAGGCTAAATAAGCATAAATATAGAGTGTAACCAGGACCGCTGCGTTTAAATAAGCTTAGTACGGCGTCGGTATTACTGCTCAAAACAGAAATATAATGCGATTGCGCATTCTGTTTTATACCTATTCTGTGGACATATACAACACGAATAAAAACGTGAAGGAATTTTTTATTTGCCAGATACAACGTAAGATACCCATTAAAACCATTAATCATTACCCATTATAACAATTTAAAAATATCCCGCTATAAATTACGACGCAAATTAAAACGTGAATATATTTTGTTCTATTCATTCATAAAATACATTAGCAAACATTGAAGCAAAGTTAATTTTAAATGAATACGCAAAATTTGATGACGTCATAACGAAAAGCCGGCTAGCTATCTCTGCGCAAACTTTGATGACGTCATCCTAAAAAAAATCTCAACGCCATCCTTTTTTTAATTTTTTTAGCGCGATCGATCGAAAAACTATAAAAAGTTGGAACGGCAATTTGAACATGAACCCAAAATATGTCGTTTTATTCGCGTTTTTTGACCAAACTGACCACTGCGGACATTTTAATTTTTTTAAAACCTTGACAGTGTTCACCGCCGTAACGCAAAAAATATTTGTAGCAAATTTCACGTTTTTATGTCCAGTATTTAAAAAGATTATGCGGTATGTACATACCCAGCCAGCCAGCCAGCCACATACATATTCCTTTTGAGATTTATATATATACAAGCCGTTATGTGCCCGGTCCTCCGAACCGGCTAAAAGTTATGTTTACATACACTCTAACTACTCAGGCAGTTATAATGAGATTGCCCGCATGACCTACGACACGAATTTAAACGTGAGGTAATTTTTTATTTGCCCGCTACAACATGAATTACCCGTTAAAATCATTACTCATCACCCATTATAACAATTACAAAATTGCCCGCTATAAATTACGACGCAAATTAAAACATGAATATATTTTGTTCTATTCATTGATTAAGGACATTCGACAGTACTTTTTTTTTTTTTAATGATTGTTTGATATATTTTTTTTACGACAAACATTAAGTCGCAGACCTATGTTGTGTTGTTTTTGTTTATTTGCTATTTATTTATTTATTGTTGCTTTGGAAGCAAACTTAGAATTGAATTTTCTATTCAACATGTAAAACAATAACAAATGAAACCCTTATGAAATAATGTTTATAAAACGTATACGACACGAATTAAAACTTTAAAAATTTAGTTCCGGCAATTTGAACATTGCCCGGTAATTTAAACATTGCCCGGTAATTTAAACATTGCCCGGTATTATAAACATTGCCCGGTATTATAAACATTGCCCGGTAATTTAAACATTGCCCGGTAATTTAAACATTGCCCGGTAATTTAAACATTGCCCGGTATTATAAACATTGCCCGGTATTATAAACATTGCCCGGTAATTTAAACATTGCCCGGTAATTTAAACATTGCCCGGTATTATAAACATTGCCCGGTATTATAAACATTGCCCGGTAATTTAAACATTGCCCGGTAATTTAAACAATGGCCGTTACCTAGGCGATAAGCCTAAAGGTGCCCAGTTCTCGGAACTGGATAAAATAACCCATGGAGTTATAAACAATAGTCTTAAGCGGGGATAAAGTATTTTCCGGTAACTGATACCATTTAAATATTGCATTCCACAAATAACGACGCAAATTAAAACAAAATTTTGTTCCCTTCTTAAACGCATAAATACGCAAAATTTGATGACGCCATATAATTATAAGCTTAAATATAGAGTGTAACCAGGACCACTGCGTTTAAATAAGCTTAGTAAGGCGTCGGTATTACTTCCCGAAACAGAAATAAAATGCGATTGCGCATTCTGTTTTATACCTATTCTGTGAACATATACAACACGAATAAAAACGTGAAGGAATTTTTTATTTGCCAGATACAACGTAAGATAACCATTAAAACCATTAATCATTACCCATTATAACAATTTAAAAATATCCCGCTATAAATTACGACGCAAATTAAAACGTGAATATATTTTGTTTTATTCATTCATAAAGTACATTAGCAAAGGTTGAAGCAAAGTTAATTTTAAATGAATACGCAAATTTGATGACGTCATAACGAAAAGCCGGCTAGCTATCTCTGCGCAAACTTTGATGACGTCATCCTGATAAAAATCTCAACGCCATCCTTTTTTTTAATTTTTTTAGCGCGATCGATCGAAAAACTATAAAAAGTTGGAACGGCAATTTTAACATGAACCCAAAATATGTCGTTTTATTCGCGTTTTTTGACCAAACTGACCACTGCGGTCATTTTAATTTTTTTAAAACCTTGACAGTGTTCACCGCCGTAACGCAAAGAATATTTGTAGCAAATTTCACGTTTTTATGTCCAGTATTTAAAAAGATTATGCGGTATGTACATACCCAGCCAGCCAGCCAGCCACATACATATTCCTTTTGAGATTTATATATATACAAGCCGTTATGTGCCCGATTCTTCGAACGGGCTTTTTTTTAGAATATGCTTGACACATTATAGTTTTTTAGTTTTGTTTTTGCAACATACATAAAGTAGTATGTTTTTTTTTTGTGGTCAGTATTTTTTAAATTTATTTTTGTTTTGCACACTTTATTATACACCAATTCAATATACAACTAAAAAGGAAAAACAAATAACAATAATTTTTTTTTATTTCTTGCTCAAAGTATGACCACTATGATCGAATTTTGTGAGTTTATTGGGTAATTAAACTCTTTCTGTAAAACAGAACTCACATGTCTTTTAAAAAGTACTGTTAATTCGAAAATGATTGTTTGATATATTTTTTTGCTACAACATTCGTCGTAGATCAATATTTTTTTTATTTTTTTTTGTTTTTGTTGGTGTTATTTGCTATTTATTTATTGTTGCTTTGGAGGCAAACTTAGAATTAAATTTTAAATTCAACAGGAAAAACAATAACAACTGAAACCGATATGAATCATAGTTTATACAACGTATAAGACATGAATTAAAACTTTTAAAAGTTGGTCCGGCAAATTTAAACATTGCCCGGCAATATAAAAATTTCCCGCTACATAGTTTATAAGACGTATACGATATAAAATAAAACTTTAAAACGTTGAGCTCGGCAATTTAAACATTGCCTAGCAATTGAACAATTTCCCGCTACAAAGTTTATAAGACGTATACACAGAATAGGTATAGAACAGAATGCACAATCCCTATATACGCACTCACTAAAAGTTACCATTTTTCGCAATGCAGCGGTCGCTAGAGACGCTACTATAGTAAAATGAGACATGATATCTACGTCTGCCATAAATATATACAATATATATAGGGCCTACATTATCTTTCGTTATAGGCTTAGTTTTATATAAATTTTACTTAATTACCCATTTTGTTTTGAACATTATATGATTAGGCCAATATGATGTAAAAATATTTATTACCCGGTACTGATTTGAAAAAAAAAATGGCTTAGACGTAGCTCGGTACCGGTAACTAAATTGCTGCGGCTACCGGTACATAAATATATATACTTTTTAAACCAAAATAAACTTTTAAAATTATGAAGGGAAATAGGCATATAATTCATAATGAGTTAATATGAGGTTGTTTATGCTGTTGTTTATCCTTTATGGAGTCAGGAAAGCTATGCAGTTTGACATGCTCTTTTTTACGATAATCAGTCGTTTTCGCATCATTGTTGTAGTTTATTACACAACCGTTTATGCACATTTTGCCTGAAATATTAGCTTTGGGTGTTCGAACTTGTAGATTTGAAGAAAAGGACGTTGTAGGCTAAATAAGCATAAATATAGAGTGTAACCAGGACCGCTGCGTTTAAATAAGCTTAGTATGGCGTCGGTATTACTGCTCAAAAGAGAAATAAAATGCGATTGCGCATTCTGTTTTATACCTATTCTGTGGACATATACAACACGAATAAAAACGTGAAGGAATTTTGTATTTGCCAGATACAACGTAAGATACCCATTAAAACCATTAATCATTACCCATTATAACAATTTAAAAATATCCCGCTATAAATTACGACGCAAATTAAAACGTGAATATATTTTGTTCTATTCATTCATAAAGTACATTAGCAAAGGTTGAAGCAAAGTTAATTTTAAATGAATACGCAAAATTTGATGACGTCATAACGAAAAGCCGGCTAGCTATCTCTGCGCAAACTTTGATGACGTCATCCTGAAAAAAATCTCAACGCCATCCTTTTTTTTATTTTTTTAGCGCGATCGATCGAAAAACTATAAAAAGTTGGAACGGCAAATTCAACATGAACCCAAAATATGTCGTTTTTTTCGCGTTTTTTGACCAAACTGACCACTGCGGTCATTTTAATTTTTTTAAAACCTTGACAGTGTTCACCGCCGTAACGCAAAGAATTTTTGTAGAAAATTTCACGTTTTTATGTCCAGTATTTAAAAAGATTATGCGGTATGTACATACCCAGCCAGCCAGCCAGCCACATACATATTCCTTTTGAGATTTATATATATATATGATATGATATGATATGATATGATATGATATGATATATGATATGATATGATATATGATATGATATGATATGATATGATATGATTTGCTGATATGTGCCCGATTCTTCGAACGGGCTTTTTTTTAGAATATGCTTGACACATTATAGTTTTTTAGTTTTGTTTTTGAAACATACATAAAGTAGTATGTTTTTTTTAAAGCTAGTTCCGGCAATTTAAACAATGCCCGGCAATTTATACTTAGCCCGGCAATTTAAACATTGCCCGGTAATATAAACATTGCCCGGTAATATAAACGTTGCCCGGCAATTTAAACATCGCCCGGTAATTTAATTATTGCCCGGTAATATAAACATTGCCCGGTAATTTAAACAATGGCCGTTACCAAGGGTATAAGCCTAAAGGTGCCTATACACTTTGCCCGGTAATATATACATTGATCGGTAATAAAAAACATTGCCTGGTAAAATAAACATTGATCGGTAATATAAACATTTCCCGGTAATATAAACATTGATCGGTAATATAAACATTGAATGGTAATATTAACATTACCCGGTAATATAAACATTGATCGGTAATATAAACATTGCCCGTTATTATAAACATTGCCCGGTAATTTAAACATTGCCCGGTATTATAAACATTGCCCGTTAATATAAACATTGCACGGTAATATACACATTACCCGGTAATATAAACATTGCCCGGTAATATAATTATCGCCCGGTAATATAAACATTGCCCACTAAAATGAGCATCGCCCGGTAATATATACATTGCCTAAAGGTGCCTATACACTTTGCCCGGAAATATATACATTGCTCGGTAATATAAACATTGCCCCGTAATATAAACATTGCCTGGTAATTTTGTTTCCTTCTAAAACGCATAAATACGCAACGCTTAAATATAGAGTGTAACCAGGACCACTGCGTTTAAAAAAGCTTAGTAAGGCGTCGATATTACTTCCCGAAACAGAAAAAAAATGCTAAATCTATTTGCTTTGTCCTATGTTTGTAAAGTTTTAAGTTATTAATTAGCTTTAAGTCATGTATTCACAGTGTAATGTATTAAAGTAGTGATAGATTAAGAAAATCAACTACAGTATTCGTAGTGTAAAGAATTTATGTTGTTTACGGCACGTAGGTAATTTTAACATGAAGAAAATTTGTTCCCGTCATTGAGATAAAATCCATGCACATAGTTTGATGACGTCAATTTAAACATGAATGAAAAATGTCCCTTCATTGCTAAAAAATCCATGCCCAAACTTTGATGACGTCATCCTGAAAAAAATCTCAACGCCATCCTTTTTTTTTTATTTTGTGAAGACAAATTATAAAAAGTTGTACTGGAAATGTCAATGTGAATCAAAATATGTGTTTTATTCGCGTTTTTTTACCAAACTGACCACTGCGGTCAATAACATTTTCTTAAAAACTTGACAGTTTTCACCGCCGTAACGCAAAGAATATTTGTAGCAAATTTCACGTTTTTATGTCCAGTAATTAAAAAGAGTGTGCGGTATGTACACACATATATACATACATACATACATATTCCTTTTGAGATTTATATATATAGTAGATATGATATGATATGATATGATATGATATGATATTATATATGATATGATATGATATATGATATGATGATATATGATATGATATGATAATTGATTTTGGCCGTGAAAACATGCCATTGGTCGACCCACGTGTTGTGCGGCTTTCAACAGTGGTGTTTTGTTGCGTCGCAATAATGACGTTTCGGGATTACCCGTAGGCTTACTACAGCAGAAATAAGTTTAATTTCTTGTTTATACTACTGTTGCGCACCGATGATAGATATAATTTAAAGAAAGACGAAGTGTAATTTATGTAATGCATGGGTGTGCAAACTACAGCCAGTGGGTTGACAAATATTAGTATGCGGCCCTCGAGGCCTAGGTCTATTTAGATGATAAAATCTTCAATGTATTTTAGATTAAATATAAGAAAATAGCAGCTTAAAAATTATATGAGGAAAAGATAAATGGAATCTTTATAACCATGTTGGAAATTTTTTCCATTACGTATTAATTACAAGTGAGATAATAGTTTTACGTTTAAGTAATAACAGAATTAGATTTAGGTTTCACCAAACTATATATTATACTTTTTTTTTTATCAAATATTGTTTTGAAAAAAAAAAACACGCCGAAAATAATAATTTAGATTAAACTTCAATATATTTTAGATTAAATTTAAAAAAAAAAGAAAAACAAATAAATATTTACATATTTATTAATAGTCAGATAATAGTTTGCCGTTTAAATAATAACAGAATTAGATGAAGTTTCACCAAACTAAAGGTCTATTTTAACTTTCTTTTATCTGACATTGTTTGGAAAAAAGCACCTCTAAAACATTTTGTGTTTAAACAATGAATAGCTGTATATAGTGTTCACTAAAGCAGTATACACTACGCTGTAAATTGTATACAATGTAGCAGTATACTCTACACTGTAAATAATATACACTGTATTAGTAAGCGCTTTTTGTTTTAATTCAATTCATATTTTTACGAATGTTTCATTAAAAATATTATGATTTGCTTATAAAGGCCTACCAAAGTAAGATATATTAGAATATGTTAACATTGTCAATTCAAAATCCGGTAAACTAGAAAAGATGTATTCAGTTTATTCGTATTTTTCTTATAACAATAGTCAGAATCTTTTCATTTGCAGTCTTTTCAAGGAATAACATAATTTCACCTTTAATTTTTTAGTACTTAAGTTTAATGTTATTAATTTTTATAACAATTTTTTTAAATGTTTATTATGCCATTGTTTTAATTAATTAATATTATATTTTGCCGCGATAGTTTATTTTAAATAGTAACACAAATGGAGGATATTAGATAATGTTAACACCAAACTATATATTTTTACTTTTTTGTCAAACATTGTTTGGAATAATACATTGAAAACATTGAAAATCTATATATATATATAGATCGTGTTTGTGTTCCCACGAATCACTATTGGTCAATTTGTGAGTTTGTGTCACTGACTTATTTAGGCCTAGTCCTATATACTGTCTAATAACTTTTCACATCTCACATGTTTCTTCTCTAGCTAAGTTGTTAACGTAGAGGACTGCTGTGCGAGCGACCCTGGTTCGATTCTCCAGTTAGACAATACCTTTTTTTCTACATTTTTTTTTCAAACTTTAAAAAATAAAATACACTGTAAATCTACGGGCAATTTATATTTTTCTTAAATAAAAATACTTCCGTTTTTTTTTTTACCCGATAAAAATATTTATATTAAATAACTTTCCTAATTAAAAAAAATAAAAAAATATTAGATTTATAGCTTTCTTTTAATTGTAGTTTATAAATTTTTTATCTGCACCTTATACAGTCCTGTTTTTTTTTCACCCGGGCAACGCCGGACAATGTAGCTTGTAATAAATAAATACTTTTTGTATAAGATATTTTTTACAAGTGATTTACAAACTATACTTATGATTTATATATGTGCCCAAGTAAGAAATATTAGACTATGTTAAGAAGTCAATATGAAATCTGGTAAACTAGTAAAAATGTTTTACATCTATTCGTAAATCTTTATAATTTATATCAAACATATTTGCCGGTCGTAACTCATTGTTAGCTTGAATAAGGTGAGGGAGGGAGTTTACAAAAATTGACATAGTTTTAAAGAGAGAGCACTAGAAAGTTTGACAGTTGTTAAAGTAGGGGAAGGGGTAGAAGAACTAAAAATTGTAACGTAATTCACGATATTTTAAATTTAAACTTTTCATTTTCAGTCTTTTAAATACATAACATAATCACATAAATGACATATTTATATTTCTGTTGGATTCAAAACTGACAACTTTAGCCTACATGTTGTTTTTTTTGTTTTTTTTTCGGGGGGGGGGGGTTAAAATTAGATAAAGCTGTTTTATTTTTTTTTTACTTTTTTTTCTTAGGGGGGGGGGTATCGGGCAAAATCTAGATATTAGACTGCACAAATAAAAATCTGCTTCGACTGTTAGAATTTAAAGCCTATGTTATTCATAATAGAAAAAAGAAAAAGACAAATACAATTTATTGGTCTGGTAAAGACGTTGTTGTTTTACATAGGCCTACATCACAAGTTGATAAGTGTTATAATGCATTTTACATTAGGAAGGAGGAACTATCAATCATGGATGGCTGTCTCCTAAGGTGAAACAGGATTATTGTTCCTAGCAAATGTCGCGAGGCAGTTTTGTGTCTACTTCATGATACTCACATAGTTATATCAAGGATGAAGGCTACAGGCAGAAGTTACGTCTGGTGGCCAGGAATGGACCATGATATTGAGTCAGCAGTGAGAGAGTGTTCGTCATGTGACAAAAATCAAAATATACCAGCGGTGGCAGAGCTCCACCCTTGGGAATGGCCAAGTTCTCCCTGGTCTAGGATTCATATTGATCATGCCGGTCCTATTATGGGTAAACTCTTTCTGATTGTAATTGATGCCCATTCGAAATGGCTAGAAGTGATAAATGTTCCTAATACATCAACCCAGGCAACTATCATTGCACTCAGTGGAATATTTGCAACTCATGGTCTTCCTGTCACTCTAGTATCGGACAATGGTACGTCATTCACTAGTGATGATTTCCAAAAATTCTGCACAAGGCATGGAATTAAACACATCCGCTCGGCTCCACGACATCCGTCCACCAATGGACTTGCAGAAAGGGCAGTTCAAATCTTCAAGTCTAGCATCAGGAAAATGGAAAATATTATTCCGTGGGAAATGCGGCTAAACAAATTCTTGTTTAAATACAGAACCACGCCCCAAAGCACAACCCAAGAGACTCCATCACAGTTGCTGATGAACCAGTGCCTGCGTACACCCATTTCCATGCTCCAGGCTGACTTTAGAAGTCGCGTAGAGACAAAACAAGCGCTGCAGACCCAGTCGCACGATAAAGGTTGCAAGACACGCACTTTCGCGCTAGGTGATAAAGTTTATACTCATAGTGGTGGTTCTAGAGTCGAGTGGTTGCCGGTGACCGTAGAGTCAGTGACCGGTCCGCTCTCTTATGTCATCAAACTGACAGATGGAAGAACGGTTAAGAGACATGTAGACCATATTCGTAATAGGTATGCGGACATTCCGGATCTTGATTTTACAGAAGAGGTTCATAATAAATCCACAACCAGTTCATCTTCAAGAAGCAATGTAGAGCCTGATGTTCAGACAGCAAAACCGGAGGAAATAGTGAACATTCCAGCAACGGAAGCTCCGCCAGTAAATCAGTCGTTCTCTCATGCAGCCTTGGTACCTCGGGTTTCGGACATGCCTATACCATCACTGGAAAATCGGATGTCACCTATATCCCCAGTACCTAGAACATCAGGTCGAACTAGGCGTGTTACAGAACGATTTGGATCTTGGGCCACCTAGAAATTAAAGGAGGAGGAATGTTGCAACCATTATGTCTTATCACCACATGTAGTTGATAATTCTCGTTAGTCCTAGGGTAGACTTTGGTTATCATTATTTATATTTCAGTATTACACGAACTCTCTTTATCGTCCTGGGAACAAACTCAGGATTTGCGTTCTAACAGTTCCTTTCCTTGACGTTGAAGTTGTAAATACATATATATTATGGTATTGTAGACAATAAAATGCAATAGTAAATTGACAAGGAAGCTTCAGTGTAAATGTTGTTGATTATTTAATTCAGGTAATAATTTTCGAATATATACATAAAATGTAGTATTTACAGTAATAATAGAATAGATAATATGTACAAAACTGACTCTCTGCAAAAAATCTGCAAAAACTGACTGCTTTGAAAGACAACGTGAATCATTTAATACTCCTAGAAGGAGTGAAAATAACAGTATCATTACAAAACTCATAATAAACACATAACAAAAATGATAGGAACTCCCCTGTACGAGAAATAATAAACTATTCCTAGCCACTCCGAGAATTTGAGGTCGGCACAAGCGTGGATTCCTAAGATTACCAATAATCTTTAGCATTCTTTACTAAAAGTCAAGGAAATGGAAAAACTTAGACCAGCACACAAAACTCGCGTTGGAGAGAGAGAGGAAATAAGTAATGTGTGTTCCAGTATTTGGAACAAGCAATATGTGACATATATATCAGTCTTTTTCCAAGATGCTAGAGTCGACGTTTTCAAATCATAAAAAAAGCTTAAGAGAAAATAACACGAGCTTTACGTTTTAAAGTAAAATGTTCATTGATGTGTATATCTAGTAAACTAATTTTGATCTAAGCATGCCTCAGAAAACTTTTGAATAGTATTTCAATGCATGTTTTATTTAATGTTTGAATAAAACACAGAATAATGAGTAAATAAAACAATTAGTTTTTATTATTTTACATATAAAGATAAATAAGGCTTATATAAATTATTACGATAAAATATAAATGTTAGACAAATGATTTTAGAGTCAACAGTAAAAAAAAATATAATAATTAATAAACCTTTGTAGATCTAAATTAAACTCAAATTGCTTATTAAAAATATATCAAACCAAGATAAAATATAAGCTTAATCAAAAACAAAAGTCATTTTAGTAAAAAATATTGTATTAATCATAATTAACAGAATAATAGAAATAATTGAAACAAAAATTAAATAACAAAACATTCCGAATAAGAACATTTAAAAACTTATTTATATTATACAAATATATTTTTTAAACATATTATTATGTCAAATGAGTTTATATTTATACTAACAAATTAAAAATATAAACTTCTTTTCAAAAATTAAACAGAGAGCTTAGAATGCATAGTTTATATACAAACACATCGAATACGCACGTTTAGATACGTTGCTACTAATAAGAATGTAGTTTAGTTGTAGGCTATAATGTAGTCCTAATTAGTATGTTGTGCCTGTCACACATTAACTAAATAAAACTATAATCAAAATTGTAAAATACTTTTTTTTCGGAAACATCAAATAACTTCACATTATAATAAGAATAAATTTCAAAAGCTATAAAATATTATCAATGCAGAAAAATATTTACATCTATTAATAAAAAAACAATGAGTAAAGATACTTTATTATGCGTGTATATATATATATATATATATATATATATATATATATATATATATATATATATATATATATATATATATATATATATATATATATATATATACATATGCATAGTGTATTAGTAATTACAAATACCATATATCGTCAGGTTAAGTTTGAGACGTATAAACTTGTAAACAATAATCTACTAAAATAAACAATTATAAATAAAGCACACACTGTTTTGTTACTAAGCATAATGGTACTTTAAATAAATATTTTTTATATTCCGTTTACCGTAAAAGCAATTTTCTAAATATTTTTCTGGCCAATAAATTAAAATAGTATTGTTTCAATGTATTCAAATTGAGATACATAATTTAAAGATATTATTTTGAGAAATATATGTGTACTATTTTGACTAAGTAATGGTGATAACGTATATAGAATGGGCTCCAACACAGATGTGTATGAGTTCTCCTAGGAACTCTCAATAGTGAGAAATATTTATAAAACATAGGCATGTGGTCAGATGACCTGTACCAAACGAAGTAGTGAACTTTGTATTATAATTATTAATATACAGGAGGCAAAAGACAACACTGTATTGGATAAATGAGAAGTAACAATTTTTATGGTCCAAGCCTCCAGGCATAAATATATAAAAAAAGCAGCGAGAAAGGCCGTAGCCCGTCATTTGAAATAACAATAGAGAAGACCCTACTATATATTATGTGAACTACACGAATGTATATACATAATATTTTGCTTCTTTCTTATTTTATTGTATGTCAAATTATATTTTAAATATGAAAAGAAAATAGTTTTAAAAATTCATACACATAAGTAAACACTTATTTTTAATCTTCATCTTCATGTTCTATTTTTTTTTTATTATAATTTCCAAATAAGCAGTTTTATTTTTAATGCTTTGAAAATGAATCACTAATGTTGTATTGTTGTGCTGACTGGGTATTTTTTTTTTGGTCTCTTTTAATGGACTTTAGTGTTAGTAGTTTTTTTTTAAAATGTGGTTTTGATTTGTGTGGATATAGCTAAACGTTTTTCTAAGCTTAAATTATTGATGTATGAGCTATTCAAGGCACTGTAGGGGTTAGTTAGGTGTTAAATATACCTGAACTAAATTGTGGCAACCCACACTGTACACAGTACCAATATACATCTTTATTGCATAAGGCTATATCTATTGGGGTGTTCATGTGCAAGCATGCAGCATGGTACCATCACATGTCTTAGTGTCACACAGAATGCTCGTTGTTTCTTAGTGCAATACTAGAGTGTGCAGTCCAAGGCTCTGACTGACTAGTCTGACTGAAAGGCTTAAAAAAAACAAGTCTAAAACTTAGTGTCTTAGCCTTCTTTACTAAAAGGCCTACATTTTACAGTTATTAAAATATTAGTATTATTAGGCTAGATGAAGATAGATGCAAAAAAAAAAAAGTTCAACTTACCATATTAGCCATATATATTAGAAAAAAAGAATCTGGCAAATGTCTCAGTCAAATCAGAGCGCCTTAGATAGTTATTGTCAATTGTTTCCTCCAATAACTGACTTTAGGAACGTAGGCCTAATTTTACCGAATTTTTCCCCCAAACGTTTATTTTTAGATTAGTGGAACTCTTTTGCAAATATTACATCATTTATCTCTAACTGTTTTGACTGGGCCTGGGTTTAATTCTACATCTCCTTATCTTATCTTATATTACAGACGCTCTAAAGACGCTATAAAGAAGATTATTGCGTCATACGCTCATCCGTGGTTTGAGTCTAGTCTTCCATTTTTATTAATGTTTTAAAATGATGTTAAGTTACTGGTTTTCCTGGTTTGTTCAGGCAACCCATTCCATGCACGAATGCCACTCGAGAAGAAAGAGTAGTTATATGCATTTGTTCTCGCATAAGGGACAAGGAAAGTGTTTTTGTCTTTATGTTTATCTGAGCTTTGCAACAGGTTGCTTTTGGGTTGTATTTTTAAATTAGAGTTTAATGCCTTATGTATTGTTACTACTTTACTCTTTGCCCTCCTGTCCTTTAGTGTTTCTAGGTTTAGTATGTTGTCAATATCGTTTATAGTGTGATGGTTTTTTATGCTCTGATTATTGTCCATATCATTAGGACTAACCTTTTTTTTTCTTTTAGTTCAAAGTTGTTGTATTTTGTAATTATAAATATATTACATGGTTATATTGAAATTTTTTGTCCGTAATAAGCCTTTCATTATTTTTAATTTTGATTAACTAAGATTTAATTAGGACCCCTAGATATAGAAGAGTCTACTAGATTAGTTTTATATTAAGACTGATTTCGTACTTGTAGTTAAGTTAGTGTTTAGATTAGCTCTAGACGCAGACGGCCTAATAAATAAAGTTATTGTTATTACTGATTTTTAGTTTTGTTTCGTTCTTTTGTATAATTATTTATGTTTTATTCGTATGTTACGTATATTGTATGTATTTAAGTTTATTTAGTATGTATTATAATTGGGCTTATATTATTTTAAACTACTTGCCTAGTCTATTCTTCTGTAAATTGTAGACAACCAAATTCCAATATGGTGGTCTACGACGCGCGCTTCGTTTAAATAATATTTTAAAATTGCAATTACGATTAAATTAATATTTTTTTGCAATATAATAATATAGGCCCTATATATATATTATAGTATATATTATATATATCAAATATGTACTTATTTAAAGTATAGTATAAAGTTTAATTAGAGTCTATGAGTTTGCAATATAAATATGGAAAATGAATAGAAAAACTTAGCAATGTAACCATTATTACGGATCAATTAAATATAGCCTCGGGCAAAATCTTGAGCCGACAGCTTTGATCTGAAACGGTTCGTCAAGACAATGTCTCGACTCGTTTCTCGCCTCGATGCAAAATTTATCTCCCCTATACTTTTGTAACATCCAATCTGTGCATTTTTGGCGTGTTTAATTATTATTATTTGTTTACTATTTAATATTTAATGATAGTATTTTCATCGTACTAAATCGTAGTCGATTACTGATGTTCTGGAAAATTCCAAACTGTTCGATTTAACGATTTAGTAGACATTTTTTGACCGCCAAAAACTAGCAATCTGGTTTCGAACGTAGTAGCGAGTACTTCTTGTTTTTAAGAAGTAGTATTAGTTTTAATTTCTCTTGTCAATTCATTTATTTTGGAGCCAAGGGAACGTCCATTAATTATGTCAACAAAATAGGGGGGAGGGGGGGTCTGAAAAAGTTTGACAATTGTTGACATGGGGGAGGGGGGGGAGGTCAAGAAAAGTTGACGTCAACAATGTTACTTTTTATGAAATAAATAATGATACAAATTTATTACAAAATTCTACATTTGCCTGTTCAACTTACCGTACATAGATAACATGTAAGAACATGGTTTTACGTTAATACAAATATATCAATTATGGAAACTACAGTTGATATGTCCTTCTTGTGTTCATTTTGTTAGTTTGTAGATCTATGTATGGGTGGAAACTAATGCAATTGTTAGCAAGGAAGTGTGACGATCATAATTGTAGAAAACCACCTTTGCTGTCTATTCGTAGGGTTGCCAGACACATGGGTGTCAAAAGGAGAACAAATGGATACCATTGTGTTTCAATTGAATAGTTTCACATTAAGCCCGCAATCAGTATAATTTTTATGATAAAAGCTGCCACTAAGTTTAAGTATGTATTGGTAAACTGAGCAAGAAACAGTTTTGTTAAAAATAACATGTAAATTCAAAGTAGGCTGAAAGTCAGCTTGCATTTGATTGGGCAACCTTAAAGCTCATTCAAGAGTCTTTAAAAAAGGTTTTTTTTATTTCTTGTACAAAAATCACCTGTTTATTGACTATATTCTTAACACGTTAATACTATTTTTAAAAATGTATTTGTCTTTATGCCTTCAATACAAAATATTACAAAAGCCAGATATTTTAAAAGGTTGTGTGTTTTGCCTGTCGGACGGAGCACAGGAGTCTAAAAAGGAGGACATGTCCTCCTACCTTATTTCCTTTTAACATCCCTAATTCTGATATATAAACTAATATATTTTTGCTGACTACGATATAAAAGGTGAAACATTAAAATTACGTCATTTAGGCTACATGAATCTATTTAGTAATTTGTATGTTTTAATTTCTAATTTTGTGGAGAAAATTGTATGAGATAAAAATATATTAGTATCAGTTTCGTCGCCAGTATTGCAAGTTTTGGGTGGAAAATAGTGCAAGGTAGGAGAAGTAGGGGTCAGGGAAGGCAACTACCGTATGTGTAATGTGTGTGTGTGTGTGGACAATAATGCAAGAAGGAATAGTGAACATATGATTAAAATAGAAGGATATAATTAACAACTGGTGCACAATTTCCCCCTATAGGCTACTATGTAACAATTAACATACCAAAAGCTCATTAGTGAAACTTAAAATAAGAAAAGATTAAATATTATTTATATGAAAAAGAACAATAGTAAACAAAAAGGAAAGAACTATTGTTAAGATCCTCGGATTGAGAAAAAACTGTAGGAGGGGCGAGTGAGGGGGGTAGGAACCATGTTACACGCCCCTTCGTGGCTACGCCTATGAGAGTTATAGTCAATTTGAAATTTGTTTAAAACAAGTTTTAAAATGTATTACAATTAATTATAGTATAGACCATTCAGTTTCAAATATATTTTAAACCTAAAAGCAAGCGTCTAAAATTTTCTTACTTGTTTTGAGGGGGGGGGGGGGTAACAAATTGTTGACGTAATTATACAGGGGGGGTCTCTGAAAGTTTGACAGTTGTTGACAAGGGGGAGGGGGGGAGTAAAAAATCGCCTAAAAATTGTTGACGTAATTAATGGACGTCCCCCAAGTCGCTAATAACAGTATATTTGTATTTCATACAATATATTTTTTTTTTCTGTACATATTGGAACAAAAGTTCAGTATTTTAATCTACTGTACAACTTGAACAGATTGACTATTGTGTTAACTTATTGAATTGTGAAACGGCAAATTGTTAACATTTATTCATCGAATAATTTATTACTATTATAAGAAATCATATTTTATAACTTTACCGAGCCAACTGCATGTTTGAACTGTGGCAATCGTATGATATCAAATACGATTTGTTGGTTTCACCATAAAATACATATTATATGACATTTATATATATATATATATATACAATTTAAAGAAATTGGAAATTCAAGAGGCCTGTTCTGCTTAACAACATTTATGAGCCATAACATTCAATATTATTAATATATTGAGTACGTAATATAATAAAAACATTCATTTCCAGATATTGATATATGTCAGGCCTACACAATCATGATGTTATCTGTAGTTTACAAGCAGTGTGATAATAGAAATAAAATGTTACTTCATTGTTTTACTAGAAAGTCTTGTTTACATATAACATAGATTGTAATATTCATAATAGTAAAGTACCCTTCGGACCAATGTGATCATAGGGCCGGTGAAGCAGCGTTCACCAGTTTCTGTGGCCACGGCATACTAGGGGATGTGGGGCCAGCACAATGCCCAGCCGCCTTTACTTTACCCCAACTAATGTCAGGTACCCATCAGAGCTGGGTAGACTCAGGGACACCCTCAAGTCCTGGGAAAAAATCCCGGCTTCACCAGGATTTGAACCCAGGACCCTCGGATCGCCAGTCGAACGCGCTGCCGCTCGGCTACCGTGCCCCATAATATTCATAATACTTTTCTTTAATAATTGCTACGAATAACAATTACATTTCATTGTTAATAAAACAAGTAAAAGTAATAGGGCATCTAAATCGTAAATATGTTTTATAAATATTTTTGTGGATGAAAATGACATAATGCACATTAAAAGATCATTAATATATAAGGTACATTAAATCAAAGTAATGATCTCAAACCATTATACTTAAGAGTTTTTCCTAATATACCTACGCCACGACCACGACAAACACCACGAATATTACTAACGACAACAACGACAACAAAAACAACACAATATAAACCAGAAACTCATTTTAAATTTGGCATTTTGGAAGTCAGTTAGGGTGTACTTCTTTATTTTTTTAGAATATGGAACTTGATTAAAATCTGATCCAGGTTTATCTGATGTCAATAAACTAAAAAGTCTATTTTTTGCACCTTCATCTAAACAAGTATTGTTAAATAGTACGCATCTATAATTGACCTCTTTAAACAGTTCGTCTATATCTCCAAGTTGATTTTTGCACCATTCATCAAATGCAGTGTTGGTATCATTACTTTCCCCGTGATCCTTAATAAAATTGTCTCCATATGAAAAGGCTATTATAACATTGTTTTCGAAAACTTTTTCCCCAAATATTTTCAATGTTTTATTAACTGCATTAACATCCTGTTGAGTAAATCGTGAACCATATTTTAAAACAAAAACAATTGCATCAAAACCAAATGAATCTCGATGCAATGTGTAGATTTCATCTTGAATACTTGCTTCTGTTATTGTTCCTTTTTCATTTCTATCAAATAATGGAACAATGGTTACCTTCTTGCCATTTCTTTCTTTCTTTTCAATATGACCTCCTCCTACAAATATACTTTTTCCTAATATAGCATTGCCAATTGATCGTACCCCATAACCTAACTGGCCGATTATCAAAATACTTTTCTTCTCTTCTGAAAAAAAATATTAAAAAACAAGTTGTATAATCTAGTTTATGAATATTTTGTAATCAGGTTATTTAAACATAACATAGATTATATGTTGTCAATGTTTAACATTTAGTTAATACATTTAAAAATAGTGTTTTTTTAAATTATATATTTTAAGTATTCTAATCATAGTTGTAGATGTTGCCTTTCTTAAGATTAATAATCAAATGAATTATTTAAAAGCAGTTGATAATTGTATTGAAACATGTGTATTCGTTTCACTCTTATTATTTATTCATGTTGAATGATTACCAGTTAAAAACTATATATGTCAGTGACTCAATCTTTAGTGAGGACACTTAAATATATTGTTAATTATGTAAAATCGTTTGCTAACTAACTTCCGACAAGAACAAGAATGAAAGCACGTTGAGAATAATTTGAAAAATAATACAAATTAAATTAACTTATTTCCTTGAATGAACACTTGTACAATTTATTCATCAGTAAAATATATCTATCTATCTTTGTGTTTGTATTGCTTCAAAAAAAATATTGATGGAAGTAAAATCAATATTGTTACTTCATCATTTTCATGTTTTAATGGCAAGATTAGCTGAACTCATTGTAAACTAAAATGTTAGCAATGTTATAAATGCTACCAATAAATAATATAAAAGAAAATAAGCTACTAACAATAGTGCTCAAGGCTGAAAAATCAAATAGGTCAAGCAAACATTATTTATAGCCATATTTTCAATTGTCAGTTGGGTCTAAATGTAAACAATAAAGACATAAAATGGTTAAAGATCATATTAAATTTTGCATGCGGCATTAATAGGGGTAATTTTTACTTTCGCTAGTTTCTTTATCATCACGTATTTTTTTCAATACTTAATGCATAAAAATGTATACATGTATATATGCAATTATAATTAGGCCTACGTGTGTACTGTAATATCATTGTCTGCTGTTTACGACAAAAAAAACAACTAATTACTTACCATTTAATGTCTCTTGAATACTATCTGGCATCGTGTTGTCCTTTGTAGCTGCGCCTTCCGATGATTCCTGTCTGGATTTTTATTATTCACTTATTAATTTGCACGTTTTTAATTTTTAGAAAAAGCAAAACAATATTAGTAAGAAACAAAATGTGTAGAGAAGTTTCAAAAAATCAAATATGCTCATTAAAAAACAAACAAACCTTTAGGTTTTACAAAAAATAAACTTTTACAACTATATCAAGAATAAAATGTATAATGCTACCTAACATTAGTTAAACTTGCCTATATAGGTACCAGGAACAAGTATCTATGCGTAAACAGAAATGTAATAATAAATATCTTTAAAAAAAAAAAGCCAAACTTTGGCTTATTTTAACAACCCGGGCTAGTGACATAAATCACACAACCAAATAGCAAACAAGTACAATCTTGCTTTTAGCTAAGCTAGATCAAGGGAGGCATTCACATTGTTGGTCGCATGTATAACAACTTAGAAATTTAGATTAACTAAAGAAACGTATGCATTTCATTTATTATTCATCTACGGCAAAAATTATGAAGGCTTTCGACAATGTGTGTACTAGCAAAAATATTCATATTCATATAATAGTTGCTTTTCTAATAACATAATAATTAACATTTATAACAGCCTAATTTATTAAAGTCATCTCTGAAAACAATTTTATCGATATAATTATGTATGTTTCTTCATTAAAAACATAAAAATGCCTCTAACTTATATAATTATCCATATATTCTCTTTCAGCTATCCCATAATTTGTGAGTGGATCGTTATGCACAATTATTGACTGTTTGTAGTTGTCTCGGTCTTCTGCCGTCCCAAGGGGGTTAATGATAGACACAAGGTGCCACTTTATTATATATCTATCCATCTTCACTTTTGTCTGCCTCTTTTTCGTATGTGCATTGAAGGAGATTTATTGCAAGTTGTTTGGATCTTGCCCTATGACAATAAAATCTCAGATTTCCTCTCTTGATGGTGAAACGCATATTAGCTGCATAAGGGCCGATGTCGTATGCGATTCGTCTGCGGACATCTTCATTTGAGATGTGCTGTGTAAGGGTTAGTCTTGATTTTGCGGAAACATATCATTAAATCTGCCGTGAGCGTCAATATTTCACTCCCATTCAAGACAACCGACATCATCTGAGTGAACATTTGACAGATCATTGAATGCCAGATACTCTTCAACAGAGGATCAGCCTTGGCTTAGTAACAACTAAACAATAAATAAGGACACTGTGTATACTATGGAATGACTTAATAGGGGGTGTAAATGACAATACTGATACGGTGGTAGGCCTATTGTAATTATGGCAGCACACAAAAGCGGTCATATTGACAAATGTTTTGAAAATTATAAAGCATTTAGAACCGCATGAATTTACCGAAACAGGTTTACGATTTCTAAATTATCACCCGGTTTTTGTACGATTATAAGAATATATTTGAAACTTTAAAAAAAAAGATATAAACAATTAATGTTAACTTATTAATTACTTTGTTTGCTTGAAAATAAAACAAAGAGTATTTGAATGTATTAAAATGTAGTTTTACATTTTTTGCAGTTTTTTAGGTCTAGAACATATCCTGTTAAACCAATTTAAAATAGTACATGTATGTTATAGACTAAGTGAACATTTTACATTAAATAAATGAAAATAAAATACCATTAGAATAGAAATTGGACCGCTAGAAACTAATTTTCATTAGTGCCTGTTATAGATGGGAATCGAACCCTCATTTAGCAGTTCGGGTTCGGTTCGGTGAGACCATAAGTTTGGGTTCGGTTCGATGGGATTAGTAAAAAACTAAGTTCGGGTTCGGTTCGGTAATAATTTAAGTTCGGGTTCCGTTCGGCTCGACAACAACTGAACTCTTACAATCTTACCGTTTTAATAAAATGTTTTTTATAGAAATAAAAAAATCTAAAAATAATAGCCTAAAACTGGATTTTCTACTGATTTAAAATAATGTTTGTCGACTGTCACATGTTCAAAACACACAATGAATTATGCATAGATGATGCAAATAAAAACAACAATAAGTGTTATTTCTGGGTCTTCTGTTAAATGAAATACAATTTAGAGGCCGACCGAATATATTTGTTTTGGCCGAAAACAAAACCATACCGAAAGTTATAACAACACTTTCGGCCGAAACCGAAAAACAAACCTAAATTATCAAACAAAAGATTTTAAATATTAACTAGTTTATTGGCAGCCTACTCCATTTAAGTAAACCATAGAACTTGTACAAAACTGTTGTAGGCCTGTTATAAATGCTGTAGGCCTGTTATATATAATTTTTATTCAGAATTGAATATTCTTTAAGATTTAATACCCTAAAAGGCAATACATATTTTATATAAGATTTTTGTATCTAAATATTACGATAAGTTTTTGATAAAATTAGACAAACTAATAAAAAAATGTCAAATGCAAGATATTCGGCTTATGACCGAAAGTCAATATCACTTTCGGCCGAAACCGAAAACAAACTGAAAGCTAACTTATTAGCTTCGGCTGAAACCGAAACCAAACCGATTAAGGTCATTGGCCTATTTTTGGCATCGGAGCAGAAACCGAAACCGAAGTTCGGTAGGCCTCTAATACAATTAGTATAGGGCCTACGTATTTCTTGTGTAAGCGACATATTTCTGGTGTAAGGAACGTATTTCTGGTGTAAGTGACCTATTTGTGGTGTAAGCGACGTGATAGGAATTTTAAAAAAATTGCCATTACAGAATTTATTTTTTTTATTTGAAAATGTTCATTGTTATCAGTGATAACGCTCTAAAATGTCATAAAAGCCAAGTTGAGCTTTTAAAAAGTAAACTGAAATGCCAAGTTATACCAAAATAGTATATGTGACCTATTGTTTGCCCCCCCCCTTTTTTTTTCTGTATTTTCAAAAACAAGGACTTAAAAAGTTATATTAGAAATGTAATTTTATTAGCAATTGTTTACGTGTCAATTTTCATACTTAAAATAAATATTAGTATTTAAATTGTTTAGGGTGAGCCTGTGCACAAATGTAGAAAAAGCGTGCTATTTTATTGCACCTCCCCCTCCCCCAAAACGTGCAAGATTTTCCCATTAAAATTGTATCTCCCTCCCCCTTTATATCATTAAATGTGCTATTACTTGCCCCTACCGCCTCTACATTACACAACCTCTTCTCCCACCCCGCAATGTTCTTTGTCTCACACTTTGCCAGTTTATCATCTTTGACATATAATCTGGATTTTTTTTTGTTTTCAATCAAAATAAGCGGCTGGAATGTTTACCATGATGTCTATTAAATGTATCTTGTGTTTTCCAATGTGAGGTTAAATTTACTCCTCTTCATCCCCCCACCTTTAGTTGCAACGTAACTCATTCACTCAGTTTTAGCCACAGCGCTGTTGCTGTAGTAATGCAGTTGACATACTTTTACGCTTCTTTTTGCTTCACAAAATACATTAGGCAAAAAATATAAATACAAATATATTAATTTTTTCTTAAAAAACAACAACAAAAATACAAGGTAAAATGCGTAGGTTCTCAAAAAAAAAAGCCAATATCTTAAGTTTGGACTAAACAAAGACAAGCTCTTGGGAAAAAAGTCAAGGCGTGTTATCACTGATTGTCATTAGAATTAACACGCTAATTATTTTTGGTGGGGGAAAGGCAGCTAGGAAGCGGGATGAAGACAGGAGAGAAGATAAAAGCAGTATGACGTCGCAGAGGCGGGAGAGCAATGATGTTTTTGTGAAACATTTATCTAGGTCACTTACGTTGACGGTCGGTCAATGTTTGTTTAAGCAAAGTTTTTTTGTGTTTTTTTTGCCGCGCATTTCTACGTAGATGAATGTCGCTGTATCAAAGGGTGTTGGGGGAGGGATGGTTATACAAAAATAATTCTTTTTTTTGTTCTGACTATCAATACAAATGTTATCATTACTGGCGAATGCTTGCTAGTGACAAGATTAAAATATTTTTGTTTCTGTTACTTTTATATAAGTTCGTTCGGTTCGGAGTCCGTCACTTTAAAGTTCGGGTTAGGTTCGGTTCGGTCACCGTCAGAGTTCGGTTTGGTTCGCTGGAAACCACAGTTCGAGTTCGCCGTGTTCGATTTGGGTTCGGTTCGATTCCCATCTCTAGTGCCTGTAACCCTTTTAACTTGACATATTTATTAAATCTAACAAATCATACTACGTTATAACTCTTAGGACGTAATATTTAAGATATCATTTTTTTGTTGCTGATTTAATTAGATATCTACATTCTGAGAATTGTTTTTTCAAACTAAATTTTTAGCAAGTTTTCTTTTTTAAGAAAAAAATTGAAATAGAAAATGCATTTTAAACTATCAGTCACAAATATTGTAACTAGTAAATTGCTTCTGAAAGCAAAAAATTAGAGCAAAATAACAATGTCGATTTAAAAAAAAATGTTGTTTCCGCATGTGAAGTAATACCTGTAAGGATTGGTGTGAAAAATGAGTGAACAATATTAATAGTTTAATATCGTGTGCGTAGATTGTAACTAGGAAGTGAATGTGTGACGTTTTGGTTGTTAACAAACAATAGACAAAGACGATTAAAGAGACGTGGCTGTTGACAGTTTGCTGACTTCTCTACTATAAATGATCTGTTGAATACGAAATAGAGCCAAGTTATTGCCACAAGTTTGAGCGTCTATTATTCTGTGTATTATGGTTTAAGTTTATACACTATTAAATTTGTTGATACACTTCATATTCCTGTCACAAAACCTAAATCACAAATATTTAATGCTTTTGTTACATTGTGTTAAAAAGCCATTGTCAACTAATATATTTTTGATGTAAGATCTTAAATCTTAAATTATCTAAAACATGTATTTTATTAAAACAAAATAGCCGCGAAAAGAAGAAAATACAATCTTTAACAAAACAGATATAAGCTTACTCTAAAGAGTGTCTAACTTCATTCCAAGAATGGTAAATTATAAAAGTCAACAATTTAATGCACTTAAATAATTATGTACATACATTATCCACTTGTACAAGAATTTCACAAATTACCGAACGTGTGTTTCTTGATTAACTTTTTTATTTATACTAATATTAATTATCTTTATAAATGTTTTTAACAAATTTTTGCTTAGAAAACAAATAGGTCTATGTATAAAATTGTTGATAAATTAAACATTTTAAATATTAAATATTAATCACATGTTACCTAATTTAATTTGCTACTAACCTAGTTTCCAAAGAAACCCGGGAAAGTACTAGCCAAAGGGAAGGAACTCCGAATTAAATTTAGTAAATTATTTTTTAATGTTTTTTTTTATTGACTAAATATTCCCCAAAGTGAATAAAAATTACATCATAAAATAGATAAATATCTTAGCTTTCTGGAAATGTATACTTTTATACATAAAAAATGCCAAATTATCGGTAGAATCATTCGCTGAATGTTGAGACCCTATGATTTGGCTACTAAATATTTTCGCTAGCCCTACCGTCAAAGTCCGATAAAGTATAATAAAGCCCAAAAATCGAGTTGTAATGGAAATTCATCTAAGTCAAATCTGCAGCATCCTTATTATCAGAACTGTTGTTAAATGTTATATTTGGAGGTATAGAGCTATTAATAAATAAAGTAAAAAATTAAAAGCGAAGGCTATAAAAAAAAGTATTACAAGACGAAAGGCCACTGAAAACTACCCGTATTTTGAACGCGCAGCGAAAAAAAACGAAACTAGATAAAAACATCCGGTTTTTATTAACGAAACAGACTATATTCCTACTTTTTAAAAGGCGTGCTTGCAGCATTAAAAAAAAAACCAGAACGCATGGCGAAAAATCATTAGTACGGAGGGGGGTATGTCGCATTGAGTCGCAGCAGTAGCAAATGAAATAAAATACATGCAGCTATTAGGCAAATATTTGTACTACTAAAAGAATTAACTGTATACATTTAAATTAAATCAGTATTGTCAATAGTACTTCTTTATCTCAAATACTTTATACCCCAAACTATTTCGCTAATTTGTAAATGAGTACAATTACAGCAAAACTGGCCATTTCCGTTTTCAGGCCACATTATTTAGAATGCAATTTTTTACAAGTATATTTTTTTCTGGCATGTAAAACCATCTCCAATAACTGTCAATGTACAACATTTGATTTTCACTTTTTCAAATTATTGAATTCTGAATAAAGGGCATATCAGTCATATTAATGCTGACTTATTTAGCTTCCATATTTAAGATAAAAAGGAGTAAATGTAACGATATTAAGAAAACATTGACAAGTCTTAACGTGTATGCATGCATAAACGGTCACGTGCAAAAACATTTCCGTTCTTATTCGATCATTTTCTTCGAAACTATGTCTGTGTGCTGGGTTACTGGTTGGGGATTAAAATTTATTTCATTTCCAAAAGATGTTTACAAAACAAAACAATGTATTGTGAAAACCAGAAGTGAAAAATCACCTTATTAAAATATCAAACGTATTGCTTAATGCAAAATAATGTTTGTTATTCGTTTTTATGAATTTACGCATTTTGTTTTTCAATAACCAAGAAAACGCCACTCTTGACTCACATACTTTGTAAACAAATAAACATTTAACCTCACGCGACTAACACTTGAGTATTAATTATTGCCTATTCACTTTTGATGTTAAAAACGGATTCCTCATAACTAATATTGTATCCTTTGTATAATTCTAAAAGACTAGAACTGGCCGTCGAGGTTGAAATCAATTGTCAAACACCAGCAAAAGCATGCTTTTTTGGTTTATTAGTTTAAAAATAGAACAGGAAGTTCACGAACATTCGGGTTCAAAAGTTCACGCCTCATTAAGACTTGTACAATAAAATAATATAACTTATGGGCTAAGTAATATATACATTATACCAAGCAATATCTTATTAAAATTCATGGCGTCAGGAAGCGGGGTGGGCAACATTTTATTTAACGAAAATCTATAAGAAATATTTTTTTGATTATCTTATCAACTCCTCTCTTCTTAAGCAGTGCGTTGCTAGGGATTTGGAGGCCCGGGGGCTTGGCCTCTTTAGGGGCCCCTTCATTTTAACATTCGACATTATGACATGAGAAAAAAAAATGGAAACTCCTTTGGGTGCCTCCCTCAAGTAGGGGCCCGGAAGGGACCTTCGAATTCGGACCCCATTCCCCCTCCCCGAGCTACACCACTGTTCTTAAGCGCTGGTATTGTCGTGTCAGCATGGGCTATTAATCATGTATTGACATAAGAAGTGCTAAACAAATTTACTATAAGAAAGATTAGTCTTACAACATCACAAGATACGAAATTTACATTTGAGATATATGACGTTATTGAAGACTGGTAGTCATGGTGCGATAAAGCTATAAACACTATAGAAGGCGTGACATATTTTCTGAGCTTTTCGCTCATGATAAGGAGTCAGTAAAACAAGTTGGAACTTATAATGTTTTAATACCTATATTTTCGTTGATGATTCAATACATTATTCCATAAATATGCCTATAAGACTGGTAGTCATGGTGCGATAAAGAAACAAACACTATAGAAGGCGTGACACATATCTGAGCTGTTTGCTTATAGATAATGAGCCAGTGAAAGCAAGTTGAAACTTGTAATGTTTTAATACTTATATTTCCGTTTATGATTCATTAATTTGTTCCGTAAATATGCCTATAAGACTGGTAGTCATGAAGCGATAAAGATACAAACACTACATACTTTTTTTGGCTTAGAAGCTTGTTCCAACACTTTATCAACAACCATAATTTCAACTATTTCATTGGGATTTTTTGTATCTATCTTTATTAACTCTAACCATGTCAATAAAACAGTTTTGACATCAGACACAAAAGCTCTGGGTTCTATTTTATCTGTCAACAAAAAAATTATGACATTATTGCCTATAGTAATCTTCTTAATGTATAAAAAAAATTAATTAATTTTTCTTTAATTATTGCAGAATCTGTTATTTCCTTATCAGTATGTGCTAGAGCTTCTCTACCTTTATCTTTTAATTGTGGAATCAGATGAGTATACCATTCTGATACGGGGATACCATACCCCTTGCAAGTGGCCTCAAAGAGATTAAGAAAGTCCATTATTTTTTCATTGCCATCAAAAGGAGGCATTTTAAATCTGACACTATGTTTACTTTTTTCATTTGTTGCATGTTCAACTTTATTACTTTGTAGTTTAGCTAATTCTAGTTCATGTTCAAGTTTTAACTGTGTTTCTTTTAGTACATTATCTAAATCTTTTTGTTTTAATTTATGAGCCCTAATCTCTGCACATTCATCAATTTTTCTATCTGCTAATTCTTTTTTTTAATTGCTTTGCTTTATTTTCAACAAATTCCTGATACTCTTTTTTTTATCTGTAATGTCAAATGTTGCAATACAATGCTACAGTATAATGTTGAAGTACAGTGTTATTATTTTTATTTTTTTATCTTTAGAATGAAGAATGGGGCAGTTTCGACACTGATCAATGGTGTGGCCGAATTTCATACAATATTTGCAAGAAACATGAGACTGAGTCTTGACAACACCACTGTCATTTTTAAGACTTAGGAGATTCTTCAGCGGACTAATGGACTTGTTTTGGTTTGAATTATCAGGATTAACTGGTGTTGCCACGTGAAGGCTTTTAGTATTAGTAATAGTAATTGTATTACTATTATTATTAGAACTTTGATCATTGAGTACACTACGACAATATGAATCTGTGTAGAAAGCAGACCTTTCTGACACAGGAGTAGTAGACTTAGGAATAGGTCAAGACATCAAACTAGCATACTCTTCTTCTAACTGTTCCATTTTTAACCTATACTGTCACTCCATCTCTTTTAATTCTATCTGTAATTGTCTATCTTTTTCTATTTCCCACTCTTTAAATTTTCTATCTTTTTCTAGTTGCCTCTCCTTTAATTGTATCTCTTTCTCCTTTAATTCTCTATCTTTCTCCTTTAATTATATCTCTCTCTGCTTTAACAAATTATCAGCCTGACTACCATCTACTTCTGGTGTCACTAAGCTCAGATATTTCTTATCAAAAACACCCTCATTCATGTAATTGAAAATTATTTGCTCTTTAAAAATCTGGGTAGGACTTGTAGCTCTATGAACTATCTTCAATTCCTTAATTATCTTATATAAATCATTTCTTTTCAAAGAATCTATACTCTCTAATGTAGGATTTTTAATAAAATAAGTAAACTCCATGTCTAAGAATGAAGAAAAAACAATAAGACAAAAAAACTACAAGGTCTAGATCTAGTCTTAAAAAATAAATGTAGGTCAACAAAACAGCTGTTAACGAAAACAAACCGAATCACTACCGCGCACCTACAAGAAAAATTACTACTACAAGAAAAAGAGATCTAAGAAATGTTTAAAAGAATCAAATTCTAAGTCCCTAATTCAAATTAATCCAAGGACATGAGACCCCATATTACGTTGAAGTTTTTAAATCTATTTTACGGTTATCCCTGAGATCATACTGGATATTTTAATTAAGATGAAATAGAGAAATGGCTCAAATAAAAATAGAATTGTCTAGGGGTTAATGAGTGGCGTATGAACTCAAGAATACCCGTTGGAATCTAATAGCTAAATAATGAGTACTATTCAAAAACCAATTACAAAACTATATTAAACAGAAGAACGAAACTCCTATTTATAAACTAAACAATTAACTTTATTTACATAAAAGGAAAATAAGACAATAAAATAAGATTCATAAGAAAAAAATCCTAATCTAAATAATTAACGGTTACAATAGAAAATAGTGCCAATAACCCTGGCAAGAAAAGTAATAACTATTAGGCTATGAGCCTATGACTATAAAGTTTAAAGTCTATGAATTGAAGTTCCTCAAAACAAATTAAGGTTTTAACTACAATTAAGAAGACTTAAATATATAGGAAGAAAGATACTAAAGAAGATATTAATATATTGTTAGCAGTTACGAAAGGAAAAATAGTGCTAAACTACAATAGAAATCATAGGCCTAACAATGGAAATTGATGCTTATCGAATCCAATCAATAAAACAACAATCATTAAGATTGAGATATATATAAATATTATGACATTTAATCAAGAAAATATTAGTATATTCTAGAAGATATATAAGAAGATATTCTAAAAGATATTGTCGAAGTGTAATTTATATAATATAAACCAACAACTTACTATTTAAAATAAAAAGGGGAGGAGAAATCAAAACTAATCCTAACCGTCCTACTGTCTAATCTACTAAAAAACTAGGATCAATCTCCTGTTTATTTATAAAATGTATTAAAAACTTTAATTACGTTTATTAGAGGATCAATATTCGTAACAATGTTTACTTTGGAACTAGCACTATATAAATTACATTTAAACAATTAAATTAAACAAATTAAATTAATAAACACAACACAAATGAAAAATAAACTAAACACAGCACAATATCAATTGTGTACATAAATGTTACATGGACAGACAATGATAGTAGGAAATTTGAACAAGAGATTCACAATATTTAGGAATAGTGACACCACAATAATAATTTTACTTCAATAAAACATCCACAAACAAAACCAACACAGCTAACAACAATTTCCATAAAAAGAAACATTTAAAATTACATGTATAGTAAAGGAGAATTATTAATTAAAATAATGATAAGTATTTTAAATATTAACCAACGATCCAGTATGGAAATACACAAGACTAATCTAATTATAAATGCGAATGTCAGAATTCACAGTTCTAATTATAGTCCCGCGTATGAATCTTAAGTAAATTCACAGAAAGTAATTAAATGTTAATAAATGTTTATATATAGATAATATTCCCAGTCAGTATTAAGTTTTTAATTGAGATTCGGTATAAGTTCCTTTCGGTAAACACATCAGTTTGGGCTGTACACATCGGTTCAGTAAACGGTTCGGTTCGGTTTGGGCTGATCAATTTCAGTGTTTACAGGTCAGCACATCAGACGAAAAAGGCTTCATGTAAGGGACATGTCAACAGGATCAGATTCCACGAGGCTTAGGAATATCAGCTCCTTTCTTGTAGAATTACGTTAATTCTATTACATTAATTTGATGTTATGCTTCTAGTATTAAAACGTAGGAAAAAGTTGTGTTGAATTGTTATTAATAATATTAACCATTATAACTATTTACCATTTTATTGTTTGGTATTGTTTGGTATTTGTGTTGTTTATTTTTTCTTTTAGATAGTTTATCATTGTTAATTTAATATTATTAATAACAATTCAACACAACTGTTTGCTACGTTTTAATACTAGAAGCATAACATCAACAATTAATATGCATATGCCAGGGTCAGGGCGACCGAATTACAAAAGTCTTTTAGAAAACCCGGACGAGCCTTTCGACTCTTGTGTCCTGTGCGTAACGTTTAGGATTGAGTGAGCTCTGTCCAGCCACCACACGACACGCCGAAGGCCGTGTAACAGGGAAGGTTTCCGCAGGCCAGCGACCGTTCACTGCGGTTCTTCTGAGAATCATTATCGTGGTGGCTCGCCCGCATCCAGGCACCGGGTGGTTCTCGAGACGGGAATGCTACGTTCATTGCTTCCTCCCCACCGAGACCCCGTGGCCTCTCGGCAGTGCAATGGATCTAGGAATCGCTGCGGGGCTGTCACCCACGCGTTCGCCCGCCGGTGTATTCTTAATGGAAATGTATCGGTAGTTTACAAACTATGCCAGTCTTTTAGGCCAGAAGCTGCACAAAATCAATTCCTATGAATATGCCAGGGTCAGGGCCATTAGAAACAATTAAAAAGGACAAAAACTAACTACCGATAACAAACATTCTCACTCCAGTTTTTATTGTAATATTGTCTTTCGTCTCTCTCTCTCTTAACAAAACACATTGTAGTCATTCTTTTCTCCGTCATTTTGACGGGCATAACCACTAATATATATATATAAATGTACTCTCTCTATATATATGCACGTTTTTTTAAACTTTTAGACGGTTCATTTATCAATTTAAGTAATATAATAGTAACGAAATATTTTAAATTATTTTACCGATAGAAAACCGACTTTAAAAAGAGAATGTATACAATTTATAAACTATACGAATTTTAAGAAACAATCTCTATATAAAGGATGATTTAAAAAAATGATGATATACATCTAAAAAAAAAATAATGACTCACACTATCACGTTGTTGTGTGACTGTATGTGTATAATTGAATGCTTAATAACAATAATATGATTTGTGTAACTATCAAATGTCGAGAAATATAAGTGTGAAGGTGAATAAAGGGGTGTTACTAAATGTCTAAAATGTGATAATGTTAAAAATCGTAGTCAGAACATTAAATGATCGTAACAAAAGTTATGTAATTTACTTTAAATAATATCGAATAGCTGTTATTATTTAATGTATGCTGCTACATCATGTTATAAAAATTAAATACAAAAAACTATTAATAAAATGTTTCAACGATATCACATCAACATATTATAGACTATACTATAGACTAATCGAAATGCAAACAATTAATGATGTAGACTTATATCTTCATTCATTATGCTTAATGGGTTCCGACGGATTTTCCAACTTTTTTTGTTATAATTTAGTTCCTATAAACTACACAATATTCTCAATAATTATAATTTAAAGTCATTATGATATAGTAAATTCACGTTGCTTTGAAGGCATTATATTATTTCAATTATATATGTATAATGCATAAAATGTATCATTAATCTTAAATATTATAAATTTAAAAAAATCAATAATGCAACTTAAGAAACGTCCTTATTGTGTAAAGACCCAGCTCTGATGAGTACCTAACCATAGTTGGGGTAAAGTAAAGGTGGCTGCGCATTGTACTGGCCCCACAATCACCTTGTATGCGATGACCACATAAACTGGTGAAAGCTGCTTCACCAGCCCCATGATCAAATTGATTCGATGGGTACGTTACTATTATATTTAATACATTAAATATTTGTTGTTGTTTTTGTATTGTTCTAACACATTGGCCTACATTTTTAGTATGTGCCCATTTGCGTATCATAAAACATGTTACAGGCCTTCTTTTTTTTCGACATTAATATATTGGGTCTAGATAAATATTGCGACAAACACATTGTCATGTCTAAACACGTTTCCTGTTGAAGCATATCAATACTGTAATTATAAACTATTAATATACAAATAATCTACGGAATTTCAACATGTTGATCTAGCTATCGCATGTCTTTTATCTAGAAGATAAAAACAAACTCTGGACAATTATTAGCATTCATTTTATCTTTATATTTATTGCTCCAGCGCACGGTGACATAAGTGCTTTAGACAAAGATAGGCGCCAAGCACTCTTTAAAAGTTATAAGAAGTTACAGTGTGATTTATAGTTAAAAATTACAAGAATAAAGAAAAGCCACCGAGTGGATCGTGTCATTGTATAGGCTGCCTTACTTGACTTTGTTACTTATGTCAGTTCTCAACATGCATAAACAAGTTAAAAAATCAACAACAAAAAAACTAGATTCTAATTTTTTTAGTGAAATACTTTACAGTGTGTCGTTACTTATATTTGTGTAAACATTGGCAAACTCTGATTTACAGGCCCTCTCCGTTGGTCATAAAAGATTACATCATTTAAAAAACAACAACTGCGAAAACCATACAATCTCTTTTTGAAACCTTTACAACTGTATAATTTTTTTTCCAACACAAAAAGGACATAAGTAAACAATAATATGTCCAGTCAAATAATGAACAGATGTACACACTTATCGTTTAAACCCTACGTGTGTTGTGACCAATAAACATTAATATATGTAGATTATATATTTTCATTATTGTTTTGCTTATGTTACGTCCACAATCCCCTTGTGGCCACAGCGGTGTAGATATGGTTGATAATTCTCGTTAGTCCTAGGGTAGACTTTAGTTATTATTATTTATGTTTCAGCATTACACGAACTCTTCTTATAGTCCTGGGCACAAACTCAGGATTTGCGTTCTAACAGTTCCTTTCCTTGACGTTAGAGTAGTAAATAAATATTATAGTATTGTAAACAACACAATAGAATAGTAACTTGACTAGGAAGCTTCAGTGTAAATGTTGTGGATAATTTAATTCAGGTGATATGTTCAGTTATATATTCAATATATGTATTATGTACAGTTAGAAAAAAAAGGGCAAACACAAGCGTCTTCAAAAGAAATTATTTTGAAACTCACTGCCTTTCAGACAAACAAATCATTAAATACTATTCAAGTGGTGCAAGGGACAGACCTATTACTAGGAGGGGTGAAAATAATGGTATCACTACAAAACTCATAATAAAAATGATATGAACTCCCTTTGGCCGAAATAATCGACCATTCTTAGCTACTCCGAGAATTTGAGGTCAACACTGAATACCAAAATTACCAAGAATCTCTCGCCTTCTTAATAAACGTCAAGCGATAGGAAAGACTAAGCGCCGCCCACAAAATCGTGTGTAGTGAGAAAAAGTGAGGGGGGAGAATAAACATTGCGTGTTCCAATACTTGGAAACTAATATACATGACACGCCCCCACCCAATGAAATAAATAATGTACCATAATTACCATAGTAATACCCAACATGGTACATGTTTCGTACCTAACACTATCGTGTTAACAACCATCAATCGATGGGAGATCATAAGTCAATTTAAGCAAAACATGGCACATTGGCATAATTAAATTATAAAAAGTGTCATTACTTAATGGTAATTGTGATTATAACGTGATGGACAAATATTCCCCCGTTAACATTAACATTAACTAATGTCTCAACAAGTACACATAATTCCAAAATATTCTAGTCATTCCTACTTTAACTATGTACAGTTGTGTGGATTTCCACCAAAATTTTGCAAAAAGTTTTAATCTAATATAATTAAACAAATATAACATTGCTCAAACTCTAGCAATTTTCAACAGTTTACCTCAAATATACAAACAATAAGATAAGTAATTCGTCACTTGAATCAAACTATAGGTTACTTCCCCTTTAAATTACAGTGTCAACTTGACATTAACAGGGTTCATACCTAAGGTGATTATTACTTCTCATTTTCTCAAATATGAGGAGAAATACGCTCTAGTTACAATTACTACAGCAATCTAAATATTAAAATGTAATCTACCATTATGCGTTTTTTGGTAAATTTAATAGTTTAATATAAAAGATTGTTCAGGGTTGGATGAGTGCACACCTTTAAGTACCTTTATTTCCCTCAATTCCCAGATATATGGAATGTATAACAACTTATATACAACATAGTGAGTATCCACTAGTTTGTCCCATTCTATTAGCAAGATATAATAATTTTGCAATAGATTTCCAATATTATCTATCAGTTTATACCAATTGCTATTACATCTCTTTCTAAGATAAAAATTAGACATATTATTACTTAGTTTTAAAATAAAACAAGATAACAAATCAATTAACTCCAAGTTTGCCCACTTAATTGCATGCAATGACAATTTTTTTCATCCATCCATATCAAGTAAATACGCACAAATATATATTTATTGCATAATGCATTAAAATTTTAATGGAATTTGTTTTCCATAATAAAATGAATCAAATGAATTTAAAATATCTCAGAACATCAATATAATACATGATTATAAAAATGATTAATACTTTCAAAAGACTTGACTTCTGTCTGATACAAGTATTCTATAAGTTTTCCATGATCAAAATTCAAACGAATGATATGTTATCATGACACATTCTTAATGAACAAGTGAGATGATCTGAAAAAGAAGCATTGGATTATTTAGTCAATCATGTAGTACCCGAGATAGAGTATCAGCTGTGACGTTGTATCTGTTTGTCGATGATACGGGGAATGGGATACCAGTCGGTCTTTGTTAAATTACTTAATTTTTCAAAGTCTCTATAAAACAGAAGTGTGTGGTCGGCTTTTGGTACCATCACACAGGGTGTAGACCATTCCCTATCACATTTTTCTCCTATGTCATCTTCTAACATGTACTTTACATCTGCTCTAATATGCTCAGGTCTGATGGGGTCAACTCTATAAGGATGCTGCTTAATAGACCTGGCACCCTCGGTTAATACTACATCATGTTCTATTAGATGTGTCCTCCTGTGAACATCTGTAAACAGTGACTTATAGTCATGTACCAGCTCAATAATCTTCTGTTTGTCTTCTGTCGGAAGATGTTCTAGCTTTGTATCTAAGCTCTTAAGGGCTTCTGTATTATTAAGTTTGCTTTCTGCAAATTTATGCTCTATCCTAGATAAGTCCGTCGGGACTCTAGCTAATGAAATCATGGGGGCCTCCCGTGGTTTACTCTTCTCCCTGGAAACATAGGGCTTAAGCAAATTAATATGGCATACCCTCTGCTTTTGGCTCTGGTCAGGAGTCTTTATCAAATGATTGACCTCGCCAAACTTTGACTCTATCTCGTAGGGTCCACTAAACTTTGCACTTAAAGGCTGATTTTGCAAAGGTACAAACACAAGAACTTTGTCGCCTGGTGCAAAAGTTCTAGCTGTAGCTTTCTGGTCATAATTATGTCTCATGCGCTCCTGCATCTGTGGAAAATGAGTCTTTACATGGTTAAATGCATAATAAAGCCTATTTTTAAATTTATCTGCATGTGACAAAAGTCCAATCGGTTCACTGTTCGTTAGCCCAGTTTCATGTAGAAGTTTCAACGGACCTCTGACCGAGTGTCCATACACAAGTTCGAATGGGCTAAACCCCAAGGATTCCTGAGTGGCCTCTCTTGCAGCGAACAGTACATAAGGCACACCCTTATTCCAGTCTTTCTTGTTTTCATAACAGTACTTTTTAAGCATCGATTTTAATGTCTGATGAAACCTTTCCAGAGCTCCCTGGCTCTCAGGATGATAGGCACTTGATAGCCTATGGCTTATCCTTAATTGTTCCATGACTTGTTTGAAAATGTTCGAAGTAAAGTTAGTCCCCTGGTCGGACTGTACTGTCTTCGGTAGGCCTTAACGTGTGAAGAAATTTGTCAGGGCGTCTACCACTTTCACTGTTGTTATGTTCCGCAACGGAATGGCTTCCGGGAAGCGAGTGGATGAACACATGATTGTAAGTATATACTGGAAACCGGCTTTTGTTTTCGGCAACAATCCATTAGTATATGACTGAATGGTTCGTCGAGCGCTGGTATCGGCTGGAGTGGAGTGACATGAATTCGTTGGTTAGGTCGTCCTATCATTTGGCATACGTGACAAGTCTTGCAGTATTGTTCGACATCTCTTCTCAGTCCTGGCCAGTATAAGTAAGGGAGGATACGGTGGTGTGTTTTTCGGACTCCCATGTGACCAGCAAAAGGAAGATCATGCGCCATACGCAGTATATCTTGACGATAGCACTTAGGTATTACAATCTGGTGAATACTGTCCCACTCGTTTGTACCTGAGTTGAGCGGTTTCGACTTTCTCATTAACACTTCATCTTTCATGTAGAAACATTCCGCCATTGCATCTGCAGTATTTTCATCAACAGCTTTCATTCTGAGTTGCATTATTACTTCGTCATTCAATTGTTCTTTCACCAATTTCTGCTTTGGTGACAAAACATTATCGTTCTCTGTTGCATCACCAGTTGTTAGTTCAGCAAAGAACGTAGCACTTAAATCGATGTCAGGTGTTTCTGTTACCACTGTTTCATTCGCATGTGTGTCTTCAGAACAGACAAACACATCTTTCGTTGCACTACACGGCGTAGCAGGAGTCTTTACCGACTTCTTTTTCTGCATTGCTCTTGTCAGTGCACATGTTGGGCGTTCATTGGCAGGACATAGGTTTGTGTCCTCCGCCATCTTCCTCTCCAACCCTTTAACCATGGGCTCGACAGTGACTCTGCCGCCCATAATGTCATTTCCTAATATCACGGAAACGCCTTTGATGGGTAGTGCGCGCCACACTCCCACTACAATGTTACCTGTAAAAATCTCCGACTCGAGTTTTATTATGTGCAGTGGAGTTTCCACAGCCTCCATACTAGCAACTCTCAGCACTACAGACTCACCGGTACTGGTGGCATCTGTTAACGGCACACTACCCTCCAGGATCACGCAGAACCCGTGTCACGTAATATCTGTATTTTCTTCTTGCTGAGTACATCGACTTCTGTCGACACTGTCCCCTCGTAGACAAAGGGTCGAAAATCGGATAGGTCGTCCTCTCCCGGGACTTCTGGAACCATCTGTTCCTCAAGGCCTTCTGGAAGTATAATATATTGAGTACAGCTATTCTCTTTTATCTTAGGTAGGCTGTTCTCAAAAATCATAGACTCCACGACTATGGGCAATGTCGGCCGCATTACTTTTGAGCTTCTTGACCATGTGTTGCACACTTCTTTTGACTGCTTGCTGTCTTTCTGCACTCTGGCACAGTGAAGAATAGCACCTTGCTTCTTAGTAAGGATCCAACAATCTTTCTTCATGTGGCCCTCTTTTTTGCAGTTGAAACATACCACCTTTGCTTTACATCTGTCTGCTTCCTGAAATGAACTAAGTTACTATTATTATTTACACTACTGTTCTTATTGTTTTAGTTTGTTACTTTTGGTTTACTAGCCTCTTTGGGCTCTGGTTTGTGCACTTTGGGTTTTTTAGCATAATATGGCTTTATGCTGGCGTAAATTATGGCATAGTTATCTGTCAATCTAGCAATCAACCCCTAGGTCTGAGATGTGAGTTTTAATATCCACTCGAATACAATCATTGAATTCCTCAAACAATATTAGGTTCTTGAGTTTATCAAACTCACTTACATTCTGTGACCTTAGCCACTGTTCTTACATTTTCTCCTTTTGTCTCAAAAAGTCTACATGAGTTTGATCATATGCCTTATTTCTGTCTCTAAATAACTTTCTATATTTTTCTGGTGTCAGGGAATAACATTTTAGCAACCTATCTTTGATCACTTCATAGTCATTTATTTCCTCGGGTGTTAAACTCAACATTACGTCCAATGCTTTTCCTTTGTTGAGAGTTGATCTTAACAATAAGGCCATCTTATCATCAGGAAACTGATAATCAACACCTATCCTCTCAAAAAGCAAAAAGAAGTCTTGAACATCTTCTTCTCTGAATATAGGCAAGTGTTGCTTCTTTGCGCTGATATCCATACCATTGCTGTCCCCACGATGGTCAGATCTGTTCATGCGTGCCATCTCTATCCTTTCTCTACTTTCAATCCTAATTCTTTCATTTTCGCTTTCAGTTTCTATCATAAGTCTTTCATTTTCCTTTTTAGTTTCTATCCTAATTCTTTCTAATTCCATTCTCTTCATAGCTAATTGGAATTTTAGGTTTTCACTCAACCCTTCATCTTCATCATTGTTTGATGATCTAGATGACATATTATTCTCGTCTCCATGGGCACTTCTTACCTCACTCCCACTGGGAGCTACATTAACTGTGTTCATGGCATTCTGCCCGTTCAAACATGTAATAATTTCTTTGATCAAACGATTACGATTGGGACTTGCCTGCCCTGCCACAATCCCAAAGGACTAAGCTAATTCTTTTCATTCAACCACTGACATGGCATTAAGTTCCTCACTCGATATATTCGAAGCTTTAGTATAGCGTTTGTAATATTTGTGATAGTAGAGTAATATATATAGTCTAATAAAATAAAAGGTTTCAACTTACGATTTGTCCAGAAATGTGCACAATATAATATCACACACTTCGTAGAATCTTCAAACTTCCAAAGGAATAAATACGCAAACCAGTTCTTTCCTATTTTTAAAAAGAAGAGTTTCACAGTCCAAGAAAATTAAACTAGTTTGTTGACTAGTTTACAAACCTCATTAGTCCTAGAAAACGAAACACAAATATGCCGCTCTCAGTACTACTAATGTCACAAAATATTTCCAGTCCTTGTACAGGAAAAATATAACTCAAATTTTCCGGTACAAGCCAACAAATTTGTTCCAATCCTAGATCAGGAAAAGTAGAACTCAAATATTCCAGACGAGATCAACAAATTGTATTAATCCTAGGTCAGGACAGTAGAACTCAAATTTCCCGGAGGAGCCCCCAAATTTTGTTACATCCACAATCCCCTTGTGGCCAGAGCTGTGTAGATATGGTTGATAATTCTCGTTAGTCCTAGGGTAGACTTTAGTTATAATTATTTATGTTTCAGCATTACACGAACTCTTCTTATAGTCATGGGCACAAACTCGGGATTCGCTTTCTAACAGTTACTTTACTTGACGTTAGAGTAGTAAATAAATATTATAGTATTGTAATTAACACAATAGAATAGTAACGTGACGAGGAAGCTTCAGTGTAAATGTTGTTGATAACTTAATTCAGGTGATATGTTAAGTTATATTACAATAGTGCAAACACAAGCGTCTTCAAAAGAAATTATTTTGAAACTCACTGCCTTTCAGGCAAACAAATCATTAAATACTATTCAAGTGGTGCAAGGGACAGACCTATTACTAGGAGGGGTGAAAATAATGGTATCACTACAAAACTCATAATAAAAATGATATGAACTCACCCATGCCGAAATAATCGACCATTCTTAGCTACTCCGAGAATTTGAGTTCAACACTGAATACCAAAATTACCAAGAATCTCTCGCCTTCTTACTAAACGTCAAGCGATCGGAAAGACTAAGCCCCACCCACAAAATCGCCGCCCACAAAATCGTGTGTAGTGAGAACAAGAGAGGGGGGGGGGGAGAATAAACATTGCGTGTTCCAATACTTTGAAACTAATATACATGACACTTAATATAAACATAATATGTACATAAGCTCTATGAAACAATACGTTTTTAAAATATTTATAAAGCTTTTGATTAACATTTTATTCTAAATTAATTCCCCAAAATATGAATGTGACAATATGCCATTTAACAGTTTACAGATTGTTATTAAAGGCATTTTGAAATTCATTTTATTTGAGTTTCATATACTTTCTATCATTTTTTTAAAACATATTTTTAATATTATAATATACAAGCAATTTGTAATATGCATGGGCTTGTGGCAAGTGCAAATGTAGTGTCAGGTAGATTTAAAAAGTACGATACAAATTCGTCTGCAATGATTCATTGTCATGTTTTTCAAAAAAAGCAGATAAGGTATAAGAAATATGTATATCCTTTTTCCTCCAAAATTTACAAAACTTATGACGCTTTCACTTTTAATTACTTCTTGTAGTTCTTGATGTAACGTCTTTGTGGATAATATAATATTTGAATTACAGACCAAACTAAATTAAAATTTATATATATTCATGAAGTGTTGTTTTACAGCCAATACACAGTTGCTGCTTTTAACATAAGATGCGTTTAACAGAGCAACTCTCTACCCATGTGTGGTTGGTCGGGATACGGCATACGTACACATACACTTGTATTTGTATGGGGGGTAGGCCCTATGTTATAAGGTTGGCACAATGATGTCATCACGCTGGGTACTCGTATGTGAATGTATCTAATTCCACTGTTCAAAAAGACTTCATCAGTAAATACTTAACTATTGTAACTATTGTAACGTATCTCCCGGTTAGTTATCCCTAAAAATAAAATTTACACTGTATGTTTTGAACTAAAAGGAGTAGTATCATCTAACACAATGGAATGTTGTATACAATATGTTCTATTTGTCCAGCATCATTATTTTTTATTTAGTGGCGTATTTAGGCATGTTCCGTTGGAACAGGGCCCCCCACGCAAAAGGGGCCCCCACACGTCACAAAAGATTTTTTTGTTAGTAATATCCTCATTCTTCAGTTTGAAAATGTAAAATACAATTAATTTATTCCCTTGCAATTTTAAGCGCTCCAGTCCAGCCAAGCTTAGCGCAACATACAATTTATGATTTTATAAAATGTACAATTAATTAACGGAACTTTTATGAATTATGTGGAAGGCAGGGTGAGGCCACGAGGGGCCCCCACATAGATTTGGGAACAGGGCCACCACAATCCTAAATACGGCTCTGTACTTATTACAACGAAAAAAAATGTTTAATATGTGTGTATGTGTATGCTTGATTTCCTTAGAAGGACTATGCTGCTAATCAATATTTTTCATTTTCTCTTTTGCTACTTGAAAGTTGTGAAGTTAAATAATAATTTTGTAAATATCATTTTCCTCAATTAATTACATAAGTAACGTGTTTACTGAAAAGATGTTCTTCAGTCATTGGGTTTAAGATTTCATCAGTATTTTTTAACTGATTTTACTTTCTAAAATTATTGATGTGATATGTTTTTTTAAGAACCATTAACTAAAATCTTTTTAAAGACGGCACAACATCTTTTTACATCTTAATATGCGCCAAACCATTCTTTGTTTCGTCCTGTGACAGTTGGAAAAGTATAAGAACTAGGTAGTTGAGTTCTCATGTGCATATTTTGGTTTACGGAGTTGTTATTATTATCAGAAGCAATTTGCAAGTTAGCTCTGGCTATCTCAATCAAAATATATTATATTTGTTCTCTCACATTTTGAACATACTCAAATGGAGACTGTAACGTTTCTTGTTTCTTCAAGATATTTTTTTGTAAATACCTGAAAGACAATGTGTATGCTTTCTGATGAATGACAGTTCTATTTGCTAACTGGATCATCGGAAGATAATCATCCCAGTCTGTAGGTTTGTCTATACATACATAGTCTCATTAGCTCATTTCACACATCTATTGCACTGTAGATAGTATCAAGCAAAAATATTGCATTTGTGAGTTATTCGTAGCATATTTTTAAAAGCATCAGATTATTATTGGTTTTTATGTTTAATGCCTTATGTATTATTATTACATTACTCATTGTCGTTCTGACCTTAAGTGGTTATATGTTTTGTAATTTAACTTTTGGCGCTACACTTGTTAGGTGGATATTACTTGTAATTAGCACTACATCTCTTTAATTTTCAGTATAAAAGTTGCATTATCTAGTCAGTGGCGCAGGCTGAAGGGGGGATGTGGTGAACAGGGGAATATGTCACTCCCTTTAAGACCATTTAAATGTTTCAATTTTTTCATCAGAACTGGGACTTTGAGGATACAAAAATGGCATTTTTTTTCAAAAAAAAAAAGAAGAAAAAATAAAAGGTAGAAGTAAAGAAAGCTTTGGAGCATTTTCAAGCGAAAATAATGCCTTTTTGGAGACAAAAAAATAACAACTAGCTGGAACGTTTAGCAATAGTGCACAAAGTAAAGCCTCTCCTGCTTAGTAGTAGAACCACGACCACCCTATTGTGCTAAGCGCTGTCTCGTTAATAACCCTCCTGGAAACTCTTGAGAAAAAGGCCTCTACTACTGTTAGGATGGAATGAGGACAATATACGTGCTAATTAAAACAGCAGTAGGCACCGGAGAGTCACGACGTTTTTCCACGGGTTATACTTGTCGCTCAACCTTTCTCCACTATTATTTAGTTACTTATTATTGTAATGTTTTTTTTTTAATTTAAAAAAACATATACTATGAAAAACATTACAACTTCCTCAATGTGTCTGATTGGGCACCATTATGAATATTATTCACCTGCTCTCGATGTACTGCCCTGTTTAAACAAAGATACATTCAGGTGCTAAGTGGAATACCTGGACTTCTCTGATGAAGCGCAGCCCCCATTCAGAGCAAAATAAAACATGTAATGTTTCTTGATTATGCCACCCCCGATTCTCTCTTGAGTATGTAATTTTTCCTAACGAACAATCTCAATACTCTTCATGTAGGTATTCCCGAGGCGGCCTGCACGCACAATTAATCAAGGACGTGACGATCGTGTAGTCTTAATACCAAACGGAAGCAAAAAAATAAAAGTTAAAAGGTGTGAAATGGCAGAGGACAGCCAATGGGACGGAGGATTCTTTTTTGTAGATGTCCCGCATTCCTGAGTGTGGATTTTTCATCAGACATGTGGAATGTCTTGGATAAGGCAATTTCTGTTTTTTATTTTGAAAGAGACGAATTTGTTGGTAAACGAACTATCGCAATAAACGAATTGTCGCATTAGACAAATTGCCCCGTAGACCAACTGTCGAGGTAGACGAATTGCCCGGTAGACCAACTGTCACGGTAGACGACTTGTCCGGTAGTCGAACCGACGCGGTAGACGAATTGTCGCGATAGACGAATAGTCCTGAAGACAAATTGTCTGGTAGACGAACTAACGCAGTAGACGAACTGTCGCTTTAGACGAACTGTCGCGGTAGACGAAATGTCCGGTAGACAAGTTGTCGCGTTAGACGAAGTATCAATAGACAAGCTATCACATTAGACCAAGTATCGTTAGACTTGAATGGTTAGACGATTTGCCGTGGTAGACGTAATGGTAGTCCTACTCTCTGTAGACGAAGTGTCGTAAACGAGTTATCGTGACAACATTTAATTCCTATTGTTAAGCTTTGTATGATGCGCACTATGAGATGTAGGCTATAATAAGTAATTAGCGTGTTGCATTTGCACAAAAGAGAAGGAGGATCTTTGTTACTATTCAAAATAGATCGGAGTCAGGTTGACTCAATTCTTTCTTTCTTTTTTTTATTTGTTTGATACTAAGGAATACAAATAATGTTTTATTTTGTTATGTTTACTTCTACTTGAATGTTTGTACATATTTGTGTATGCGTTTTTGTACATCCAATTAACTGGAGTAAATATATTGGGTACAATTTAAATATAATTTTACTGCGAAAAAGTAATTTTCTAAATTTACCCCATAACCATACATTTGAATTCAAATATAAACTATAGTCATATTTTGACCGATTTTTATAATATTTGTAAATGAAGAAAACAACATGAGGCAGCCTTGAATAAGCGTATGTGTTCACTCACAAACAATCAATCTATGGTAATCTATGGTATGATATAATCATATAATTCATGGCAGTGCTGAGCAGTGGGGCAATCCTTGCTCTAAGACTCGCTTCTAGGATATCATGTCGATGCCGTCCGACTGGTTAAAAAAAACATGTGTGTATTATTGTGTAAGAGGCTACTCCAAGCCTCAGTAACTTCAATAACAACCACGGCCGCCAGATCTTGACTCCTGATCCATCGCATTTCGTCCTCATTGAAAACCAGCCTGCGAATGGATGGAATACTTGTTTATAAAAAAAAATGTATTGTTATGTAGGATATGTTTTAAATGGGTGTTTAATATTAATGTATCTTATTTGAAATAAAACTAGGAACAAATTATAATAGGCCTACCCTTTATAAGGGTTTGAAGCCAAGACCTTTGCATTTAAACTGACATGGGTAATATATATTGACAACATACATTAAATAAATTCGTTTTGATTCAAGTTAAGCTACTGTGCTCTAAGTCTTTAAAAATTATATTTTCTACATAATATGCATATTTTTATATCAAGAAAATAAAAGCGAAACGTGCACGACCTTGACATTTAATTATCTAAAGCTAACAAAGAATAAATCATGTATATATTATACTGATACTGTTGTACAGTTTTAGTGTCTATAAATTCAAAGGAGATTGTATTACTTTGATAAACACGCAAGAATTATTTTTTTCTTTCAAGTGGGTCTATATTCCTCTTTGTGTTGTATTGCATACAACATAAAAAAAAACATATATATTAAAAACTTTTGTTTCAATCGATTTTAATGTAATAGTGCTCTAAAAACGTTACATAAAAAATACTACTTATATTTGAACAGTCTTATATTCGATAAGAAATAAAATCGCTGATCTAAAAAAACAGATAAAGCCTTTTTAAAAAAAAAATAATGCGTACCTATTGATGCAAAAAAAAAACACAAAAGAAGTAAATGAAATGTTTATCAATACCATCCAAGATCTAAACTTAGACCAAATTAATAAAAAACCAACAAGAAACCATAATATACTAGATTTATTTTTAACGAACAGACCAGGACTAGTATTAGATTATGAAATAATCCCTGGACTTTCAGATCATGATATTGTCAGAGTAAATAACAAAATAAAAATCCAAATTAGCAAGAAACCTAAAAGAATAATTTATCTCTGGAATAAATGTAACACAACAGAACTACATCAAGCAGCAATACAATTCCAAACCAATTTTCTTACTAAATACAATATAGATAGTCCAGTTGAAGATATTTGGCAATTTATAAAAACCAACTTAAAAGCAATAATGGCTGACTCTGTGCCAACCAAACAAACATCAAATAAAATTAACAAATGTTGGTTTAACACTAAACTAAAGAAACTGTGTAAACAAAAAGAAAATCTATTCAAAAAGTTTAAGGCAACTAATTCAATTAGACTACATAAAAAATACCTAAAAATTAAACATTTAACTCAGAAACTAAGCAGACAGCTGCAGAATGAATATGTAAACAATGTAATTTCTAAAGATAATAATACAAACTTATGGTCCTACATTAAATCAAGAAAAATGGACACTACAGGCATAGCTCCACTAAAAGGCAAAAACAATGAAACTTATAATGATAATGAAACTAAAGCTAATATCCTAAACACACACTTTGCATCATCTTTTGCAAATCCAGGTGACAAAGAAATATTCATAAATTTAAACAAACTAGAAGAGATAGGAAATATAAATGTAGATGAAAAAGGCATTAAACAACTCCTAACCAACTTAAAAGTAAACAAAGCTTCTGGTCCAGATGAAATACCAGCAAGACTGCTTAAAGAACTAACTAATGAAATATCTCCAATCTTTAAAATACTTTTTCAGGCCTCTCTAAACCAGGGCAAAGTGCCCAAAGATTGGAAATTAGCCAATGTAACCCCCCTTTTCAAAAAAGGAGATAAATCTGACCCCGGAAATTATAGACCTGTTTCTCTAACAAGCATAACATGTAAATTACTTGAACATATAATATATAGTAGTATAGTAAATCATCTAGACAAACTAAATGCACTGTGCCCACACCAACATGGCTTCAGGAAAAATAGATCATGTGAGACTCAATTGATAGGCTTAATAGATGACTTGTCTAAGGGATTAGATAATAACAACCAAATTGATGCTATATTACTAGATTTTTCAAAAGCATTTGATAAAGTTCATCATTCTAGTCTTCTTAAAAAACTTAAATACTTTGGCATCTCTGGTCCCTTACATCAGTGGATTCAGGACTTTCTTATAGGCAGAGAACAAACAGTGATAATAAATGGCTCTAAGTCATCACCAATAACAGTAAACTCAGGAGTTCCACAAGGAACTGTTCTAGGGCCCCTACTATTTCTAATTTACATTAATGATCTGCCAAATTGCATCAACACAGGCACAAAAGTAAGATTATTTGCTGATGATTGCATAATTTATAGAATAATAAAGACAGGAAAAGATAGTGAACTTTTACAAAAAGACCTAGATGAACTACAAAAATGAGAATCAAACTGGAGTATGTCTTTTCACCCAGAAAAATGCCAACTAATAAGGGTATCCAAGAAAAAGAAACAAATAATAACAAACTACTTCATTCATGGTAAAGAACTAACTCAAACTAGCAATGCTAAGTATCTAGGAGTAATAATAAATGATAAGTTATCTTGGAACCCTCACATTGATGAAGTAATTAAAAAATCAAACAAAACATTAGGATTCATAAAAAGGAACTTTTACGAATGTAATAAGAATATAAAACTAAAATGCTATCTCACATTAGTTAGGCCTATACTAGAATATGCAGGATCTGTATGGGACCCATCAACTAAAGAAAACATTAAAATATTAGAACAAATTCAAAAAAGAGCTGCAAGGTTTATAACTAGTGAATATTCCCAATTGACAAGAGTAACACCATTAGTCAAATCACTAAACCTAGAAACACTAGAGGACAGAAGGGCAAAGAGTAAAGTAGTAATAATACATAAGGCATTAAACTCTAATTTAGAAATACAACCCAATAACAATCTGTTGCAAAGCTCAGATAAACATAAAGACAAAAACACCTTCCTTGTCCCTTATGCGAGAACAAATGCATATAAGTACTCTTTCTTCCCGAGTGGCATTCGGGCATGGAATGGGTTGCCTGAATAAACCAGGAAAACCAATAACCTAACATCATTTAAAACATTAATAAAAATGCAAGACTAGACTCGGACCACGGATGAGCGTAGGACGCAATAATCTTCTTTATAGAAGGAGCGTCTGTAATGTATAAGATAAGATAAGATAAGCGGAAGCTACAGTCTTTCAACACATCATAAACTTGTATTTATCGTTAATGAATAATTTACATTATAACAATTAGAGCAAAAGAATAGAATCAAACATAAATCATTGTCACTTGAAAGGTATTCCAAGTTTAATGTTTAGAAAATATAATTGTATAAGTCAGTGGCGGGAGTTTTTGCATCACGAATATTTTTACCGTAACGTTTTATAGATCAGTGACACAAAATAAAGAAATCTTAAACACTGCGTTCTAGGATATCGTGTTGCTACCATCCGACTGGTTAAAAAATCACATATTCAGTTGTATATGTTATTAGCCACGCCGAGCCTCCGCAACATCAACAACAGTGTTTTGTTACGGATGACTTTCCGTTAGTGCAGGGTTTACTTTGTATCAGGGTATGGTTGCTTTTAAAAGATGCCTTTGAAATTCTGCTGAACACGTGAATTCGCCTTATTGCCCAGCAGTCTCGTTCGAATGCAAGGATGCACTCGGGGGCCGAAGTCTATATTCCTGGGTTTTGTATTACACTGTGCAGTTGTATGCATGTTAGTTGTAATATACTTGCAGAAGATAACTTTTCTAGCTTAGTTTTGGAAGAAAGGTCTATGGTGTCAACTAATAGTGATGATTTATGTCAGCTATTGTCTGAATTAGGAACGTCAACTGGTCCAAATGTAACCCATGCATGCGATTAAGATTTAAACAAATCTCTAGACAAATTATAGCTAACCTGGTATGATTTTTTTTCCCTATCTTCCTTCAGAACACACGATTTTAATTCAATAGATCAGTAGCAATCTTTCATTGATAAGGATAAGCAATAATATCGCTATTCTATGCCTGAATGCGCCCTCGATCCTACTCCATTAGTGACCCTTATTAATGCGTTGTTGGTGCTTCAGGTTATTTAGAACCTAAGCATCTGGTCTACTCAAATTGAGAGAATAATTCTGGTTGAAGATGAGACCGCGTGCTTGTGCAGATTATCACATAGCATACACGCCTACCTGGTAATGTAAGAGAAACAAACCTTGCAAAAAAGGGTGGCTTAGCACAGAAAAATATGATGAGTCAGGCATGTGCCTCTTTTGAAGTTCCTTACTGAGATCTGGAGACTGGAGACTGAAAAACGGGATGAGAGTTGGGATATTATAAAGGCCTATTCGCGCCGACCCAATAGTGGCGGCTAAATAGGTCCAAACAAAATATTAATATCACAATTCCATACTGGTGACTTCTCCAGTCTGGGCATTTTTGACGGAAACTTTACTTTGACTCGTGGTACCGCCACTTTGGGATAGAGAAGACAGTAAAGCAAAGTATGCGGGAGTGCCCCCTCTGTCAACTTACGAAAGGATTAGAGAAGGAACCCATGTTTCTATGATCTCTATAAGATAAGATAAAATAAGATTTCTTTATTGATCCAAACAAATGGAAATTTGTCTTGATTGCAGATGTTTTGTCCTTCTGCATATATAAACGCAATAAAATAATTATTTGTTATTTATATACAAGCACAGAAATATACTTATAAAAATAGACAATTGCACACAAAATCACACAATTATCATGCAAGAAAAAGTTCATTAGTAGTCAGCCATTGTTGACTGAAATCTTGACGATAGGCCTAAATTTCTTGTTGCGTATGGTAGATAGTTTGGCCGGAGGCTGACGCTCTATAATTATTCGTCTGGTGTGCATATTTTTCTTTTGTTGTAATGTAGTTGGTATTGCGATATTGTTTGTTTATATAGCCAGCCATCCAACTTTACGTGCCACTGTTGACGGGTCTGTCTGAGCAAAGCAGATAAAATGTCCACAGACGTATTCCGCTACGGCCACTTTTAATTCGCCCTGATAGTGTAAAGACATGTTTATTTGTTGTCATTTTTATCCAAGATGACGGTTCGTTCAATAGTATGGGCACTAATGGTGTAAAATAGTTTCGTATAAGGCGGATCTTCACATAAAAATTATGCAAACATAGGCGTAGATAGAACCACTGGCAAGAAAAAATTCAGGGTTCCAAGAGATTAATCGTCTCGAATCTCACGTCCAACGGTGTTTAAATCTGATATAAAATGTTGTATGTGAGGGGACTTAATATTTTTGAGAAGTATAAACAAATACATTGATGCTTTAGTCATGTAACAACGGCCTAAAATATCATATTAGAAAAATACCACAAGTGGAAGCTACTAAGGCTTGAATTCATTTTAATCCCAATTAGATCTAGTCTTATTCAATAATATTGACACTTTTAAAATAAATTCGTTACATAATATAAACATACAAGACAAGTTGTATGGCGATATCTATGGGTATTAATAATTTAACACTAGGTCATAGTGTCATAGAATTCTTAACATGTATGTCGTTTTTAGACAAAACATATTTTAAGATGTTTTGATTGATTATACAAGCTGCAACATGTTGAAACTTGGAAAAAGTTTCTAGAATTGTCATAGCATATAATATTTGCTAGAACTGGTCGAAAGATAAAAACATATAATATCTATTTTTATTGATCAAAAAAATTCCATATTTTGACCTTACAGTTTAACCTTGATCTTACCATTTTCCAGCAATTCTTCTATAAGCAGGTGTTATAACATTGCACAACCGAACAAAACAAGAGATAGTCCTGAAACATTTACAGAGTACCTTAGCCCAATAATAGATAAAAATCATGACAGCTAAAACAATAAGTGTATTTAATAATAAAAACATAAAACGATACTAAAATCTTTAAAAAAATATCTAGATTTTAGATAATGTCAATAAATCATTTGTATTGATAGTATCAAATAGCATAGTGACATAGTTTTCTTTAAACATACTTATAAGCACTTATTAGTACAAACATTCACATTTAAAACTTGTTTGTGTATAAATAAGTTGAAACTTAGTTCCTTATATTGACAACTTCACAAGTTTAAAACGCTCAACAAGTCTTTTCATACGATAAACAAAATAAAATTATAATTCTTATACAAACGTATGTATTATAAAATTAAATACAAATATTAACTAAACTGGGAATTGTCGATACTATATCCAGCCAATAATTAATTTTAGAATATACATGCTTGTACTGGTTTTACTTTCTTTCGTTCTCTTACAAGATTAAAATTGTTTTAAAAATGCATGGTAGTCTCTTTAAAAACAAACAAACGTGGCTTGCTCTATACCATATATATATGGTGTACGACGTTTGGTGTGATGCTAAACAGAGAGGCTACTTGGCTAAGGCTCAAAGAAGTGCTTAACTAGTTAGTATGTAGGTATCCTTTAAAGTTTAAGTTAATTTATAAGGCAAGTGAATCATCCTGACTAGTGAGTAAAGCATTTATTGGAGGTTAGCATTACGCCGCCAGCACTCAATGGGATATTTTTCTTGTTCTTTACCATCTTCTGTGGAATCAGTAGTCATGGTAACGGGCATATTAAGGTGATGTTCGTTTGTAAAATTCATAGATATTAAGTTATACTTTAGATCAGGCGTCGGAAACCTTTAGAAAAGAGTGTACCAAAGTAGCATTTCTATACAGTTCAGCGTCCCAACAGACTTATTGTCATCCTGCTCTTTTCATGTAGAAGTGACGTGAATTTACTTTTTGGTGGTGGTGGTCCTTCGCGTGCCATTTAAAACCACTCTGCGTGCCAAGACTGGCATGCGTGCTGTATGTTGCCGATCCTTGCTGTGGCGTTTTGGGGTCGCTAACAAGATTAACGCCACATGAAATTAAGGAAGATTTCATATATTATGTATAATCTACTCTGATAAAGATTAGTCTTCGCTTAGCCATCCCCTGTACAAATTTGCTTACAATTGTAGACACTACTGAGTGAATGACTGAATGCACATATCTACCTATTATTATCTCTACTTAATCACTTAATCATTTAGCTCTTGCACATGTAACATATTTTATGTATTTCTATATTGGGTATTTGTTGTCAGTATTCATTTTATGCTTACATTTAAATTAATTTTCTCATATGATACTGCTATTATCGTTTCTAATGTTATCATTTATTGCTATCATTATTATATTTACTTTGGTATTATCATCTCGCGGGCTGGCGTAGCCTACACCCCCCCCCCCTTTCCTTCCCCCTCGTGGTCATACCACGCTTATGTGCGGAACGCGCCAAGATCAAAAATGACGCAATCATGCTTGGATTCGCCATCCTTGAACTTCCCCCTCCCCCCTTCTCCCGCCACCCAGTGTCCAACTCAAATAATGTCACACGTATACGAAAATATACTTCTGTGTCCAATTTCCCTGGTGGAAACCCCTTTGACTTCCAACCGCCATTCGAGAAAGTAGAACCTTCGATGGCCGGTCGGCCGTCCCCACTCCCCCTCAAACATCCCCGCACCCATCCTCCCCTCCACCTGGCCATTTTATATCAAAATCAAACGATGCAATAACAGGCTGACCAATCGCATGCGCGATATAGATGAGTTAGCATGACCATTCCCCTTCCACGCGACAACCCACGCTTGAGATGTAAATTTTCTTAGAAATGTAATTTTAGTTTTAGGAGTTTGACTGAAGGAGCCGCGAGGGCTGGACACCCTGAGCTCCGGTAGTAAAGAAACTGACTTAAGAGTGCGCCTGACACGCGGCCCTGAGCCCTCCTTAGGGCTACGTATAGGCTAAGCCTTTGGTTAGATCTAGAGACCGACCGATATTCGGCTTCGGTTTCGGCGCCGAAAATAGGCAAAGAACCTATTTCGGCGTGGGTCGGTTTCGGCCGAAGCCAAAAGGTTAGTTTTCGTTTTTTTTACGGTTTCGGCCGAAACTGATATTGATTTTCGGTCATCTGCCGAATATCTATTTTAACTTTCAAAATTCAAAATGCTACGCTATTGCTGCATCTATTACTCTGCTTATTGATACTTTCATTTAGTTAAACTGTTGTGAATTATTCTGTGTGAAGTAGGGATGTTAAACGAACACCGGATTTCGGAAGGAAATCATTCATAACTGTGTCCCACGATTTATTTATCTTTTTATCTGAAGATATATTTGTAAACCCTGTTTGATTAGCACAAAACAATTCCTTAACATTATATTCCTTGCAAACACTCGTTTGTCAGAGGCGACTTATAGTTGCTTTTTTTTTTTGAATTTCGAATATTGCTTGTGAATTTGCGAAACAAGCACATACAACAGCAAATGCAGATGTTAACGCTAGTCGTCGGTACATACATTTGATCTACGTATTCGAAAACAAACAACAAAACTGGAAAAGTTTGCAAGATACTTGGACTTCGAAAGGAGGAAAAAGAGAGACAAAAAAATGACATGACATATTTAGTGTTTCACAATCCACAATTAGTTCAGTTTTATTACATTAGCTGCCAAAAATTGTATATTAGTAAAACTGACCGAACATTTTATTTCATGTAAACTGAAAAGCAGCTTGAGCAATTAAAGAAACAACTTTGCAGAGCATGTAAGATACTTTTCAAAAACAGTTAATTTTCTTGCCGGACGTATGTCAACCCTAGATAGATATTTATGCATATTCTACAAATATTATTTTAATGTGTGTAACATAGATCTAGCATCCACTAATTTATATTATAATTTTAAAGGTCTAAATTCATGACACTACAGCTTTTGACTTCTGCTAATCCAAAATCAACTTTTTTTTTACAAAGATTTCACCACGTTCTCAGGATCAATGGTCCTTCGTATTATTTTTTTAGTATAATTAATGCAATTTTGTCTTTTCCATAATATAACTTACTTTGCCCGGGAGCGCAGAGGTGGAAAAGAAAATGGGTTAAAAATCGGATATTTACCAATATTTAGAACCGAAAAAAGGTTTTGAGAAAAAAAAGGATATTAACATCCCTAATGTGAAGAAGAAGACTGAAGTTAATAATAACGGATTATTTAATCACTCCAAAGAATGGTTTACCCAAATAGAGTGCCAATTAACAAGTTAATATTACACATAAATGTGCAGTCTTTTGAAATCGGTTTATTTTTCGTTTTCGGACGAAGTTGTAGTTAAGCTTTTGATTTCGGCTTCGGTTTCGGCCGAAAGTCAATGTATAATATTCGGTATGGTTTCGTTTTCGGACGAAACTAAAAATTTGGTTTCGGTCGGTCTCTAGTTAGATCTACACTCTATATGACTTGTATTTGGAATGTATAATTTATTTGCTCACGTCATTAATGATTGAATACGGACTTTCATGTGAATAAAATATTCGTTGTTACAATACGCCTTACTTATCGATTGATAGAATATCTTTTTGTGTGACGTTCAGTGACCGTGTCAATTAGTCAACAGTTTAACTCAGCCTAAATACGAGCCAACGAAACCTGGATATAAAAGTGTCCGCCCGCCCCCCTGTGACTAAATGTTTTCTAACTTATCTCACGTGTCACCTTTTCAGGAAATTCAAAATTCACGGCCTATCATTGTTGCCATTTAGCCTCACATCATCTAATCGTCACAAACCAAGCATGCCATTTTTAATGCCATAGCCTTAGTCCCCAGCAAATGATCCCTAATTGGGTGGTTTCTAAAACCAGGAAGATCTTCCAGGAAGATTTCAGAATTAATTAGAAAGTGTCAAGCCAGTTTAGTGGTAAAAGCCGAAAGGGAGCCACGAAGCCGACTACCTTTCTTTTAACCAGGAATACTATTATTGGAACATGGAATGTCAGGACCATGTATGAAACTGGCAGAGCCCTGCAAGTAGCAGCTGAAATGAAAAGAAACAAAATTGAAATACTGGGCATTAGTGAAACAAGGTGGACCCAAGCAGGACAAACAAGGCTGTCGACGGGAGAGCTATTATTGTACTCTGTGCATGAAGAGAGTGAGGCCCCTCATACACAGGGAGTAGGACTTATGCTGTCTACCCAGGCACAAGGCACCTTGATTGGATGGGAGGCACATGGACCCAGGATGATTACCGCCTCGTTCCGCACAAAGAAGAAGAGGATCGCTTTGAACGTGGTACAGTGCTACGGCCCCACAAATGATGGTAGCGAAGAGGATAAGGACCAGTTCTTTTATAGATTGCAAAAAGTCCTAGAGACCTTCCCACGCAAGGACATCACTATCCTCATGGGTGACGTCAATGCCAAGATTGGGACAGATAACACAGGATATGAGCACATCATGGGCACCCAGGCAGTGGGAGAAATGAACGAAAACGGGGGAAAATTTGCAGACTTTTGTGCCCTAAATAACATGGTGATAGGAGGCAGCATCTTTCCCCATAAGCGTATTCACAAGTGTACATGGGTATCGCCCGACAATCGCACAGAGAACCAGATAGATCACATCTGCATTAATAAACGATTCAGACGGTCCATGCAAGATGTCAGAGTAAAAAGGGGTGCAGATGCAGCATCGGATCACCATCTGCTGGTGACCAAACTGAAATTAAAGCTGAAGAGAAACCCTATACTGTACATGCCAAACAGAAGAGAAAAGTACAATGTCAACCTCCTAAAAGATCACATGTACAGAGAGAAGTTTAAGCTAACACTAAAAAATAGGTTTCAAGTGCTTCAAGAACTTCAGGAAGAAGAAGACAATGTACCCAACAGATGGCAAAAAATTAAAGAGTCATTCAGAACAACATGCCAAGAGGTAGTAGGGAAAACGAAACAGCAGCATAAAGAGTGGATAACAGCAGAAACTTTGGTCAAGATCCAAGATAGGAGGAAGAAAAAGGCAGCAGTAAGCAACAGCAAAACAAGGGCAACCAAAGCAAAGGCTCAAGAGGAGTATGCAGAGGCTCACATAATAGTAAAGAGAAGCATAAAGAAAGATAGGAAGAATTATATAGACGGACTGGCGAAAGAAGCAGAACAAGCAGCGTACAGTGGAAACATGCGACAGCTGTATGATATTACCAAACGCCTTTCTGGCAAGTTCAACAAACCAGAAAGACCTGTCAAGGACGAACACGGGAAGGCCATCAATAGATTAGACCAACAAATGAATAGATGGGTTCAGCATTTTGAACAGCTTCTTAATAGGCCCAAACCCCTTACTGATACCCCTATCATTGTGCCAGCAAACGAGGATCTCCCGATTAATTGCGAAAAGCCGACCAGAAACAAGATTAGGAGAGCCATTGCTGGTATAAAAGATGGGAAAGCAGCTGGACCAGATGACATACCAGCAGAGGCCCTTAAAGCAGATGTGGATTTGTCAGTAGAGATGCTATACCCACTCTTTGAACGGATTTGGGAAGATGAAAACATACCAGCAGATTGGAAAGAAGGTTACCTGATCAAACTCCCTAAGAAAGGTGACCTCAGTAATTGCAACAACTACAGAGGCATCACACTTCTTTCAGTGCCGGGAAAGGTCTTTAACAGAGTCCTCCTTAATAGGATGAGAGACATTGTTGATCCCAAATTGAGAGACCAGCAGGCAGGCTTCCGGCAAAACAGATCCTGCACGGATCAGATTGCGACGCTTCGCATCATAGTCGAGCAGTCATTAGAGTGGAATTCCCCGCTGTATATACTTTTTATTGATTATGAAAAAGCCTTCGACAGCGTGGACAGAGAGACCCTTTGGAAGCTTCTACGAAACTACGGCATCCCAAATAAGATTACCAACCTTATCAAGAATTCCTACAATGAGATGTCCTGCAGAGTCGTACATGGAGGACAGCTTACAGACTCTTTCCAAGTGCGAACCGGAGTTCGTCAAGGATGCCTGTTGTCGCCATTTCTCTTCCTCCTGGTCATAGACTGGATTATGAAAACATCCACTCGGGAGCGCAGAAACGGTATACAGTGGACCTTGTGGGACCAGCTCGAAGACTTGGACTTTGCAGATGAAATTGCACTCGTCTCTCACAGTCAACAACAAATGCAAGAAAAAACCAACATGGTGGCAGCCACATCAGCACAGGTTGGACTGAACATCAACAAAGAAAAGAGCAAAACCTTAAAGATCAAACCCTCTTGTGCCGAATCAATCACACTGCATGGAATCCCACTCGAGGAGGTGCAGTCCTTTAACTACCTGGGGAGTATCATTGACCAGCAAGCAGGAACAGTTGCAGACGTCAAGGCAAGGATAGGCAAAGCAAGAGCCGCCTTCATCCAACTCAAGAATATATGGAACTCCAAAGAGCTGTCCCTAGATACAAAAATTAGACTGTTCAACTCTAATGTTAAGTCAGTCCTGTTGTATGGCGCGGAAACTTGGAGAATGACAAAAGCTACCACTGGCAAAGTCCAAACCTTCATCAACAGCTGCCTCAGAAGGATACTCCAGATCCGCTGGCCTGACACCATAAACAATACCGACCTCTGGCAAAGAACCTGCCAACGCCCTATAGAAGAGGATATCAGAAGAAGAAGATGGGGTTGGATCGGGCACACCCTGCGCAAGCCGCCAACCAACATCACCAGACAGGCACTCAAGTGGAACCCGCAAGGCAAGCGGAAAAGGGGCCGCCCAAGGAATACCTGGCGACGCGACCTTGAGGCAGACACAGAAAAGATGGAGTACAGCTGGACTCAATTGGAGAGAATGGCCCAGGACAGAGGACTCTGGAGATCTGTGGTTGGCGGCCCATACCCCAGCTGGGGTGACGGGCAATGATGATGATGATGATGAAGCCAGTGATGTCAATTACTCCCCTTATTTATCTCTAAGAATTATGTACTCTAGTTGCGAGTCTCATAAGACACACTTTAATTTTAATTAGAAAGTCAGATCAAGCTATAGTAAATGTTATTCTGCCTAGAGTACTTAGTTTACCAGTTTGTGTATCAGTTATTCACGCAGTTTCGCATTTGTTTATGAATTGCCTGCATCTGTTAGCATGGGCGCCCGCAGAAAATTTTCTAGGGGGGGGCAAAATATTTTTAGTAATGTTTTAATGTAGTTTTAATTTACTGAGCGCATTTGTATGATGATCGAACGGATCAGAACACTGAAGTAATTGTAGTACACTGTAGTAATGAAGGGCATACTGTAGCAACACATTTTTTATTAGCACAATATATGTATATAATAGACGTAAACCATACAACAAACCTTACTTTAAACAAACAATATTAGAACGTAAATTTATAATAAAATTTATAATTCTTTAAACAAGAACTGGAATTGTCTGTTATCGCTACCAAACAAATCTACAATTTTGTCCATAAACTCATTTTTGTTGCTGTTCACTTTGTCTCTGTGTACTCACAACATGCACAACCTTGACAGACGTTCATCTGATATTGTCGATCTAAGCCATAGGTTTTCAACATTTTTCGGCTCACCGCACCCTTTTAAAATCTTACCGCTCACCGCCCCCCAACTTAATTTTAATTAAACATATATAGGCCTATAATTAATTATAAAACAAATTTATTTGTATTATTAATTTAGAAATATAAGAGATTATTTAATAGGACTATATCATGTAATTTCTGTAATTATTAATGTTTTAAATATAAACTCCTTAAATGGACAAAACAATTAATGCAGGAAATGTTTATTTACAACTGTTTAACGTAAATTATTTTAATCCTCTAATAATTAAATCTTGTTATGAATACCACAATGTTGAATGTATATAAAGAAACAATAATAATCAGTAAAATTTGTTATATCACAAAACAGAACTTGTTCGGCATCACTATTGAATCAAAAGTAGAAACATTTGTTAATTAAAGGGAGATAATTATTTCGTTTTATTTGAGCTAATATTTCTTAATTTTTTTCTTTTATAAAAAAAGAATTAATGGCTTACATTTATAACTTTAAAATGATCAAACTGTAAAAAGTATTTGAAAATTTTATAAATATTATATGACTAAAGAATTTATATGTATATTTTTAAGCATTACAATAACTACTCAGTTTGTATGATTACTAAACCTACGTATCTATACCATTTAAGGATAGCTTAAACATTTATTTTAAAGGATTCAAACGGATTAAAGGACATCTCGGTAAAACTGAGATCAAAATAACATTAACATGTGTTAGGGCGAAAGTGAACCAACAATACGACCAGCCAGCCGCACACCATATTTACCAAGACGCGTCACACAGCCATTTAGCAGATTTCGTTACATTATATAAGAACAACGGGGACAGCAGTGACTGCAAAAAGACAGAGGAATCTCCCTCTGGAGAATAGTTGGTAAGATCTTTGCAAGAGGCACTATCAAGGCTGCAGGTGCTGTCCTCTAGAGTCTATCCAGAGTCTCAGTGCGGTTTCAGAAGCGACTTATCCACTATAGACATGATCTCCTCCATTCGAATGCTACAAGAGAGGTTCCGCGAGATGAATAAGCCATTATACATTGCTTTCGTTGATCTCACTAAAGCATTTGATATGGTCAGCAGAAGTGGACTCCTCAAACTCCTGGCAAAAATAGGATTACCTCCAAAACTGCTCTCTTTCATTGCCTGTTTTTTTTTTAGAAAACCAGGTGCACAGTGAAGTTTAATCAGAGCCCTTTGAAGTCCGGAGCGGTGTTAAACAAGACTGCGTACTTTGTTTGGAATATTCTTCTCGTGTCTACTGCACTATGCTTATGGAGACTGCAACGAGGGTGTCTACCTTCACACAAGCAGATCTGGAAAGCTCTTCAATCTAATCAGGCTCAAAGCCAAAATCTCAAGCAGTGTTCTCCTAGATGGGGAGATAAATAGTAGAATAGCTAAAGCCATGGGCACTATGGCGAGATTTAACCAAAAAAAACGAGTCTGGATGAACTCACTGCTCACACGCTCCACTGAGTCACTAGTTTATCGAACATGCGTTCTGATTACCCTGCTGTACGGCTGTGAGACACAGAGCACATATTCCTGGGAGGAGAGAAAACTGAACACCTTTTACCTTAGGTGTCTCAGACTCGTTTTAGATATAAGATGGCAGGACAGGGTTTCAAACGCAGAGGTCCTACGAAGAGCAGAGTGTCAAGACATCCGTATTACTCTCAGTAACAGACGTCTAAGCTGTACGCCGAATGCCACAGGGTCGACTTCCACAGGACATTCTATATGGAACGTTAGCTTCGGGACAGAGACCTGCTGGACGTCCAAAACTGAGATTTGCGGATGTCTGCAAAAGAGATATGAAACAACTCCGAATTGACCCAAACAGTGGGGAGATCATGGCGAAGGATAGGCCCACTTGGAGGGCAGGAATCAAAGAAGGTTTCAGGCTTACGGGAGAGGAGCGTGCCAGGAAAAAGACGGTGGAGAAAAATGTGATCCACTCCGCTACATTCAACTGCTGCCAGTGTGACCGTGCCTGTACGTCCAGGATTGGCCTCTTTAGCCAAATGAGGGCTTGCAAGGGAAATGAATCGTCTCTCGAGACAAAAAATGCCGACGAATGTGTTGAACGATCGCTCCACCGTACATGTTGTTGCTGGTAATGTTAGCAAAACTAGTAAGGCATACGGCAAGGTAACAAGTCGATGAAATTTTGGCTACTTTTGTATTCTCACGTTTTCCGAAAATCAAACAAACTCAAGGCTTCACTATCTCAATTATCAATGTGGTATACCTGATTAATCCCCAAAGATAATGAGATCGATATGACAATGGAAGGAGTCACAGTTGTTACAATTAATTATAAATGTTTTAATTATTTTTTTTTTGTCTATTTTAGTAAAAAAAATTTTTTTATCTATCAATCGGGGGGGGGGGGCACTTTTCCAGGGGGGGGCAAGTGCCCCCCCCCCCTTGCCCCCCCCTGTGGGCGCCCATGTCTGTTAGTAGTTTACATTCATGGTCGAGTTATTATTTCCCCACAACATTTCGTTGCCTTCATTATTATTTTTAAAAGTCAGTCAGTTTTACCTCATATAAAGATAGTGTTTACTGTTTTGTAAGAAAATGACATTGTTCGTTAGCCTTAAAACGTTTATGAAGCCACGATATAAGTAAAGGTGATTAATATAAATTTGTAATAATACGCTAGAGGCTGCTATCTGATTTTAACCAACGAAGCCTTAGGGGTGTGTTGAAATCTTAACAACACATGTAACTGAGGCGAACCCACAACCACATGGTTACACTAACCTTATAAAAAACAATTGAAAAACGTTTCTATTTTGCTTCAAAATGCAGGCTTAGTACTTAACTTGTTATATCCTACCTATTGACATACCTCATCGGTGACGTAAAATATGGTTTAATTAATTACATTCAAAGTGAGTAACGTTCTATATTATTAATGGCTAAATCAATGTGGTTTATCATTATTCCCAATTTAATAACTATAAGACGATGTTAGTGCTGCCAATTTCTTTTAAATTTTCATGATAATAAAGTATTAGCATTACAAATTGTAATAGTAACAAACGAATTATGAATGTATTTGACATGCTTAATACATTAGTGCTAAAAGTCCAGATTTTCTTACACGCTATTAAAGTTCCCTGGTCAAAGATTGTGGCATATGCTGGGCTAAGTGAAAACGTTGGCCTTAATATGTATTAGATAGCAAGAGATGACATGCAATTCAAAATCCTTGAGATTTACTTTATAAATGCCATGTTTAAATATACTAGCGTAATAAAGAAATATGCTGATTTGGTTAATAGTTACATTTAGTTAAAAAAAAGACAATTTACGAACAAATAAATTTAATGGCGAAAATAAGAACACTATCAATGCAACCGTCAGCATAGAAATATCGTTTAAAACAAAATATAGTGTTAACCTTAAATTTTCACATCAAATATATATATATATATATCGAGAGAGAGAGAGAGAGAGAGAGAGAGAGAGAGAGAGAGAGAGAGAGAGAGAGAGAGAGAGAGAGAGAGAGAGAGAGCGAGAGAGAGAGAGATAATAAATATAATTTGAAAGCTAAGTTGATCCACACTTTTCTTGTTGGCACATAGTGTTTTATTAACTAATCGTTATACGCTACTTTTAAATGGAAATAAATGGCTTACAACTTTACAGGTTTGAACTTGCTTTCTCTGGTTCCTTATTTAAAATGCTCATAAATTGTGTCCACGCTCTTTGTTGTGTTTATTGCTTTATAGCACCATGACAACTAGTCTACTAAACAATCATTGGACAATTTATTAACTTACGGCATCGTAAGTTTTATATTTATTGTGGCAGATTTATCTTGGTCACAAAATAAAAACGACCAATAAATAATCAATGCTGATAAGACAAGCCCGGGGCTCAAGGAGGAAGTAATTGAAAAAAAGGATCAAATGATACTTCTTATTGATTTCCCTTGGTCCATTTAGATCTTTTTTTACCAATTAAAAAAAAAAGTCTTTGAAATCATATAAGTGTTTTAGAAGAGGCGCACGTAGAAATATATATTAATATATATATATATATATATATATGTGTATAAAAAAAACACTATTTTCAAGTATTACTAATGTATTTCCAGAGTCACTCAAATTTACTAAGATGTCTTTACATAACTGTTAGCACAATTTTTGTCACGTCCTTTCCGTCTCCCTTTGACGCAGTGGGTAAGTTGCGTGCCTGCATTTAACCTCGGATGTTGCTAACACGGTAGTCATATCAGTACATCGATATTTGGCAGACATTTGATATATGCGTCACCAGCACAAAGGCCATGCGATCAGCACACATTTAACAGAGTCACTATTGGGACGCTGCACCTCACGAAGGCTACGACGATTGGTTTTGAACTAATAAAAGCACTCTTTCCACGAGGCAGTGGCGTAGCTAGGGTCATCTGCGCCCGGGGACATGACGCAAAGTCTGCGCCCCTTCTCGGACAGACAACGAATAAAAGACAAAAATGTATATATGAAAAATAATAAACTGCTACTTGAATAGGTGGGTATTCAGCCGGCTCCTGAAGGTGTCAAAGCTAGGGCTCTGTCGAAGCTGTAGTGGGAGGGCATTCCATGCGGACGGGCCCACGTATGGGAATGCTCGTTCGCCAACGGACACCAGTTTCACACGGTGGCCGAGACTGTTTTCATGAGACTAGTTTTTCGGGCTTTCTCCATTTGTTGAAACCATTGGTTAACTCAAATGAAGATCGTGAGTTTGAACTTGATGATGTAAACCAGGGTAGGCAACTTAAGGCACGTGTGCCAAACTTGGCACGCAGAGCAGTTTTCAACGGCACGCGAGACACCTCCAAGAGGTGTTTTTGTATTGATTAAAAATATTAACATTTTCCGGTTCTGAATGAGGAAAAGTGACCGCTGAAGAAAATGTTTCTGAATGACACAGCGACACATTTAAGTGAGTTAAACTTGCATTTAGAAGGTCTACTGGAATGGATTTGCATTGAAACTGGACATATCTTGCCGTGAAATCAATTTTAAAACATTTTTCATGTACATTATATTAAAGCATATATTTAGTTAGATAGTTAACTTTTTAAGAAGTACATCGAAGCACTCAAAGCGGAGTTTTTAATCAAAGGCATGACTTTCAAATTGATGGACTCATTTTATCAAATTACATCAATCCTAAATGGTTTGATATTACTACAACCTTCTTAGATGTAGATCTTTTTTTAAGTGGAGGGATATTGGCGATTTTAGAATGCAGAAAGTTGAATTTTAAACATTTAAAAAATGGGCATTTAATTAGTATTGTTCAATTGCATTTTATATGTTTTATTAATGTTATAACTATTTAGATATAATTAGAAGTAAACGTTTAGACCTCGAAATATTATTAATCCAGTACGTTCCGTATGACTGATAAAGCAGAGTTCACCCATTTCTGACGTTATCACATAGTCTTAGCTTACTATAGTCTTGTTGGGATTACATGCGTGCCCAGACGCCTTTACAGAGATCAAGAACACCCATCAGATCGAGACAAATTATAATACCTTTATCGGGGTTTAAACCCACAACTTTCGGCAGTTAAACTGGCATGGGTAGTATAAATTGAGAACATACATTAAATAAATTCGCTATTATTTAAGTTAAGCTACAGCCCTCTTTAACTCTTAAAATATGTTTTTTAAATAATATGCATATTTTTTTATTAAATGAAAATAAAAGCAAAAATTGAACGATCTTGAACAACATTGGTATCTAGAGTTAACAACCACTAAAACTTTTTTTTTTGTTTTAAATGGTACAGTTTTAGTGTCTATAAATTCAGGAAAGAATGTATTATTACTTTGATAAGCGTAGGACGCAGTAATATGTTATTTTGAAGTGGCTCTTGAAATCTAAAGATTGCATTCGTCCTATGTCCTTTTTTTTGTATGGTATTTCTTAAAACTAATAAAAAAGAATAAAAATAAATATTTTTCAAAAAAAAAAAAAAGCTATTTTATTGAAAAAGTGCCATAAAAATGTAATAACACTTTCTTACTGACATTTGAAATTTCCATATTTAATTTGGTGAAAAGAAATAAAATCGGTGATCTATACAAATAAATATCTCCTTTAAGAAAATAATGATTACCTGTTACCTGCAAGCGGAAGCTACATATTTTTTACCCACATTACCCTTTTATTTATTAAATCCCTTAGAAATAAACAACATACAATTACAACAAACATATATGTTATTGAAAGTTATAATCGTAACACAAATCAAATGTGATTTTAATAGTGCCAGTTTTCGGTTCCAAAACCTAAATCAACAAAAAAGGGTTTCTACTTGAAGTAATGATTACCATCCAACTTCCAACCAACAAACTGAAATCAAATTTTGAAAATTTGAACCGGTTTTCGGTTTCAAAACCGGAATTCGATATTCCGCTTTTCGTTTAACATCCCTTGTCAAATTAGGGAAGTAGTCCCACAAGGAGGCGTTGTCTTCCCAACCCTCTTTAACATCTTTATTAATGATCTAGTAGACAACATAGCACGCAAAATCAATCGAGCACTTCATGCAGATGACATCACACTATGGAATGCCCCAGAATCTCTACCAGCTGCTTCAATAAGGATGCAAGAAGCTCTAAACAAAATTGGCAAACGGGCTATAGATTGGGGTGTGACAATAAACTGCTCCAAGAATGTTGCAACTTTGCTTTTCGCTCTCCACACACAAAGAGACAATCCAGCTAAAAATTAACAACAAAACCATTCCCCAAGAAGGCACGCCCACATATCTAGGCATCAAACTATAACAAAAAAAAAACTGACATGGAACACACACATCAAGGAAACAAAAAGGCGGGCTACCAGGAGGTTGTCAGTGATAAAAAAGCTGTCAGGGACAGTCTGAAGAGCTAACAGCAAAATCATTAAACAAGTATACACTGGATATGTCAGACTGGTAATGAATTATGGATCCGCCACTTGGAGCACCGTCTCCAAAAGCAACACACACAGGCTCAGCACCCTACAAACTGCAGGATTGCGTATTACATAATAACCCTAAACTACACCCATTACATCACTATAAGCAGCCACAAACCTTGTTCCTCGAGATAAAAGACGGGAAGGAAGATCCTAACCCACCACGCCAACATACAAAGAATGTCCAGTCTGCCTGCACACAAATACTCCAGACAAGAACCAAAAACAGACTAAAAAGATCCAGTTTCAATCACATTTCAAGACAACTAGCCTAAACACAATCAGATGAACTCCCCAACAAACATGACGTCTATTAAACTGTACAACTCACAGAAGAACAGTCCACACTACAACATATCCCTCACAGTCGACATGCTAGAGAGTGAATACAACGCAAACAAATGGACCTATATCTGCACCAATGGCTCTAAAAATCCTTACACCAAAACTGGAGGAAGTGGAATAGTTATCTCACATTTAAATGGACACACCACCTCTCACTCCCTTCTAGCTGGCTCTCCAACCACCAACCATAGAGCAGAACTCTTTGCAATTCAAGCTTACTCCACCTGCCGGCCACATCGTCATACTCACAGACAGCAGATCCTGCATAGAGGGACTGATATCCACAAAGGACCACCTCGAGAGGGAGACACTGGGCAGACTTACTCTCTCACTACAGAGCGGTCCAGTGGATACCCTTACACTGTGGACTGCCTTGAAACAAGCATGCCGAAGAGCTGGCCAGGCTCGGAAGAGATGCCCCACAGGATAGCAACCACACACACCGCATCTCCTACTGTTAGGCAATGGGCATAATCAAAGATATGTACAAGAGAAAATGGACTGGACAACACAATCCCCCAACAGGAGACGACTGGCAGCACCTTACCAGATTTTAAACCTGACTTCACCGGAGTGATCGAACCCAGACTAATCTCGTAGGGTTTGGAGGACAAACACACTTGTACTACGAAGAACAGCTAAATCACCATAAGGGTTCGGTGCAAACTGTTGACCGTTCCCATTTAGCCTTTCCTCCTGCAAGGCGTGGCAGTCAAAAAGCGAATGCTCGACCGTCTCTTCTGCTCCAAAGCAATGTCGACAACGCGAATCGAAATTGGGCCTAAATCGTTCGAAATAGGCACCAATGGGACATTGTCCCGTACGGAACTAGGCAATGGTTGCCTGTTCTCGCCTGCGGAGTTTCCACCACGGATCAGCTCGATTTGGTCGTTTTAAATGCTGCCACACACCTTTGCGATGGGGCAACCAGTCCATTTTCCTCTAAGTACCTCAAAAGCCTCCTATTGGTTAGTCTCTCAGTTACCTTCCCTACACACGATGTTAGGGAAATCGGTCCGGGTCTTTACTCCTCTTCAAGATGGGTACCATCAAGGCTTCTCTCCACTGTTTTGGAAGGACACCTTCAGACCATGTTCGATTTACGAACTCCAAGAGTTCGCCTTTACCACGAGTCCCCAGGTGAGTGATCAGCTCATTGCTGATAATAATAATAATAATAATAATAATGACATTTGAATAGCGCTGCCAACAAGCATAAAGCAAGCTCAGAGCGCATTTAACATACAACTCAGAACACGGATACAATCTATAGGCTAAGAGATAAAAAACTAAATAATGATTTTAAAACTTTACAAACATGTAACAAAATCAAACAACCAAAACAAAGTAATATAACATATAAGTAAGACAGTAGGGCTCAAAGCATGTTAATTAAGATAAATATTGAAATAATGAGTTTTTAAGTTCTTTTTGAAGGAATCAATGGAGCTTGTTTGCCTGAGTTAAATGGGAAGTAGATTCCACACCTTCGGACCGGATACTGAGAAGGCTCTAAGGCCAACGGTCGTCAGAGAGAAACGGGGGCCTTCTTAGCCTTGCACCGTCTCAAGACATATTCCAATTCTTGCCGGGTAAAGGGCACCGTGAATGCGTTCGCCTCACCCTCTCCCGTCATGTGGCGTTCGTTTGCCTTCCGGACTTTATCGAGACCAGCAGACAGACTCGTTCTTCCACCATGCTTTCCGACTCTCACAAAATGTCTGTTGAGCATTTCCGCCCGCTTGGCATCCGATACCATGGACCCTGCTTCTACCAACGAAGCTGGTGCTTTCCTTTCTACCTCAGCTCGCTCAAGGTGGTTGATAAGTTTCCATGCCTGTTTGCTATCCGCAAGGTCATATCCAGCACATGTATCAGTCCATTTCGACAAAATTGCTTCTGCAATAGCCCCTTTCACTTCCCCCGTTAGACGGTTATACTGTAGACGTCTCTCTGGCATCTTCCGCCCTCTCGCGAGCTTGCGAGCAGCCATCCTTTTGCGGACCAACTCACCTAGGGCTTTTGTCCAAAATGGTCTAAACTTGCACTTCTCATGCGACCTCGGGATTGTTTTTCTGGCAAACCTTAATATGGCTTTTACCATCGTACCATACACAGAGTCGATCTGCCCGGTCTCGATTGACACTTCGTCGAGAGCACGATCGGTGTGCGCTCTGTACTTGTTTCATCGTGCCTTCGAGTAGATCCACTTCCTGGGCCCGGAAGGTTCCCTACATGATTTTCCTATATTGATAGTGACCAACACGGGCAAATGATCACTCCCAACATCACCCAAGACTTCCATGGAGGTGCCAACAGCCATATCAGCACTTACGAGAGTGAGATCTGACCTCGATTCGCTACAATTTCCCGTGTGGAAAAAGGTAGGTGGGGTGTCCGTACCCTGTAATCGGATCAGCGTCGTGCTGTTGCATAGCTCCTCCACCAACCGTCCTGAATTGTTGGCGATAGCATAGCCCCAGGCCGGTGACGCCGCATTGAAATCACCGCCAATACAAGTGCGAGAAAGATGTGCCACCACGGTGAGGTCCAAATATTTCTTCGGAGGGTTGTGTACATTGGTTAGGGTGTAAGCTTTCCCATTCTTCAACACATCCAGGGTAAGGAAGTCGGTCTTGCAGCTGTCCGTTCTGCGGTTCACTACGCGAGCTTGTAGTAAACTTTGGACAAGGGTTGCTAGCCCTCCACTGCCTTCCAAGCAGCAGGTGCATCGAAAGACCGTAGAATACGTAAAAGAGGCCACCCACTTCTTCCCAATCCTGGAACATTGCCACGTCAACATCATACTCATGCATTAGTTTTAGTATCTCTAGAGACTTGGGGATCAGGCCAAACCTGTTCAGGTGCAGTAGCCGGAGCTGGGCGCTCTTTTTGGTACCTTCCTTTTCCTAGGTCATAACTGCCGTCGGGCTCCCTCCGCTTTTGCCGACCACAACTACTCACAGGAGTCACCGTCTGGAATCGGATGAACGCCATCTTATTGTTACTAGCCTGACCACCAGAGTGGGATTCCCCGGATGTAGGTCGTGTACACCGGGACACAGGGCTCCATCAGCCCTGGTTTTACTGTAATTCCTTAGGCCCCTTTGACCTCATGTCTTCCATGAATGCTCCCGTCTAGAGCGGCTAGATTCACTGGCTGGCCGGCAGCTGCTTTTCTGTTTCGCCTGACAGATTGTGACTTTGGACTGCTGTTTGGCTGCAGCAGCGCCCGGGGATTCACCTTCCCCGGACTTTCCTTTTCTCGTACGGACAGAGATAGTGTTTCCCTTGGGCACCTACAATAAGCATTCAGCCCTAGAAGCGTCACCTGCCAAAACCTCTACCCTCGTTAAGGCGGTCCTACTTCCAGAGACTTCAGAACCGTGCGGTTCATGTGATGGAACATCACAGCTCACGTCACCAGATATGAGAAGACCACCATACTCCGACAGGACACAACAGATTATTAGACCACAGTTGTTGCAGTACAGTTTATGTCACTGCAACATAATTTGAATGGTTAAATCAGTGAGTGAAGTTTTTTCTCTAAATAAATATAAACAGTAGTGAAGTGTGCAAAAGAAAAATGTAAGAAAAGCATGATTTGAGTGAGTGGTCAAGAATTGACAAGGGAGAGAATGATATTGTGAATAATCAGTACATGTTGGATTCTTGAGATAGAAGGTTCAGTTTTATATAAGTTCTGTTGAACTAGTTGTGTCATACTTAAATTGATTCAAATCTAAGTCTTGTAGACTTGTAGACTTTGAATAGTGTTTTAATAAATAAAGAATCCTATAAGGAGCTAGATAAAGTGCTCAAGATATAATAAGTATATGACTATAAAAAAAAATAATGTTATAAAGATCTTATATTCAATTGACGATTTATATGCAAGAAGTATTTGTGAACCATGTGATGTAATAAACTTATCTTAAACTTAATGTTACTGACATTTTTTAATATGTTTCTACAATTATATAGTTGTGACATGGCAGTTCAAGATCATAAGTGATTTCAAACCCTCGACATTAGCGATTTTATTTTCGGTTCCAATTTGAAATACCCTGGTCTTAATTTTAAGTCTGTTTTCCACCATCTAGATGCAGACGCAATAGCCAAAATAGGGTTAGCTGATACATGAGGGACTTCAGCGCGAAAAGAATAATCAATACAACTGTGAAACATAGGCGTAGAAGTGGCGTGAAATAACATCACCAAGTGGATGGGTGTACATTGGAAACAGTCCTGAGTCTATAACTAATCACTGGTGTACTCCAAATTGCAGAGTCGACATGCTGAGACACATATTTATAAAGACACGTTGCGTGTGTTTGGTTAGGTACGATCTGAACCATCTGCAAACACAACCCGAGCAACCAAACTTAGTAGACAATGTATCAACAAGAATCTCATGGCCAAGCATATCAAATGCAGCCGACAAATCGAGGATTGCTAGAATTGACACTTGATCAGATTCAGACGCGCAAAGTAGATAATTAATTACCCTGACCAGTGCCGTCTCCGATTCATGGCAATTCCTGTAAAATGACTCGAACTGTCAAGTAGTTATGATGCTTGAAGTGGGTCAACAATTGTACTAACACGATATGCTTCAAGACTGGTCTGCTTTCACCCCCCAATATATCAATAGTTACCCAGAACAGTTACCTGGAAGAATGAGCTCCTTTGATTCTGACTTGGGATGTTAAACAAAAACCGGAATACCGGAATCCGATTTTGAGACCGAAAACCGGTTTTGATTTTCATCTGTGCTTTATTATTAATGGAATTATTAAATACACGTTCTTTTGATTTGTGCTACGCGAAACCTTTCAATACATTATTTTAGAAGTTACCATGTATGCCTCTTCAAATGCTTCTTAATATTATGTTCATCGATAATCGGTAATTTGATTAACACTATTGAATAATTGAAAGCTATTGTCGGTTTAAATCAATTATCCCAGATTTCTTTTAGTTCTAAAGAGTTTTATGGTAAAGTGTACAAAATCATATTGTATTCACAGAAATCAACCCATTGAATGCCCTGCAAACACTATTTATGTTTGATGTATTTTTTTTAAATATACCTACAAAACTACGCACATTTGGCTTTTCCGGCCTGTGACTTGTGACATTGCGGGGGGGGGGGGGGGGGGGCAAAATTCCGTTAAAAACTGGTATAGAACCAAAAAACGGTTTTGAAAAAAAAACGGTTTTAACATCCCTAACTCCTGACACAAAGATACCGAGCTTAGCATATCTCACCTTTCGATTTACTTTATTTTTTGTTGTACATTCACCTCTCGGTGAACTTTCACAACTTTGCGGCTGCATCTGATCTAAAGATCCCAATATTATTGCCTCTAAATTTGCGGGATTTCACGGTCCTCTGGGCTTTCAAAGTCGTAGGTATAGAGAATATAGAAAGTAGCTCAACAGACTACAGTCCCCCACACTGTAACAAGCCGATCAAGTGTGTGAACCCTGACATGCTTTGGCACCTTAATAAGTGAAACTAAGTTACTACATTTAAGTAGCCTTTTTAAAATCACAGCATACCTATCTTTGTTGAAGAGAAAATAAAAAATTGTTATCATCAAAGAGAAAATCAAATCCAACCTACGTGTATTTTACGGCCTGTTTTATTAACTTGTCATTTTCTCTGCATTTCTTTATACATGAAATAAATTATACCAGTTTCTCATAAACTATAATAAAGAAGTAAACTAAAAAAAAGATTGACTCTTTCTTTGCCAGATTACTTTAGAGACATAATATGACTCATATTGAACTTATTAAATGGGGCTGATAAAATGGACCATTTCCCTAAAAAAAAAATATTAAAAAAAATTGATAATAAAAAAAACGATTTTAAGTGACATTAAAATTTATGCAATAAATTATTTATTGCCTCATAAATGAAAATCTAGGTTTTACAACTTACATGTTTTAACTTGATTTCTCCGGAAAATTTTCTAAAATGCAAACATGTAGTGTTTATATCTTTATCGCACCATGACAACTGGTCTTATAAGGAATCATTGACGTTGTATAGTTCTAAAGCAAATTTATTATGTTGTGCCATCGTAGATTTTTTTTATCTTTCTTGTTCTCAATTATGTCAAAAAACAATAAATAATGTCTGCAGACACGAGACTCCCAGCGCTTAAGAAGGCAGGAGTTGATAAGAAAAAAAAGGTATCATTGTATTTGAGTTTCCTTATTGTTTGGTTATATTACCCTAAACATATTAACTTGTATTTTCACGATTTACTGCTAAAGTCTACAACTATGTAAAGAGAAAAGAAGAGATTGTCTATATGGAATGTCCAAAATAATAATTGTTGCATTTTAAGTTTTTTACGTGTCTTAAATTGTTTAAAAAATTTTAAGAATCGGATATTCTTAGTTATTTTATATTTGTACATCTTGTTCAGACCTTATTTACCGGTATTTTCTTTTTCTATTCGTCTCTTTTTCCCTTTCAATAACTTGGTCACCTCAACTAGACAATATGTCATTGCATATGAGTTATTACTTGTTTACTGACAATTTCCTATTCTTACCATGAAGTTACTAAGCTTAACCAAATACGTATTTAAAAATATTTAAGTGAAAGTAAAGCAAATTTTAGTTGGTTGATATATTTTGGCCCTTTTCTAATTCACTTGGTAAAGTTATTTTTATTTCAAATTCCATCTCCACATTTTAAATAAACCAGAAAAAATTATAGAATGTTTAAGTACAAGCATATTCAACGTAGTCGAGTATATAGACACGCTTGCACATGAATTATAATAAAAGTTGAACTAACGTCGGCATTGTTTGCCTATATTTATGTTTAATTTAGTCGAAAGTCTTTTCCACCTCCTCCCTCCACAACTCCAATAAATTTTTTAAGATTATTTTTAGTAGTTTATTATATTTATATTTTTTATCATTTTTATTTGTATTATATATATATATATATACACATTAGAAATAGCCCTTGTGGAAACCACGGGGTTAAATAATTGTGCTTAATGTGTTTTTATTATTATTAGAATTGTATAGATGCTAAATGGCATGCTTTTTCCTAAAGTCGCGAAATCACTGTAATAAGATTAAAAGGTACATTGATGCAAAACTTTTGACATTAGAAAAGTCTTGCTTGGGCAAAAACTGATAAAAACCGACCAGTCCTTCTTTGAGCTTGTCCCTAAAGTAGTCATTTGCTTGCAACTCAATGACCTCCAATTGCAGTTTATCTGGGCAACTGGCCCATTTCAAATGGGTTTTAAAACAATCTCACTTCTCCTGCCTTTGAATCCTAGTCAGAAAACCGCTCCTGATCTCGGATGCAAAAATGACAGCTGTTGCTTCAGCCATGTCGTTGAAGACCTTGCACTGCTGAAAGTGCGCCAAGTTGTTGGCCTGTACTTGTTCCGAAAAAAAGACAAGTTGGGATCTAAAGGCCCTTTAGTGGGCGTATTATATCAGAAGCTAGATTTTCATTTCATTTTAGTTTTAGGCTCAGAAAAATGCAAATTAATAGCAACGGCTAATTTCCATACCCACTCTTCATCAGACAGTAATGGCTGTGGCTTGCCTTTACTTTCTAGGATGTCACATGTTTCCTTTCTTAACTTACTCTGCTCTGAACTTAGCCATCTAAGTGCTTTGTAATATGGTACATTTTGCGATTCTGTGTCTGTATCTTTTAACATGTCTCTGAACTGTCTATGGTTGAGCCCGTGTGACCTTATTAAGACCACCATCTTCATTAAAGGATTAAGTACACTTTTAATGTCCAAATATATAGCACACAAAGCTTACTAGTGAATAATACAGTGTAGAAACATTGGCTATGGAATGTTTCACTTTACAAATCTGCTTCACTTAACCATCCAAGCCTGTCTATAAGCTACTCATGTTCTTTCCTACATCAACAGTCAGGCAACTGACGCAACTGAGGCTAGTCCAGTCCAAGTTCTAATCTGTAAATGTCATTGAGTATATCCTGTCCAGTAACAGTGCCATACTCCGCAACTAGAAGGCGTTATATCATTGAATGTAGATGGAAGTTGAAAAAGTAAGCAGCGAATAAGGTTTTAACAATGTAGTGATGTGTTGAAAAACATGACGACTACTGCGCGTCTTTTTTAATTCGGTAAAATCATAACGTCCATGTAGGCGCCGGCTGATCTTGGCAGGATATAGATACATTTCCGTAATATTTTTCGTAGCTGAAAAGGTCTCCGCGGGCCGTAGTTTGGAGACCCTTGCGATACACGGATAGATTGACTGATTTGACAGATTTCTTTGTGATTTTATTATGTAGAGCTCTATTAGTATTTATTTACTAGCTAAATAGCCCGACGTTGCCCGGGGAAAAAATACATAGGCATATGGCCTATATCTATAGCTATAGATACGAATTGTATAAACTACACTGAACAGAAAGAATTAATATTTTTTTTTAAATTATATAATTATTAATTATTTACTGAAAACATTAAAGCAAGTATTTTAAAAGAAAAATTGTAATCGGGTTAAAAAAAAGTTAGTACTATCCCTGGCTGAGAGTCGAACACCCGTAGCCCGCATGTTCTAAATAAACGCATTAGATTTTACTTATAGAAAACATTTTAGGAAAGCTTTATTTTATCCTGAAATTCTTTATAACATTTTTAAAAATATATTAATGGAAAATGTAAAAAAGTAGCCAAACTATATTACTATTACTGAAAAAAAAATTCAGTGGGGAATAGAACCCAGGTCAACCGCATGGCAGTTCGGGACGCTAACCACTCAGCTAGAGAGGACACATGGAGAAAGCGAGATAGCAAACTTAAAATAATATGAGACAATAAGGTCACGTGACTACAAATTGACCATTTGGAATTGGAATCCGCACACACATCTTACTTTATACTGTTACGACCACAATCTCCTTGTGGTCATAGCCGTGTAAATGTTGTTGATAATTCTCGTTTGTCCTAGCGTAGACTTTGGTTATTATTATTTATATATCAGTTTACACGAACTCTTTATCGTCCTGAGAACAAACTCAGGATTTGCGTTCTAATAGTTCCTTTACTTGACGTTGTAGTTGTAAATAAATTATATTATGGTATTGTAAACAATAACATGCAATAGTAACTTGACAAGGAAGCTTCAGTGTAAATAATTTAATGAAGAAGGTATTTTCATTATGATGATAATATGCAAGTTTATACAATATGAAGACGACTTGAAGAAACTAGAATTAGAACTAGAAGATAGAGAGAAAACTAGACAGTCAAAGCTTGAAGTAAAAAAAAAACAACTAGAGACAGACAAAGAGATTAGATTAGCAGAAATTGCAGGTAGAAACAGGCTATTAGACGACCCACCTTTTTCACCAACCGGCTCCCTTCATAGCGGCTTTGCAAACGGGTGTCATGTGCCCGTCTGAACTGACACCTTCTTACCAAATCAAGAACAATTTGATACCTACCTCACACGTTTTGAGGAGGCTATGGCGTACCACGACGTGCCCCACGAGTCCTGGTGCAGGAACCTAGTACACACCCTCAGGGGTGACACCTACGAGGTCTACGCTAAACTAAGCCCCTCCGATCAGGACCCACATATACAACTAAAAATGCCCTGCTTAACAAATTTGAGTTAAACGCACGGGCGTTTCAGAGTATGTTCAGATCAGCCAGACTAGAAGATGGAGAGTCAGTCAGAGAGTTGGTAGACAGGTTAAGGAAATACCTTAACAAATGGGTTAAATTAGCAGATCAGAATAGGACATATGAAGGCTTAATTGATCTGATTCTGTCAGAACAGTTACAATCTCTCATGCCCAGAACCGTGAAAACGTTCTTAGCCGAATGGGGTTTAGAGGGACTAAACGAAATTATCGTGGCCGCCGATCGATATATGTTGGCCCACAAGGATGACTTTGCCAAACCCCCCCCCTCTCACCCACATCACAATAGGCAGGAGAAAAACAAAGAGGAGTCGTACAGGCACAAAACCCCAAAAGGCCCCCCGCTCCCCGCAACGCACGCCCCATTTCGGCCAACATCGGCCCCAAAATCAACGTGGAGAACCCCGTCCCACTGGGCCCACAAATACGTCGGCTCACGAGAAAAACAGAGGCGGCCCCACCCCTTTCTTCCCTGCAGTAGCGTTCTGTGCGCTGACACCTACCATGCATTCGGGACAAGACTCTACTAAAGGTCTGCCGGAGCAAGAGGCAGAAACGCCCTACCCCCGCTACTTTACACCTGAGTACGCCGAGCACATAGGGCGCCCCGTTACGTACGAAGACGGGCGCCACCCTACACCCCCTCGAACGGTAAACCAAGAGCGGCCGCGAGGAGAACTCAACACCCGTCATCCCGCTCTACTGGGTTTCGCTGCCGCAATTTACCCAGGTGGCGCCCCAGGCTCCGGGCCCTTGAACCGGACCCATAGCAACTCTACGGAGAAACTTAAAATCAATAATAAACTCGCCTCATATTTGTTCGACACAGGCTGTGAGTCAGAAGGCATAGCCAAACGGGCATATATCCGCGACTCCGATTTCACCGGGGACACAGTCAAAATTCAGATCATATGGGGCCACGTGGAAACACTTTCACGGCATTAGTGCACATTGAATCAGCCCAATTTACCGGGTTAGCGACATTAGCGGTGCAAGAAGACCTGCCGTATGATGTCATTCTAGGCAAGAGGTACGTTACCCCATGTAACTATGGATCCCCACCTTCCCACGCGTCGGTGGCCGCCCGGACACACCCCGAACCTAGCGCCACCCAGCCGACCTTAAACCCGTCCCACCAAGAATTCCTGAAGGCACAACAGGAGGAACCTACCCTAAAAAGGCTGCTAAACGAAGCAAAGACCTATCAAGGGAAACCAAGATCAGCAGGCCATTACTCACTCAAGGGACAGCTGTTATACCGCCAGGTGCCCCTACCAGAAATCAATTAGTAGTCCCCTCCACCTACCATAAGCAAGTGATAGAGGCCGCTTATGACTCCGTCGGGCGGAGTCGTCGGGGCCAGAATGCCACTCTCAGTAAGATAAAACATTACTACTTCTGGCCAGGCATGCATGTGGGAGTAAACCGCCACCTGTGCAAACTCACGTCACGGAACTACTACACCCCACCCGTACCGTTATCACGGCAGCCGGAGGGGGGAACTCCATTTCAAGGGGTCCCCATAGACCTCGGGGGACACCTCAAACAGACAAGAAACAGAAATAACAGGACTGGTAGCAAATAGACAATAGACATACTTTTCTTTCGTTGGGTTCGCCTAGCATAGGATTAGTACCGTAAGTTTATAGTAAAACAGACAATTGCACGCCTGGCTAATTGTCTCGTAAAAGGGGGGATGGTGTGGTAAACTCACTAGAAGCGCCAACCGCTCTGTCTGGTGCCATGGCACTTATTCACTATGGCTCCAACCTATAAACTACAATTAATCCTGGCTCATTGCGGTGTTCACCAATGAATAAAGAATGTGTGACTGCATTTGTATCTTGTATCTTTATTTTGTATATGAATGTAACTACTCTCTTCTATAATTGTTGTACATGCGTCAATCATATCATCATCAACATATATAATTGCCGTGAGTTTGTTTGTTTGTTTATATATATATATATATATATATATATATATATATATATATATATATATATGTATATATATATATTTGTACGCTATAGGCACCTAAGCCGTTTGACTAATCGGGACAAAAATTAAATGTATAAATCCGAAACGTACTCCAAAAGATAATTTTATTTTATGACTTATAATCATAAATGTGTTAATTTAAAACATTCAAAATGTTAGATCCAGCCATGCAAATTAAATATAGCCGTACATAGCAAATGGCCATTTCGGTTCAATTACTATGTTGAACGCGATATTTTGTATGTTGAACGCGAGGGTCTTTTCGGGTTTCCCCAATTATGCTTTTGTTTTTTTAATGTGGCGAGACTTTTTTTATAAGTTACGCACCGCAATTTGCCTTGGAGAGTTTCAATGGTTTACTTTAAACAAAATACTAAAGTATGACGTAATGTCTATGAAATTATTTCTGTTTTTCATTATTGATGTTTGCATTATCCTTTTAAGTAAAAGTAACCAAATGTTTTAACTATTTAATGGATTTAGGTAGCTATTGAGAATATCCTTTAATATGCGACTGTATACACTCTATAAATTAAATTATACGAATTAAAAAAACAAAAAACAAGTTAGGCTTATAAATGATAACTTTCAAATACCGGGTACCATAAGCTTGACAGCAACAATATAAAATAAAAACTAAATACCAATAGAAACATTATCAATGCTGTTTTATTGATACAATAAGCAAGAACAAAAATTAAATACCGAAAAAATCTTTCTCACTTTAGTTTTTATTTCATTGAAATATTACTTTCTAATTTTTTAAATATTATTTACTTTTTTGATTGTTTTGAATTTATGTTTTTTTCTTTCAGATAGTATATTATTGTTAATTTAATATTATTAATAACAAGTCAAGTCAACACAACTGTTCGCTACATTTTAATATCGAATTAAAAAGTCCCTTCAAAAAACCCGGACTAGCCTTTCGGCTCTTGTGCTCCAGCCACCCAAACGACACGCCTAAGGCGTGGCGTGCGTGTAACGGGAAAGGTTTCCGCAGCCCAGCGATTGTTCAATGCGGTTCCCCTACGGATCATTATCGTGGTGGCTCGCCAGTATACCTACACTGTCACCCGGTAGCACAAATCCTATACTATAGGTACATGCATTCAGGCATAGGGTGGTTCTCGAGACGGTATTGCAGCGTCCATTGCTTCCTCCCTTCCCCCCAAGACCAGTGGCCTCTCGGCAGTGTAATGGACCTCGGACCCGCTGCGGGTCTGTGCCCCATGCGTTCGCCCGCCAGTGTATTCTTAATGGCAAGGTATCGGCGGTTTACACACTACGCCAGTCCTTTAGGCCACAATTCTTATGCATATGCCAGGGTCAGGTTGACCAGAAACAAATAAAAATAACAAAAACTAAATACCGAAAGAAGCATTCTCAACACTGTTTTATTAATACAATAAGCAAGAACAAAAATTAAATACCGAAAAAAATCGTTCTCACTTTAGTTTTTATTGTATTGAAAAATTATTTTCTACGCTTTTTTTATTATTTACCTTTTTATTGTTTGGTATTGTGTTTTTTTTTTCTTTTAAATAGTATATTATTGTTAATTTAATAGGCTATTTTTAATAACAAGTCAAATCAACACAACTGTTCGCTACGTTTTAATACCAGACGCTTGACAGTTACAATTATTATGCATATGCCAGAGTCAGAAACAATAAAAAAGAAAAAAAAACTAAATACCGAAAAGAAACGTTCATTGTAATAATCTCTTTTCTTTCTCTCTTAACAAAACATATTGTAGTCGTTTCTTCGTCATTTTGACGGGCATAACCACTAGTATATATATAAATCTCAAAAGGAATATGTATGTATGTATGTATGTATGTATGTATGTATGTACATACCGCATAATCTTTTTAAATACTAGACATAAAAACGTTAAATTTGCTACAAATATTCTTTGCGTTACGGCGGTGAACACTGTCAAGGTTTAAAAAAAAAAAAAATGACCGCAGTGGTCAGTTTGGTAAAAAAAAACGCGAATAAAACACATTGATTCACATTGACTTTGCCAGTACAACTTTTTATAGTTTTTCGTCACAAAGCTATAAAAAAAAGGATGCGCTGAGATTATTTGTATGACGTCATCACATTTTGCACAGAGCTAACTTGCCGTCTTTTTGTAATGACGTCATCAAATTTTGCGTATTCATCTTAAATTAACTTTGTTTGAATGTTTGCTATTGTACTTTATGAATGAATAGAACAAAATATATTCACGTTTTAATTCGTGTCGTATACGAAATATAAACTTTCTAGTTGTTGCGTGCAATCTCATTATAACTGCTTGAGTAGTTAGAGTGTATGTAAACATAACTTTTAGCTTTTTCAATTCGTGTGTAGCGGGCGTATACGCATTAAAAGCTTTCTAGAGGGCAATATTTCTTGTTTCAATTCATATCTAGCGGAAAAAATTTCACGTTTCAGTTCAATTTGTTCGTAGCGTGTGTACAAATTGTTATTCACATTTAAATTTGTGATGCATACATCGATTAACTTTGTATCGGGCAAGGTTTTTTTAATTGGCTTATATATTAACTGTGTAGCGGGCAATCTCATTATAACTCCATGGATATGTAAAGTGTATGTAAAAGATCATTATGCGATTACAATGAACACAATTTAACACAAAAAATAATCTCTTATTTGTTTCTTATGGGTTTCATTTGTTATTGTTTTACATGTTGAATAGAAAATTTAATTCTAAGTTTGCTTCCAAAGCAACAATAAATAAATAAATAGCAAATAAACAAAAACAACACATCAAAGGTCTACGACTTAATGTTTGTCGTAAAAAAATATATCAAACAATCATTTTTTAAAAAATAAAAGTACTATCGAATGTTCTTTATCAATGAATATAACAAAATACATTCACGTTTTAATTTGCGTCGTAATTTATAGCGGGCAATTTTTTAATTGTTATAGTGGGTAATGGGTAATGATTTTAACGTGTAATTTATGTTGTAGCGGGCAAATACAAAACTACCTCACGTTTAAATTCGTGTCGTAGGTCATGCGGGCAATCTCATTATAACTGCTTGAGTAGTTAGAGTGTATGTAAACATAACTTTTAGCCGGTACGGAGGACCGGGCACATACCGGCTATTATATATATATTCCTTATATTATTATACAAGCTTAGTTATCTGCCCTTGTATATATTTAAGATGCTTACACTCTCCTTGTATGTACAGTCTAAACACCCCCACCCTCGCCAACCCCCTTGTATGTACAGTCTAAAACCCCCACCCTCGCAAAGCCCTCCCTTTGATCGCCTTCTCTGCTACTGACCACTGGTCAAGATAAGAAAGTTGCGTCTACACGCGAAATCTATTACAGTCAGCCAATGGGCCAGGGAAAATCCCCTCCCCCAAACCCTTCCCCCGTAAACTGACACATACGCAACAGCCCTCGTCGGGGATGTAGGGTATTAAAGAGCTTTTGTATCCCCCCCCGACCGCCCTTATCTCCCCTCTCCCCTTTGCCCCTACCCCCACAGAGGGCACTTCTTGGTTTAGGATAGAAATGAAAAACGGGTATTGGGGCCTTAGACACGGAACGCACCAGTCCTGTCTTCGGTCGATCCAAAAATATACTGTTACGCTGTAAATTTGTGTTGTGGATTAAATTCTGCCATCTATCGCTTATGCCTAAATAAACAGTATTTGAAATTCATCTTGGCATTGAATCAATCATTGTTCTTGAGTCTGCTCATATATTAGCACTCGTGTCATATAGGCTTACAGCACCCGCAAGCCAAGCGGGATAACGGACTAAAATATAAATAATTCTAAGGCCCAACCTTCACTATGACATCACAATAATCAGCCTCTACACGAGCCAAATAACCACGTAGAGTGCCCGACACGCAACAATTATTATATAAATATAGATCACTGAAGGACTGGAATTTAATATTAACACCGTCCTTTCTTCTAAGCGCATTGTGTGATCTTGATAATACTCTAATATAAATTGATAGTAAAAAAACAACAACCTGATAAAATAATTTTCTAAAGTTAACTACTAAGTGCATCATTTTAAAGTAGCATTGATAAGGATTTTAAAAAGAGTATTCTTTACAGCAATCTAAAACGTTTGATTTGTTTATGTCCCTGTCACGATTTTTTTTACTTAGGATTCAATGGACAATAACCAACACAAATATTATATAAAGCTTAATGCTAACTTTGTTGCGATGATAGTTCTCTTTGTCATGCAGCTTAAAATCACTTTTATAGATAAGAATAAAAAAAATTCTTCTTCGTCCTCTGTTATCAATGTTTTTAGCAGCATTAATTTAAAACTAGCTTGAGATAAAAATGACAACCACAAATACAAACTTGCATTTTGTGGCCTGTTTTGTTCACTTGCCAATTTCTAAGCCATACCAAGTTCCTCATAAAAAATAAAAACGAAAGATAAAAATAAAAACTAACTGAAGATTATCTCGTTCTATAACAGTTTAGTGTAAACAAATATGACACACATTCAATTTGTTTCTGGAGCTGAACTATTAGTATCGCATTTTCTAAATAAATGTATTTTTATTGCAATAAAAACATTTTTTGATACAATTTCTTATTGACATATTTATGCTGTTATGGACTATCTTTATGATGACTATTATTACGACTCGTTAAATCGGATTCAATGAATATAGTTTTATCTTTATTAGAAGTCTCTAGATTCTGCTAATCTGTAGTCCAAGCTAGGGGTTCCTTGACTGACAGGTCTATGCAGTAATGTAGTTATATTCGGTATAATTATCTTCAACACCTTTCTTGGAACAATGATAGATCAAACCACTCCAGTTGTTGAATAAACAATTTTATTTAAATTGTAGACTCAAGATAAACTATAAGTATATGCATCAACTGATGGCAACATAAGAGTTTCATCAAATTACATAAAATATACAAGTATCCATATAGCGACTTCTCTCTACTAACTTTCAAACTGAACTAACTTTAAGGAGGTAGGGGCTTTACAAAGAAAACTATTATCGAAGATTCTACAGGGTCCTAATACGCATTTAAATCTCCTGCTCTATAGGATACTGCGATCCAGACTTATAACCTTCAATTTCCACGGGGTTGGACGAATTATTTTATTTAAACTGCCCTCAGAGCATAAAGGTCAACCCTTGGACTCTAATACGCACTTGTTAAGAGGTCAATGCCCTATTACGTCATTCATCTATGGCCGACATTCGTAACAATGCAATAAACTATTGACTCATAAGCGTAAATTCAGTTTGCGATACTTTACACATTATATTTCGCTTTCTTTGGCCCCTTATCTAAAATGTAAACAGCTCAGAAAATGTACCCAAGAATTCTATAGTGTTTATAGCTTTATCGCGCCATGACAACTATTCTTCATTGGCGTCATATGTCTTCAATTAAATTTCTTATCTTGTTATGTTGTAAGGCTTTCTTGAAGAAGATTAGATAGCTTTAATTTATGTCAATAAACAATCCCAGAACTTAAGAGGGGAGGAGATGATAAGAGATTCCAATGATACTTCTTTAAGATTCTCTTAATCTTTTTCATGTCTCTTGTTCTTTTTTTTAAAAAAATTCTATAATGCAATTTGCGCATATATTTACGCTATTTACAATTCGATTGAATTGAACCATACAAATAAGTCATAGCATATCAATTAGCAAGTGTATGCAGACTATTCACCATTCTAATGCACATGATAACTTGTTTTCAATTAACATTTATGATGGTTAGAACATATGTACAAGTACAAGCATATTGAACTTAGCTTTGGACTACCCTTTGCAAGTAATAAAGGCTTAGAATGTGATTTATAATTTTAACTAACAAGAACAGACAAGCGCTATTAGTTACAATGTGAAGGGTAAAAAGTAAAAAAGTTCATAGTCTGTTTAACTTGACTTTTTGTTTATATTTTAGTTGTCAACATGTATAAACAAGTTTAAAAAAAAAAAAAACTAGATAGGAATATTACTAGTAATAGCATATTTTATAGTGTACCCTTAATTTATAGTTATATTTGTTTAAAAACTATACTAAATCTTTTTTAAGAACCCAAGCGTGAAATAATTACTTTGTTTTACTTAAAGCAGTGGAAACAATAACATGTCATAAAAAAAAATTAAGAACTGTATTCATTAGTGTTAAACATTCAAAAGGCTTTTGATATTGATCACATATGGACAAATCCATAATTAGAAAAAAAAATAGTTTAAAATATACAAATATTAAATAATAATCAATAACTAAGCAATCAAAGAAATCGACTTATAATAACTGGTAGTACTATTACTTTTAGGAGCTTGAATCATAAATTAATAAAAAATGCACTGTCAGTGTTACAGGGAGGACCCCGGGTAGGTGGGGGGGGGGGGAGTAATGAGCTGCAACATAATATTATTTTCAATCAAAATAGAATATGTCACGTCCACACACGTGAGAATCGAGTTTATGGATGGATTAAAATCTATATATTGAATTCTAACGTCTCGGTAAAAAACAACGATTCATCTGGGGGGGGGGGGGGGGGGGGTGAGGGGGGGGAACAGTGAAATGGTTTGGAATTTTATCTTGTGAGGTGCAGGTCACAATTTCGTCAGTTTTTGTTTTGTTTTGGTCGTTTGAGCAGGCATTACTATATTTTTTTCATGTGTTGATTATTTCTTTATTGTATATATTCGACTGTTACAAGTTAATACATGTTTTATTGTTCTACACAATTTTGTTCGTGTTGATTAGACTCGTGTAAAATATTTATTGCAAGACTAATATAATAAGAATTAAATTATGTCGGAGACCATGAACGTGACTTTATCAAATCAAGATGAGGAGGAGATATCGATCTTCATCTGCTACAAGGTGAAATCCAACCCAATAGATTTTAAATATCAATTATAATTCTAGTAATTTATAAATTGTTCTGTATGCATTTTATTACTTTAAAAAAAGCCAATCAAATAAGCTTTTGTATAAACCATTAACAGGATTTGAACTTGCATAAATCACCCATGGCAAACATAATTTTAACATGGCGATCAACACACACGTATTCTCGTCCAGGCTGATGGAGTAACATTTTGATATATGCCGCATAAGCTGCCCCCCCTCTTTTTTTTCCAATCCAACAACCCATAATCATATTTACAACTTTTTTGGGGACATACACGAAATTTCATGATCATCTGTGTTGAATTATACAGTCAATCAGTCGAAGTAATGTAGTTTTAAAAATTATAGAGAAAGACAGACTTAACGTTTGAGTTGAAAATATTGATCTTTTCGTTTTCAGGGATATATCTCTTGAGCTCCAAATGTTTTTAAGTTGGAGGAAGGCTGTCTTGGCCTTGCCAAGTCGTGCCGTCATATCGGTGTCAGTCTACCCTTTTTATTGATGATGCTGCCTGGATAGGTGAATTCGTCTATCTCTTCTAGCGTCCACTGGATGCCATTACGCTTTTCTGATGTGGACGTCTTCAAGATTCAGTCTATGGCTATTAGAAACAAAAAGTACGAAAGTAAACACCCTTGTTTTACTCCTGTCCGTACTTGGAATGCCTCTGTTGATAAGAATTATCAATGTTATAGGTAATTTTCTCAGGGACGCCACAGAGTCATAGCATCCTCCAAAGTGATGCCATGTCTACGCTGTCAAAAGTCTTCTCGTGGTCAATAAAGTCGACATTGAAGGGGAATTCCACTCGATTGATTGCTCCAGGAAGATGCGCAGTGTAGCTATTTGGTCAGTGTAGGATCTAATCTTGCGATAACCAGCCTGTTGATCTTGTACCTTTAAGTCAAGCAGATTCCAGTTGAACACCTTTACTGGGATTGAGAGTAGTGTAATCCCTCTGTAGTTAGAGTAGGACCTTAAGTTTCCTTTCTTAGGGAATTGTTCCTCTTCCCAAATCTTTTTGAAGAGGGGTTGAAAAGGGGTTGTAAGAGCTATACATTAGTCTTCACGTCTGCTTTTAGCCTCTTAATGGTTTCGCGTATATCTTCCTTTGTAGGCGCATTGCAATCTATCGGCACGTCTATGTCCGCTGGCTGGATATCAGGTGGGCCTGGTGGGGTTGACCTGTTGAGTAGCTCTTCAAAGTATTCCAACCATCTTCGCTTCTGTCCTTCGTCGTCAATTATCTGCTTTCCTTCTTTGTCTTTCACTGGTCTATCAGGTTGACTAAACTTCACGATGATTTCTTGGCGATGATATTCAAATCTTTCATATGTCCATTTCTGGCTGCTTCCTCAGTTTTTGCAGCTAGAGTATCTGCATAACTCTTTTTGCCTTTGTGTATTTTTCCTGTGCCTTGGCCTTTTCTTCACGTGTGCGGCTGTTGCTTAATACTGCCTTCTTTTCCCTTCTGTTTTTTTCTCTTCAGGGTGTCTGTTGACTTCAATTGGTAGATAGGTGAGTTCGTCTATCTCTTCTAGCGTCCACTGGATGCCATTACGCTTTTCGATATGGACGTCTTCAAGATTCAGTCTATGGCTATTAAAAACAAAAAGGACGAAAATAAACAGCCTTGTCTTACTCATGTGCGTACTTGGAATGCCCCTGTTGATTGACCTCTTTGGATCATTTGCATTTGGGACCTTCATAAGAATTATCAATGATATAGGTAAATTTCTCAGGGACCCCACAGAGTAAAAAAAAGTAGTGATGAAGTTACATCACGAGGTAGAAGAGGGTAAAAAGAAGGAATAATCGCACCCTGGCACCATCCTGACACCATGATATTGGGGAATCACAGGTTGCTGAAGACACATGACTTCTGATGTTAATGTCGAAACGAATGATAGCCTTAAGTTGTCCGTATTTTAAAATATTGATTTAACTGAAATTTGCCTCCCCCCCCCTCAAATTTTGCCGCCCTAGACTTGAACTCCGATTTGAAACAAGAGCTGATAGTATTATTCCCTTATAGCTCTGGATAAGAACTCTGCCGTGCGTTTGAGCATGTCTAAATCTACGTACAGAACAGTGGAAAGTGGGTCACCCCTCCCATCTCCTCGATCACTGACGAGACGGCGGCACTGCCAGGATATGCTCCTTCCAACAGTGGCGACACCTCGAGTCGAAGTAAGGTCGGAACCTGCCGAAGTATGCCCCAATGAGGGCAGTGGCTAGTGCGGAATTGTGAGATGATTATTTGCTCCTACCTATGTAGGCGCCACCTTGGGTAGATGCCGCCAGACGTCTCGGCCCATGTCCGAGCTGTCCCAACTCTTTCAGTCTCACAGCTCCGGATCAATGTTCCTTTTCTTTCGTTGCCAGGTAGGCCTGTATGCCCTGGGACGCACTGCATTCGCACGCGGTCTCCAAAGCGCTGGTTTAGCTCATCTGAAGCCAGTAAAATTGTTTTCTCAATCTGAGGGGGGGGGAACTTGCCCTGGTTATCAGTAACCTGGAGCACCGACAACGCATAAATCAAGATTATAACGGTCGTAGAGCCGAGGGCGACTTCGACGTGGCAAAGGCGGATCTGCTCCAGAGCCCGACTGATGGCTTCGATCTCTGCGCCGAAGGTGCAAAGACCGTCGCAAGACCCCCATAGTTCGCCCCTATTCGGGTTGCCGGGGTATTCGATGTAAACACCAAAGCCGGCGGCACCGGTGTCTGCATTTGCCGACCCGTGGGTAGTAGGTGTAGACATGGACAGCCCCGGGCGGTAGGGCGTTTATCGTGGCCACAGGGCTGGATATTTCTACAGGTTATCAAGGCTTCAGCCTAGAGCCTCAATATAAAAAAGGGCCTCAAGATGCTTCAGATAGACAAACTCTCCTCAAGAGATAAATTTAGGATTAAATTATTTATTCCTTTATTAGATGCACTCGAATCAAATTTAAGAAGAAGAGCTTCTGTTTATGATGATGTAGTGAAAATATTTTCCTTTCTGGCCTATTGTCATTATCAAATGTATAACTTTTAAAGAGGTGTTGAGCTTTAAATGCAAGAATACCCAGAAGATGTCAACCAAAATCTTACTGAAGAATTATTTTATTTCCACACATATATGAGACAAACACGCACGTCTTCAAACAAAATCCACATTGTCGCAAAAGGAACTGTATCAAAAAATATTTAAAGAAAATAATCAAGTGGCCTTCCCCAATTCAGCATCAAGACTTAAAAATATCAAAAATCAATTAAGAAGCTCAATGACCCAGACGAGGTTGTCTTCATTGAGTATTTCGTGAATCGAAAATGAGACCTTCAGAAAATAGATTTTGATGAACTTATAGATAAATTCTGTGTGAAAAGTTTAGAAAGAAATTCCTCTAATCTACTATTGCGTTTTAAATGCATAGATTTCCTACTTGGATTGAACCAGTTCTTAAATAAAATAACTATTAAAAATTAAATATGATATACAATTAGATTTTTTTTTTTTTTTTTTTTTTTTTCATAATAATTCATACTTAAACTTTAAATGCGAAAAATATATTTATCTGAATTGAATTTGGTTTAATCTTCAATGTATTGAATATATTTAATTGTTGTGTGTTGCGCTAGCAGGCAGCAGTGTTTTTCGTCTCTTCCTACTTGATGATTGTTTGTGGTTTCATTTTTCGCTCTTCATTTAGAAACGTATATTGATTGATTTGTTGTGAAATACTCTCTCCAATTGTGTGTTTTGTTCGGTCTTTGCGCGTAAAATTAAGTAAATTATTGACTAATTTGTGTAATGGACTTTATTAAGTTTAATAAGTTTGTTAGAGTCAAAGTGACTGAGCAGTTCTCACAACTAGTCATAACATTGTTTATTTTTTTCCCCTTTTTAAGGCTGGACTGTTTAGTCTATTCAACTGTGTACTGTGTACTACACATAATATAACTTTTACTTCTAGAAATTTTCGTAAACAAAGTAACGACTGCTGCCACACTAGCATGTTTTATACTAGCCACTTCTATTGGCTGCTACTAATTATCAATTAAATCGATCTTACTGATGAGAAGAAATGGATAAGAAGTTATTTCTTAACATTGAAACAATTTTCTCGAAACTCAATACACATCTGGATACCAAACTCTTTCTTACTATTCGTAGGCTCGGCATCGGACGCCACTTACCAACTAGACGTGGGACGAGAGCTGGACATCGCCACCGCATATCGTTCCCCGCAGCCCCTAATCTGGCATATCAACCCTCCCCTCTACTCTCCATGCCTGCATATCAACCCTTCCCTCTCCTCTATGTGCCTGCATATCCCCCCAAAGCATCACCTCCTCTACCTCCCAAAGCTTCTAACGAGGCACTCAGTGTTTGCCTCATAAACTCTCAATCAGTTAACCCCGTCGGGAAAGCCGAGCTTATCTCTGACTTTATTGTCGAAAAAAATCGAGATTTCATGTTTATCACCGAAATAGGGTTACGATCTATGGAAGACCCCAAGTGCGAACAACTAACTCCTGTTAGTCACCTCACAGCTTCCTTTCCCCGCCCCACTGGTGCGGGTGGAGGTATCGCCGTCGTCTAAAAAAAAACACCTACACGCTGCTGTATTGTTCTCCAAAACTTTCCCCTTTTCCCACACCACCTTCGAAGCCGTGGAAGTTAAGGTTTCTACCACCACCACTCTCGCCTTCCTCTGCATTTATCGTCCACCACCAAACGCCAAGAACAAGTTCAAAGATGCTACCTTCTTTGAAGAGTTTGCTCTTGTACTTGACTACTACAATGTCACCCCTAACAGAGTCATCATCTTGGGTGACTTCAACATACACTGGGACTGTCCCTCTAATGCCAACTATAAGCGCGCACGTGCACTATTTGACAACTACAGTGTCGACCAGGTCGTTCCATTCCCCACCCATTCCCGTGGTCATATCCTCGACTGGATCGTCACCAGACCCTCTGACAACCTCGTCTCCAGCATAGTCGCCAGTGACCATCTTGTCTCTGACCATTCTGCCATCTGCTTCATTGTCAATATCACCAGACCGGTGAAGAAGTGCAAGATTGTCACCCGCCGTAAGCTGCGAGCCATAGATATTGATACCTTTGGCAACGAGGCTGCCTTGCTGCTAGCTCAGCGCGAACCCTCTTCTGACCACGCTTCCTTTTTCGCCCTAACTCTACGCCAGCTTCTCGACAAGCACGTCCCGCCATCTTTGTGTGCAGTTTCTGAGCGACCGCCAGCTCCTTGTTTTCCGACGACATCAAAGCCGCCAAGCACGAACGACGACGGGCCGAGCGCACTTGGCGACTCTCCGGCCTTGAGATCCTCCGCCAGATCTTCAGGGACATGCGGCTCCGCGTCAAGGAAGCCATCACCGCCGCCAAGGTCCAGCGCTACCACAACCGCATCACGCAAGCCTCGACGTCCAAGGAGCTATTCTCTATCATGTCCACCTTCCTCGGCTCCTCACCCTCCTCACCCCTACCCACCACACACCCACCCGTGGACCTTTCAGAACTCTTCTCAAAGCACTTAAAGGAGAAGAATCTGTGCAGTTCTCTGGATCATGATGCCTATCGCCCATCCCCACCCTCTCCCGCCTTCTCTGGCTCCCCTCTCACCTGCTTTCAACCTGTCACCATCGACCATGTTAAGCGCATCATCATGAAGTCCCCCATTAAGACCAGAGAGCTTGGCCATCTGCCAGGCTTTCTGTTCACCCAGTGCTTGGACAAGCTCCTGCCGTTCATCACCGATACCATAAACACCGCCATCTCCACAGGCATTGTTCCTAACTGTTTTAAATCCGCCATCGTCCACCCACTCTTGAAGAAATCCGAACTTGATGTGAATGAATGCCGGAACTACCGTCCAGTATCTAACCTCCCCTACCTTTACAAGCTCCTAGAGCGTGTCATCCGTGAGAAATTGAATGTCCACCTGTCCCTGAACTCGCTTATGCCCGTGTTCCAGTCCGCATACCGCCAAAATCACAGCACTGAGACAGCGCTACTGCGGATCACCACCGACCTCCTGAACGCCGCAGACAGAGGTCTCGTCTCTGCCCTTGTGTTATTGGACTTGTCAGCGGCCTTTGACACGATCGACCACCACTTCTCATCGATCGCCTCAGCTTCACGTTTGGCATTCTCGATATCGCCCTCTCCTGGTTCAATATCTACCTTGACGATCGCTCCCAGACCGTCACGACTGAATCTTCGTCCTCCCAGCCCGTCACTGTCCGCTGTGGTGTACCACAGTCCTCGGCCCAGTCCTTTTCACTTTGTACACCCAACCCCTTTCCCTCGTCATCGAGCGACACAACCTTAATTATCACTTTTTCGCTGATGACACCCAGCTCCTAAACAGCGCCAAGACTGAGGACATCGACGAGCTCCTTACATCTATCTCCTGTTTATTCCTGGACATCAAGAACAGGATTACAGAAAACAAGTTGAAGCTCAACAGCGATTAGACCGAAGCCCTACTCGTAGGAACGAGACAGAAGCTCGCTTCCCTCGGCGAGACTGACCTCCAGTTGGGTGACGCTACTGTGCCCTTCTCCCCAACTGTAAAGAGCCTCGGCATGTTTCTGGACTCCACTCTGTCCATGCAACCTCACATCTCCTTCCTCATTAAAACCTGTTTTTTTCACCTGCGACGTATTGCCACTATCCGTCGCTACCTCACTCCGGAAGCTTGTACCAAGCTCGTCATCACTGTCCTCTTCTCTCGTGCGGACTACTGTAACTCTCTTCTGGCCGGCCTTCCTGCCTCTTCCATTCAAGGACTCCAACGCGTCCAAAATTGCGCTGCCAGACTAGTCCTAAAAAAGAAGAAGTCTGACCACATCTCACCTATGCTGTACTCTCTGCACTGGCTCCCTATTCAAAATAGGATTTCATATAAACTGGCATCTCTATGCTATAAATGCCTCAATGACTCTGCCCCTGACTACCTAATTTCCTGTCTGGAAATATACAAAACCACGCCCACTTCGATCGGATGCGGACAAACTCAATTTGATGATCTCGCGGACAAAACTCGTGACAGTTAATCAGCGGGCCTTCACCTACTCCGGCTCCTCCGCATGGAACACCCTGCCACTCCAGCTGCGACAAAGCTCGAACTTTAACATTTTCAAGACCGGACTCAACAGGCACCTGTTTCTTATGGACTCCTAGCTCACTCACATTTTTTAATATTTGCCTGTTATTGTTATCATCGTTTGTAATTGTTAAGCGCATAGAACTGATTGCGGGATATGCGCTATATAAGCTTCATTTATTATTATTATTATTAATTTAATAGAAAATATTATAATTTTGTCTTGCTTATTTTATTTTCGTAGTCAGAGATTTTTATTATTTGAATTTTCTTTGTAAATTTCGTGTGTTATGTTTGATTAGTTATTGTTACATGTAGGCCTACTCGATATGGTGATGAGAATAAATGTACAAATAAGTGTTCTCGATTTATTTTATTTTTATTATAAGGTTAGTACCAATCACAAAATTTTTTTATTTAACGTATTGATATATTGATGTATTTTATTATTTCTAATATAATTTACAAACTTAAAAATGGGAGGTGAAAGGGCCTCATAAGTGGAATAACCTAGGGCCTCCTTTCATCTAAATCCGGCCCTGCGTGTCCACGGTTACTTGCCGATCTAGGCTATAGCCTATTTAGCGCCTATAGGTAAATTCGGCCCTGTATATTTGTATAATCTCACTACATACATAAAATATTTATAAAATATTTTTATTAGAAAACAATTTCATTACTTACCAAAAAAAAAAAAGTTATAAACGAATAGCAATATCATTTGAAAGACTAAACTCAATGAACTTTCTCCTAAGATTTATCAGACTAAAATTAATGTGAAAATAAACAAAAGCAGCGGGAAATTTCGCCACATTCCCGATGATTAGCCGCTTAGAGCCTGCGTGATGGACACGCATTTTACCCGGCTTGCGCCGACCCTGAATACATCAGGTCGAAACACAGCACATTGGAAGTCCAATGTTACAATATATATATATATATATATATATATATATATATATATATATATATATTTATATATATATATAAGGAGGCTAAATATCCAAAAATATGTTTTATTTTTTTGAAACGATTTAGTTATTAAAATATATGTATACTATACTAATGCTAACTTTGCATCTTTTTTAAATTTACTAAATATAGCCCTACGACAAGAAAACAATCAATCAATAATGAAACATTAAATCAATAATGAAATATCAAGTCAACAAAGAAAATATAACTATATTTTTGAATGTTTATTTTAATATCTTGGATAAAAATTACTAAAAATAAATCTGTCTTTACACTAACAAGGCGAAGTAAATGTGTCCTTTGAGGAGGAATACGTCTGTGGACATTTTATCTGCTTCACTCAGACAGTCAACAGTGGCAGTTGGTAAAGTTGGATGGCTGGCTATCTATATAGAGAAACAATATTGCAATACCAATTGCATTACAACACAAGAAGAATATGCACACCAGACAAAGAATTATTGTGCGCCAGCCTCTGGTCATACTATCTACCATACGCAACAAGAAAAAGTCAAGACTTTATTCAGCCAGAATACAATAGCTGACTACTAATGAACTTTTTCTTGTATGACAAAGTGTGTGTTTGTGTGTGTGCATGTCTATTTTTATAAGTATATTTCTGTGCTTGTATACAAATAATTATTTGATTTTGTTTAAAATATGCTGAAGGACAAAACATCTGTTATCAATGAAATTTTCATTTGTTTGGATCAATAAAGAAATCTCATCTTATCTTATATGTGAATTAATTTAAATATAACAAACAAAAATTGCAAGAATTTTCAAAATAAAAATTAAAAATACACGACAAATAATAGTTTCAATTATAAATGAAAAAATCAATTTTGTTATGCATTCCTCGCTGTAAATTTCCCCTAAGGTATTTTTTATTATAGACATGAATTTAAACTCAGCCAGGAAGGGAACTAACGTCATCCTCATGCAAATTAAGGACTTTAGCCACTTTGTTAGTGATGGCAGTTTGTGAAATAACAAAATATCATATAAAAAAATATGTATTATTTAATTAAATAATGCGAGAGAGTGAGATAGAGAGAGAAAAAGTGAGTTGGAGAAAAGAAAATATTATATATTTTTACACAAAAAAGCCGACTTAAAAATAATTATTTTAAAATGAAACCGATGTCAGTATATAGCTACTTGCCCTCTACACTTTTCACAAACATAATACCACAGTCTACATATATTATTACCATTAATGTGTATATATATAATCCTGGGCCGTTTGACAAATGGGGGAAAAAAATATAAAAAAATAACAAATTAAAATCGTCCGCCAAAATAAACGAAACAATTACAACATCTTTTTTTTAATATATTTTAAGACCATAAAAGTATGCACAATTATGTTTATTCAAAGAAACCTTTACCGTACTCATGGCGCTTATCTTTAAATCTCATTTCCTGACATTGTGCACTATAGGGCTATTCTAAAGTAGTGTGCATTCCCTTGTTTTGGCACGCGACGAAACCTCGTGCAACTTTATTGAAGCTACACATCCATTTGTGTTCTCTAATTAAATACTAGCGTTTAGCGTTTTACCATGCATATAACTTCACTTTTAAACATATGTTTGTTGAATTATCTTTTAAGATATTTGAAGCAATAATAACGAATAATTAAATTCTATTTTTGTATTGATCATATAGCCTAATAAAATTAAATTATTCACGTTGCTATGGAAAATATTGAAATCTGCAAATTAATACAGCCTTTTATTGATTTAATGTATATTAGACGATAATAATGATAAAAAAAAGACCTTTAGTAAGCACACGTCTCTTTGATCTCTTTGCGACTTGACCTTTGTGGCTTCAATCTATCCCATTTCTGTGTGCATGTATTTGAATGTTCCATAACAAAAATAAGATATTTGCAATGTCTAATAGGCGTATGTCTTTTATTAACTAGTGAACAAGAATTCTAAGAAGCAAATGGTTTTGTATGAACCATTTTGATGCAACCGTTTAGCTGCAAATGCTGTTCTGGAGCCGCCGGAAGCTTTTTTAGTGTGTTTGTAAAAAGGTTTGCTATATCCAAAATAAGAGAATATTTCATTGATGAATAAAAAAATATTATTCCGCGGAAATACACTAATCGCAGCAAGTACTAGAACTGATTGACCTAGATAAGCACATAAAGACTGCATCGAGTAATGTATGGTACTACATTTTCAAAACAATTTTTAACAATATTATTATTATCATCAGCACATGAAAGGTGACAAAATCAAGGTTACCCAAACTGTCTAAATTCCTTATTACCGTTAAGTTCCAATACAATTCAATTTAGCAGTAATGACTCTTTTACGAACAAGCATAAAATAGTATGGATATATAAAATACAAAAACAAACTAAAATATAGCAAGACCAAGAAAAAACTATTTAAAAAATGTACTGATTGCCATCGTCATAAATTTGACAAGCATAAAAACTAGTATCTAAAGAAGTACGCATGGTTTATGCTTTAAAGCATCATATTCTGCTTTAGTAAATGGGAGCTTCGTTTTTGACATGTGTTTTATCTTTTCAGATAAAATTTGCGATGCTTTCATTCTTTCGCTTGAAACACTAAAACCACTTTTGTTATTAACAAGCATGTAATTTTTTCCCACCTCTGATAACAAGTTGCTGAAATATGATCCATTTCTTGAGCACCACTGTTGAAAAAAATCATCAGGATCTCTGCCTTGACTTCTAGCTTCAGCTTCAAGATTATCTCCATGAGTAATGACGATGATACCATGATCTCTTAAAAAATTTTCACCAAAATATGATTTCAAGTCTTGGATGGCTTCTTTCTCTTCTTGTGAAAATCGATTTATATAATTGAAAACAAGAATAAAAACCTCAATTTTGTGTGTCAGATCCATTAATTTGTCAAAATCTCGTCGAACCGCCTCTTCGTATTTCTTACCTTCAAATCTTAAAGATTTTAAACCAGGTAAGTCATAGACTTTGAACTCAATATTACCGCCAATTAAGCTCCTTTTCATTTCAAGTAATTCAGTGCTTTCGTCTGTATTATTCCCTTCTTGAAAAAAATAATTTTGAAGAATTGTGTTTCCGGTACTGGATTTTCCATGTCCAGTTTTACCAACCATAACAATATTAATTTGCGTCATTGTCTTTAAGGCTTCAAAATCTGGAAACACAATATAAACCATTATAAAACATTTACTGTTGCGGTATATAAACTATTTATACAGTTTATTTTCTTAAATACGTAGAACATCCCTGATAATTTAAGTTTTTAGCTGTATGTGTAGATTAACATTTGTAGAATGTCTGTTAATTTATTTTAATTTTAATTATATATAAATGTATATATTAACAATTCAGAAAATGGCTCTTGGTGCTTGAATGTCAGTGGAAGATAAGGTCTTATCTATATTTACTAATTTGGACAAATTGATTTGTTTGGCATATAGTCACTTGTCCGTTTATATTCCAAAAATGAATATTATTTTTTTATATTTTTTTTTGATAATAGTTCATTAAAATGAGTTAATTTTTAGTTCGCACATTTTAAATGTTTTCAACATATTTCGCGAAAACATACGTTAACTATCATGGTTGCATTAAACAAAAAAAAATGTTGCTGATGTTCTTAATGACTATTTACTACTTCTTCTATCTTATTATCTTGTAATAATACCACCCTATAAGAAAACTGTTTAAGTCTTAATTGTTACGTGTACGTATATATATATATATATATATATATATATATATATATATATATATATATATATATATATATATATATATATATATATATATATATATATATATATATATATATATATATTATATATATGTATTGCTTTATTTACATGCTCGACATGTTCATTACAACATTAAGTAGATCATAGTAACCATAACTTAAAATACATATTTAAAAAAGTGCAGTACAGATTAGGCTTCAGCCACGGATTTTACAATATCCCTTAATCACACGAATGTATCGTCATATTTCACTAAACTCAATATGTCTGACATGTAACCCTCTATCACTGAATACAAATATCTACTAACTATTAACTTTCTCACTATTTCTAGTTATATTACTATTCAGTCACTACACCTTAACATGGGGTCTTACCCTACTCATATAAAACTATTAAAGCTCTTGCAAAGTCCTGTAAACCAAATTTAACATTAAGTCATTTAAGTCAAAAAGAGCTGTAGTATTTTTTTATCACAAATTACTATATTGCAAAAAGATGTTATGTTTATTTTCTGAAATACATTTTATTTTCTACTAACTGTTTTATAAAACAATAAAATGATGAATTATCGCATTTAGACATCGGAAATAATAAATATTACATAATAATAATATTGCAAATTCACTTTTTATTACTTTTCTTTTAATTCAATCAATATGTGAATATTGTTTGAGAGATAATAAAACAGTATGTAGTAAAGTAAAACATTGGTTTCTTTTTCTAAAATAAATATTAAAATTAGTATTATTGAAAGTTATTTTCTGCTATTTTACATTTAGTTTTCGGCTCGATGTTCTTAAAAAAAATGAATGCATGAAATTATATCTAAAACTTACAAGTAGAAAACAATAATTTAAAAACATATACCTGACAGTAGGTGTATATCGCTCTTCAACCAGATTATAACTCTATAAAGTAATCAAAACACACAAACCATACTTATATAGTCTTAATATATATAGGTCTGGAATATAAATATTCGGAAAATCGATTTCGTCATAGCAGCTAAGTGTTGATTTTGTTGTGTTGATAGCAACATTGCAATATAAACTTCATAAGTTATTTATTAGCAACCAAGCGAAAGGGGTGTAAATAGTGTGACTTGGTAAGTTGCAGCGGATAGATTGGGATGATAAATTCGCACGTTGGTTATGTTACGAATATCGGTCATAAATGAATGACGTAGTAAGGCATTGACCTCTTAACAAGTGCGTATCAGAGTCCAAGGCGACCAAGGTTTGACCTTTGTGCCCTGAGGGCAGTTTAAATAAAATAATTCGTCCAACCCCGTGGAAATTGGAGGATAATTCTGGATGTTATAGAGAAAGAGGTTAAAATGCGTATTAAGACCCTGTAGAATCTTCGATGATAGTTTTCTTTGTAAAGTCCCGACCTCCTTAAAGTTAGTTCAGTTGAAAGTTTGTGGAGTGAAGTCGCTATATTGATTTGTATATTATATGCCATTTTATTGAAACTTATGTTGCCATCAGTTGATGAAGTTTATTGATCGTTTATATTGAGTCTACAATTTAAATAAAATTGTTTATTCAACAACTGGAGTTGTTTGATCTATCGTTGTTGAGAAAGGTGTTGAAGATAATTTTCACGAATATAACTACATTGCTGCATAGACCTGTCAGTCAAGGAACCCCTAGCTTGGGCTACAGATTAGCAGAATCTAGAGACTTCTAATAAAGATACAACTATATTCATTGAATCCGATTTAACGAGTCGTAATCATAGTCATCATATAGGAGGCCATAACAATTTGCGGGCTTGCGTCCGATATAGTTGTATAGTGAAGCATATATTCAAGTTGTTTTGTGTTGTGTGTAAAGCCGTGACCTACTGAGCAAGCCTAATAACGCTGAATTCATTCTTCCGATTGGAAAAACGTAAGTTGGAAAAATTTACCACTTTATAAATCTCTTAACTAAAGAATGGAATTTATTGAAAATCCAGAAGAAGAAGTTCTGAAAACTTTATCAATAAAGAAGTTAAAAGAGATCGCTGAGATCTTGAAGATAGAAGTTACTGAGACTACACCATCGAGGACTGTGTTGACACAGCAGATAAAAGATGTGTTGATTGCGAGTGGAAAGTTGAAAGTAGAATCAAGCGCGGAGGGATATCAAGTTGAAGGTCAGATGTCTGAACAGTTACGGTTTCAGTTAGAAATGAAACGGATGGAAATGGAAGATAAACGAGAAGAAAAACGGCTTGAGATGAAAGAAAAACGTCTTGATCGTGAGATGGAAGATAAGAAAAGTCAACGAGAAAGTCAGGAAAGAACCAAGAACATTAACGCATCAGAGGCAATAAAGTAGTTATCCTGAATAACTCCTACTCTTCGGAAGACACGGCGGTAGTCTAATGAGCGAATAAGGAAAACAATATTTCTTTTATAATAAAGGTAACAAATAGTAAATAAAAACAGTTTTTAAAAGATGTATATTAATGTATATATAGGACTATTATTTTACAAACTGGGCAATTGAAATTACCACGCCTCAGTGATAAAGTAAAATCTAAATGTTCTTTTTAATCATTTAACTCCCCACCCATATGCTAAAACATTCATTGCTATGATTCATTCAATTAGCATCGTGTCTAAATTTAAAATGAGTTTGATCACTCCCAACTATTTTACAACAGTCAAGTTATTTGAAATGTGTGACCATGGAGTTACTTCTTGGACTTGTACATGTGTGTAGTCATTAGATTTATATTAAAAAGTAGCATGCCTAATTGTTGCATATAGACTAACATTCAAAGCAATCAAAGAGTGGACCCAAACAAACACTTAAGTGCCAAGAAGACAAATTATATATAAATAGATAGATAAGCCTATAATCAAATATAATACATTAATGGCTTAAAACAACGTTGTCTCTGTGGAAGAAACTTTATATAGAGGCCCTTAAGTCTTAAGAAAACCTTGTTTGGAAACCTAAGAAAAAGCGATATGTATTTAGTTGTATAAAAATGTCTTATTCTAAAAGGATTAGCTATTAGCTATATTAGCTTTCTGTAGCCTGCGTTTTATGTTTAAATCATAGGTTATCAACCTTTTTCGGCTCACCGCCTCCTTTTACTATTTTTTTCCGCTCACCCCCCCCCCCCCCCCCCAAAATTTTTTATAGCGCCCACCCCCCGCCTTCCGCCCATCTGGAAAATAGTTTTCGTAATTTTTTTAGGCGGACAAGACTTTTTGTGTGATTAATTATCTTTAAAAAAAACTGAAAAGGAAACATATTGTAAGAATTAAAAGATCAAAAAATTGCCTTAACAAAAGGTTTAAATAAATCAATATTAATGCGAATCGTTTGCCTTGCTAGCAATTAGTCTTTTTTTGTTTCAATTTTGGTTGCAAAAGCCTTAGATCTGATAATCAGTAATAATAATATTTGTTATATTACAAAAAAGAGCTTGTTCGGCATCACTATTGAATCAAATCTGGAAACATTTGTTTGTTAATGGGAGGTAATTAGCCCGTTTTATTTTAGCTAATATTTCTGTTTCTTTTTTTCTTTTATAAAAAATAAATGGCATACAATTTATTACTTTGAAACGATCAAACTGTAAAAGCATTTGAAAATTATATAAATATATTATGACTAAAGAAAGTATATGTATATTTTTAAACATTAAAATAACTACCCAGATTGTATGATTACCACTTATCAAAACCGCTCAACAATGCTACAGTCTCATTTAGGTCCATTGAAAACATAATAAGGACATCTCGGTTAAACTGAGATCAAAATATCATTAATATTAGCATATGTTAGGGAGACAGTGGTCGGTTAGCAGGGTTGACAGTTGACAGTCCGATGAACCATCCACAGGACCAGCCACATTTGCCAAATACTGACCCCTACTTCATCGAATGGTCATTGCGATTCCTATTTCTTAATAATATAATAATATGTAGGCATACTGTTGTGGGATATCAGACATTTAGCATCACTTGCGTTTACATCACATATCATCCTCCAAAAACTAATTGATTCAAATAGCTGAGGTGTTAAAATATATCAGGTACCATTGTATCGCACACTTGCCCTTCATCCCCCTTTATCGCCTCCCAATCGCCCCCAGGAATGTCAGCGCCCTCCTAAAACTTCTCACCGCCCCCCGGGGGGCGATATCGCCCCCGTTGAGAATATATGGTTTAAATTATTAAAAGTATACTGTGTCCTTGAATTCACAAACTTTCTCCGTTTAGATACGCCCATCATAAATCATCAATATATATAACTATTGGTTATGCCCGTCAAAATGACGGAGAAACGAACGACTACAATATGTGTTGTTAAGAGAGAAAGAAAAGAGACTATTACAATAAATGCAATGAACGTTTCTTTTCGGTATTTAATTTTTGTTCTTTTAAATTGTTTCTGACCCTGGCATATGCATAATAATTGTAACTGTCAAGTTTATGGTATTAAAACGTAGCGAACAGTTGTGTTGACTTGACTTTTTATTAAAAATAGCCTATTAAATTAACAAAAATATACTATCTAAAAGAAAAAAAAATACCAAACAATAAAAAGGTAAATAATAAACAAAGCGTAGAAAATAATATTTCAATACAATAAAAACTAATGTGATAACGATTTTTTTTTTGGTATGTAATTTCTGTTCTTGCTTATTGTATTAATAAAACAGTGTTGAGAATGTTTCTTTCGGTATTTAGTTTTTGTTATTTTTATTAGTTTCTGGTCGACCTGACTCTGGCATATGCATAAGAATTGTGGCCTAAAGGACTGGCGTAGTGTGTAAACCGCCGATACATTTCCATAAAAAATATACTGGCGGGCGAACGCATGGGGCACAGCCCCCGCGGCGGGTCCGAGGTCCATTACACTGCCGAGAGGCCACTGGTCTCGGAGGGGGGGGGGAGGAAGCAATGGACGCTGCAATCCCGTCTCGAGAACCACCCGGTGCCTGAATGCATGTACCTATAGTATAGTATTTGTGCTACCGTGTGACAGTGCAGTTATACTGGCGAGCCACCACGATAATGACTAATCGGGACAAAAATTAAATGTATAAATCGGAAACGTCATCCAAAAAAAAAAATATATATTTTATGAGTTATAATCATCAATGAGTTAATTTTATAAGTCAAAAAAAGTATATCCAGCTATACAAATAAATATAACCGTACATAGCAACTGGCCGTTTCCGTTCATTTACTATATTGAACGCGGGTTTCACTATGTTGAACGCGAGGGTCTTTTCGGGTTTTCTCAATTCTGCTGTTGTTGTTTTTTTTAATGTGGCGAGATCTTTTTTAAAAGTTACGCACCGCAATTTGGCTTGGAGAGTTTGAATGGTGTAGGCTACTTTTAAAAAAAATACTATCGTATGACGTAATGTCTATCAAATTATTTCTTTTTTCATTATTGATGTTTGCATTATCTTTTAAGTAAAAGTAACCAAATGTTTTAATTATTTAATAGATTTACATCGCTATTGAGAATATCCTTTAATAGGCGACTGTATACACTCTATAAATAAAAATCCCAAATAAATATGCACAGACAAGTGACTATATGCCAAACAAATTAATTTGTCAAAATTAGTAAATATAGATAAGACCTTATCTTCCACTGACATTCAAGCACCAAGAGCCATTTTCCGAATTGTTAATATATACATTTATATATAATTAAAATTAAAATAAATTAACAGACATTCTACAAATGTTAATCTACACATACAGCTAAAAACTTAAATTATCAGGGATGTTCTACGTATTTAAGAAAATAAACTGTATAAATAGTTTATTTACCGCAAAAGTAAATGTTTTATAATGGTTTATATTGTGTTTCCAGATTTTGAAGCCTTAAAGACAATGACGCAAATTAATATTGTTCTTGTTGGTAAAACTGGACATGGAAAATCCAGTACCGGAAACACAATTCTTCAAAATTATTTTTTTCAAGAAGGGAATAATGCATACGAAAGCACTGAATTACTTGAAATGAAAAGGAGCTTAATTGGTGGTAATATTGAGTTCAAAGTCTATGACTTACCTGGTTTAAAATCTTTAAGATTTGAAGGTAAGAAATACGAAGAGGCGGTTCGACGAGATTTTGACAAATTAATGGATCTGACACACAAAATTGAGGTTTTTATTCTTGTTTTCAATTATATAAATCGATTTTCACAAGAAGAGAAAGAAGCCATCCAAGACTTGAAATCATATTTTGGTAAAAAAATTTTAAGAGATCATGGTATCATCGTCATTACTCATGGAGATAATCTTGAAGCTGAAGCTAGAAGTCAAGGCAGAGATCCTGATGATTTTTTTCAACTGTGGTGCTCAAGAAATGGATCATAATTCAGCGACTTGTTATCAGAGGTCGGAGGAAATTACATGCTTGTTAAAAACAAAAGTGATTTTAGTGCTTAAAGTGAAAGAATGAAAGCATCGCAAATTTTATCTGAAAAGATAAAACACATGTCAAAAACGAAGCTCCCATTTACTAAAGCAGAATATGATGCTTTAAAGCACAAACCATGCGTACTTCTTTAGATACTAGTTTTTATGCTTGTCAAATTTATGACGATGGCAATCAGTACATTTTTTAAATAGTTTTTTCTTGGTCTTGCTATATTTTAGTTTGTTTTTGTATTTTATATATCCATACTATTTTATGCTTGTTCGTAAAAGAGTCATTACTGCTAAATTGAATTGTATTGGAACTTAACGGTAATAAGGAATTTAGACAGTTTGGGTAACCTTGATTTTGTCACCTTTCATGTGCTGATGATAATAATAATATTGTTAAAATTTGTTTTGAAATTGTAGTACCATACATTACTCGATGCAGTCTTTATGTGCTTATCTAGATCAATCAGTTCTAGTGCTTGCTGCGATTAGTGTATTTATGCGGAATAATATTTTTTTATTCATCAATGAAATATTCTCTTATTTTGGATATAGCAAACCTTTTTACAAACACATTAATAACGCTTCCGGCGGCTCCAGAACAGCATTTGCAGCTAAACGGTTGCATCAAAATGGTTCATACAAAACCATATGCTTCTTAGAATTCTTGTTCACTAGTTAATAAAAGACATACGCCTATTAGACATTGCAAATATCTTATTTTTGTTATGGAACATTCAAATACATGCACACATAAATGGGATAGATTGAAGCCACAAAGGTCAAGTAGCAAAGAGATCAAAGAGACGTGTGCTTACTAAAGGTCTTTTTTTATCATTATTATCGTCTAATATACATTAAATCAATAAAAGGCTGTATTAATTTGCAGATTTCAATATTTTCCATAGCAACGTAAATATTTTAATTTTATTAGGCTATATGATCAATACAAAAATAGAATTTAATTATTCGTTATTATTGCTTCAAATATCTTAAAAGATAATTCAACAAGCATATGTTTTAAAAGTGAAGTTATATGCATGGTAAAACGCTAAACGCTAGTATTTAATTAGAGAACACAAATGGATGTGTAGCTTCAATAAAGTTGCACGAGGTTTCGTCGCGTGCCAAAACAAGGGAATGCACACTACTTTAGAATAGCCCTATAGTGCACAATGTCAGGAAATGAGATTTAAAGATAAGCGCCATGAGTACGGTAAAGGTTTCTTTGAATAAACATAATTCTGTTATTATTTAAACGGCAAACTATTATCTCACTAGTAATTAATACGTAAATATTTTATTTTTTATTTTCTTTTTAATTTAATCTAAAATATATTGAGGACGTTTTAATCTAAATAAGCCTCAAGGGCCGCATACTATTATTTGTCAGCCCGCGAGTCAACCACTGGCTGTAGTTTGCACACCCTGCATTACATAAATTATTACACTTGGTCTTGCTTTAAATTATATCTATCATCGGTGCGCAATACAGCCAGCATAAACAAGAAATTAAACTTCTTGTTAATGTTGAATGGGTATTTCCGCAACGTCATAATTGCGACGCAACAAAACACCGCTCTTGAATGCCGCGTTACATGTGGATCGTGATCGTGCAATGGCATGTTTTCACGGCCAAAATCAATTATCTACGATAAATCTTTTGTGTATTTTTGTCTAACGATCATTTCCGATTTTTATTTGTGAGGCCGAAAAGGTGTAGATTTTTTTTTAGGTGAAACAAGTCGTGCATTAAAACATGAAGATACTCGTTAGAGCGCTTTTGAAGAAAATTTCCACATATACACATATATACATACAATTTTAACTCGTATTATAGAATATGATTTTTATACAAGCACAGAAATATACTTATAAAAATAGACATGCACACACACAAACATACAATTTGTCATACAAGAAAAAGTTCATTAATAGTCAGCTATTGTATTCTGGCTGAATAAAGTCTTGACTTTTTCTTGTTGCGTATGGTAGATAGTATGGCTGGAGGCTGGCGAACAATAATTCTTCGTCTGGTGTGCATATTCTTCTTGTGTTGTAATGCAATTACTATATTGCTATATTGTTTCTCTATATAGATAGCCAGCCATCCAACTTTACCAACTGCCACTGTTGACTGTCTGAGTGAAGCAGATAAAATGTCCAAAGACGTATTCCTCATCTACGGACACATTTACTTCGCCTTGTTAGTGTGAAGACAGATTTATTTTTAGTAATTTTTATCCAAGATATTAAAATAAACATTCAAAAATATAGTTATATTTTCTTTGTTGACTTGATATTTCATTATTGATTTAATGTTTCATTATTGATTGATTGTTTTCTTGTCGTAGGGCTATATTTAGTAAATTTAAAAAAGATGCAAAGTTAGCATTAGTATAGTATACATATATTTTAATAACTAAATCGTTTCAAAAAAATAAAACATATTTTTGGATATTTAGCCTCCTTATATATATATATATTATTACATTAGCGACAACCTTCTGTGATTGTTACTTGCTAAGCTTCGTTAATCTAGTGTTTGGGTGTTGATTCGGTGAGGCCGCAGATCCACCACTATCTCTGACAGTGAATTATTAAATATCTTCTTCAATGTAGCAAACGACAGTTTGAACGATGAACAGTAAAAGACTGACCAAAATTCCTTCAGTAATAATATCAACTGGTTTATTAATTCAACAATAAGGTTTCAATAAACTTAGTTTGAAGCGTAACATCTTCTAGCATCAAAATCAGTACATTTAAGAAAGCAAACAATAATACGACCGTCTCTTAGACTATCGGAGGGAGAACTGATGGATTTGGGCGGGTAGAATGTCGGCAAGAAGTAGTAATCAGCTCAGAGTGGCGGAACCAATGGAAACGCTGGAATCTGACCCTACTCGCATAAATTATCTCAACCGCGGGAAAGAAGGGAAAAAACTCTGAGAGGAGGTGGGGGAGAATGGGGGATATATTACAGTCGATGTCTAGAGATCAACTAGTTAAAACCAGTTATAATCTATTAATAGCATTCTGTCTCGACTGTCATTTTAAAACAAGGGTGAAATTTAATTAAGCGTAAGCTATTAGTAGCCTCTATGCAATTGCCAAGGGAATGGTCATTTAAATACTACAGTCTTAGCGTTGAATGTTAGAAATGTATTATATTTTTAATACCATGTTCCATAATAATAATATATAATGGGAATAATAATGGTTTATAATAGTGACTGAGTCCATGTCACGTAACAATATATATATATATATATATATATATATATATATATATATATATATATATATATTGTAACATTGGGCTTCCAATGTGCTGTGTTTCGACCTGATGTATTCAGAGCCGGCGCAAGCAAGTGTTGAAAATAAACCACCACCAAGATGGCGACATACAAGTAGAAAACCGAAGCTTAGACCAAGTGAATCACTTTGTATACCTTGGAAATGGGGTTAGTGCATCAGGAGGAGCAGACGAGGACATCGAACGTCGAATAAACCTGGCGCGACAAGCCTTTGCCAATTTGAAACAGGTCTGGAGATCTACATACATCTCTGTCAAAACTAAAGTAAGGATCTTTAACACAAACATTAAAACTGTCCTACTTTATGGGTCTGAAACATGGCGAACGACAGAGAAAACTAAAAACAGACTCCAGACCTTTGTTAACAGATGCCTTAGAAATATACTCAAAATAAAATGGTTCGACAAGGTAGAAAACTCCAAGCTGTGGGAGAGGTGTGGACAAAGAACAGTAGAACAACAAATCATGGAAAGGAAGTGGAGATGGATTGGACACACCTTCAGGAAAGATAACAACAACAGAGCTAGACAGGCCTTAGAGTGGAATCCCCAGGGTAAACGGCATAGAGGAAGACCCAAGCGAACATGGAGACGAAGCATACTGGATGAAACTGAAAGAACTGGAAAGAGCTGGGAAGAATTGAAGCGACTAGCAAGAGTCCGTGAAGAGTGGCGTGCTTTGACAGAGGCCCTATGTTCCACAAGGAACCCAAAGGACAGATGATGATGATGATGATATTTTTAATACCATGTTCCATAATAATAATATATAATGGGAATAATAATGGTTTATAATAGTGACTGAGTCCATGTCACGTAACAATATATATATATATATATATATTGTAACATTGGGCTTCCAATGTGCTGTGTTTCGACCTGATGTATTCAGGGCCGGCGCAAGCCAGGTACAATGCGTGTCCATCACGCAGGCTTTAAGCGGCTAATCATCGGGAATGTGGCAAAATGTCCCGATTCTTTTGTTTATTTTCACATTAATTTTAGTCTGATAAATCTTAGGAGAAAGTTCATTGAGTTTAGTCTTTCAAATGATATTGTTATTCGTTTATAACTTTTTTTTTCTGTTAAGTAATGAAATTGTTTTTTAATAATAAAAAAAGAATAATAATAGAATTATAAGTGATACATAAAAATTCGATATGTATATAGGGGCTACAGAGTTACATACTTCTGACTACAACATTCGCAAGAAGCATAAATATTTTATAAATATTTTATGTATGTAGTGAGATTATACAAATATACAGGGCCGAATTTACCTATAGGCGCTAAATAGGCTATAGCCTAGATCGGCAAGTAACCGTGGACACGCAGGGCCGGATTTAGATGATAGGAGGCCCTAGGTTATTCCACTTATGAGGCCCTTTCACCTCCCATTTTTAAGTTTGTAAATTACATTAGAGATAATAAAATACATCATTATATCAATATGTTAAATAAAAAAATGTTGTGATTGGTACTAACCTTATAATAAAAATAAAATAAATCGAGAACACTTATTTGTACATTTATTCTCATCACCATATCGAGTAGGCCTACATGTAACAATAACTAATCAAACATAACACACGAAATTTACAAAGAAAATTCAAATAATAAAAATCTCTGACTACGAAAATAAAATAAGCAAGACAAAATTATAATATTTTCTATTAAATTAATAATAATAATAATAATAATAAATGAAGCTTATATAGCGCATATCCCGCAATCAGTTCTATGCGCTTAACAATTACAAACGATGATAACAATAACAGGCAAATATTAAAAAATGTGAGTGAGCTAGGAGTCCATAAGAAACAGGTGCGTGTTGAGTCCGGTCTTGAAAATGTTAAAGTTCGAGCTTTGTCGCAGCTGGAGTGGCAGGGTGTTCCATGCGGAGGAGCCGGAGTAGGTGAAGCCCGCTGATTAGCTGTCACGAGTTTTGTCCGCGGGATCATCAAATTGAGTTTGTCCGCAGCCGATCGAAGTGGGCGTGGTTTTGTATATTTCCAGACAGGAAATTAGGTAGTCAGGGGCAGAGTCATTGAGGCATTTATAACATAGAGATGCCAGTTTATATGAAATCCTATTTTGAATAGGTAGCCAGTGCAGAGAGTACAGCAGAGGTGAGATGTGGTCAGACTTCTTCTTTTTAAGGACTAGTCTGGCAGCGCAGTTTTGGACGCGTTGGAGTCCTTGAATGGAAGAGGCAGGAAGGCCGGCCAGAAGAGAGTTACAGTAGTCCGCACGAGAGAAGAGGAGAGTGATGACGAGCTTGGTAAAAGCTTCCGGAGTGAGGTAGCGACGGATAGTGGCAATACGTCGCAGGTGAAAAAAACAGGTTTTAATGAGGAAGGAGATGTGAGGTTGCATGGACAGAGTGAAGTCCAGAAACATGCCGAGGCTCTTTACAGTTGGGGAGAAGGGCACAGTAGCGTCACCCAACTGGAGGTCAGTCACGCTGAGGGAAGCGACCTTCTGTCTCGATCCTACGAGTAGGGCTTAAGTCTAATCGCTGTTGAGCTTAAACTTGTTTTCTGTCATCCTGTTCTTGATGTACAGGAAACAACAGGAGATAGATGCAAGGAGCTCGTCGATGTCCTCAGGCTTGGCGCTGTTTAGGAGCTGGGTGTCATCAGCGAAAAAGTGATAATTAAGGACTGGAACACGGACATAAGCGAGTTCAGGGACAGGTGGACATTCAATTGCTCAAGAATGACACGCTCTAGGAGCTTGTAAAGGTAGGGGAGGTTGGTTACTGGACGGTAGTTCCGGCATTCATTCACATCAAGTTCGGATTTCTTCAAGAGTGGGCGGACGATGGCGGACTTAAAACAGTTAGAACAATGCCTGTGGAGATGGCGGTGTTTATGGTATCGGTGATGAACGACAGGTGCTTGTTTAAGCACTGGGTGAACAGAAAGCCTGGCAGATGGTTAAGCTCGCTGGTCTTAATGGGTGACTTCATGATGATGCGCTTAACATGGTCGATGGTGACAGGTTGAAGGCAGGTGAGAGGGGAGCCAGAGAAGGCGGGAGAGGGTGGGGATGGGCGATAGGCATCATGATCCAGAGAACTGCGCAGATTCTCTATCTTCTCCTTAAAGTGCTTTAAGAAGAGTTCTGAAAGGTCCACGGGTGGGTGTGTGGTGGGTAGGGGTGAGGAGGGTGAGGAGCCAAGGAAGGTGGACATGATAGAGAATAGCTCCTTGGACGTCGAGGCTTGCGTGATGCGGTTGTGGTAGCGCTGGACCTTGGCGGCGGTGATGGCTTCTTTGACGCGAAGCCGCATGTCCCTGAAGATCTGGCGGAGGATCTCAAGGCCGGAAAGTCGCCAGGTGCGCTCGGCCCGTCGTCGTTCGTGCTTGGCGGCTTTGATGTCGTCGGAAAACAAGGAGCTGGCGGTCGCTCAGAAACTGAACACAAAGATGGCGGGGCGTGTTTGTCGAGAAGCTGGCGTAGAGTTAGGGCGAAAAAGGAAGCGTGGTCAGAAGAGGGTTCGCGCTGAGCTAGCAGCAAGGCAGCCTCATTGCCATTATCAATATCTATGGCTCGCAGCTTACGGCGGGTGACAATCTTGCACTTCTTCACCGGTCTGGTGATATTGACAAGGAAGCAGACGGCAGAAGGGTGAGAGACAAGATGGTCACTGGCGACTATGTTGGAGACGAGGTTGTCAGAGGGTCTGGTGACAATCCAGTCGAGGATAAGACCACGGGAATGGGAAGGAACTGGGACGACCTGGTCGACACTGTAGTTGTCGAATAGTGCACGTGCGCGCTTGGTGTTGGCATCAGTTGGACAGTCCCAGTGTATGTTGAAGTCACCCAAGATGATGACTCTGTTAGGGCTGACATTGTAGTAGTCAAGTACAAGAGCAAACTCTTCAAAGAAGGTAGCATCTTTGAACTTGTTCTTGGCGTTTGGTGGGGGACGATAAATAATGCAGAGGAAGGCGAGAGTGGTGGTGATAGAAACTTTAACTTCCACGGCTTCGAAGGTGGTGTGGGAAAAGGGAAAAGTTTTGGAGAACAATACAGCAGCGTGTATGTGTTTTTTTATAGACGACGGCGATACCTCCACCTGCACCAGTGTGAGGTGACTAACAGGAGTTAGTTGTTCGCACTTGGGGTCGTCCATAGATCGTAACCATATTTCGGTGATAAACATGAAATCTAGATTTTTTTTCGACAATAAAGTCTGAGATAAGCTCGGCTTTCCCGACGGGGTTAACTGATTGAGAGTTTATGAGGCAAACACTAAGTGCCTTGTTAGAAGCTTGTGGAGGTAGAGGAGGTGATGCTTTGGGGGGGATATGCAGGCACATAGAGGGGAGGGTTTATATGCAGGCATGGAAAGTGGAGGGGAGGGTTGATATGCCAGATCAGGGGCTGCGGGGAAGGATATGCGGTGGCAATGTCCAGCTCTCGTCCCACGTCTAGTAAGTGTCGTCCGATGCCGAGCCTACGAATAGTAAGAAAGAGTTTGGTATCCAGATGTGTATTGAGTTTCGAGAAAATTGTCCCAGTGTTAAGAAAGAACTTCTTATCCATTTCTTCTCATCAGTAAGATCGATTTAGTTTATAAATAGTAGCAGCCAATAGAAGTAGCTAGTATAAAACAAGCTAGTGTGGCAGCAGTCGTTACTATGTTTACGAAAATTTCTAGAAGTAAAAGTTATATCATGTGTAGTACACAGTACACAGTTGAATAGACTCAACAGTCCAGCTTTAAAAAGGGGGAAAACACAATGTTATGACTAGTTGTGAGAACTGCTCAGTCACTTTGACTCTAACAAACTTATTAAACTTAATAAAGTCCATTACACAAATTAGTCAATAATTTACTTAATTTATCGCACAAAGACCGAACAAAACACACAATTGGAGAGAGTATTTCACAACAAATCAATCAATATACGTTTCTAAATGAAGAGCGAAAAATGAAACCACAAACAATCATCAAGTAGGAAGAGACGAAAAACACTGCTGCCTGCTGGCGCAACACACAACAATTAAATATATTCAATACATTGAAGATTAAACCAAATTCAATTCAGATAAATATATTTTTCGCATTTAAAGTTTAAGTAATTATTATTATGAATTTTAAATATAATGGAACATTATTCAAACAAAATCCAAATCACAAAAAAAAATAAAAAAAATATAAAAAAAAAAAAAAAAAAATATATATAATTGTATATAATATTAAATTTTTAATAGTTATTTTATTTTAGAACTGTTTCAATCCAAGTAGGAAATCTATACATTCAAAACGAAATAGTAGATTAGAGGAATTTCTTTCTAAACTTTTCACACAGAATTTATCTATAAATTCATCAAAATCTATTTTCTGAAGGTCTCATTTTCGATTAACGAAATACTCAATGAAGACAACCTCGTTTGGGTCATTGAGCTTCTTAATTGATTTTTTATATTTTTTAAGTCTTGATGCTGAATTGTGGAAGGCCACTTGATTAATTTCTTTGAAAATTTTTTGATACAGTTCCTCTTGCGACAATGTGGATTTTCTTTCAAGACTTGTGTGTTTGTCTCATATTTGTGTGGAAATGAAATAATTCTTCAGTAAGATTTTGGTTGACATCTTCTGGGTATTCTTGCATTAACAGCTCAACACCTCTTTGAAGTTATACCTTTGATAATGTAAAATAGGCCAGAAAGGAAAATATTTTCACTACATCATCATAAACAGAAGCTCTTCTTCTTAAATTTGATTCGAGTGCATCTAATAAAGGAATAAATAATTTAATCCTAAATTTATCTCTTAAAGAGAGTTCGTCTAAGTCTGAAGCATCTTGAGGCCCTTCTTGATATTGAGGCCCTAGGCTGAAGCCTTGATAGCCTGTAGAAAAATCCGGCCCTGTGGCCACGATAAACGCCCTACCGCCCGGGGCTGTCCATGTCTACACCTACTACCGACGGGTCGGCAAATGCAGACACCGGTGCCGCCGGCTTTGGTGTTTACATCGAATTCCCCGGCAACCCGAATAGTGACTAACTATGGGGGTCTTGCGACGGTCTTTGCACCATCGGCGCAGAGATCGAAGCCATCAGTCGGGCTCTGGAGCACTAGCCACTGCTCTCATTGGGGCATAATTCGGCAGGTTCCGAGCTTACTTCGACTCGAGGTTTCGCCATTGTGGGAAGGAGGAGCATGTCCTGGCAGTGCCGCCGTCTCGTCAGTGATCGAGGAGATTGGACGGGTGACCCACTTTCCACTGTTCTGTACGTAGACTTAGACATGCTAAAACGCACGGCAGAGTTCTTATCCAGAGCTAAAAGGGAATAATACTATCAGCTCTTGTTTCAAATCGGAGTTCAAGTCTAGGGCGGCAAAATTTGAGGGGGGGGGGAGGCACATTTCAGTTAAATAAATATTTTAAAATACGGACGGCTTAAGACTATCATTCGTTTCGACATTAACATCAGAAGTCATGTGTCTTCAGCAACCTGTCATTCCCCAATATCAGGATGTCAGGATGGTGCCAGGGTGCGATTATTCCTTCTTTTTAACCTCTTCTACCTCGTGATGTAACTTTCATTACTACTTTTTTTTTACTCTGTGGGCTCCCTGAGAAATTTACCTATATCATTGATAATTCTTATGAAGGTCCCAAATGCAAATGATCCAAAGAGGTCAATCAACAGAGGCATTCCAAGTACGGACAGGAGTAAGACAATGGTGTTTACTTTCGTCCTTTTTGTTTCTAATAGACATAGACTGAATCTTGAAGACGTCCATATCGAAAAGCGTAATGGCATCCAGTGGACGCTAGAAGAGATAGACGAATTCACCTATCCAGGCAGCATCATCAATAAAAAGGGTAGACTGACACCGATATGAAGGCACGAGTTGGCAAGGCCAAGACAGCCTTCCTCCAACTTAAGAACATTTGGAGCTCAAGAGATATATCCCTTAAAACAAAAAGATCAATATTTTCAACTCAAACGTTAAGTCTGTCTTACTCTATAGTTTTTAAAACTACATTCCTTCGACTGATTGACTGTATAATTCAACACAGATGATCATGAAATTCAATGTATGCCCCCAAAAAAGTTGTAAATAAGATTATGGGTTGTTGGATTGGAAAAAAAAAGAGGGGGGGGGCAGCTTATGCGGCATATATGAAAATGTTACTCCATCAGCCTGGACGAGAATACGTGTGTGATGATCGCCATGTTAAAATTATGTTTGCCATGGGTGATTAATGCAAGTCTAAATCATGTTAATGGTTTATACAAAAGCTTAGTTGATTGGCTTTTTTTAAAGTAATAAACGGCATACAGAACAATTTATAAATTACTAGAATTATAATTGATATTCAAAATCTATTGGGTTGAATTTCACCTTGTAGCAGAGGAAGATCGATATCTCTTCCTCATCTTGATTTGATAAAGTCACGTTCATGGTCTCCGACTTAATTTAATTATTATTATATTAGTCTTGCAATAAATATTTTACACGAGTCTAATCAACACGAACAAAATTGTGTAGAACAATATAACATGTATTAACTTGTAACAGTCGAACATATACAATGAAGAAATAATCAACACATGAAAAAAAATATAGTAATGCCTGCTCAAACGACCAAAACAAAACAAAAACTGACGAAATTGTGACCTGCACCTCACAAGATAAAATTCCAAACCATTTCACTGTTCCTCCCCCTCACACACCCCCAGATGAGTCGTTGTTTTTTACCGAGAAGTTAGAATTCAATATATAGATTTTAATCCATCCATAAACTCGATTCTCACGTGTGTGGATTTCACATATTCTATTTTGATTGAAAATATTATGTTGCAGCTCATTACCCCCCCCCCCCACCTACCCCGGGTCCTCCCTTTAACACTGACAGTGCATTTTTTATTAATGTATGATTCAAGCTCCTAAAAGTAATAGTACTACCAGTTATTATAAGTCGATTTCTTTGATTGCTTAGTTATTGATTATTATTTAATATTTGTATATTTTAAACTAATTTTTTTTAAATTATGGATTTTTCCATATGTGATCAATATCAAAATCCTTTTAAATGTTTAACACTAATGAATACAGTTCTTAATTTTTTTTTTATGACATGTTATTGTTTCCACTGCTTTAAGTAAAACAAAGTAATTATTTCACGCTTGGGTTCTTAAATAAGATTTAGTCCATTTTTTAAACAAATATAACTATAAATTAAGGGTACACTGTAAAATATGCTATTACTAGTAATATTCCTATCTAGTTTGTTTTTTAAAACTTGTTTATACATGTTGACAGCTAAAATATAAACAAAAAGTCAAAATAAACAGCCTATGAATTTTTTTACTTTTTACCCTTCACATTGTACCTAATAGCGCTTGTCTGTTCTTGTTAGTTAAAATTATAAATCACATTCTAAGCCTTTATTACTTGCAAAGGGTAGTTCAAAGCTAAGTTCAATATGCTTGTACTTGTACATAATAATATGTTCTAACAATCATAAATGTTAATTGAAAACAAGTTATCATGTGCATTAGAATGGTGAATAGTCTGCATACACTTGCTAATTGATATGCTATGACTTATTTGTCAGGTTCAATTCAATCGAATTGTAAATAGCGTAAATATATGCGCAAAGTGCATTATAGAATTTAAAAAAAAATGAAAAAGAGACATGAAAAAGATTAAGATAATCTTAAAGAAGTATCATTGGGATCTCTTATCATCTCCTCCCCTCTTAAGTTCTGGGATTGTTTATTGACATAAATTAAAGCTATCTAATCTTCTACAAGAAAGCCTTACAACATAACAAGATAAAAAATTTAATTGAAGACATATGACGCTAACGAAGAATAGTCGTCATGGCGCGATAAAGCTATAAACACTATAGATTTCTTGGGTACATTTTCTGAGCTGTTTATATTTTAGATAAGGGGCCAAAGAAAGCGAAATATAATGTGTAAAGTATTGCAAACTGATTTTACGCTTATGAGTCAATAGTTTATTGCATTGTTACGAATGTCGGTTTCCCATTAATCTTCCGGGAACTTATAATCTCTGCAAGAAATCTCAAAAGGTCTGGAAGAAATTAGCTATTTCACTTTCTTTATCAATGTAGGTAGGGACTAGTTTTTTCCATCTTGCCATCTCTACGTCATTATGAGATTCTTTTTCAGTAGCTCCTATCTTCGCTAGTTGTATTCTTTCCTGACTTTCTAGACGTTTCTGTTCCATCTCACGATCAAGACGTTTTTGTTCCATCTCAAGACGTTTTTCTTCTATTTCCATCCGTTTCATTTGTAGCTGAAATCGGAACTGTTCGGACATAGATTTTGACGTCTGACCTTCAACTTGATATTCCTCCGCGCTTGATTCTACTTTCATTTTTCCACTAGCGATCAACTCATCTTTTATCTGCCGTGTCAACACAGTTCTTGATGATGTAGTCTCAGTAATTTCTATCTTCAAGATCTCAGCGATCTCTTTTAACTTCTTTATTGATAAAGTTTTTAGAACTTCTTCTGGATTTTCAATAAATTCCATTCTTTCGTTAAGATATTTTTAAAGTAGTAAATGTTTCCAACTTACGTTTTTCCAATCGGAAGAATAAATTCAGCGTTATTAGACTTGCTCAGTAGGTCACGGCTTTACACACACAACACAACACAACTTGAATATATGCTTCACTATACAACTATAACGGACGCAAGCCCCCAAATTGTTATGGACTAACTTTATGATGACTATTATTACTTTGGACTATTACCACTGAATGTTAATACATTGACGGGACAGACTGTCCTATTGAGAGATTTTGAATGGAAAGAAGAAGTGCCTCTGCATAGGATATACCTCTCATCTGACTTGGTAACAGGATATGTGACAGTTGGAGTAGTATCTATATTTCCTGTTGATGGCATATCTGTGATCCCAGCAAATGATTTGGCGAAAGGAAGGGTGAGATCTGAACTGATTGTGAATAAAAATCCAGACCCTAGTCCTATTGTTGAGACAGGTAAAGAAAAAAAACTTTATCCTGTTGGTGATGTCATAAATGGTATGACACCACAGAAAAAGAAAGAAGAAATTCTCTCACGAGAAAAGAAAGGTGAAGAAGAAGTGGAACTTGATACTACTTTTTTCTCCAAGATTGACAATTGTCCGAAAGGAAATGAACAATCAAAGAAGTCATCACGAAGAGAGATGATTGTTAAGCAAGAAAACCCTATCAAGGATGTCTATAACCATATAGACCACGGTATGCTCAAACAGCATTGCACACCTGCAGTTGCCGGTACATATGAAGATTTGAGGAGCATCACTGAAGAAACGAGTGCTGAGAGCTGGACCGAAACTATCAAAAGCTATGGGTTACCACAATCCATACCGACAGATCGAGGTACCAACTTTGCCCCGAAACACTTCAATCAAGTCCTAACGAACTTATGCATGAAGCATGAGATGTCAACTGAATCCTATCCGGAGATTCAATGAGCCTATGAACCGATCTTTGGACCCATTGTCCGAGGACCACTTAAACTACTTCAAGAGGCGTGGCTGACCGAAATGGATCTCCTTGGGCTGATCAAGTACCTAGATAAGTACATAAAATTTTTGTCTGACATAACTGTTTTTGTTAGAAAAAAAAACTTTACACTGCTCACATGCAGATGCAATTGTTGTGATATGAAAGCAAGGCAAAGAAATTATATCATTTGAAAATGATATTGACAACCTTCTGAAAACAATTGGAACAAACTTGATGTTGTTAACATTGTTACTCTTATTTGTAAAATTCATGCCTGAAGTTCAGGATGAATTGAATGGCAAATTCACTGATAGTTAGTTACCAAACTTAGTATTTTAAAACTAAATCCCTTACTTGTGATGAAAAAGGACTGAGTAAAAGTATTGTTAGAGCAGATATCATTATAATGTGATATTTCTAAACAAACTTGTTAGATTGAGCATTAAAATAATTGCTATTCGAGAAAAAGATCAGTTTTATCCACAGAATTGGTTTCTAAATCAGAGGATATTATAAATGTGGACTGATTATAAGATATGTTTGAGAATCTCTGGAAATGATAATTGAAACATTTAACAGAGAGGATAATTTGATTGAAAAAGATGTAAATGATTTTGAGAAAAGAGAATTTTTCTATCACTAAAGTATTGAGAAATGTTTTATTATTGTACTAGGAAATTTATTTTATCATGTACTGTTGTTGAAATAATTGCTCACTGAGTCAGGATGCAAATTTCTTCTATGTGAATTTATTCATTTGTTCTAATATCATTGAATGTATGATATTGTAGGGTAAAAATAGTTGCTGTCAAGACAGAACTATGACTAACAAGATTCCAAGAAATGTATTTATATATGATTTTTCACTTTTAGGATACTGTTACATGAAAGACAGATCAGATAAAATCTAAAACTTATCCTTATTTTGGTTAAATTTAGGATGTGCCACTGACTTGACACTGTAAACCATTCTGGTTTCATGGGTGATAATTTATAATGTTGACATACCAATGTTCAACAAATGTATGATTAATTAAGGATTTCATGTCAAGATTGTAAAACTAATATATTTTTTTTCTGTATTAGTTAAAATAAATTGAATGAATTGTATTGACAACCAAAGGAATGGGTAGACCTGAACACTGTGAAAGTAACAGTAGAACCTAAAATTTATGAATGAGACCTTTGTAACATGGAAAAGAGCAATGTATCCCACCGTACAAACTGAAAAAATTGGAGATGGAATGTTTTGACCACACTAGTCAGACCAGCAGTTTGTTTTGTAAACAAATTGTTAGATTAATTTCTGTCCAAAAAAAATTAATAGTATGCTCTTTTATCTTTTGTGCGTCAATAATATTTGATTTGAAATGTCTTTAATGTAATCTATAGAGAATAGTACTTACGGTTTAGTATTAAGATTGTATGAAGATGATATAACTTGCTTTAATTGATAGTTAATTAAGTAAATTAACCAATTTTGTTTAAGTAAAATCCATGTCTGAATGTTTTCAATTTAAAACTGCTGTTTTAAAATAATGTACACTATTTTTACACAGAAACTGATGACGTAGAAAGGTCATGGTAAAATGAAAAATTGAAATATTTTTAATGAATTTTTCTATGAACTATCTTAATTCTTGAACATACAATGTTAAATTTCTTAAATGTAACAACAATGAATGTATTTTTGAGATTATAGTTGTTAAATAACGTTCGTTAGACGATAACTTTTTTGTCGCGTATAGATTTTTTTTTCTGACCTAAGCGGTGATTGGGTAAAAATCTGCATAGCAATGTAAACATTGCTTAGAACATTGGAAGAATGAGAGAGATTGAGAGAGTAGTGGAGAGGAATAGAGAGAAAGAAAGAAATAATGACCTTATTTGTTTGTCCTGTCACAGACAGTTGTCTAATGTTGGTCAGGCCTACAAGCATGAAAAAAATACTGTCGAAGGATCATTTTTTTGTAAAGAGTAATTGGGTCAGGCCTAGTGTTTTTTTCATCAGCGGGTTTGTTTTTCCCTTATGAAAATAAGTCGTGTCTGATTAGACATTAATTGATTTTTCTTGTTGTTTAATTACAATTGCAAAAGATATTAGTTTAGAAAAATAGATGCGAGAGTTTATTACCGTGGAATGTTAATGTAATAGAAATTATTAAATTGTATTATATTATCTCTATTAAGAATAATTATGTATTTTTCTTGTGTACAAGATTTAGATAGACATAATTTTATTGTCCATTGTTTTGAATTAATTTCTTAAAATTAACATTTTTAGTATTGTTAAAATGTAAAAGAAATACTTATAAAAATGTTGAAGGAGGGGGGTGTTACGAATGTCGGTCATAGATCAAAGACGTACTTGGGCATTGACCTCTTAACAAGTGCGTATTAGAGTCCAAGGGTTGACCTTTATGCTCTGAGGGCAGTTTAAATAAAATTATTCGTCCAACCCCGTGGAAATTGAAGGTTATAAGTCTTGATCGCAGTATCCTATAGAGCAGGAGATTTAAATGCGTATTAGGACCCTGTAGAATCTTCGATAATAGTTTTCTTTGTAAAGCCCCTACCTCCTTAAAGTTAGTTCAGTTTGAAAGTTTGTAGAGAGAAGACGCTATATGGGTACTTGTATATTTTATGTAATTTGATGAGACTCTTATGTTGCCATCAGTTGATGCATTTACTTATAGTTTATCTTGAGTCTGCAATTTAAATAAAATAGTTTATTCAACAACTGGAGTTGTTTGATCTATCATTGTTCCAAGAAAGGTGTTGAAGATAATAATACCGAATGTAACTACATTACTGCATAGACCTGTCAGTCAAGGAACCCCTAGCTTGGACTACAGATTAGCAGAATCTAGAGACTTCTAATAAAGATACAACTATATTCATTAAATCCGATTTAACGAGTCGTAATATTAGTCATCATAAAGATAGTCCATAACAGCATAAATATGTCAATAAGAAAATGTGTCAAAAAATTTTTTTATTGCAATAAAAATACATTTATTTGGAAAATGCGATACTAATATTTCAGCTCCAGAAACAAATTGAATGTGTGTCATATTTGTTTACACAAAACGGTTATAGAACGAGATAACCTTCAGTTAGTTTTTATTTTTATCTTTCGTTTTTTTTTTTTATAAGGAACTTGGTATGGCTTAGAAATTGGCAAGTGAACAAAACAGGCCACAAAATGCAAATTTGTATTTGTGGTTTGTCATTCTTATCTCAAGCTAGTTTTCAAATTAATGCTGCTAAAAACATTGATAACAGAGGACGAAGAAGAATTTTTTTTATTCTTATCTATAAAAGTGATTTTAAGCTGCATGACAAAGAGAACTATAATCTCAACAAAGTTAGCATTAAGCTTTATATAATATTTGTGTGGGTTATTGTCCATTGAATCCTAAGTAAAAAAGCGTGACAGGGACATAAACAAATCAAACGTTTTAGATTGCTGTAAAGAATACTCTTTTTAAAATCATTATCAATGCTACTTTAAAATGATGCACTTAGTAGTTAACTTTAGAAAAAGATTTTATCGGGTTGTTGTTTTTTTACTATCAATTTATATTAGAGTATTCTCAACATCACACAATGCGCTTAGAAGAAAGGACGGTGTTAATATTAAATTACAGTCCTTCAGTGATCTATATTTATATAATAATTGTTGCGTGGCGGGCACTCTACGTGGTTATTTGGCTCGTGTAGAGGCTGATTATTGTGATGTCATAGTAAAGGTTGGGCCTTATAATTATTTTTATTTTAGTCCGTTATCCCGCTTGGCTGGCGGGTGCTGTAAGCCTATATGACACGAGTGCTAATATATGAGCAGACACAAGAACAATGATTGATTCAATGCCAGGATGAATTTCAAATACTGTTTATTTAGGCAAAAGCGATAGATGGCAGAATTTAATCCACAACACAAATTTACAGCGTAACAGTATATTTTTGGATCGACCGAAGACAGGACTGGTGCGTTCCGTGTCTAAGGCCCCAATACCAGTTTTTCATTTCTATCCTAAACCAAGAAGTGCCCTCTGTGGGGGTAGGGGCAATGGGGAGAGGGGAGAAGAGGGCGGTCGGGGGGGAATACAAAAGCTCTTTGATACCCTACATCCCCGACGAGGGCTGTTGCGTATGTGTCACTTTACGGGGGAAGAGTTTGGGGGAGGGGATTTTCCCTGGCCACTTAGCCGACTGTAATATATTTCGCGTGTAGACGCAATTTGCTTGTCTTGACCAGTGGTCAGTAGCCGAGAGGGCGATCAAAGGGAGGGCTTGGTGCGAGTGCGGGGGGGGGGGGGGGTTAGACTGTACATACAAGGGGGTTGGCGAGGGTGGGGGTGTTTAGACTGTACATACAAGGGGAGTGTAAGCATCTTAAATATATACAAGGGCAGATAAATAAGCTTGTATAATAATATAAGGAATATATATATATATATATATATATATATATATATATATATATATATATATATATATATATATATATATATATATATATATTAGCTGGTATGTGCCCGGACCTCCGAACCGGCTAAAGTTATGTTTACATACACTCTAACTACTCAAGCAGTTATAATGAGATTGCCTGCATGACCTACGACACGAATTTAAACGTGAGGTAATTTTTTATTTGCCCGCTACAACATAAATTACCCGTTAAAATCATTACCCATTACCCACTATAACAATTAAAAAATTGCCCGCTATAAATTACGACGCAAATTAAAACGTGAATATATTTTGTTATATTTATTGATAAAGAACATTGGACAGTACTTTTATTTAAAAAAAAATGATTCTTTGATATATCTTTTTTCACGACAAACATTAAGTCGCAGACCTATGTTGTGTTGTTTTTGATTATTTGCTATTTATTTATTTATTGTTGCTTTGGAAGCAAACTTAGAATTAAATTTTCTTATCAACATATAAAACAATAACAAATGAAACCCATAAGAAACAAAGAAGAGATTTTTTTTTGTTAAATTGTGTTCAATGTAATCGCATAATGATCTTTTACATTCACTTTACATATCCATGGAGTTATAATGAGATTGCCCGCTACACAGTTAATATATAAGGCAATTATATATACGATACAAAGTTTAAATGTGAATAACAATTTGTACACACGCTACAAACGAATTGAAACGTGAAATATTGCCCTGTAGAAAGCTTTTAATGCGTATACGCCCGCTACAAACGAATTGAAAAAGCTAAAAGTTATGTTTACATACACTCTAACTACTCAAGCAGTTATAATGAGATTGCACGCAACAACTACAAAGTTTATATTTCGTATACGACACGAATTAAAACGTGAATATATTTTGTTCTATTCATTCATAAAGTACAATAGCAAACATTCAAACAAAGTTAATTTAAGATGAACACGCAAAATTTGATGACGTCATTAAAGAAAGACGGCTAGGTAACTCTGTGCAAAATGTGATGACGTCATAAAAATAATCTCAGCGCAGCCTTTGATTTCTAATTTAGTGACGAAAAACTATAAAAAGTTGGACTGGCAAAGTCAATGTGAATCAAAAGTTGTGTTTTTTCGCGTTTTTTTTTACCAAACTGACCACTGCGGTCATTTAAATTTTTTTAAACCTTGACAGTGTTCACCGCCGTAACGCAAAAAATATTTGTAGCAAATTTCACGTTTTTATGTCTAGTATTTAAAAAGTTTATGCGGTATGTACATACATAGCGACCCACATACATATATACATACATACATATTACTTTTGAGATTTATAAATATACTAGCCGGTATGTGCCCGATTCTCCGATCGGGCTTTGTATGTTGTCGTTGTTTTTTTGTTGGTGTTATTTGCTTTTTATTTATTTATTTATTGTTGTTTTGGAAGCAAACTTAGAATTACATTTTAATACACACAGGAAAAACAATAACAAATGAAACCCATATGAAATAATGTTTATAAAATGTATAAGACACGATTTAAAACGTTAAAAAGTTAGTTCCGCCAATTTAAACATATATATATATATATATATATATATATATATATATATATATATATATATATATATATATATATACTATATATATATATATGTGTATATGTGGAAATTTTCTTCAAAAGGGCTCTAACGATTATCTTCATGTTTTAATGCACGACTTGTTTCACCTAAAAAAATATCTACAGCTTTTCGGCCACATAAATAAAAATCGGAAATGATCGTTAGACAAAAATACACAAAAGATTTATCGTAGATAATTGATTTTGGCCGTGAAAACATGCCATTGCACGACCCACATGTAGCGCGGCATTCAAGAGCGGTGTTTTGTTGCGTCGCAATTATTACGTTGCGAAAATACCCGTTCGACATTAACAAGAAGTTTAATTTCTTGTTTATGCTGGCTGTTTTGCGCACCGATGATAGATATAATTTAAAGCAAGACCAAGTGTAATAATTTATGTATTGCAGGGTGTGCAAAGTACAGCCAGTGGTTGACTCGCGGGCTGACAAATAATAGTATGCGGCCCTTGAGGCTTATTTAGATTAAAACGTCCTCAATATATTTTAGACTAAATTAAAAATAAAATAAAATATAAAATATTTACGTATTAATTACTAGTGAGATAATAGTTTGCCGTTTAAATAATAACAGAATCAGATGAGATTTCTCCAAACTATATGCCTATTTGTAAATTTTGTTTATTAAACATTATTTTGAAAAAAAAAACACGTCGAAAATAATAATACGAACTACTTTTTGTATACAAGACATATGTTTACGAATGTTTTATTAAATATATTTATGATTTGCTTATATAGGCCTACCCAAGTAAGATATATTAGAATATGTTAACGTTGTCAATTTGAAATCTGGCAAACTAGAAAAGATGTATTCCATTCATTCGTATTTTCCTTATATAATAGTCAGACGTGAAATATACTTTTAGTTTTATTGAGGGGGAGGGAAAATTACACAATCAATCCAACGTATTTTAATCATTTCATTTGCAGTCTTTTCAATGAATAACATAATTTCACCTTTAATTATTTAGTATTTAACTATTGTAATGCTCACAATTTAAACAATTTGTTAAAATTTGTATTATACCATTGTTGTAATTGATATTATATTTTGCCTATATAGTTTATTTTAAATAATAACAATTATGTAGGATATTGGATAAGGTTTACACCAAACTATAGATTTTAACTTTTTTTTAGTCAAACATTGTTTGGAATAGTAGGCCTACATTGAAAATAATAAATAAATAGTTTTTTTGAAAAAGATATATTTTTACAAGTGATTTACAAACTATACTTATGATTTATATATCTGCCCAAGTAAGAAATATTAGACTATGTTAAGTCAATTTAAAATCTGGTAAACTAGTAAAAATGTATTACATTTATTCGTAGACCTTTTTATTTTCTATTCAATATCAAACACACTAGCCGGCCGCTTGTTAGCTTGAATTGGATGAGGGAGGGAGTTGAAAAAATTGACATAATTTTATAAGATGGGTCACTAGAAAGTTTGACAGCTGTTAAAGTAGGGGAAGGGGTAAAGATGAACTAAAAATTGTAACGTAATTCACGATATTTTAAATTTAAACTTTTCATTTTCAGTCTTTTAAATACATAACATAATGACATAAATGACATATATTTCTGTTGGATTTAAAACTGACAACGCTAGCCTACATGTTTTTTTTTTTTTTTAGGGTTTGAAATTAGATTAAGCTGTTTGGTTTGTGCTTTTTTTCTAGCCGTTTTGCAGCAGCTGGTTTAAAAAACAAACTTTTATTTTATTCATTGGCAGCATATTAAATAGCAAGATAATTTAACTATAAACGCGCGGCGCTATAAATAATTTAATAAATTCATATTTGTAAAACTAATCACTATTAAAGGTATTGCAATATTTGCAATAAACGTCAGTTTTTAAACATTTCATGATGATTATGTTACGTTAGTCATGTCTGTAGCAGGTATGACAGGCTTAAAGCTTCAAAAAATTAGGCTTAGCAGTAGGCCTATGGGGGCACGGTAGCCGAGCGGCAGCGCGTTCGACTGGAGAGCCGAAGGTCCCGGGTTCGAATCCTGGTGCAGGCTAGGATATTTTTCCCGGGTCTGGAGGGTGTCCCTGAGTCTATCCAGCTCTGATGGTTACCTGACAATAGTTAGGGTAAAGTAAAGGTGGTTGTGCATAATGCTGGCCACACAATCACCTAGTATGCCAAGTCCACAGAAACTGATGAACGCTGCTTCATCGGACATATGGATCCAATTCGGTCCGACGGGTACTTTTTTTTTTAGTAGGCCTATGCTAAAGGGGATATTTTACTAATTGATGAATATCCAATGCAATGGTCTTAATAACTCAGATCAACATGTAGGCATACAGTAAGAATTCAGAAAAAGCTTACTTTTAGACACCTTTTATGAAAGAGATGATTTACGAAAAATTTAAAACACAATACAGCGTCACCCTTTGGTACATGCATTTGTCATAAAGGTCCAAACGTTAAGCTTTACAGTTTGTCGGTATCATATGGTTAGAGTGAAAGATCGATGCCGTTGAAACCTTTATCTCTTTTCAGGCAGATTATATAAATCACACCTAAAATGTTGCTTAGGGGGAAATTTTACATCCGATATGAGGAAAGTAATATTGGAGTTGGGTGGAGGGCTGCATGTCTTTACACTAATAGGGCGAATAAAAAGTGGCCGTAGAGGAATACGTCTGTGGACATTTTATCTGCTTTGCTCAGACAGACCCGTCAACAGTGGCAAGTAAAGTTGGATGGCTGGCTATATAAACAAACAATATCGCAATACCAACTACATTACAACAAAAGAAGAATATGCACACCAGACGAAGAATTATATAGGGCGTTTGCAATCCTGTGACAAAAAGCACGTGATTTGTGTTTACTTTGAGTAATGGTGTACAAATAAAAATGGCCGCTGTATTAATAAAGTTTCATATAGGCTCGAGATTTTTTAAAATAATGTGTTGTGTTTTAAGTCTTATTAAGATTTAAGCTGTATTATGTATGTTAATTCAAATAGGCTATTTTATTATTATCATAGACATAGATCATAGACGATGTGAGCCTATTAGTGACTTGACTAGATATCCTATTCACCCAACACTATCACTTGACATATCGTAGCCTAGCCTACGAAACATTACAAGTGTAGGCCTATAAAGTGAAATTGAAAGTGTAAATAGGTCTAGCCAGCCCTAGCCTAATCACATTAATCAATTAATCTACAGTACTACTATTTACCTCCTTATTTTTTAGTAGGATAGCCAATATTCAGATGTGAATTTTGCATGATAAAGAAGTACTCCACTTTCACCACGTTACGTTTGTACCTCAAGTGGTTCTTTATTTACACAAATACGTCACTAAAAACCTAAGCCACGCCCACTAAGAACGCTCTATTGAGCGTCAGCCTCCGGCCAAACTATCTACCATACGCAACAAGAAATATAGGCCTATCGTCAGGATTTCAGTCAACTATAGCTGACTACTAATGAACTTTTTCTTGCATGATAATTGTGTAATTGTGTGTGCGATTGTCTATTTTTATAAGTATATTTCTGTGCTTGTATATTAATTACAAATAATTATTTTATTTTGTTTAAAATATGCTGAAGGACAAAACATCTGTAATCAAGACAAATTTCCATTTATTTGGACCAATAAAGAAATTTTATCTTTTATCTTTTATACAATGAGTGCAAAAATAGAAATGAATACGCCAAAAAACGTTACATAACTTGAATTTGTGTAGACGGGAAAAAAAGACAAATGCAATTTATTGGTCTGGTAAAAACGTACTTATTAAAATTTATGCACCGTTTTTTTTACAGTACAATATGTTAAGGTACAAACGCCTGCTCTTTATTACCGATCGAATGATCGGTCACCTGGTACTATATATATAAACAAACAAACAAACTCACGGCAATTATATATGTTGATGATGATATGATTGATGCATGTACAACAGTTATAGAAGAGAGTAGATACATTTATATACAAAATAAAGATACAAGATACAAATACAGTCACACATTCTTCATTCATTGGTGAACACCGCAATGAGCCAGGATTAATTGTAGTTTATAGGTTGGATTCATAGTGAATAAGTGCCATGGCACCAGACTGAGCGGTTGGCGCTTATTTAGTTCTACTTGTAAGAAAAAGGGTAAAATGTGACAATCTGTATAGATTAAAACAGTTGTATAAAAACTCTTTAGAAATTATTAATTTTTTATATATAATAAATAAATAAGGCTTAAGAATTGAGTTGGAAAAAAAAACATAAACTAGTTGGAACTATAACAAAAGGTAACTAACAAACTTTCTTGTTATAAGATAACTTAATGGTAACACAATGGTAATGCTAAAACAATTAATACAGAACATTAAGAAGATATACGTATGCAATTGGTTATTGACTAACATTTATTTATGGATGAAGTAAATCATACAACACACTAGCTAACTACATACATCAGTACCTATACATTATTACAATCACCAGGGTTAACGAAGGGGAACAGTAAATTTTGTAGCGACTGATGTCGCTTTTGTCTGACATTGTTCTTAAATGTGCCTAATGATCACTTATATTGTTCTTACTTGTTCTATGTGCCTTAAGTGCACTTAAGTTGCTGATATTTGTGCCTAATGTGCACTTGAATTATTTTTTTCTATTTACGTGCCTAAGTACTTAAGTACTTTTTGATTGACTGTGACTGACAGTATTGTTATTGTTAGGAAAAGTGATGGCTTATTGAAAATTCCCCATCACAGATGACACATTTTCTTTTTTTGTGGTTTTGAGGTGTTATGTTATTATCACATTATTGTTAGAACCACCTATTTACTAAATATTTTCCCCACAACATTGTGATCATATATATATTAGGACACGACTGTTTTATTTTTATTAATGTTTTGACCTAACACACAAGACAAGGTTAAGGTCGTTTAAAACAATGATTCGTTCATTATCCAGCCAAAACAAGTTTATTCATAGACATATATCGTCGCTGCACTTGAAGCCCGAGACACGATTTAGCTGTCTGCTAGAGGCATGCTTTTGATTGGACGAGGGCGGGGGAAGGCTGTTACGTATACTCACTCTTTTTAGTTTTTTCTTCATTATTCCTATTCCTATAGCGCCTCTGACAATTTAGCGCCGCCTTATTTTTTGGCCGGTGATTAGATATAAATAGTCTCAGACTACCGGCAGACGGAGAGACGCTAGCTAACCTTCTATTAGGACAGATCGCATTACTACGGCACTGTTCAATTCTTTCTATGCTATTATGACTTCACATCTACTCTTACAGTTCTAATTCTTTAATAAAAGTCCTATATTAATTTACAAGCCAAGGATTTTGTCTTGATTTGAAAACTGTTGCTGATAGATAATTTGAATGATGCTAGATTGACCAACTTGAAGAATCGCTGCAAACTATTACCATCGTCAGAGAGGCATGGGTTCCCGCTGGTTCTAAATAAGAATCATACCTAGACTAACAGCCATAAGTATTGAAGTCAGAGAGCTGCAATGTAATAATATAAATAATTCTGGTAAAACATTACAAATAAATGTAAGTTTATACGTTTACAGACGTACCTTCTAGATAGAAGATATATAAATCCTGCAGGGTGACAGGGATTGGTCGGTGGAAGGGATAGAACGGTTATAAGAACCCGCGCTGTGTGGGTTGACAGTCCGGTGAACTAACCGCTGGACCAGCGGTGTGTGGAAATGTTTACAATATAATCATCAAAATGTGTAACATGCAACAGTGGAAAGTAACGTAAAAAAATTGCAGTCAAAAGGTATAAGACCAGGATTAGCACATATATAAAATTATTTGTTCTATACTACACTGAAATCATTGGTACAACTGATGGACACATATTCAGTAGTATTAGTTTAAGCACAACAAGTTAAGTGTTTATCAAATACAAGCTATTTTTTTGCACTTTGACTTTGATGGGACAGTGGACTAGCATCAGCACGCTTGACTGTCAAATTGTTCTAAGGCTAGGATCTGTTCCTGTGTCTTGAGGATGTCCCTAGTTTACCCATCGTGACACTAGTTTGTGATATTAAAGGCACTGTGCTGGCCACTAAATCTTTCTTATGCTCTGGCCACAGAAATAGTTTAATGATTCCAAACTTGCCTTATATATCAACTTGGTCTGACAGTAATAATTTAAATTCCAGTTACAGGTTTAACATGAATTAGCACTTTGTCTATTTTCTCTGTCTTCTGTTAATTCAGTTCAAAGACAATTTATTTCCTTTAGTAAAAGAAAGAATCCTCAATCTGCCCAAACTAAATGAAGTACTGGTGCAAGAGTAGTATGCTTTTTGACATTGGTTTTCATGCTGTTAATATGGAGGTCTGTATGTTTTAAAATAAAAATATATACGAAATATGCTAATTTTTTTATAATAAATTTTTTATTATATTACATGGTTATAATTTCTAAATTTAAAATCATTTCCCAAAAGTTATTTTTTTTCCCATCAACTTAAAACAATTAACAAATATATGTATATATGAATCAAAATTGGGTTACAGTGGTCTAGATATAACATGATTTGGTGGCTGGACATATGTTCCTTTTTAAATACAATATAAATTGTCCAGTTGAAGATATTTGGTAATTCATAAAAACCAACTTAAAAGCAATAATGACTGGTTTTGTGCCAACAAAACAAACATCAAATAAAATTAACAAATGTTGGTTTAACACTAAACGAAAGAAACTGTGTAAACAAAAAGAAAATCTATTAAAAAAATGTAAGGCATCTATCTCAATTAGACTACATAAAAAATACTTTAAAAATAAACATTTAACTCAGAATCTAAACAATAACTTTAATTATTAATTAATTAATTATTATATATAATGTTATCACAATCATTCATATAGTCATATGTAATAAATTAAAATAATATAAATGTGAAATGATTATGACAAATTATGTGTTATTGTTAGGCCTACTAGGCCATATAACTTGGCCTTACTAATACTACGGCTTAAGAGCCTCCTAAAATTTTAAGTCTAAGTCTTAACCAATTAATGCCCAAGGGTATATCTGTGTTTTTCTAGTTAGAATGCATCAAAAAGCGGATATATACATTTGCTTTGATTGGATTTGTTTTCTTTGAAAGTTACAGGGGGGTACTCTGGGAGAGTGCAGGGAAACAAGAGGGGTACGTGAATAACACTTAAGAAATAGATAAATCTGAACAGATATGGATGTTAGGTGCCATTTTCTTTTATTGAAAACAACATATAACCGAAACACAGTTGTTGTGTTTTTCTAAAAAATGTTTAACATACTTATTTTTCATAAGGCTTTTTTTTGAAGCATGAAAAAACATTTTAATTGAAAATTAATATATATCCACAAATTTTTCTCTTATTACTTAGTCTTTGTGTATGGGCAATAGGCAATTTCATGATAAAGGATGAAACAATACAGGAGAAGACGAACATTATTTTTCAGCAAACCTATTTTGTACAATGGAGTCTATAAAAAAACCTGATCATGTCGCTGACACTAGAAAACGGTGGTGTAGGTGTGGTGTAGGTGGTGGATTCCTTAGAATACCGTTCATCATGCTGACACGCAGACACTATTGATTACTTTGTGATGAAAGGCCAAAAGTTCAATAACTTCAGCAGCATGCCCTTTACTGTGTAGTAACCAGGCATTCTACAAAGCAATCTCTAAGGTATAAAAGACAAACGGCCTACACCACGTTTTGGTTCTCACAGAAATGTGTACTTTTTGATGTTTCGGTTAGCCCTATCTACGTCTCCCATTGTGCCATCGCACTGTCTGCTTAGGTCAGGTTGATCATTCATGATGTGTTGTCATTGTTGACGAGACCATTTCCTTGATTGTCCTACTGGTAGAACATGGTCCCTGCTTTACGCCGTCTGTAACCTGGAAGGGTTCTGAAAAGCTGCCCTGGTCTTGGACTCTAGCGAGCATGCAGTCGTGGAGTTGCCTGACCATTTCGATGCAGGCGTCAGGGCATCCAAATTTGGCCATGAGTCCCTCGCGGTTGATTGTGTCAAATGCCTTAGTCAGGTCTACAAAAGTGGCGTGAAGAGGTACATTTTGTTCCTGGCATTTCTCTTGCATTTGGCGGGCAGCGAAGATCATGTCAATTGTCCCTCTCTCCTTCCTGAAACCGCACTTGCTCTCAGGCAATAGACCCTGGTCGAAGTGAGCTGTAAGTCTGTTTAAGAGTATCCTTGCAAGGATTTTTCCAGCGATGCACAGAATCGATATCCCCTATGGTTGTCGCATGCTTGCCGATTGCCCTTGCGCTTGTAGAGGTGGATGATGGTTGCATCTTTGAATTACCGTGGGAAGGTTTTTGTTTCCACGTCTCGCAGTATATTGCCGTGAGTTTTCCAACCAGTTTGTGTCCACCTGATTTATATATTTCGGAAGGATCAGAGTCAGCTCCTGAAGACTTGCCGCTAGACAGGAGATCAATGGCCGTTTGTTTCCAGCTCTGATGGAGGGTCAGCCATTCCCTCATTGAGTGCTATCTGTGGCAGTCGATTGATCGCCTCATACAGTAGTGCGTGGCCGACAGATGAAAAGGTGGGAGTAAAATATAAAAGAATGGACCAGGCTGTCCTTCATTGGCGCCCAAACAGCAGCACAAATTCGTGACCAGTGGCGAGTGATGACACAGCAATCAACAATGGTCTTCTCAGAGACCAACCCACGGGTTAAGGGATGGGTGCTAATGAACAGACCATTATAATCCAGAAAAAAAACTACATGGACATTTAAAATAAGTTATCTCTAAAGCGAATAGAATTATTTACAAAAAAATCATTTTAATAAAAAATCTTATCCAAAAATTATAATCGATTTCTTAAATTTAAGCGTAGCTTCAATCGTTAACACTCTAAATATCAAAATTAAAAAAAATAATACATTGTATTTAAAAAATAAAAATAAAAAAAAATAATAAATAACTGAGCATGCTACTAGCTACTGTCCCTTAAATGGGACGTTTTACATGAGGGCATTCTTTGCTACTGTCCTACGTGTGGGACGTTTGTTTGACACTTGATAAAACCATAGACTATATAATATACATGGACAAGCTTGCTTTAGTATTTCTGCTATATTATTATGATGACTTGAAACACTGATGATCGGAATTACCGGTTTTAAATAACGTAATTGCTATACTTAAAAAAAGTTATTGATATACAAGTTCCGTTTTATTTAATCGCTATGATTTTCTCAATGAAAAATTAAAATCGAAAGTAGTACAGAGGGGAAACATTTATATATCAGTGTTGTGTGCGCACGGAAAAAGAACATAAGCTCCAAAAATAGAGCAGGCGGTCCATCTTTTTTTCAATGATATATAAATAGGCCTACAAGTATTCATTTAAAGTCGAAAAAAATGTGATTTAATAAAATGGAACTTGTATAACAATTACTTCATTTAGAATCGGGAATTGCAAACAAAAAAGAAGATAATAGCATTAAAAACTAAAGCAAGCGGTCCATGTATATTATAGTCTATGATAAAACGAAGTCAATTTGTTTTTTTGTATGATTTCTTCAGTGAAAATTAATATATAAATAATGAAATTACAAATTTAATGTGATTTTATATCCAAACTTATTCATTTTTGATAGATGTGTACTTACTTTTGAGAATGTTTATTTTTTTCATAAATTTTTACAAGTTGAAAGGTCAAGATCATGTAAATCTTTTTAAAAGTACAAAAATTTAGTTTGAAAAGCAAAGTTATAATTAAAAACTATCTATCGTACAATGCAAAAAAAGCATTTTTTTGTATTTATAAGGCAAATACGTATTTAAAAGGATTTTTTTAACGAATTGTCCCATAAGTGGGACGCTAGCAGAAAATGCGTTAAAACAGTACTACAAATATTTTGACCCCCCCCCCCTTCTAGAAAATTTTCTGCGGGGGCCCATGCATCTAGGTCACGACACGCCTATGAGTGAAAATCAAAACTATTCGCGAACTCTTACAATATTAGCGTTAGAATTCACGTCTCCAAATATAAAAAGCAGGTGAAGGCTTATTGTAGGACATGCGACACATGCCAGAGAGGGATGAAAAACAAAGGAGGAAAAAGTTACCTTGGTATGTCGCAAATTATAAGTCAACCATTTGTGAAAATATCTATTGACATAGTCGGACCGGTTTACTAATAGTCAGAATGATATCCTGCACCGCAAATGTTGTTTTTCAAATGTTGATAGGCTTCAATGACTGCGAAAAGTAGTAGATGTACAGTGTCTGTCGGACCACTACAACAACAAGTCTAGAAATTAAATCCGTCGTCGGCATCCGACCGTCTCGAGAGACGATGGTGTAGCTTGATGGGTGAGGTATCCAACTGCACCGCCGATAATGGCTGTGTAGACCAAATCGGAAGTGGCAATTACTGCCACTTTGAGGAATTTGAAGGCGAATGGCTGTTGTAGCAGGTGTTTCTGCCTCGCTCTTTTCTAGATATCAGTCTCATTACGCCCAGATTCTGCGCAGGATGTGCCACGCCAGACTGCTAGCCTCCAGGTTGGTCGGTCAGCAGCTTGACATTCCCATGTATCGAGGTCGATGGATCTCTGGATCAAGACCCTTTTGCATAGGTCCTTGAAGCGCAGTTTCGGGCGCCCTGTCTTCATATGACCTTCGACCAGCTCTCCATAGAGTAGGTCTTTGGGCATATGCGGCCTGCATTCATTCTCTTTACCTGGTCGAGCCATCTGAGGCGTTTCTCGCTGAGCACAGCATGAAGGCTGCTCATGTCGGCTTGCTCCAGCCCCTCTGTATTGAAGTCCCTATCCTGCCACTGGATCTGCAGAATGCGCCGTAGGCACCTCGTGTGGAAGCTGTTGAGATTCCTTTCATGCCTGGCGTAGGCAGTCCATGACTCACAGCCATACAGGAGAGTGCTGAGTACACAGTCGTGGTAGACGCGCAGTCTGGTCTTCTTAGTGAGTCTGGAGTTGTCAAGATCCTCTATGACTGGCAGGTCTGGTACCGCTCTGAGAGCGGAGTCTGTTACAATGTTCAGCGATTAACCGCTCTGAGAGCGGAGTCTGTTACAATGTTCAGCGATGCGTACAGCTCGAGGTAATGCGCCACCCACATCCGCATCTGCTTTTCCGAATCGGTGATTACCTCGCCTATTTTGGACTTGATGGGGCTGTCTTGCAGGGGGTTTGACCTATTGCCATCTTGATGCCCTCGTACATCCCTCTTGCGTTGCCTGTATCGGCAGCTGTCTGAATGCTGTTACAGATATTCAGCCAGTAGGTCTTGGCGCAATGACGGGCAGTCTGCTGGCTTTGCTCCTTTAAGTCCGTAGAACTTGTAGTGTACTGGGGCTAGGCTTAGTCTTGTAGGCCATAAGGACTTTCCTCTTAGCCTCTATCACGGGTTCCATTTCCTCCCAATGGGCCTCGTACCAGTTAGCGATCTTTCGCTCTTTCTTCCCATAAACAGTGATGCACATGGCGTCGCGGAGGCGTGGTCACTTGTAGTTGATGGTGTCATCTGTTGTTATCTCGTTGAGGGCACCGTCGAGTATGCTGATGAGCTGCTGGTTTTTATCGCGGTTTCTGGCACAGCTGGTGTTGATGCGTGGGCGACCTCTCTTCTTTGAGTGGTGCAACTTCTTCGGCGTTAGGCGCACGTTACTCGCCACGAAGGCGTGATCCGTGTCGCAGTCTGCACTGTGGTAACTACGGGTGAGGAGGACGCTGTCAATATCCGCTCTTCTAGTTAGGACAAGATCAAGTTGGTGCCAGTGGCGAGAGCGCGGGTGTTTCCACGACACCTGGTGTATTTCATTGTACTTGAAGAAGGTATTGGTCACGCACAGCCCGTGATATCATGAAAGCTCAAGCAGTCTTATCCATGCTCATTTATCTTTCCCCTCCCAAAGTTTCCGAGACAGGTGGGCCAGGCTTCCTGGTCAGCTCCTACTCTTACATTGAAGTCTCCAAGGAGGTAGAGGCCTTCAGTGCTGGATATCCTGGATATCGCTTCATCCAGTGCTTGGTAAAACTGATCCTTCTCCTCGTCAGTGGAGTGGAGGGTTGGGGCGTACACACTGAAGATGTTGACTGGGCCAGAAGAGGTTGATAACCGGAGGGAGAGTAGTCTACCTGTGTCTGTTGTGGGGGACTCTGTGTAGCTGGTAAGCGTATTCCTCATCGCAAAGCCGACACTGTTCTGTCTTGCTTGGTCCGGAGACTTCCTTTGCCAATAAAAGATGTAGTTGGCTTCCCTGGTGGTACTGTTGTCAGCCCGCCGGGTCTCCTGCAGAGCTGCAATGTCAATGTTGAGTCGCAAAAGATACCTATCAATAATGGCAGTCTTTCTTGCATCATCCATTTGGTGGGGGTTTGCGGTGTGGCAGGGACACATGGGACACGAAGAGCTGGATGCTTATTTCTTGTTTTTGAGCTGCCTGGTGCGGTTGTTTTATGGCCCACTTTTTGAGATATGCCTCTCTGATCCCCACGCATCCAGTGGGGCAGGTAAGCCATGGCAAGACGGCACCTAAATGGCTGGGGGCTGCCCAGCTTAAGGCGGGCGGAAGCCATCCAATAAGGTACGATGACCTCTCCCACCGTCGAAAAAAACCCATGGCGCTCGTTTCCTTCGCCAATCGGACGAGCTTACAACCTGTAACTGTCCCCTCCCGTGTTAGGTCGGCATCTTGTGATGACGCTAGAGTGTTCTGTCCAGTTGAGCTACAGAACCTGGGCGAAATAATATGGAGAGCCAGTTGGTGCCAATGCAGTAGGCCCCCCTCTCCTCGCAGCTGACGGATTCAAGGTAGCGACAAAGTCGATACTTCTTGGCTTCAGATGCGCCGCAGGAGTTGCCGGTGATGACGAAACAATATCAAACCGCCTTAGGGACTCCAGCTCCTGATTTTTTGTCTGGGTTTAATCCCTTAGCCTTTCCCGTGAAGGGGTAAGCCGCAAGGTAGCGGAGGTTTGGAGTCAGAGTATCCTTCTCCTAGACATGATACCATCCAAGGTTAACGAGCCCCATCTGCCCGAAGCGACTGGTTTTGAGGCGCCAGTGGAAATTAAATATGACTTTATATAGTAGTACCTCAAAGCTGCACGGCTCTGCTTTTTTTTTCTCGCTTGTGTCCTATTAACTAATTTTGCCTCGAATTTAGAAATCTAATGCTTATATAAAATCCTGAATTGTTTATATTACGACACAAGCGACTATGTTGTGCCTGGGCGGGGGTGGGGGATAAGTAGCAGGAATCGGTTAATGAAAGTACATTAGTGGAGATCAAATAGAGACATAGGTGTTGAGTGGCAAGCAATCAGGCTTGTGTTTGATGGGTGAGGTTTTATTAAACAGTTTTGCAGTGTTAAATTACAACTTGTTTTGTTGGGTGAAAATGTCCTTATGCAATTATATATTGGACAATATTTATATTATATTATGATACTGTTGAACATATCTAAATATCATATAAAAGAAGTCCCCAAAAGCGATCGCCCTAACACGATCAGAAAACGTTAAACATATTTTTGGTTGAATTTGTTTAACATTTAATTAAAATTTTTGCTTCAAATTGTATATCTTACTAGCATAAAAATATATATATATATTATTTAGAAGAATAGTAAACGACTCAGCTTTTATAACATATTTTACTTCTTTATCTTTCGATCTAATATTCATAGCGAAATCTAACATCCTTCATGTATTGGACTCCAGTGCGGATCAACCATAATTTAATACGATTCACCTGATGAGGATGTTGCTTAATAGGAGTTGCAGTGTCAACATCAACATCATGTTGCATTTAATTAGTTACCTATAGTGTATTAGAAAATAATTTTAAAAATTCTAAAAGATATAATTATGCCCCAGCATATAAAAGTTCGTTACTAATTTACTTTTAGGTACCAATAAGAATGAGGATAATATACTCCGAAATTCCGATCCTCATATGTCGAGAAATATATTACCTAGAAACCTAAATTACCTTGAAACGATTATTTAATCATATAGTTTAAGCTTATAGTACGCGAAAGTCCGTGAATAAACCGGTGGTTGCATAATACGGTTGACTGCTCAATGATAGCTCTCAATCATTCCTCTTTAACTTATTTTTTATTTTTCCATTTCAAAATCTTCGTAGGCAAAAAATATTAGATATATTCTTTTTCTTATGATAAACAATCTGTTGAAGAGAAATATTGTTATCACTTTTCCCATTTCAAACGATCTGTTACTTTAAGTGTAAATACGACTTTTGTTGTGCATTTTTTTTTGGTCATATTTTTTTACCAGAGAAGTTGTTTTTTGTATTGTATGCTTCTGGATTTGTACTATTTTCTAATATTTTTCACTTAGTAAAAAAAATATTTTTAGAATTGTGTGTTAGCGGAGAAAAGAAAGAAAAATGTGCTCTGAAATAAATTAAACATACATGATTGAATGTGTTATATAAGGATTTTGAAATTCAAATCTTGTGTAACAAATGTATTTTATAATGAAAGCAATGGTAAAACTGTCTCAATATGTAAAAATCTCAAATACGCTAAAAATATTTTTATATACGCATAATTAGACAAGTGTCTATCCTTAAAAGGATAATGCAAACATCTATAATGAAAAAAAGGCATGATTTGATAGACATTAAGTCATACGCTAGTAGTTTTTTTTCATAGACTATAAAAAGAAGGACCGCTTGCTCTATTTTTAGAACTTATATGTACTTTTTTTCCGTGCGCAACCAATAGGGCTGAGTTAAATTACTACTACGCTCCTTTTTGTTTCTTAAATGTTTCTGTTGTATAGAACTTTCGATTTTAATTTTAATTTTTCATTGATAAAATCGAAGCGATTCAATAAAACGGAAGTGCAAAGGAAACAACGAATCGGAAATTCCGAAAAGCAGTCTTTCGAGTCATCATAAAGCAGAAATACTAAAGCAAGTGTCCCATATGTATTATAGTCTATGGTTTTTTTTAAGTACACCATTCAAACTTTTCAAGCCAATTTGCGGTGCGTAACTTTTGAAAAAGGTCTCGCCACATTAAAAAACAACAGCAGAATTGGGAAAATCCGATAAGACCCTCGAGTTCAATAAGTGAATCTCGCGTTCAACATAGTAAATGAACGGAGGTGGCCCATTGTTGCGTAAGGTTTTATGTATTTGTATAGCTGGATATACTTTGTTTTATTTATGAACTCAACACATTATTACGACACGCCTGTCCTTCAAAAGAAATCTCAAGATGAGTTATCACTTCTTATTAGAAAGGCGATAAATCAGTGGTCATCTATGCACTGTCATAAATGCCGCAATAGATGATTTTAGTATTGCACTGGTCAAGTCGCTTATATATACTTTTCAAGTATTATTTCAATAAAAATGTCAAATGACAAGCCAGCTTTTTTTATCTTTTGTAGAAAATTGTTAAGAAGTAAATTACTGTAGAATAATGAGTTCCGAACTGTAGACTGTATTATTTATTTGGCTAGAGCCCCCATTCAGTTGATGAAATATTTATTTATTACGTTGTCTTGTAGTTATTATAATTACTGCTTCAATTGGTAATATGATTATTAGTTCATTTTGATATTAATTTAGTGTAGTCTAGGTTGGTCGTGATTCAAAATATCCCCTGGCAATCTTTATAACATTGATTAGAGTTTATTTTAGGTATTCAGGTGTATATTTATGTTAGCTCAAATACACAGCAAGTATCGTGTTGTTATTGTGTAGTGTTGGCAATTACTATTGTAATATAAATATAACACACACACGACTGGAACGTGAAGAACTGATATAAATCGAGTTTTGTAAACAAACGAATTATTGGTTTAATCAAAGAATCATCATTTAAAAATCCAAATAGAAGAATGATATTTACACCTATGTTAAGAATAGCACATATTTCGTAGACTAGATAAGAAATTTATTCAATTGGCTATGAATATCATTGAAACTACTTGTAAAACAATATTCAATTATGTGTAGTATAAATCCATAAGAAATTATATTTCAGAGCATAGAAAAATGGGTTTTAATTGACGTGAGATGCCAAAAGAACTGATGTAATCTTTTTCCGATTCGTAATGGTCCATGATATGGGTCAATACGATACCATAACCGAATACAAGAGAATACATTACATTATGGCTAATATAAACAGATAATATATTGTAAAATACTAGTATGCGATGAAATATTCGAGTACGACCACCATCAACGTTTGAAATCAGCCATGTTGTCCGGTAATGTAGCTTGGAAAAACCAAGAGTCTTGGCTTATGAAATATTTTCGATCATTACTACTGCAATTCTTATGAACGATTAGTATTCATTTAATTATGGTACAATGTATAAATTTACGTTTCGTGACAAATTTCATGATTTTAAGTTATAAAAAAAAGTCTCTTCTGGAGGACGTTTAGAATTTATACTTTTTACTTTTGACCCTACTAGTCAAATGTCCTAGCAGCCTATAGCTAACAAACATAAAAATACACATATAAACATATCAACAAACACACGGTAATTATATATATATATTGATGATATATTATGTCAAAATATATTTTAAATATGAAAATGAAATATTAAAAAAAATACATGAACATAAAGAAACACTTATTTGAATCTGCATGTCTTTAATGTAACAATACAAAAGCTTTATATTCCATATTTTTGGCAATCATTTGAGTTTTCTACTCTCACAACAAGCTATGTCTAATTTTGCCATTCTGTCCTATAGCGTTTCTAGTTTTAGTGATTTGACTATTGGCGGTACTCTTGTCATTTGGGAATATTCGTTTGTTCAGTTCTTTTCTGATTGTTTTCTAATTTTTTTGTGTTTTCATTTTTACAAAATAATGATTCCTTAATTATTATTAGATTATGTTGTTATTTCTTCTACTATTAGTACTATTAGCTTAAATTGTTTACCAATTAAGACTCTTCCATGACTATGTGACCTATCTTTTCTAAATATTTCATAATTACAATTGATTAACTCTGAGTTATATATTATCTTGATTTCGTCAGGTTTTTAGAACCTGCAATGATGTATGGTTCTTTTTTTTTTAAAGTTCCGAATCAACATTTTATTTAATGTTTACAAAAATTAATTTCTAATGTTTTGTTGTTGTGCTGATTGGGTATTTTATTTGTCTCTTTTATGGACTTTAGTGGTAGAAGTTTGTTTTAGTTGTTTTGATCGGTTGGATCTAGCTAAAGGTTTCTCTAAGCATAAATTATAGATGTATGAGCTATTTAAGGGACTATAGGGGTTAGTTAGTTAGGTTAAAGGTAAAATAGTTAAATATACCTGAACTATATTATGGCAACCCACACTGTACAAAGTATCAATTCAAGATACATCTCTATTGCATAAGGCTATATCTATTGGGGTGTTAATGTGCAAGCATGCAGCATGGTACCATCACATGTCTTAGTGTCACACAGAATGCTCGTTGTTACTGCAAATATTACATCATTTATCTCTGTTTTGACTGGGCCATGATTTAATTCTACATCTCCTGCCAAGAACAACAATACAATTGCTTTCGTTTGTACCTGCACATTTTGAGCTTAAATTAATTGAGTGTAATTTATTTAAGAGTGATATAAATTAATGTGTTGTTAATATCGTTTATAATGTGATGGTTTTTATGATCTGTTTATTGTCATTATCATTAGGGCTAACATTTTAATTTTCTTTTAGCTCAAATGCGTTGTATTTTGTAATTGTAAATATATTTTAAAGTTTTATTGATATTTTTTGTCCGTAATAAGCCTTTTTATTATTTTAAATTTTGATTAACTAAGATTTAATTAGGACTCCTAGATATAGTGGAGTCTACTAGATTAGTTTTATATTAAGACTGATTTCGTACTTGTAGTTAAGTTAGTGTTTAGATTAGCTCTTATAAAATAAAGTTATTGTATTTACTGATTTTTAGTTTTGTTCGACATCTTGTATACTCATTGTTTGTTTAATTCGTATTTTACGTGTATATGTATTTAACTTTATTTAGTATTTATTATAACTGGGCTTATATTATTTTAAACAACTTGCCTAGTCTATTCGTCTATATTTTGTAAGCAACCAAATTTCAATATGATGGTCTACGACGCGCGCTTTGTTTAAATAATATTTTTAACTTGCTATAACGATTAATTTAATATTATTTTGCAATATATATATACCAAATATTTAAAGATTAGTATAAAGTTTAAATATGTGTTAGGGATATAAATATGGAAAATATATAAAAAATCCTAACAGTGTTTGGTGAAAGCGTCCACTCTAACCCAATGGACGTAATCTAGATTTACATACAAACATTTTGACAGTAACCATTGTTACGGAACGACCCTTAAACCATTAAATATAATTTCGGCTAAATCTTGAGCCGACAGCTTTGATCTGGCATGGGTCGTCTATACAATGTCTTGACTCGTTTCACGCCTCGATGCAAAATGTATCTACCCTATATTTTTGTAACATCTGATCTGTGCAATTGATACTAAATTATTTTACCAATATTATTCTGGGATGAGTAATTATTTTTTTACTATTTGATGATATTATTTTCATTGTACTCAATCGTAGTCGATTACTAATGTTTTGGAAAATACCAAACTTATCGATCTAACGATTTATTAGACATGTTTTTTTTTTTACCGCCAAAAACTAGCAGTCTGGTTTCGATCGTCGTAGCAAGTAGCTCATGTCTTAAGAAGTAGTTTTAGTTTTAATTTATCCTGTCAATTCATTTATTCTGGAGTTAAGTCGCTAAAAACTGTGTATTTTTTTTACAATCCAAATAATTTTGCATTTGTTTACCTATTGGAAAAAAAGGTCCGTGTTTTAATCTACAACTTGAACAGATTGAATATTGTGGCTAACTTATTGAATTGTGAAACGCCAAATTGTATACATTTATTCATCCACTAATTTATTACTATTATAAGGGTTCACAGTCATTTCATCCTCGAGTCACTTCATCCCCAGTCACTTCATCCCCAGTCACTTCATCCCCAGTCAATTCATCCCTGTCACTTCATCCTCGAGTCACTTCATCCCCAGACAATTAACCCTAAAAATGCAATTTTTGGTATAGAATTATTAAATCAGATCGAAATATCAATCATAACAAACACAAAAAAAGCTAATAGTTCGATATTCAATTTTTTATTATGTTATTAAGAGTTTGTGAGGTGAGTGTTTTTTTAAATCAGTATGACTGAAAAGCTAAAGATCGTAGATAGAGAAGATGATCCATTTACTCGTAGCGCTGCACAACGAATTATATTTTAAAACTTTTCCTAGCCAACTGTAAGTATGGAATGTAGCAATCGTATGAAATAAAATCCGATCAGTTGGTTTCCCCATTAAATACCTGGTCATTTAAAGATATATATATTTTAAAGAAATGGGAATTTCAAGGGGCTTGTTCTGCATAACAACATTCTATATTATTTGTATATTGAGTATGTAATACAATAAATACATTTATTTCGAGATATTTATATCTACTTGGCCTAAACAATCATGAAGTTAGCTGTAGTTTACAAGCAGTGTGGTAAGATAAATAAAATGTTACGTCATTGTTTTATTAGACATTCTTGTTTATATTTAACATCAATAGTACTATGTATAATACTTTTCTTTAATAATTGCTACGAATGGTATAAAAAGTACGGATAATTGCTAACGAAATAACTAAAAGTAATAAGGTCTCTAAATTGTAAATAATTTTAAATACAAATATTTATGTGAATGAAAAAGACATAAAGCACATTAAAAGATCAATTATATAATAAGGTACATTAAATCAAAGTAATAATCTCAAACCATTATACCTTAGATTTACTCATAATAATACCGCCACCACAACGACAAACCCCACAAATAACAAGAACGCCAACAACACCAACAACAACAACAGCACCAACACAATTTAAAACAGCGACTTGTTTTAAACATGGCATTTTTGAAGTCAGTTAGGATGTACTTCTTTATTTTATTCGAATCAGGAAGTTGGTTTGAATATCTGTCAGTTTCATCTAATGCAAATGAACTAAAAACTCTATTTTTTGCACCTTCGTGTAAACAAGTATTGTTAAATAGTACGCATCTATACTTGACCTCTTTAAAAAGTTTTTTTATTTCTCCATTTTGATTTTTGCACCATTCATCAAATGCAGTGTTGGTATCATTACTTTCCCTGTGATCCTTAATAAAATTGTCACCATATGAAAAGGCTATTATAACATTGTTTTCGAAAACTTTTTCCCCAAATATTTTCATTGTTTTATTAACTGCATTAACATCCTGTGGAGTAAATCGCGAACCGTATTTTAAAACAAAAACAATTGCATCAAAACCAAATGAATCTCGATGCAATGTGTAGATTTCATCTTGAATACTTGCTTCTGTTATTGTTCCTTTTTCATTTCTATCAAATAATGGAACAATGGTTACCTTCTTGCCATTTCTTTCTTTCTTTTCAATATGACCTCCTCCTACAAATATACTTTCTCCTAATATAGCATTGCCAATTGATCGTACTCCATAACCTAACTGGCCGATTATCAAAAGACTTTTCGTCCCTTCTGAAACAAATTTAAAAAAAAACAAGTTTTATAATCTAGTATATAAATATTTTGTAATCATGTTATTCAAACACAACATAGACTATATGTTGTCAATGTTTAACGTTTAATTAATACATTTTAAAATATTAGTTTTTAAATTATATATTTAAAGTATTCTAATCATAGTTGTAGATGTTGCCTTTCTTAAGATTAATAATCAAATGAATTATTTAAAAGCATTAGATAATTGTATTGAAACATGTGTATTCGTTTCACTCTTATTATTTATTCATTTTTAATTATTACCAGTTAAAAACTATATATGTCAGTGACTCAATATTTTGTGAGGAAACATAAATATATTGTTAATTATGTAAAATACCAGCATCTTAATATTGTGCGTACACTATTAACACACACGAACATACTACATCAGAGCTTTAATTTATCGAAGTGGCTATTGGGACCCGATAGACTTAGTGATAAATAGTTAGTATCGGTTAGTTTAAATAGGTTAGGGATGGCTTTGTAGTATTTTTGTTAATAGTCAGTATCGGTTAGGTTGTAAAGGATAGAGAGAACTCAACTCTGATTGGTTACTAAAAATAGTACTGAGCTCTGATTGGATGTGTTAATAGTATACGTAGAGTATGGAGATGCTTGTTGTAAAATCGTCTGCTAACTAACTGTCGACAAGAACAAGAATGAGAGCACGTTGAGAATAAGCTTACATTGAAAAATAATGCAATTTAAATTAACCCATATCTTACTGGCGTCATTATTTAAGTACTCTTCGTAAAATGCCATTTATGTTATGTTAATGGTAATTTATATAGCGCTCCTATCCATGCTATTTTAGCATGCTCAGTGCGCTCTAGAAGACTATTAATCTGCGAGAGGTTTCACTGCTGCCGGTTAAGCGCATGTGATAACAACTCAATATTAACGTCATCTAGTCCCAAAACTCCTGTAGGGCGACAGGGATCTGCCGGTGGCGGGGCTCGAACCCGCGACGTGTCAAGTGGTTTTTTGGTTGACAGTCTGGTGAGCTAACCGCTAGGCCAGCCGGCTTCATTTAAGACATAAAAGTTAATAGTTTGCAATTTTTTCATTGAATTTAAAGAATATATACTGATCTATCTAATTATTATCTTTATTTGTCTGCTTTTAGATTTGTTTGCGCTCGCAGCAAATTTCTGTCGTGAGTTTGATAAAATTGCTGAGAAAAAGTCAAGTCTGAAAAAGTAAAACTTTTAAAAATGAAAATGATAAAAATTTACTTGAGCTTTAACATAGCTTTGTTAATTAATGTTCGCAGAAGGCATAAATATAGATATTTAGTTTTAAACAAAAATTAAAAATAATAATTACACCGAGGTGTTAAAACCATATGTCCTTATTTAAGGACGCCAACAACAAATGGTACTTGACCTAAAATTAAGTATTTAGTGTTTTCTTTGCTAAAAAATAGAAAAACGTTCTTTTTTTTTTTTTGGATTTATTTTTTGGATATATTTTGGAGTTTTTACATTTGAAGCAAGTTGAGTAGGAATAATATGTTGTTTTTCCATATTAACTAGTTTTAAAACCACAATGTAAATTTTTATACAGAAATATATATTATTAGACTACTTCTACCATTGTTACGTGCCAAAGTGAACACTGTGTGAGCGACCCATGCAGTGTTTTGTGGTGGTGTTATTTTAGCGATTCATGCGCTAGGTTTAGAAGGGGACTTTTTTCTAGTTTGCTAGTCAGTTCCTTGAGAGAGGCCTGACCGTGCAAGACTGTGTTTTTATTTCTATTTGTAAAGCGTAAGTGAGATTTACAATGATAACTTTGGGCACACTGTATAATAGTAGTAACACTGTATAATAATAACGGGAACACTGAAACATTATAGTATTGTACTATGGTACGGTTATTGCTAATTATATTGAGGATATTTCTTTGAATGCCTCTTTCATATCTTGGTAATAAGCGAATATTTCCTGATCTAGAGGTCAAGATCAGATTCGTCTTTTTTTTTTTGCTATTCTCTTGGGTGATCTTATACCTAGAAGAAGATATTATGATTTCATGTTTGATTAATGTATGTAACTTTCTTTGAATATTTCTTTTGTTATTTCTTTATTTATAATAAACTATTCATTATTCAGCTGAACTCGGGCCTATCTTTCTGAATGTTATGTACTTAGATATTCGTTGGATAGTTTAACATTGTTCACTACTCACAATCTCGCTCATACCCCTTAAGACTAAGAGCCTTGTTATTAACTTTGTATATCCCATTAACTGGATAAAACGAGATGGCGGATACGTGACTCTATATATTACAATTTTATTCTCAACATCATAGAAGATGAAGATTATATAATGCACTCAATATACTTATTCAGCCGCCATGTATGTAATAAAAATGATGTAACTAAAGACATTCTAGTGAATTTCTAGATTCTAGGTCTCCTAATTATTTAAAATCAAATAGAAATAATGTTGAATCTGAGATGAGACTATTTAGCTTTGTAGATTGTTTTAATCAAATGTATGTTGACTAAATCCTTGAATACATCATACAGCTGACAAAGACAGGGTTCTCCTTTTCAAAAGCTGGCTACTCTTTTTCTATTACAATAGGATCGACGCAAAAAAAAATTTCTTGCCTTTTTTTTTTTGCTGGCTCCGATGCATTGCCCAAAAGACAAACAGATGCTTATAAGACTATTCCCTACCCATAAGACCAATACAATGTCCAAAAGAACAATTTATTGCCCACAATATCTGTCCCATTTGCTGAACACAAATCTTCTTCCAAGAAGACACACCAACTGCCCAAAATACAAACTTTAATATGATGCCCCAAAGACGAATGCGCAGTCGTTAAACCTATCTGCTACACTTAAGACCAATTCAGTGCCCATAAGACCTATCCGATGCCCATAAGATCAATATGTTGCCCACATGACACATCTGCTGACCAGAAGTTTTGTCTGCTACACAAAGACTAATCTGGTGCCCATAAGATTGATTTGTTGCCCAGAAAACAAATCCCTTGCCCCGAAGACCTATACGATGCCCATAACACAAATCCGCTGCCCAGAATACCAATTGGTTGCCCAGAAGACCTGTCCGACGCCCAGAATACAATACTGAACAAGGTATTTACAATGCAATATGATGAAAACAATACGAGGAGACGCCATCATAGAATATATTACTCTGGACCTATATAATGTATTATCGGAAATAATATCATATTTCGTTATAAGTAATGAGTGATATCAACTACTGTTCTCAGCTGCCTATATATATATATATATATATATATATATATAGAACAGTCTAGGCTTAGTACCTTCCACAAAACTCGCGTTTAGAGAGAGCTATCAATACATGACAATATATATATATATATATATATATATATATATATATATATATATATATATATATTGTCATGTATTGATAGCTCTCTCTAAACGCGAGTTTTGTGGAAGGTACTAAGCCTAGACTGTTCTAAGAAACCACTCTTGTGCCGACCTCAAATGCTCGGAATGGCTAGGAATAGTTTATTATTTCTCGTACAGGGGAGTTCATGTTAAAATCATCTTTTTTTAATGAGTTTTGTAATGATACCATTATTTTACCCTCCTAGTAATAGGTCTGTTCCCCGCTCTTCTCCGCAAGTATTTAAGTCTAGGTCCGGCTAAGCAGCCAGTTTTGTGCAGAGTTTTTGCAGTGTTTTGCAGAGTTTTCTGTTGCGGAGACTTCTGTTTCTTTTGAGTCTGTTGGATGGACGCTTGCGTTGGCACTATTCTATTATTGCTGTAAATACTACATTTATTGTACATACTTGCAAGTTATCACCTGAATTAATATATCAATAACATTTACAGTAAAGCTTTCTCGTCAAGTTACTATTTTAAAAATCTTAAAAAATTTTTGTTACTTAAAAAATTTCATTGTTTACAATATTATAATATTTATTTACAACTGACGACGTCAAGGAAAGGAACTGCTAGAACGCAAATCCTGAGTTTGTGCCCAGGACAATAAGAAGAGTTCGTGTAATACTGAAAAATAAATAATAATAAAGAAAGTCTACCCTTGGACTAACGAGAATTAATTATCAACAACATTTACACGGCTCTGACGACAAGGGGATTGTGGTTTTAACAATATATACTTAGGTTCTTACGCCGAGTATCACAAGATCTACAGCTTATTATGCAAACAATCAAAGATATTATTATATAAAGCATACTTTTTACAATTAAATATGATTGATATAATATTATATTATATATAACACAAGCTCCTTCTGTAAAGAAGATTATTGCGTCCTACGAGTATCAGTGGTCAGAGTCTAGTCTCGCATTTTTATTAGTGTTTTAAATGTTATTGTTTTTTTCTGGTTTGTTCAGTTAACTCATTCCGTGCCCGGATGCCACTTGAATGTCAATGTTTTATTATGCTATTTTCTTATGTTATTGTTCTTAAAAGCTCTAAATTAAACATTATAACTTAAATTGTAAAAAAAATATATATTTATCCTTGAGTTAATAGGGCCTGTTTTTCTTGCAAACATGCAATGTCACTGTATCATTTCTTGCTGGATTCCTTTTTTAAGGACATTTTTAATTATCTCAATATTTTCAATAAAAAAAATTCACAAAATAACTATCATTTGTTTATTACATCATGACTTTCTCTAACATATGTAAAATAAAAACAGGCAAAAATAAAACCTCAGCAAGATATGGGTTAACTTGTTTCCGTGAATGAACACTTGTACAATTTATTCATCAGTAAAATATGTCTATCTATCTATTTGTTTGTATTGGTTCAATAAAAATATTGATGAAAGTAAAAACAATATTGTTACTTCATCATTTTCGTGTTTTAATTGCAATATCAGTTGAACTTACTGTAAAATAAAATGTTAGCAATTTTATAAACGCTATCAGTAAACAATATAAAAGAAAATAAGCTACTAACAATAGTGCTCAGGGCAGAAAAATCAAAAAGGTCAAGTAAACATTACTTAAATACATATTTTTATATTTTCAATGGTCAGTTGGGTCTAAATGTTAACAATTGCGACATCCAATGGTTAAAGATTATATTAAATTTTGCATGCGGCATTAAAAGGGGTAAATTTTTACTTTAGCTAGTTTTCTTAATCATCAATTTTTTTTTTTAAATTTAAATGCAGAAAAATATATACATGTATATATGCAATTATAATTAGGCCTGCGTGTGTAATGTAATATCATTGTCTGTTGTTTACGACAAAAAAAAAAACAAATTACTTACCAGTTAATATCTCTTGAATTTTAGTTCGGCCCCTATCTGGCATCTTGTCCTGGGTAGCTGCGCCTTCCGATGATTCCTGTCCGGATATTGATTATTCACTTATTTATGTGCGCGTATTTATTTTTTTAGAAAAAGCTTAACAATATTATCAGTAAAGAAACAAAATGTGTAGAGAATTTGCATAAAATCAAAAATGTTAATTGAAAGCAAACAAAGCTTTAGGTTTTACAAAAAAATAAACTTTTACAACTATATCAAGAATAAAATTTATAATGCTAACTAACATTAGTTAAACGTGTTTATATAGGTATCAGGAACAACTATCTATACTTTATCAAAAATGTAATAATAAATATCTTTTACAAAAAAAAAAAAATGCCAAACTTTGGCTGATTTTAACAACCCCGGGTTAGTGACATAAATCACACAACCAAGTTTAGCAGGAACTAAAAATAGCAAACAAGTACGATCTTGCTTGTAGCTACTTTAGATCAATGGAGGTATTCACGTTGTCGGTCGCATGTATAACAAATCATGGTAAATTAGATGTACAAAATAAACGTATGCATTTCAGTTATGTATTCATCTAAGGCACTAATTATTATCTCAGCCAAAACCTTTTTCAGATCTTAAAACACTTACGAGACCTTTTGACAATGTACAAGTAAAATAATAATAATTCATAAAATCTTTTTTTTTTCTAAAAACATAAAAATTAACATTTATAACGGCCTAATATACTAATGTCTTCTTTGAAAACATTTTTATAGATACAATGCTGCATTTTGTCCATTAAAACATAAAAATGCATCTAACTTATATACTGATACATATATTCTCTTTCAGCTATCCCATAATTTGTGGGTGGATCGTTAGGGCACCATCATTGACTGTTTGTAGTTGTCTCGGTCTTGTGCCGCCCTATGGGGGTTAGTTATAGACACACAGTGTCACTTTATTACATCATCTGTTAATCTTCTCTTCTTGTTGCCTCTTTTTCGTATGTGCATTGAAGGAAAGTTATTGCAAGTTGTTTGGATCTTTCCCTATGACAATAACATCTCAGATTCCCGCTCTTGATGGCGGAAAGCATATCTACAGATGGGTCGACGTCGTCGGTGATTCGCCTGCGGACATCTTCATTTGAGATGTGCTGTGTAAGAGATAGTCCTTATCTTGCAGAAACATGTCATTATAAGGGTACTGATCCTTCTCTGGAAAACTGCTGTGAGCGTCCATGTTTCACGCCTGAAATCAGACAACCGACATCTTCAGAGTGTACATTTTACAGATCATTGAATGCCAGATGTTCTTCAACACAGGACCAGCCTTGTTAAGACCAAGCTTAGTAACAACTAAACAATAATTATAAAGGATACTGTCTATACTAGGAAAGACCTAAAAGGGGGTGCAATTGACAATACTGATACGGTGGTATATTAATCATTGCAGCACACAAAAGCGGTCATATTAACAAATATTTTGAAAATTATAAAGCATTTAGAACCGCATGAATTTACCGAAACAGGGTTGCAATTGCTGCAATATCACCCGGTTTTTGTTCGATTATTAGAATATATTTGAAACTTTAAAAAAATATAAACACATTTTAACTTATTAATTACTTTGTTTGCTTAAAAATAAAACAAAGAGTATTTGAATGTATTAAAATGTAGTTTACATTTTTCGCAGTTATTTAGGTCTAGAATATATCCTGTTAAACCAATTTAAAACTGTGCATTTATGTTATAGACTAAGTGAACATTTTAAATTAAATAAATGAAAATAAACTACCATTAGAATATAAATTGGATCGATAGAAACTAATTTCAAGTAGTGCCTGTAAACCTTTTAACTTAACATATTTATTGAATCTAACGAATCATAATATACTATATTGTTGATTTAATTAGAACAGATATATCCATTCTGTGATATATTTTCAAACTAGATTTTTAAAATAAGTAATAAAATAGAAATGCATTTTAAACTATCAGTGACAAATATTGTAACTAGTAAAACGCTTCTGAAAGAAACAAATTTAAAGCAATAAAAAAATGTCGATTTTTAAATAAATTAAATGTTCTTTCCGCAACATCTGTAATACCTGTAAAGATTGGTGTGAACAATGAGTGGACAATTTTAAATGTTTAATATCGTGTGCGTAGATTGTAACTAGGAAGTGAATTTGTGACGGTTTGGTTGTTAACAACCAAAAGACAAGGACGATTAAAGAGACGTGGCTTTTGACTGTTTTCTGACTTCTCTACTATAAACAGGGCCGGCTCATCCATAAAGGCGAACTTGGCGGCCGCCTAGGGCGCAAAATTTTTAGGGGCGCAAAATTGAGGATATTTTTATTTTATTTGGGGATTTAAAAATAAAAAATATATTAAAGTTTAGTGCTTCTGCGCGCTATTAGCTTAAGCAGATGAATTACTAGGTAATGAAAGTCGAAGTGTATTTTATTTAACTTGTCTCGGAAAATAGGAAAGTGTGACCTAACATTACTCAGTTTGGCATCTTGCTGTGCGTAGCGATGCAGCGGCGGAATATCACACTGAAGTGACGAGACCTTCAAGTGGAAGACACTTCTCTTAAAGGATCTAGTGGCATTATTGCGAAGGTAGAAACACTTGGGTTACTTAAACATATCTCAGACTTCAAGTTTATTGTTGCGCTTGTCACATGGCACAGCATTTGGTTGAAAGTAAACATAACTAGTAGGATACCGCAAGAAAAGGACCTGAGTGTCCAGAGAGTAGTTAGCCCTCTGAAAAAACAACGAAGAGGTTTTTTTTTGGTTACAGCTAGAAGTGATTTAGAGGTCAAGAGAGTAATGGCTGATGCTAATGAAGTAGCAGAAGAAGTTGGAATATAACCAGTAGTAAATGAGAAGTTCCGAATTATAAAAAAAGAACATGTGAAAAAAAACAACAACAGATGAATCTTTAAATATAGCAGGTGACCCCTCAGAAAGTTTTAAGATCCACTTTTATTTTGCTGCTTTAGACACACCTGCTAATGCGGTAAAAGAAAGATTTTCCTAGTTAAATAAAATATCTGGTGTCATTGGATTTTTGTACAACATTCCTGACTTTAAAAACAAGACTACCTTAGAGGTTAAGTCGATGTGCAAAAATTGGAAAAATCATTAACAATTGAACAAGATGAAGGTTTGCATGAATTTGACATTGCTGTTGTAGGACTGTGTTTTGAACTAAGAGCAATCTCTCATCATTTCCATGACTCAGTTTTAAACCCTGAAGAAGTCCTAAACTACAATTACCAACATAATCTTGAAATTGGATTTCCTAACATTTGTTTAGCTCTTCGTATTTTGATTACGTTGCCACTTTCCGTAGCTAGTGCTGAAGGAAGTTTTTCAAACCTTAAGCGAATTAAAACCTATCTGAGTAGTACAATGTGTCAGGAGAGACTTGTGGGTCGAGCGACAATTTCTGTTGCAAGTGATATAGCAAGATAAACGCATAAGCCCTAAGCAGAAAGCAAGAAAAGTATCATTGGGGTTTTAGTATTTATGAGTATAAATAATGTTAATCAGTATTTAAAAGTGACTCTTGGGGCGTAGTTATTAAGAACACAATAATCCAATATTAAACAATATCAAGTTAATAAAGTTTCCTTTTTTAAGTGTTATAAAAACAGAAAAATTATTTGTAATCTAACTGTGAGTTTCTGTTTGTTATTAAGAGAACTGTACATAATGCAATTATAAAACCTATAAACTCATATACCTAATGTAAAACTAGGTGTTTTGTAACTTTTCTAATAATAATTCAGATTTCTAATCGTCCAAAAAAAATACTAAATACAAGCCATTGCTACTTTTCATTCGACTGTTTTATTTACATATCCCAGTCACGATTAATCAAAGGTTGTAAAATAAAATTTGTTGTTATAACAATTATTAACAAAAACACATTTTCGAAGTTCCAAACCCGGCAGATCCCGCCGAAAGCACTTTAATGAGGGCGCAGAATTTGTTTTCGACTAGGGCGTCAAAAACCCTAGAGCCGGCCCTGACTATAAATTATCTGTTGAACGCGAAATACAGCCAAGTTATTGCCTCATGTTTGGACGTCTATTATTCTGTGTATTACAGTTTAAGTTTATACACTATTAAATTTGTTGATACACTACATATTCCTGTCACAAAACCTAAATTACAAACATTTATTGCTTTCGTTACATTGTGTAAAAAAGCCATTGTCAACAAATATATTTTTGATGTAAGAAGTAATATTCATCCTTATCTTAAATTATCTAAAACATGTATTTTATTAAAACAAAATAGCCGCGAAAAGAAGAAAATACAATCTTTAACAAAACAGATATAATCTTACTCTAAAAAGTATCTAACTTCATTCCAAGAACGGTAAATTATAAAATTCAACAATTTAATGTACTTAAGTCTGCTCATGCATTATCTACTTGTACATGAAATTCACAAATTACCGAATGTTTGTTTCTTGATTAACTTTTTTCTTTATATTAATTTTAATGATCTTTATATATGCTTTTAACAATGTTTTGCTTATAAAACTAACATGTATGAAATTGTTGATAAATGAAAAAAAATTAAATATCAAATATTAATCACAGGCAATATAATTTTAAATACATGTAGCTATTAGGAAAATTATGTGTTTTAATAAAATAATTAACTGTATACATTTAAATTAAATCAGTATTGTCAATAGTGCTCTTTATCTCAAATACTTTATACCCCAAACACTTTCACTATTTTGTAAATGAGTATAATTACAGCAAAACTGGCGATGCAGGTAAAAACTTTGAATTTTCAGGCCACATTATTTAAAATGCAATTTTTACAATTATATTTTTTTTCTGGCATGCGAAACCATCTCCAATAATTGTCAATGTACACAATTTGCTTTTCACTCTTTCAAGTTAATGAGTTCTCAATAGAGGACATATTATTATCAGTCAACCAAAGATGAGTCAACAAATAAATGGGGTTTGCACACAGCATAAAACAGGTAGAAATCAAATCTAAGTTCTTATGATATGCATGGTTGAAATGCAACTTTGAAGCAGAAGTTTAAAGACGTAAGAGTTTACTAGTAAAAAAAAATTTAAAGGGAAGAAGTGTAAAAAACGATAAAGATATATCGATATATAGAAAGAAGCAGTCATTATTTTTTTATTTACTGATATTTGCTTTAGAAAATGACCCAATCCATTGAAATCAATTTATTTCGATTCTTTCTACTGTTTTATACTTATTAAAATAAAAGCTGAATATAATTGCATCCCACTCCTAAATAAAATAAATTCTATAAAACGAATTGTACATATATATTTTCGACACAATGAACTATACTAGTTGTAATGAAAAAAACGTTGATAATAATATCAGTAATTTTGGAGAAGCAGACAAAAACAGCAAATCATATTCATAATAATATGTATTTTAGCCGTCTCATTGATTTCATTGTATATGTTTTAAAAGACATATCTTATTATATGAAAAAACAATGAACGAAAACGTGATATGTAAGGCCGGCTGGTCCTGTGGTTAGTTCACCGGACTCAACCACGACAGTGATCCCTGCCGCCCTGCAGGAGTTTCAGGCCTAGTGAACGTAATCATCTTCTATCTAGAAGGAGCGTCTGTAAACTAACAAGATACGTTCTCATAAATATGTATGAACAAAAAAACATAAATAAGCTTTTATATTTACAAACCTTATCTTATAATTTAAATAATAAGTTAGGACTTTGTTTTACTGGTAACAGTAATGCTCTATTATTTAGCTTCCATATGTAAGATAAAAAGGAGTAAATGTAACGATATTAAGATAACGTTGTACTGGATTTAAAGTTATACACCAAAATAATATAAGTTATGGGCTAAATAATATATACATTATATCAAGCAATATCTTATAAATTTCAAGGGGTAAGGGAGCGAGGTGGGCGACATTTTATTTAACGAAAATCTATAAGAAGGATTATTTTGATTCTCTTATCAACTCCTCCCTTCTTAAGCGCTGGTATTGTTATGTCAACACGGGCTATTAATAATTTATTGACATAAGAAGTGAAAACAAATTTACTATAAGTCTTACAACATCACTAGATAAGAAATTTTACATTTGAGATATATGACGTTATTGAAGACTGGTTGTCATGGTGCGATAAATCTATATACACTATAGAAGGCGTGACACATTGTCTGAGCTGTTCGCTTATAGATAAGGAGCCAGTAAAACAAGTTGGAACTTATTATGTTTTAATACCTACATTTTCGTTTATGATTCAATAATTTATTCCATAAATATGCCTATAAGACTAGTAGTCATGGTGCGATAAAGATAACAACACTATAGAAGGTGTAGTGCATTTTCTGAGCTTTTTGCTTATAGATAAGGAGCCAGTAAAACAAGTTGGAACTTATAATGTTTTAATACCTACATTTTCGTTTATGATTCAATAATTTATTCCATAATTATGCCTATAACACTGGTAGTCATGGTGCGATAAAGATACAAACACTATAGAAGGTGTAGTGCATTTTCTGAGCTGTTCGCTTATAGATAAGGAGCCAGTGAAAGCAAGTTGGAACTTATACTGTTTTAATACCTACAATTCCATTTATGATGCAACAATTTATTCCTTAAATATACCTATAAGACTTGTCGTCTCGGTGCGATAAAGATACAAACACTAAATAATTGTTGGACACATTTTCTGAGCTGTTTGCATTTTAGAAAATAGGAAAGCGAAGCAAAATAAAACATGTTAATTTTAAGACCTACATTTACATTCATGCATAAAGATGTCAATAAGAAAATTGTGTTGTACTTAATTTTATGTGTACAATAAAAATATTATTTTTTACGCAAATATAACGCAAATTTTAATATTTTAGCGTCATTAATAAATTGAATATGTATTATATATCTCTACAGTAAACTGTTAAAGAACGGGACAATCGCTGTCAGTTTAATTTATGTATCTTACTGTTTTCTAATGTTTTAGAAACTTGGTACAACCTATTTAATGCATAATAATTCGTAGAGAAATATGCAAGTTAATAAAATCGGCTCGGAAATTAAAGTTCATATTTGATATTGTAATTTTATCTTAACCTATTTTAAGGTTTGGTTTTTACAAAATGATAACATTATTTATTTAATTGAATAAGTTTATGTGCTCTGATCTGTATTGTATAATTTTTTTTATTAATTGTAATGGCTTTTTTTTTTTGCTTAAGCTGTTATTTGTGTTACACGACAGTTAAACACGCAACACTTAAACACAGACACTTAAACATACGTGCACTTAATCACACAACACTTAATTACACGACACTTAAACGTAATGGCACGTAATCACACGATACTTAATAACATGACACTTAAACATAGGGACAGTTAATCACAGCCACATTAAATACACTTTCTTACTATAAAATTATCTGCTTGCTGCCATACCCGTCAAAATGTTGTAGAAAAGAAAGGGCATGAGGTAACGGGAGAGATATAAATGTGTCCATGCATTTTTTAAGATAATTAAGATGTAATAGATCTAGATACAGAAGAAGATATAATTAAAGATGAAGAGCAGGGGAATAAAGTCAAACACTAAAGTGTGTGTCTGTATATATCCACCAAATGGACCAAGAAAGTAAAACGAGAGAGAAAGTTGTAATGCGTGGCCTTATAACTTATAATAGAAAAAAAGAATGAATGAGAGCGTAATAGTTTTTACTGGCCACGTATGTTATTATATGTAGGCCTATACGTCCATAATGACGGAGAAAGAATTGAAAGATAGAGAGAGAGCGAGGCAGATAATATTTTTGTCCTCATAATGTTATCATACCTTTATGTGTCCCTGAGTCTACCCAGCTCTGATGGGTACCTAACTTTAGTCGGGGTAAAGTAAAAGCGGCTGTGCATAGTGCTGGCGACACAATCACCTAGTGTGCCGTGGCCACATAAACTGGTGAACGCTGCTTCATCGGCCTTATGGATCAATTTGTTTCGACGAATACTTTACTTTTTTTTACGTAAGAAAATTTAATGACCGTTAGAAAATATAGTCAGAAAGTAAATATGTGCAGGTATTTAGCTTATCGGTATTAGAATGTTGAGCAGGGGCAGTAACTGTGTTATATGATTTAAAATGTAAAAATGATTGAGTCATCTACCCTCTTTTCTGTTTAGATAGCTAAATGCAACTTTTGGATTAAAAACAGTGATCTCAGGGTGGAGACCTATCCTTGAGAGACAGACTCTACGACATAGGCCTATATATATTAGCCTCTTCTTACGAACAATATTTTTCTAAAGTTTAACATAATATTTTCTATGGCTATGGTCTACTATGGATTTTATATTCGTGAGGATGCATCGGCTCTTGCCTCTGTCTTTCTCAAACATAAAATATATCAAGAATTATATTTGTCTTTTTATTTATCAAAACGAGCGATCTATGTCTAGGGCTAAGTTAAGCAATAGCTTGAATAGCCGACAGTAATAAAAGCATTATAGGCCTAATTATTTTTTTTTCGATACAAAACTAGTTCTAAACGTAATTTTTATTAACATAGAAGACACTCGAACAAAAAGTAATGACACAGTGATCACGATAGAATCGACCATAATATTAAAGTCCAAAGCATAGAGTCTAAGTCTAATAAATGTTTTTCTTTAAAAAAAAAAGAAGCTCTAAACGTTATTTTTTAACAATTCCCTTCCTAGGTTCTTAGTTTAAGGTCTCCATGTGTTTTTATGATCTAAAATAAAAAAACAAATAAATAACATTTGAAAAAACCCAACGCCTTTAGTAAAATACTAAGAGGAAAGAGGAATAAACAACTGCTTCAGCCTCCAGCGAGTAAAAAAGTGAACATTTGTCTATATATGTCAGTGAGGTACGACATTTGCCGGGTCAAAGTAAAAAGGTCTATAGACAGTAACTGCCGCTTTCCGTGTTTTGTCGACGCTAAATAGCAAAGAGCTGGAGTTTCTACTCCAGGGCGCAAGCCTGAGCAGTGTGTTAAGGGGAAGCTGATGTTGCCCATGCATCAGTTCTCCTCTCTCCACGCATCAGATGTTTACAAGGGAAAGGTTTAGCTTATACAGCTTGTCGTCTGTTGCGTCGCAGGAGTTGCCAGTATGCTACGTGACGAGTAGAAAGCGTACTGCCTTAGGGACTAAGGCTCCTGATTTGTTTTTAGGGTTTATTCCCCTAGCATTTCCACCTACTGTGTTATATTTTAAATGTATTTAACTTAATCTTTTTCATAAGATGTGACAGTTCAAGATATATTACTGAAGTTATTTTATGTATCTCTATTTTATTCATTTCGAATTGTTATAAAATTTAGTAAGCAAATAACATTATTAAAAAATATCATTATTGTTAGTTTGGCCATTTTTTACACATTTTTTTTTGGTGTGTGTTGTAATAATTTTAATAATGTATAGGCCTATGTCATATCGACTTCTAAAACGATTCTAGTTTTCCTTAAATATTTTGTATTTTTGTATTGAAATAGAATAAATTTAATTATTAACTACTAGTTTATCTGAAAACTGATTCAACCAATAAAAGGATCAGTAAATGTTTATTCTTCTTCTTCTTCTGTTAGCCAATCTTCATTAAAAACAAATCATTTGTACATTATGATTAATAAAAAGATTGAAAAAACAACCTTCGACCGTAACAACAAATTCAAATATTCACTTCAATCTATAAATTATAAATAATATACATAATTTAAAAATTCAATCGTTTTATACATTTCCTAACAAAAAACTTACTTTTATAGGTATGACAATAAGTCGTACAGTGAAATAAAAATATGCCTCGCCCCATTTCAATACATACCCTGAAATTGTCTTTAAGCCTACATGTATATTTGTGTCCATTTAAACAAACATTTGAAATATGATATTGTATAAGATTAAAACAAAAACAATTCATTCTTACTTTTAAGACACCGTTGTATTTAAATACCTTTTTTCTCTAAAAAAAATGGTATCCCATAACTATCATGTAGTCAGTAGTCGATATGGCCTACATTTATGACAAGGATCAGAACGAATATAGAATGAAAAAAATATATAATTGTTGTGAGTTTAAAATATATATTTGTAGCAAAGACCTGATACTACACAACCTATCGTCAAACCCTTTCGTTACAAAATAATTTTTAAAACATTGTTTTTCAAAAAGCTCAAATAAAAGGCTTAGATTATTATCTAACAAAACATTAGTTTTGTAGAGTTACATTAATATGCATAGTAAAACTAAAATTAGCAAAAGAAAATATTTAAATTTCTTTAAGAAGAAGAATGTAACCCCAAACGTTTAATTAAGTAAAATTAAAAAAAAAAAACTTTTTTATAAAATAAATTATATAAGTGATTGACGAATGTAAACAATGACTGCTATATAATACAAGCAGACTAAGCTTAATAATTATGTTTAGATTTGTAATGTTTTGAGTTTAATTAATGATTACTCCCCTTTGATAAAATTTATATCCCAGAATGCATTAGAGCGTAAGTTAAGAAATATGACTAAGCTAGTTATAGGCCTACATATTGTCTATTCAATGGAAATTGTATTTGTAAAAACTAATGTTTCTTAAGTATGTCTAGGCTTAAGAATATAACACAACAAAACAAAACTCAATACACAAAAACATTATAATCTTGACTTCGATGAGAGTATATTGTCTTATCTTAACAATGTTAATTAACATCTTAATCATGTCAAAATGTACTTAGGATTAGTTAGGATGTATTCTGGTATATTGGTCAAACTGGTAGTTAAGTATATCGCGGACACATATACTACTCTTTTCGCTCCTGAGGGATTCCCCTCGGATCATTCAAGAGGCGGTATTACCTTGTATACTAGTGATTTTACCCGGTAGCACAAATGTCAGACTATAGTCCTGGTCATACAGGCATTATGCCTTGCAAGGCGGGTATTGTTGCACAGATTCTTTTCTTCACACAGTGAAATGATCTTCTTGTGATCAAAGGGGGACGTCCCCCATACGTAAGCCTAACGTTATACTCTTAATGGGTACTCTTAAAGCGTATCGGTAGTTTACACACTTAGCCATATTTTAGGCCCATATGTACTGAAGTGCTGTAGGTCTATGTTAAAAAAAAGTAAATGTACTTTCCTAGACCCTGGAAAAATATGGAAATACTTTGTTAGATAAACAAATAAGTATGCTTAGAAAATTATCATTGAGCAATATTCCCCAACTTGTTATGTAAGGATAACCGTAGTTATTGAAGTCGTACCTAAATGTAGCATACACATTCATCAATATGTAGCCGATTCATATTTGTGCAAGAAACAATGTTAAAAACAAAACACTTGATACTCATTTACAATCACGTTTTAATTTGTTAAAACGTTTTTTACATTATAATGAGAGACTTAGCTTTTTAAGAAAATAACTTTTATTTTGTATTACAAAATATACATAATGTTATCAAAATATAATAAGCTTGTTAAACCAAAGAGCTTATAAAAAAATCCCAGTTATTATTTTTGTCAGAGAATTGTTGTTTTATTTTCTAATTCAGAAAAGTAATCAGCCAAGAAATAATAAAGGTGACTGATGAAATTGGTATCACTGCCTAATACACGAAAAGATTCAATTATACGGGAAGATTAAAATCTTTATTGTGGCCATGTTATTATTCTCAAAGAAATAAATATAACGTATTACTTACAGAATAAAAATATGTCATCAGATTTATCATCACTACATTAAATACAAAAATTACCGTATATGACTGGGATTGTATTTTAATTTTCTTTTTTATAATTACCAAGTAAAAAAGTATTTTATATATTCTAATCTTTTTTAAAATACTCTTTCAAAACAGAACATTATAGCCACATATGCTTGTCCATAGTTTTCAATCTAGTCTTGCATGTTGAT